>CM019698.1:31726534-32427676 GCA_009760885.1 Achatina immaculata
CGCTCACGCTCTGTCTCTCTCTCTCTCTCTCTCTCTCTCTCTCTCTCTCGCTCTATCTCACTCTCTCTAGCTCCATTTTTCACTGTTTCTCACACTCACTCTCTCAACTTAATTTCTCTCTCTCTCTCTTACTCACCTTGTGTCTCTCACTAACTGACTCACTCACTCACTCTCACCTTTCTCTCTCTCCCTCTCTCATGATCCAAAATGAACACGAAATTAGAGAAATAGGAAAAATGGAACGTAGCACGGGACAAGGAGGTTTGCTGCCAGCACAATGTTATAATAAACCAAGCATATGCAGTTAGTCTGGGAAAACTGTGGACTGTGTATTTTAGATGTGACAATAAACCTGGAAAAATTGTAGACTGTGTGTTTTAGATGTGGCTGTAAACCAGGAAATACTACGGACTGTGTGTTTTAGATGTGGCAGTAAACCTTGAAAAACTGTGGACTGTGTGATTTATATGTGGCAGTAAACCTTGAAAAAGTGTGGGCTGTGTGCTTTTGATGTGGCAGTAAATCTAGAAAAACTGTGGACTGTGTGCTTTAGATGTGGCAGTAAACCTGGAAAAACTGTGAGCTGTGTGTTTTAGATGTGACAGTAAACCTGGAAAAACTGTGGGATGTGTGCTTTAGATGTAGCAGCAAACCTGGAAAAACTGTGGACTATGGGCTTTAGATGTGGCAGCAAGTTAAATAGTTGAGAGAATGGGCTTGTACAGAACCCAAGGCTCCGGTTGAACGAAAAAACGCCTATGCATAGGAAGACAACTCACTAGCTACTTGACTACAATCTACTAGGGAAGATGAGGGTGTGAGAAAATGGTGGTGGGGAGGGAGTGGTTTGCTGCCCTGGTCACGTGATTTATATCCCTTGTCTCTCACCCAAAGTTCCTGGGAAAAAAAAGTTGAAAAATGGTGACCGAATCTCTGAAGCAATCAACAGAGTCCACGTGCCGTCTTTGTTATCTTGTGGGACAGGACAAACTTTCCTTGATGTCAGCTCACACCCAGACATGAGTTGGGGGTAGGAAGACGGAGGTGGAGTGGGTCAAGAAAGGGATGAGCACATTTTTAAAAGTAAGTCAACTACACAGACCGAGGTTTTGTATAAATGATGCTAACTGTAACAACTACAAAGACCGAGGTTTTATATAAATGATGCTAACTGTAACAACTACAAAGACCGAGGTTTTATATAAATGATGCTAACTGTAACAACTACAAAGACCGAGGTTTTATATAAATGATGCTAACTGTAACAACTACAAAGACCGAGGTTTTATATAAATGATGCTAACTGTAACAACTACAAAGACCGAGGTTTTATATAAATGATGCTAGCTGTAACAACTAAGAAACGCCAAAATAAAATATCTAAATGTGAAATGAGATGCCTAAAGCAAGCAGCAAAAGTCTCTAGGAGGGAAAAGATAGGAAACGACGACATAAGACAACTGGTAGAAACTACACCATGTCTACAATATGTAGAGAAACAAAGAATTAAGCTTATCTGGCCACTTACATAGAATGACACATATCCAGTCAGCCACGAGGGCCTTCAACTAGAGAACTACAGGACACAGATCAAGAGGAACACCCTGGAGAAGATGGATAGATGGAGTTATAGAAACACTCGCGAATTACGCCATGGACATCATCGAGGTCACTAATTTGGCCCAAAGATGCCAACTACGCCTCTCCTGGACACGTCGAGCTGCAAGAGGAAGGATAGAGTAGACTAATTAGGATGCTAATGGCGGGGTTCACAACCGCACGTTTAGAATATCGAGTGACATTTAACCGCCATCATTTTACTCACTGCCGTGTGGTTAAGATGGCCGCTGACGTACAAGCTATGACGTGTTTTTGTTCAAAGAAGTAAGAAAAGATATTTGTCGGTTCCTGTTTTCGCCGACATTTATGGCACAGACACGAGACTGATTAAATCTAAAGTTAAATTTCCGGCGCGTTAAAGTTTGCTGCAAGCTCCTACCACAGGACATTCCAAACACTGGGAAGTCAAGTCATCGCGTGAATAATAGCCAGCGATACCTGTAGGGACTTCCCAGTCTCGAACTGCGTCAATATTTCTGTAATGTAATTATGTGCTCCTCTTTTACATTGTCCCAAATTTAATTTTGAATCAAAGCTGGCGATAAAAGGTTCATATTAAGCGAGAAAAATAACCAGTTAGCAAATGTACCTTCAACTAACCCGGCTCTGAAAGTGAGAAACATACAGAAGAATGAAGGTAGACAAAGTTTACGTCAACTAGATTTCGTGGTATCAGCCGTGATAACTTTTGTGAAGATCGCTGTTAGCGTAAATCCGATATACGTAAAAAACCGACTTACGTAAAGAGATGTGGAACTGTATTTATTTCTTTTTATTTATTATTCATCGCTGTATCTTTTTTTTTCAAACCTAGTACACAAACAGCGGATGTATACAGCATCCAGGCTAAATGAGAGTAGATCTTCTTGGCAGATTATCTTCAAAAACTGACCAACTGTTAGTGAGAGTCTTTCAAAAGATTTAATTGAGCATCTTCTGCTACTTTGCCTGATTTCCATTCGGGCGAATCTCGTCCTTCATTTGCAGATTATCTAGAATATGTCAAAAACGGAATTAGCGCACCCTGGGCAAGACCCTGTCGTCAAAACATTGACCTTTCGAAGCAGTCAATACATTTAGCTTATGGAGAGAACAAATGCTGGACTTTGTTAAACAAAGGTTTTCTGTTGCTACTCTGTCTGTCTGTCTATTTCTCTGTCTGTTTACATGCCTGTCTCTCTGCCTGCCTATCTGTCTGTCTGCTGCCTATCTGTCTGTCTCTCTGTCTATCTACTTGCCTACCTGTCTGCTTGTATCCTGCCTGCCTGTCTCTCTGCCTGCCTATCTGTCTGTCTGCTGCTTGTCTGTCTGTCTCTCTGTCTATCTACTTGCCCACCTGTCCTCTTGTAAACCTGCCTGCCTGTCTACCTGTCTGTCCACCTGCTTGTCTGCCTACCTGCCTGCCTACCTTTCTACCTGCCTGACTGTCAGCTTGTATACCTGCCTGCCTTTCCATATGTCTTCCTTTTTGTCTGTCCATCTGTCTACCTGCCATCGCGAAATAATCTTCTTCTTCTTCAGCTTTCCAAGCCATTGCTGCAGATGAAGTTCGCGTCAATTCCTCTCGAATCTTCTCTCTTCAGTTGGTGACATCAATTTCTTTTATATCCTCTTCTATGTTGTCTTTATATCTTTGTCTTGATCTACCCCTTGGTCTTGTTTCCCTCATCTCTTGTACATACATCATTTTCGTTTGTCTGTTCTCTTCCATTCTTCCTAAATGCTCCAGCCAGTGTAGTCTGCTCAGTTTCAAAACAGTTATAATTCGTTGGGATTTAAATAAGCTCTTCAATTCAGTGTTCTTTCTAATAACGAAAATTTATGAGGAATGGGAAACTAGGAAACCTAGAGTGTAGATAAATGGAAAATAGAAAGCAGAGGACAGAGTTGAAATAAGAGAGAGAAATAGAAAGCAGAGAACAAAGTTAAAATAAGAACGAAAAATAGAAAATAGAGAACAAAGTTAAAATAAGAAAGATAAATTGAAAACAGAGAAAAAATTAAAATAAGATATATATATATATAAAGCAGAGAACAAAGTTAAAATAAGAGAGATAAATAGAAATCAGAGAACAAAGTTAAAATAAGAAAGATAAATAGAAAGCAGAGAACAAAGTTAAAATAAGAACGAAAAATAGAAAATAGAGAACAAAGTTAAAATAAGAGAGATAAATAGAAATCAGAGAACAAAGTTAAAATAAGAAAGATAAATAGAAAACAGAGAAAAAATTAAAATAAGATATATATATATATATAGAAAGCAGAGAACAAAGTTAAAATAAGAGAGATAAATAGAAAGGAGAGAACAAAGTTAAAATAAGAGAGATAAATAGAAAGCAGAGAACAAAGTTAAAATAAGAGAGACAAATAGGGGACTGTGTCCCTAGGGAGACGGTTACCAAAGCGAACTACTAAAGTCATCTCTTGTCTGAGAACTACTTAAGTCATCTCTTAACTCAGAACTACTTGAGTCATCTCTTAACTCAGAACTACTTAAGTCATCTCTTAACTCAGAACTACTTAAGTCATCTCTTAACTCAGAACTACTTAAGTCATCTCTTAACTCAGAACTACTTAAGTCATCTCTTAACTCAGAACTCCTTAAGTCATCTCTTAACTCAGAACTACTTAAGTCATCTCTTTACTCAGAACTACTTAAGTCATCTCTTAACTCAGAACTACTTGAGTCATCTCTTAACTCAGAACTACTTAAGTCATCTTTTGTCTCAGAACTACTTGTCATCTCTTGTCTTAGAACTACTTAAGTCATCTCTTAACTCTGAACTACTTAAGTCATATCTTACCTCAGAACTACTTGAGTCATCTCTTAACTCAGAACTACTTAAGTCATCTTTTGTCTCAGAACTACTTGTCATCTCTTAACTCAGAACTACTTGAGTCATCTCTTACCTCAGAACTACTTAAGTCATCTCTTGTTTCAGAACTACTTAAGTCATCTCTTACCTCAGAACTACTTAAGTCATATCTTACCTCAGAACTACTTAAGTCATATCTTACCTCAGAACTACTTGAGTCATCTCTTACCTCAGAACTACTTAAGTCATCTCTTGTCTCAGAACTACTTGAGTCATCTCTTACCTCAGAACTACTTGAGTCATCTCTTACCTCAGAACTACTTAAGTCATCTCTTGTTTCAGAACTACTTAAGTCATCTCTTACCTCAGAACTACTTGAGTCGTCTCTTACCTCATGATCTCCGAGTTTCTCCCTCTTCCATTGTCCTCGTCGTTAGGGTGTCGGGTGGGGCTGGTGACGGGGCTGCGAGAGTTGCGTCTCCCTGTGGGACTGACCCTCCCGGGACTCGACCTCCCGCTTCTCTTTCTGCTAGAGCTCCTGGACACGCTACCGTGGCTGCTGCTGCCGCTGGTGTTGTTGTTGTGGTTGTGTTCTATACTCTGGCTAATATTGCTCTTGTTGTTGTTGTTGTTATGTCTGGCGCTGCTGATGATAAATCTCCTGGGTGTGTTGGGGTCGGTTGAGGAGATGTCTTCGCTCCTGACGCTGACGTCGCCCTTGACTACGACCGTGATCTCGTCGTCGGTCTGCACGATTTCGATGGCCTTCTTCTGGCAGGGACTCCTGCAGGTGTCGCCCACGCCGGAGTCGAAGGTCTGGGCCCTGGGTATGGGGCTGGGCTTGTTCCCGTCACCGGTCTTAGACTTGGGACTGGTCAGGACGATCTTGGGCGACCCCACAGCCCCGTTGTCTAGGACCGTCTCTTCCTCCGAGTCGACTCTTCCGACGTTTTTAAACAGGAACTTGGTGGCCTCTCCAGCTGGGTACTCACAGCGTCCCTTGGGCAAGTCCCCGTTTGTCAAGATATTGTTGTCCTCGGACTCGTTTTCCATGTTTTCTTGTTGATTTGAAAGTCTTGACCCAGACTCCTCAAGTTCTTCTACGGACACCAGGTTGGGGTTGATGTCGCCTTCCCCGCAGATATAGCTCGCCTCTCTGTCCTTGTCGTCGCCGTCAGACTTCTTACCTTTGTTGTCTGCCTCCACGTGGCACAGGCGCTTGAGTCCCTTCACCGGCGAGATCTGCCCGGAGGAGCCGGAGAAAGTCTTCTTGATCCTCCCGACGATGGAGTCGTGTAATGGCTTGGTTACTCTCACGGTCCTGGGCAAGCCGTTCTCTAGGAAGGAGGTCTGAGGATAGGAGACACAAGTTTCATGGCGAAAATCTGTCAACAGTGGGATATGGGAAGATTAGATTAAGTCTGTCGACAGTGGGATATGGGAAGATTAGAGAAGGCAAGTCCGTCAACAGTGGAATATGGGAAGATTAAAGAAGGGAAGTCTGTCAGCAGTGCAATATGGTAAGATTAGAGAAGGTAAGTCTGTCAACAGCGTAATATGGTAAGATTAGAGAAGGGAGGTTTGTCAACAGTGTAATATGGGAATATTAGAGAAGGTAAGTCTGTCAACAGCGTTATGTGGGAAGATTAGAGAAGGGAAATATGCCAACAATCTAATATGGAAAGATTAGAGAAGTAAAGGCTGCTAACAGTATAATGTCGGAAGATCAGAGAACTGAACTCTGGGAAAATGTAATACGGGAAAATTGGAGAACGGAAGTCCAAAGAAAATGTAAAATGTGAAAATGAAGTCTTTCAAGGGTGTAAAACGAGAAAATTAGAAGACGAAAGTCTGCCAACAATGTAAAATGGGAAAATTAGAAGACGAAAGTCTGCCAGCAATGTAAAATGGGAAAATTAGAAGACGAAAGTCTGCCAACAATGTAAAATGGGAAAATTAGAAGACGAAAGTCTGCCAACAATGTAAAATGGGAAAATTAGAAGACGAAAGTCTGCCAACAATGTAAAATGGGAAAATTAGAAGACGAAAGTCTGCCAACAATGTAAAATGGGAAAATTAGAAGACGAAAGTCTGCCAACAATGTAAAATGGGAAAATTAGAAGACGAAAGTCTGCCAACAATGTGAAACGGGAAAATTAGAAGACGAAAATGTGTCAACAATATAAAACGGGAAAAAATTAGAAGTCGAAAGTCTGTGGAAAATGTAGCGGTGTCATAGTCTGCTGTTGATGTCACCTCTGTATGAAGAAAAATCTGTATCGTACCATCTCTTTCATCTCATTGAGCTCATCTCATCTTATCTCATCGTTCTCGTCTCATCTCTCTCTCTCTCTCTCTCTCTCTCTCTCTCACCTGTGTCTCACCTTCAAACTCACCTGTACATAGGTCCAATGAATCACCTGTAAATATCGAATGACTCACCTGTACTTATATGAATGGCTCACCTATACATATATCGAATGACTCACCTGTACTTATATGAATGGTTCACCTGTACATATTTCGAATGACTCACCTGTACTTATATGAATAACTCACCTGTATATATATCGAATGACTTACATGTATTTATATGAATGGCTCACCTGTACATATATCGAATGACTCACCTGTACTTATATGAATGGCTCACCAGTACTTATATGAAAGGCTGACCTGTACATATATCGAATGACTCACCTGTACATATATCGAATGACTCACCTGTACATATATCGAATGACTCACCTGTAAATATGTCGTGTACCCTTCCGGTCCTCTCAAAAGTAGAACCACTGGGGTGTCCACGGGCACAGCTTTGAGAACCTCTATGGCGCTCTGGTAGCTCATGTCTGTCAGGTCAATGTCGTTAATACGGAGAATGATGTCTCCAATCTGAGGACAGAGAAGTCTGGACTTTAACAAGGAGGTCAAGGTTAAACCTTTTCCGGAATCAGCTCTTCTTCTTCTTCTTCTTCTTCCTCTATCTCTCTTGAACTGTGAGTTGGTGTTCTTTGCAGCTGATGCCATGAAGATGTTGAGGCACAGCATGGTGTTGGATTGGGAGCGGGTTACAGTGGGACTTTTCAGTCCCTGAGTGGAAATGAAAACCATGTGGTGTGTGATACTTCTTTAGCAGTCTCCACCACCACGGGGACTATAGCTATCCCTGCCACGGTAGCCAGGCTAGGCCTGTTATTAGGTGGGGGAGGGGGATTCCAACGGAAAGATAGAACAGGGTCTTGATCAACTTTGCTTCGCCAACGTAGACAGCGTTTTTGTCATTAAGAAAAGTTATAAACTGAGAAAAGGTATAAAATGAGAAAAGTTATAAACTGAGAAAAGGTATAAAACGAGAAAAGTTATAAACTGAGAAAAGGTATAAAATGAGAAATGTCATAAACTGAGAAAAACTATAAAACGAAAAAAGCTATAAAATGAGAAATGTTATAAACTGAGGAAAGTTGACTGTCAAAGTATAAAACATGAAGCGCACTTGACAGCGTGCCCTGTGTACAGACCGGCTATGTCGCGCTCCAGTAACTTTCAGGTGGAGAAGTGTGTAAGTGGTAATTATGTTAGTGAAACTGACTTTCAAAACAATATCTATCTCACTTTCTCTCTCTCTCTCTCCTTCTCTCTCTCCCTCTCTCTCTCCCTCTCTTTCCCTCTCTCTCTCCCTCTCCCTCTCTTTCCCTCTCTCTCCCTCTCTCTCCCTGTCCCTCTCTCTCTACCTCTCTCTCTCTGTCCCTCTCTCTCCCCCTCTCTGTCCCTCTCTCTCTCCCCCCCTCTCTTCCTTCCTCTCTCTCCTTTCCTCTCTCTCTCTGTATGTATGTGTATGAGTATGTGAGTGGGCACGCATTTGTAGTTTTGATATCTGAAGCCCGCCCTGATCTGCCTGAGATGTTCCGCCAGGCTGTGACGGTCACATGTATCCAATTTCTTCTTCTTCTTCTTCTTCTTCTTCTTCTTCTGCGTTCGAGGTTGTTGGTCACATCAGATCTTGATCCCTGTCGACATGGCAAAGCACGCAGTCCTCTCCAGATCCTGATCACTGTCGACATGGCAAAGCCCGCAGTCCTCTCTCCAGATCCTGATCCTTGTCGACATGGCAAAGCCCGCAGTCCTCTGTCCAGATCCTGATCCCTGTCGACATAGCAAAGCCCGCAGTCCTCTCTCCAGATCCTGACAGGAGCTCACAGCCTTTTCCCCAAGCTCGTCTCTTCCCCAAGATAGAGCAGGCGGTAGTTTGGTCAAGTCTATAGTTTATGACAAGAGGTAGAGCAGGCGGTAGTTTGGTCAAGTCTATAGTTTATGGCAAGAGGTAGAGCAGGCTGTAGTTTGGTCAAGTCTATAGTTTATGACAAGAGGTAGAGCAGGCGGTAGTTTGGTCAAGTCTATAGTTTATGGCAAGAGGTAGAGCAGGCTGTAGTTTGGTCAAATCTATAATGTATGGCAAGAGATAAAGCGAGATGGATGTACGTTCCTGCCAGAGTGAATTAGAAAAAAAAATTGTCACCAGCAATTAAATAGGTCATGTTCTCATATTCGTGTTTCTGATACTCTCTGTTAGGTCCACTACCGCGCAAACCCCACCTTCCCCCATTCATTCAGCTAGGAAACCTGGGGGAGGGGGGTAGGGAGGTGTGGGTGGCTAACAGTAGCGAATATATCGGGACTTTTATCTAAGTCGTTTTGCGAACGAAGAAGAAGATCTATGTCGTTTTGCGAACGAAGAAGAAGATCTATGTCGTTTTGCCAACGAAGAAGAAGATCTATGTCGTTTTACCCAAACTTTGAAGTGTTGTCAGCTTTCCTGCACAAATTTATCACCATCTTGCCTCCGTTGTCACAGATGTTCTATCTTGTCACAGATGTTCTGGTGCGTGACACGCAAGGCTGCTGTGTAATATGAGCATACACACTCACTACGAGCACAGAACAAAGATTTTTTTTTGTCCTGAAAACGACAGATCCCAGGTCAGTCTGTCTTTGATCGTGTCCGTGGAAAACTGGATTCAGTTTACAAGTCAGTTTCTCCACGTTTTTCTGGCGATATGTCTGGCCGTGAACTATTTACTGGTTTTTTTTAAATCGCTATTACGTCGTCCCGTATTCAGTTGTATGTTTATATGTGTATATGGATTGTAGTTCTACACATTCTTATTCCATAGATTGTGTTTCTATAGACCATGGTTCCATAGATTGTGATTCCATAGACTGGTTCCATAGATTGTGATTCCATAGACTGGTTCCATAGATTGTGATTCCATAGACTGGTTCCATAGATTGTGATTCCATAGACTGGTTCCATAGATTGTGATTCCATAGACTGGTTCCATAGACTGGTTCCATAGATTGTGATTCCATAGACTGGTTCCATAGATTGTGATTCCACAGACTGGTTCCATAGATTGTGATTCAATAGATTGTGATTCCATAGACTGGTTCCATAGATTGTGATTCCATAGACTGGTTCCATAGATTGTGATTCCATAGATTGTGATTCCATAGATTGTGATTCCATAGACTGGTTCCATAGATTGTGATTCCATAGACTGGTTCCATAGATTGTGATTCCATAGACTGGTTCCATAGATTGTGATTCCATAGACTGGTTCCATAGATTGTGATTCCATAGATTGTGATTCCATAGATTGTGATTCCATAGATTGTGATTCCATAGACTGGTTCCATAGATTGTGATTCCATAGACTGGTTCCATAGATTGTGATTCCATAGATTGTGATTCCATAGATTGTGATTCCATAGATTGTGATTCCATAGACACTCACCTGAAAGGATTAAAAACAGGGTCTTGGCCAGTTCTGGTTCAGCGGTTCTGTTAAACGTACCATCACATTAACACAGCCATCTATGCTCATAGCAGCACACCACGTCAACAAAAGCAGTATATATGTAAACATGTCAACAAACACAACACATATCTAAATATATATCAACAGATATCTCAAAAGGCCAACAAACACAATAGACATCTCAACAGGTCAAAAAACACAACATATATGAAAACGTATAAACAGGCACAATATATATAAACATGTCAACAAACACAACATACATCTCAAAGGGCCAACAAACAACAGATGTCACAACAAGTCAGAAAACACAACACAGAAAACTCAGAACATCACCTACAAAACAGAAATGATGAAATTCAATCGCGCCATCACATCAACAAAACGAACAATTCTCTACACCGCCTGAAATAACACCAACATAACAACAATGTAACAACAACAAAGTCTGAAGTAACTACACTGTTACAGGCGACAGGATACCGAGGTTCACAAACAACCGTTACTTCAGCCTCAGGTAAACAAGTTACTTCAACTTGACTTTACTTCGACTCTTTTGCATGCCGGAATATCCACACGTCATAATAACACAGGAAGAAGATGGCTGTACAAAAAAATGAAAACTTATTCACAAATATTAATGCCACTTTTGATCATTTCGTCGGAAAAGTGGATCAAATTAAGAAGTAAATATGCCAACCTTCTCGTCCTTGATACATCAATGCTTAGATAATATTTTGTGTTATAGTCTGGAGCGTTATTATATTTCTGGGCTACGAAAGCCTTGTTGCTTGAAATGTAAAGTAGATTTGATGTAAACGTGCTCTGTTGATTGATTCTAAAAATATATTTGTTGAGAGAGTTTTCTAGGCAAGAGCGGTTCGTGTTCTTGGAGATGATGTTTAGAGAAATGGAAAGTTTTCGAAAAAAAAAAAGATGATGATAGTAAATTATGAAAAGAAAACAGGTAGATTGTAAGCGTAACACGTGGTCTTAATCGATTCTGAGAGTTAGTAGAAGTATTTAATCTACTCCCTATCACCAATCCGGCCCAGATTTCGGAATTTTTCCTTGCACAGAATTCATGTCAGATGTTAAGGGATGATGACAAGTAATAAAAAACCAGCCAGACAGCCAGCAACCAGTCAGACAATCAGCAACCAATAAGACAATCAGTGAACCGCCTAGACAATCAACGAACCGGCCAGACAATCAGCAACCAGTCAGACAACCAGTCACCAGTCAGACAATCAACAAACCAGCCAGACAACCAATAACCAGTCAGATAATCAACAAACCAGCCAGACAACCAGCAACCAGTCAGACAATCAACAAACCAGCCAGACAACCAGTAACAAGTCAATCAACAAACCAGTCAGACAATCAACAAACCAGTCAGACAACCAATAACCAGTCAGACAATCAGCAAACCAGCCAGACAACCAGCAACTAGTCAGACAATCAACAAACCAGCCATACAACCAGCAACCAGTCAATCAACAAACCAGTCAGACAATCAACAAACCAGCCAGACAACATGCAATAAGTCAGACAATCAGCAAACCAGCCAGACAACCAGCAATCAGTCAGACAATCAGCAAACCAGCCAGACAACCAGCAACCAGTCAGACAATCAGCAAACCAGTCAGACAACCAGCAATCAGTCAGACAATCAACAAACCAGCCAGACAACCAGCAATCAGTCAGACAATCAGCAAACCAGCCAGACAACCAGCAACCAGTCAGACAATCAGCAAACCAGCCAGACAACCAGCAATCAGTCAGACAATCAACAAACCAGCCAGACAACCAGCAACCAGTCAATCAACAAACCAGCCAGACAACCAGCAATCAGTCAAACAATCAACAAACCAGCCAGACAACCAGCAACCAGTCAATCAACAAACCAGCCAGACAACCAGCAACCAGTCAATCAACAAACCAGCCAGACAACCAGCAACCAGTCAATCAACAAACCAGCCAGACAACCAGCAACCAGTCAATCAACAAACCAGTCAGACAATCAACAAACCAGCCAGACAACCAGCAACCAGTCAGAAAATCAAAAACCAGTCAGACAACCAGCAACAAGCCGGAAAACCAGCAACTAGTCAATCAGCTGACAACCAAATAGTTGTACAAGCAGTCAACAACTAACCAACAAACAGACCAACGAACAAACATGTGGATCAGACAGACCAATCAAAACTCAAACAAACAACCATTCATTAGGTCAGCCAGGAAAACAGTTAAATAACAAGGCGATCAACTTATCATTAGACTAACCAGTCAATCAATCAACAGACCAAACAACCAGTCAGCATGGCAAACAACCAACCAGTGAACAACTATTCAAACAGGGACCAAATTAACAGGCCAGCTATTAATCAAGTAAGCAACCAATTTTTACCTTAAAAAATCAATAAGTAATCCAACAAACCAATCATCCAAACAATCAATCAATAAATCAGCGAACAAATTGGATGGGAATAAGTCACTGGTAATATTTGAAACTGAAGAAAGCAATGTGGGCCGCCTGGTTATGTGAGTGGTTAAGGACTTGCTTTACTGGTCCGGCGGTACCGGGTCCAAGTCTCAGAAGTTGGGTTTTTTTCTGGTACACACCAAAAAGGTCCCACGGTCTACCCAGCCTTTAAAAATGGGTACCAGAAAAATCCGGGAAGGTAAATGCGGCCAGATTTGGTAGTAACCACATCACACGTTCATGTGCCGAAATTTCTGGAAATACGGGCCTAATACCTTATGCCCAATATGCTTTAAAGCCATGGAGACGAGGATTTTACTTTTATCTTTGCTTATCATAATGTAGATATACTGGGCGAAGAAAAGAAAAACAGAAGAGTTTTGAGAGGTAAAATTGTCAGTGAAATCGATGAATGACAGAGGAAAGTGTTAAAGATTAGCCTCGTTAAGTAGAAGACAAAGCGCTTTCGACGTTAGAGAAGAATAGACAGAGAATGATCAGGCCTCGGTCCTAGAGAAGATGGACTTCGGCAGGACAAGCAAACGCTTGAGATACAGCGCACTTTCAGCGAGGTCATCTTGCATCGCTGCAAAACAAAAAGCTGCTGGATATGCCAAGTCTTTGGTGCGGTCTGAATACGTGACGTCTGGGAATGAAAGAAGGTCGTGACACAGATATTACTTCACTTATAACTCCTCCTGTTTCGACTATAATGGACAGAGAGATGGGTGGACACTGGCTAGAGGAAAAGCTATCAACAGCAACAAATTCATAACAGAGTGACAGAAGCAATCATATTAAACACCTGGTGACAAACAGATTCAGAACAATGTGACAAACTAAAACATTCAGAAGAATGTCACAAACAAAAATATAATCAGGGCAAAGGGGGAACGTAAACAGATTCAGGACAAAAATGACAAACAGAAGCAGAAATAGCGCAGTGTGACAAATAGAAGCAGACTCAAGACAAAATGACACGCAGTAACAGGATCAGAACAAAGTGACAAACAGAAAAAGATTCAAAACAAAGCGACGAAAAGATTCAGAACAAAGTGACGAATAGATTCAGAACAAAGTGAAAAACAGAAAATGAATCAGAACACAGCGACGAACAGATTCAGAACACAGTGACGAACAGATTCAGAACACAGTGACGAACAGATTCAGAACAAAGTTACGAATAGAAAATTGGTTGAGGACAAACTGGCAGATGAAATAAAGAAAAAAAAGGGTACATCTGGTGCACGACCTACTCCAGATCTGCCACAACAACATCACAAACAAAAACAACCCGTGGAAAGTACCTGGACAAGGCCGCTGTTCTCGGCCACTCCGCCCTTGACAATGCTCGCCACCAGCACGAACGGCTTAAGACTTCTCTGTTTGACCAGGAAGCCCAGTCCGCCATGTTTTTGTTTCACCAGTTTGACCCGGATGGTGTTTGGCGCCAAGTCGGAAGTGGACGTCGTTGATGGCATGTTTCCGCTGAGTTGTGCGTTCTTCCGCTGTGACTTGTCACTGGCCTTGCCGAGGTGCAAGAAGATCTGGTTGCTGTACACGAGCAAGATTACGTAGACTTCGACAAGTCACAGATGACCGCGACAATGTTCTGACAATAAGAAGGCGAAGAACAGCTTTCTCAAGTGTTTAGTAGTGAGGCCTTGGTTATTTCCGCTTCCGGTACAGCTTTATGACAATCTCAGTAGAAAGGCCTTGGTTATTTCCGCTTCCGGTAAGCTTTATGACAATCTGAGTAGAGAGGCCTTGGTTATTTCCGTTTCTGGTACTGAAACTGATCAAATGACAAAATCAGGGGTTGCGCCTACGTCTCTTTCAATAAAATTGTCATCTGTGACATCATTGATGTTTAACATCCTGAATTTGTAAACATTCTGTATATTTATGACTCGTTCATTTGAAAAACGATCTTTGTGTCCTCCATCACTTTTCAGATAATTCTTCTCTGTCTGCAGATTTTTGTGAGTCAGAAGGCTGCCATTTCTAATATGTATCGAGTAGCGACAGCCCGACTAGATTTCAGATTGTCGTAAACAAACGATTAGCTGGGAGCTGTTGTGTTGGTAGTTCACTTTGTGAATAAGTAAACATGGAGCTTTTCCCGTCCTTTTGTGGATTCTGTCAAAGAGATAGAGAAACTCGTGTCGCTGTTGTCAAGACGACGAGACCATAAACAAACCATGTTCCTCTTTCATGAGAGTCCGTGAGAATCTGTGGAGAAAGAAACAAAAATAGTTCAGTTTGTAAAGAGAATGAAGTGAGAGGTAAAGACCGTCATATTTCAGGCTCTACTTGTAACTCGTGACGTTCAATGTGTCCAAAATATTTAAGATTTCTCTGTTTAATCCTCTTTGCTAGCCAGCCTTCTTCAATATTCAGTTCTTGTAGTATGGATATATTTGTTCTTTTATATATTTGTTCATTAGAATTTACAGAAGACAGTCTTGGAAGGGTACATAATGGGAAAACGAAAGAGAGGAAGACCAAGGCAGAGATGGCTGCAAGACATTTTTGATATTCTGCAAATGGATGCATCAGCAGCAGGGCATCTTGCCTACAATCGAGAGGCCTACAGGAAAGCTGTTAGGGAGGCAAAGTTCCACAAGGGACATGCAAATGACTGACCGACTGACTGACTGACTGACTAACTGACTGACTAACTGACTGACTAACTGAATGACTGATTGACTTGTAACTCAAGGGGGTGAGAATCGCCATGGCTGGAGGACGACCTTGTACATCCGTGTTTCCCAACCCTTTTTGGATCATGCCCCATCTCAGTGTCTTAAAGATTTTGATGCCGCCCCCTCCACTCGCCAGCATAACAGTCAACCAAGTTTTGAAAACAAAATATAAACATATCCAGGTACCCTGCCACCCCAAATATTCAGATTGCTCTCTTGTGGAGGGGGGAGGGGGTACATCCCATGCTGGGAAACACTGATGGTCATGTAGGCATGTGGACTGAGCCTAGTCATGCCTGTATTCTCTTTTTTTTTTGATGTTCTTCTTAAAACAGGCTGTTGTGTCCTTACTGCTTGGCGAAGAGGGACGTAGATGCACCAAGTTCAGGGAAAATAAATTCTGGATTTTACACAAATCGTGGACGTCTGAGTGGCCACGTGGTTAGTGCACTGGTCTCTCATGGAGAAGATTGAGGGTTCGAATCCGGCCAGAGGCGCCCCGGTCACCCAGCTGTAGAAATAGGTACCTGGCTCCTGGAGTTGGGGAAGGAAAGGCTGCCAGGCATGATGCTGACCACATGACCCTCTAGCGTGTTGACAGGTCAAGGAAAATATGGGCACTAACACCATGTCTTTATGTGCCTCTAAGGCATGACAGGATTACCTTTACCTTTTCTTTTTATATAAATCGTCATGAAGTGCCCTGAATCCTAACGAAATGTCCTAATGAAGTGCCCTGAGTCCTAACGAAATGTCCTAATGAAGTGCCCTGAGTCCTAATAAATGTCCTAATGAAGTGCCCTGAGTCCTAACGAAATGTCCTAATGAAGTGCCCTGAGTCCTAATAAAATGTCCTAATGAAGTGCCCTGAGTCCTAACGAAATGTCCTAATGAAGTACCCTGATTCCTAATGAAATGCCCCAGTGAAGCGCCCTGAGCCCTAAAGAAGTGCCCTGTGTCCTAATAAAGTGCACTGGACAGTGGTTTCTTTCTTCAATGTAAAAAAAAAAACACAGATATAGATCCCACTCCCTATCCGGTTCAGGGGAGCCCGCGCCTTTCTCCGGGGTCCAGAGGTTTAGCTGGGGCCCGTGAAGGGCAAATTTGAGAGGGGTCTGGAAAACTCATGGGGTAAAATAACGCAAGGCGCCCGAAAATAGTTTTCGGTTCGTGGACATTTTTTGTGGCAAAGAAGTTTGTGGTATCAGAGAACGATGTCTTCTTCTTTTGTTGTTTTTGTTTTGACAAACTTATTTATCATTCCAAGCTTCTATAGCTCATTTATTCATGTACAATCTGACCTCTTTTATCTTTAGCTCATTTATTCATGTACAATCCGACCCCTTTTATCTTTAGCTCATTTATTCATGTACAATCTGACCTCTTTTATCTTTAGCTCATTTATTCATGTACAATCTGACCCCTTTTATCTTTAGCTCATTTATTCATGTACAATCCGACCCCTTTTATCTTTAGCTCATTTATTCATGTACAATCTGACCTCTTTTATCTTTAGCTCATTTATTCATGTACAATCTGACCTCTTTTATCTTTAACTCATTTATTCATGTACAATCTGACCTCTTTTATCTTTAACTCATTTATTCATTTACAATCCGACCTCTTTTATCTTTAACTCATTTATTCATGTACAATCTGACCTCTTTTATCTTTAACTCATTTATTCATGTACAATCTGACCTCTTTTATCTTTAACTCTTTTATTCATGTACAATCTGACTCCTTTTATCTTTAGCTCATTTATTCATGTACAGTCTGACTCCTTTTATCTTTAGTTTATTTATTCATATACAGTCTGATTTCTTTTTATCCTTAACTCATTTATTCATGTACAGTCTGACTCCTTTTATCCTTAGGAGTGACGAAGTGGTTAGTGCACTGGTCTCTCATGGCGAAGGTCGGGGGTTCGAATCCGGCCGGCGGCACCCCAGTCACCCAGCTGTAGAAATGGGTACCCGACTTATTCTGGAGTTGGGGAAGGAAAAGGCGGCCAGGCGTGATACTGACCATATCACCCTCTAGTGTGCTGACAGGTCAAGGAAAATATGGGCACTAACACTATATCTCTATGTGTCTCTAATGCATGACAGGATTACCTTTACTTACTTTTTACATTTATTCATGTACAGTCTGATTCCACTTATCATTCTCTCTGATTCTCTTTCCAACTCCATCCTTTCTAAATCTCTCTTTTTTTTACTCTCTGAGATTTTCTCTCTCTAACTCTCTTTCTGATTCTCTCTAGTTCTCTCTGTGTGACTCTGACACACACACTCTCTCTCTCTCTCTCTCTGATTCTCGCTCTGACTCCCTACCTCTCCCCTCTCTCTGTCTCTCTATCTCTCTTTCTTTCTATTCTATGACTCCCTGTCACTGACTTTCTTCTCTTTCTTCTTTGACTCTCTGACTCCCTATCTCTGACGCTTCCCCTCTAACTCTGGCTCCCATTGACTCTGACTCTCACTGACTCCTCTCTCTCTCTCTCTCTCTCTTAACTTAACCCTTTTGAAATAAAGATCAATCAATCAATCAATCTCTCCAATCTCTGTTCCCGGCTTTCCTACATCTAAAAGCGCTGAACGATTGAGAGAGAGAGAGAGAGAGAGAGAGAGAGAGAGAGTACAAGCCGAGTCTTGAAATAATCAGATCTGCAAGCGTCATTGAATTGTTCTACCTGGATAGCGTAATATCATCCTCAGGGACAGCTGACGCTGAGATCGAGAACAGATGCAATAAATCAAATCAGGCCATTGGACAAATGACTCTTTTACTGAAAAACAAATACATCACAGTGAAACATAAAGAGCACTGTACAACACAGTTTTCCTCCCAGCTCTTTGCTATCAATGCCAAACATGGACACTAACAGGCAAGAACAAAAGAAAAATCATCATGACAGAAATGAGATGTTTAAGGAGAATACTAAATGTGACAAGAAGAGACCAAATTAGAAATGCCACCATCAGGGCAAAGGTTGGAGTAACACCAGTATTACACTATATAAAAAAACAGCAAGTCGAATGGTTTGGCCATGTTACATGGTGTTAGTGTCTAGTGTTACCACCAGACAGTATATCACAGACAACATTCACACTAAGATTTGTAGGTAACAGAGGAAGAGGCCGCCCATGCAGGAGATGGAGAGAGGAAATTACAGAAGCATTAAATATCCCATTATATGAAGCAACCCGTCGAACCGTATCAAGATGTCTGTCTGTCCCCTCAACACCGAAAGGTATATGAGAAAGAAGACAGGACAAGACAAGACAAGACAGGACTGAATTCTTCACTATGAAAATAAATTTCGTGTATTTTTCAGTTGTTTAAATGTCTCTGTGCAGACAAACAAACGCTTATTCCGCATGTCAAGAGACATGACATTGTCACACAATGATATTTATACAGAATGACATCTTGACATTTCAGAGCGGACAGTGTAAGCTGAAGTGTTAACATCTAGCCAGTTTACTGTGACGAGAGCCGACGTTGCCTAAGGGACATAACCGTGATAAATAGGGATTTACAAGAGAAAGGTTTTGTAGAAAAGATTAGCAAAATGTTCTCTTCATGTTTATCTACACTGATTTCGTCCGGAACAAAAGAGTATGACAAAAAGAGTGTGTGAGTGTGTGACAGAAAGAGTGTGTGAGTGTGTGACAGAAAGAGTATGTGAGCGTGTGACAGATATGTTTGTCAGCATGAAGTTCTAAGTGATATTCAGAATCCGCGCGCCATGAAATAAAAATATGTGCAGGTCCTCGATGGTTATGCTACAGAGAAGTTACTACAAGTTATAGGCACAGAGAGGGAAGTTATTACAAGTTATAGGCACAGGGAGGGAAGTTACTACAAGTTATAGGCACAGAGAGGGAAGTTACTACAAGTTATAGGCACAGGGAGGGAAGTTACTACAAGTTATAGGCACAGGGAGGGAAGTTACTACAAGTTACAGGCACAGGGAGGGAAGTTACTACAAGTTATAGGCACAGGGAGGGAAGTTACTACAAGTTATAGGCACAGAGAGGGAAGTTACTACAAGTTATAGGCACAGAGAGGGAAGTTACTACAAGTTATAGGCACAGAGAGGGAAGTTACTACAAGTTATAGGCACAGAGAGGGAAGATACTACAAGTTATAGGCACAGAGAGGGAAGTTACTACAAGTTATAGGCACAGAGAGGGAAGTTACTACAAGTTATAGGCACAGGGAGGGATGTTACTACAAGCTATAGGCATAGAGAGGGAAGTTACTACAAGTTATAGGCACAGGGAGGGAAGTTACTACAAGTTATAGGCACAGAGAGGGAAGTTACTACAAGTTATAGGCACAGAGAGGGAAATTACTACAAGTTATAGGCACAGAGAGGGAGAGAAGAGGAAGGGAGAGAGAGAAGGCCAGACAGAGATGAAGAGAGAGAGAGGCGAGAGGATAAAGGTAGACAGATATGAAAAGAGAGAGTGTGTGTGAGAGAGAAGGGGGGAGAGAGAGAAGGGCAGACAGAGATGAAGAGAGTGAGAGGGAGAGAGAGAAGGGCAGACAGAGATGAAGAGAGAAAAGGGCAGACACAGAGATGAAGAGAGAAGGGCAGACAGAGATGAAGAGAGAAAAGGGCAGACAGAGATGAAGAGAGAAAAGGGCAGACAGAGATGAAGAAAGAAAAGGGCAGACAGAGATAAAGAGAGAAAGGCAGACAGAGATGAAGAGAGAAAAGGGCAGACAGAGATGAAGAGAGAAAAGGGCAGACAGAGATGAAGAGAGAAATGGGCAGACAGAGATGAAGAGAAAAAAGGGCAGACAGAGATGAAGAGAGAGGGGGCAGACAGAGATGAAGAGAGAGGGGGCAGACAGAGAGAGAGGGAGAGAGAGAAGGGCAGACAGAGATTAAGAGGGAGAGGGAGAAGGGCATACAGAGATGAAGAGAGAGAGAGAGAGGGAGAGAGAGAAGGGCAGACAGAGATGAAAAGAGATAGAGGGGAGAGAGAGAGAAGGGCAGACAGAGATTAAGAGGGAGAGGGAGAAGGGCAGACAGAGATTAAGAGAGTGAGAGGGGGAGACAGACGGGGAGGGATAAAGAGAGACAGAAAAGAATAGCAAGAAAGACGGAGACCTATGAAGAGAGAGAAAAACAACGAGGGAGATAGATGGACAGACAGAGAAAGGAAAGGACAGGGCGAGAGAGAAAGAGAGAGATAAAAGAACAGCGAGAGAGACAAACACAATGAGAGAGAGAAAGAGAGAGAAGCGAGAAAGAGAAAGACAGAAGAGAGGCAGATAGAAAAAAGCAATGAGACAGAAAGACAGAGATAGAAAGAGAGAGATCGAGAGAGAAAGAGACAGAGAGACAGAGTGAAAAACAACGGTGAGCGAAACAAAAAGAGAAAGAGCAATAGAGGCAAGAGAGAAGAGAGAGAGAGGATGATAAAAGTGAACTTCGTGCTAAGTCAGTCACTTGCATGTCCTTTGAGGAACTTTGCCTCCCTAACAGCTCTCCTGTCGGCCTCTCGGTTGTGAGCAAGATGGCCTGCTGCTGATACATCCCTTTGCAGATTATCAACGATATCTTGCAGCCATCTCTGCCTTGGTCTTCCTCTCTTTCTTTTTCCCATTATGTACCATTCCAAGACGGTCTTCTCTAAATTCTCATGACGTTTAATGTGTTCAACATATTTAAGTTTTCTCTCTTTAATCATCTTTACTAGCCAGCCTTCTTAAATCTATCTTTTTCTCTCTGTCTCCGTCTCTGTCTCCGTCTCTCTCTGTCTCTCTCTATGTCTCTCTCTATCTTTGTCAGTATCTCTCTCTGTCCCCCTCTCTCTATCTCTGTCAGTATCTCTCTCTGTCCCCCTCTCTCTATCTTTATCAGTATCTTTCTCTGTCCCCCTCTATCTTTGTCAGTATCTCTGTCCCCCTCTCTCTATCTCTGTCAGTATCTCTCTGTCCCCTCTCTCTATCTTTACCAATATCTCTCTCTGTCCCCCTCTATATATGTCAGTATCTCTCTCTGTTCCCCCCTCTCTATCTTTGTCAGCATCTCTCTCTGTTCCCCTCTATATATGTCAATATCTCTCTGTCCCCCTCTCTCTATCTCTGTCAGTATCTCTCTCTGTCCCTCTCTCTATCTCTGTCAGTATCTCTCCGTCTCCCTCTCTCTATCTTTGTCAGTATCTCTCTGCCCCTCCCTCTCTCTCTATCTCTGTCAGTACCTCTCTGTCCCCCCTCCCTCTCTCTCTCTCTGTCAGTATCTCTTTTCCCACCCCACCCCCTCTCTTGCCTACACTATCTGTAGTGGCTGTAACTTACTAAAAGTAAAAGGCAAAGACCGTTCTTCTACTTAGCTACAGTGTAGCTACAATGTGGGTATTAAACCTGGAATGATCCAGCCTGTGTGCAGTAACAAGTTGTTCCTGTTCTATGCTGCTCTATGCAGTCGACGCTGTGAAGAAGTTGACGTCCATGTGTCGTGTCTGTTGGTGTCTGGGTTACATGCTTCGACTGAGTAAATACTTTTATGGAGACTGGGTTACATGCTTAGACTGAGTAAATACTTTTATGGAGACTGGGTTACATGCTTAGACTGAGTAGCTACTTTTATGGAGACTGGGTTACATGCTTAGACTGAGTAAATACTTTTATGGAGACTGGGTTACATGCTTAGACTGAGTAAATACTTTTATGGAGACTGGGTTACATGCTTAGACTGAGTAAATACTTTTATGGAGATTGGGTTACATGCTTAGACTGAGTAGATACTCTGATGGGGACTGGGTTACATGCTTCGACTGAGTAAATACTTTTATGGAGACTGGGTTACATGCTTAGACTGAGTAAATACTTTTATGGAGACTGGGTTACATGCTTAGACTGAGTAGATACTCTGATGGGGACTGGGTTACATGCTTCGACTGAGTAGATACTCTGATGGGGACTGGGTTACATGCTTAGACTGAGTAGATACTCTGATGGGGACTGGGTTACATGCTTCGACTGAGTAGATACTCTGATGGGGACTGGGTTACATGCTTCGACTGAGTAAATACTTTTATGGAGACTGGGTTACATGCTTCGACTGAGTAAATACTTTTATGGAGACTGGGTTACATGCTTAGACTGAGTAGATACTCTGATGGGGACTGGGTTACATGCTTAGACTGAGTAAATACTTTTATGGAGACTGGGTTACATGCTTCGACTGAGTAAATACTTTTATGGAGACTGGGTTACATGCTTAGACTGAGTAGATACTCTGATGGGGACTGGGTTACATGCTTAGACTGAGTAAATACTTTTATGGGGACTGGGTTACATGCTTAGACTGAGTAAATACTTTTATGGAGACTGGGTTACATGCTTAGACTGAGTAGATACTCTGATGGGGACTGGGTTACATGCTTCGACTGAGTAAATACTTTTATGGAGACTGGGTTACATGCTTTGACTAAGTAGCTACTTTTATGGAGACTGGGTTACATGCTTAGACTAAGTAGCTACTCTGGTAAGGACTGGGTTACATGCTTTGACTGAGTAGCTACTCTTTTAAGGACTGGGTTACATGCTTTGACTGAGTAGCTACTCTGGTGAGGACTGGGTTACATGCTTTGACTGAGTAGCTACTCTGGTGAGGACTGGGTTACATGCTTAGACTAAGTAGCTACTCTGGTGAGGACTGGGTTACATGCTTTGACTGAGTAGCTACTCTGGTGAGGACTGGGTTACATGCTTTGACTGAGTAGCTACTCTGGTGAGGACTGGGTTACATGCTTAGACTAAGTAGCTACTCTGGTGAGGACTGGGTTACATGCTTTGACTGAGTAGCTACTCTGGTGAGGACTGGGTTACATGCTTTGACTGAGTAGCTACTGAACAAACCTTGCCATGCAGGGAACACAATACTCTGTGCCTCGCTTTTCAAACTGAAGGAGTACATCAATCCACTACTAGGAGCATCACGTAGAAGAAGGATATGGCTCTGCCCAGCTCTCCTTTATTCTTGAAAGGCGCCATCACCCCAGCGCACCCACTTAAAAGTCTATATGAAGATCAAGATAGAAGCAAATCGATGAAGCTACATCCACGCTCATGAAAGTACGAGAGAAATTATTTATGACAACCAGCATCACATCTCTTTGTCTGAAACTGACAAGCATCAAACAGAAGCCAATATATCAAAGTCTAGTCTCTGTATTGAGCGGACTCTAAACTTGGAACTCACAAGAACACAACCTAAGAAATCTCACAGCAGAAGAAAGGTTTACCAGTTAGCCCAAATCAAGCATTTCATCGATCATGAAACAAGAAAGACATGTCACAAATACAATCTCTTAGATTACAGCTCCACAATCTGGGATGGTTGCTTCAGCTCAGAAAACAAAGATTCTTCCGACATTAGATACACTCTCTTAGCCGGAAACAAATCTCAAATCTCACAAATATCCCAGAATTCCTGCACTCACAAATAGACTTCTCGCTAACAAAGGCAAGTGATTTCCCCAAAAGCCAGGGACTGCTAATTTTAGAAACCTGTCCTACATGCCTCATATATCTGACACTGAGAGCTAACAACTGCAGCTTTCTCTTGTACTATCCCCTTCCGTGGTGGAGCTAATCGGAAAATCTGTCTTTGCAGTTGTTATTTACTCATCCCCCTGTTTCCATCACAGAAAAAGAAGAGTGTCATGACAGCATGCTACTATCCTGTCTATAAGAGTATCATGACAGCATGCTACTATCGTCTCTTTAAGACTGCCATGACAGCATGCTACTATCCTACCTATAAGAGTGCCATGACAGCATGCTACTATCGCCTCCATAAGAGTGCCATGGCAGCATGCTACTATCCTACCTATAAGAGTGTTGTGACAGCATCCAACTATCCTACCTACAAAAGTGTCATGACAGCATGCTACTATCCTATCTATAAGAGTGCCATGGCAGCACTCTACTTTCCTATCTATAAGAGTGCCATAACAGCATGCTATTATCGTTTCTATAAGCGTGTCATGATAGCATGCTACTATTGTCTCTTTAAGGCTGCCGAGATAGCATGCTGCTATCCTATCTATAAGAGTGCCATAACAGCATGCTACTATCCTATCTATAAGAGTGCCATAACAGCATGCTACTATCCTACCTATAAGAGTGTCATGGCAGCTTGCTACTATCCTATCTATAAGAGTGCCATGACAGCATGCTACTATCCTACCTATAAGAGTGTCATGGCAGCTTGCTACTATCCTATCTATAAGAGTGCCATGATAGCATGCTACTATCCTATCTATAAGAGTGCCATAACAGCATGCTACTATCCTACCTATAAGAGTGTCATGGCAGCTTGCTACTATCCTATCTATAAGAGTGCCATGACAGCATGCTACTATCCTACCTATAAGAGTGCCATGATAGCATGCTACTATCCTACCTATAAGAGTGCCATGACAGCATGCTACTATCCTACCTATAAGAGTGCCATGATAGCATGCTACTATCCTATCTATAAGAGTGTCATGGCAGCTTGCTACTATCCTACCTATAAGAGTGCCATGACAGCATGCTACTATCCCACCTGTAAGAGTGGCATGACAGCATGCTACTATCACCACAAACATTAACTTCACTTAACGAAAGAGCAAAATCTCGCACAAAAACATCACTAACTTACAGTTTTATCTTCTATTACTTTGTTCAAGATTTCATTTTGCACTTTTCTATTTCAGCAGTTTCTGAGTGTCTGAGCAAGGCTTCCGTCGCACAAAGATGATGTAAACGACTGTGGAATTATTTATCTCGCCAACCATTGGCCAAACCGTGTCGTCCCTTCGGCTTATGCAAGACGTTATCCCTTCTCTGATTGGTCAAACCAAGTCGACGCTGGATAAGACCTACATCGATTGGTCGGAAGGAGTCGCCGCTAGTGCTATGTTAAGAGGCTCATGTTTCTGGGCAGATAGAGCAATGGCGGACAGATTTGGCATCGTTTGATCTAATTATCTGGGCACGTTTCGAAATATACCCGCAGATGCAAACACTGCAGATTTTCACTGTTTTAAATTGGGGAGGTTTGTATGTCAACAGCGCGTGTTGTAAATCATTGCCTTGTCGGCCGTGTGAGGTTGTGAAATACCTCTGAAAGAATGCACCATCGTAGGAGCTGCCACACGCATCTCAGAACGTTGGCCGCACGGCTTGTGTTTCAATCAGCCATTTACGATCTCGAAATATATATTAAGTGCAGAACTTTGACTGTGGGAAGAGTTTGGACAAATTGTATGAAATAATTTGCATCATTCAGTTAGAATTTGGACATATTTCAAGTCAAGGCCGGCCACAATAAACCCTCTAATTGCGCAAGCATTACTTAAACGCTTCTCTAAATAAATCTTACCATTACTGAAAAAAATGATATATTACTGTAACATATTTTCAGTTGTGATTTACCAGTAAGATTTAATACGGTGTAACCATAGAAAATAACCCCAGAAAATAATCTTTAATTTGTCTTGTTCAAGACTTCTTGCGTAATTCTCTGGAATAAGAGATCTTTTTTTTTCTTTTTTGTTAACAGAGTGAAGAAATCTTTTAAAAAAACTGGATAAAGGTAAAGCGAGCAAGTTCTTTGGATATGTCATGACAAGACAGAAGCTCCAGACTATGATCATCACTGGAAAAATCAAGGGTAAAAGAAAATGAGAGAAAGACAGAGAGACGGATGTCCCGGTGGTCTGGAAAAGTAGTCCAGAAAAAAAAATGTTTGCGCAAAATAAACTCACGGAATGGTGGACGCACTAAGTAGATGAACTTGTTAGCACTATGTGGATACATCGACTGGACACACTAAATGATGGCACTAAGTAGAAGAACTTGTTAGCACTATGTGGATACATCGACTGTACACACTAAATGTTGGCACTAAGTAGATGCACTAAGTGGAACACTAAATGGACACACTAAGTGGATGGACTAAATGGACGCACTAAGTGGACGCACTAAATGGACACACTAAGTGGATGCACTAAATGGACACACTAAGTAGATGCACTAAATGGACACACTAAGTGGAAGCACAAAATGTACGCACTAAGTGGACGCACTAAGTGGACGCACTAAATGGACGCACTAAGTGGATGCGAATGCACAAAATAGACGCACTAAGTGGACGCACTAAATGGACGTACTAAGTGGAAGCACAAAATAGACGCACTAAGCTGACGGACTAAATAGAAGGACATGCTCTAAACAGGTACCCACTTCATGATGATGATGATGATGGTGGTGGTGGTGGTGGTGGTGGTTGTGGTGGTTTCGCCTACTTCTTCTTATTCTTCGTTCGCTTCTACCACCAAGACCCCCCCCCCCCCCGTGATCCTACTGAATTTACGCTTGTGGTCCTCCATAGGTTCCATGGTCCCCGAAAGGACCACACGAGATCCCCCAGAGGACCACAAGAGGTTCAGAGTATCGCAGGGCTTGAGCCTGTATTCTTGGTGGGTCTCAGAAGCGGGATTGCGTGACACTGTGGTTTTCGTTGCACCAGTTTGATCTAGAGTTGGACTTTCTCACTGGAAAACCTCAGCGTGATTAGGATACGCATACATTCCCTGCGGGTGAGAGGTGGTTGCCTATCTAGACTGCCCTGGTCCAGTGTCTCCAACTTTAGCATTTTGTGGTCGTGGCCGCTACCCTTCCTAGTTGTGACCAGGACGGAGCTTTTGTCCAGGAGGATGAATCCTCGCCATTGGTGATTTCCACCTCTGAGTTGAGCCGGTTTAGGCATATTATCCCAGTATGGGGGTATTTAGGACGTGACAGACCTCTAGAGCGGAGGTACCGTGACATCAGTAGCCATCAAGTTTCACCACTGGTTTAAGCCGGTTTAGGCATATTTCACCAGTATTGGTGTACATCGGACGTGGCCGGCTTCTAGAGCAGAGGTATCGTAGTATGAGTAGCTCTCACCGCGAGACCACTGGACATACCCACTAAGCTTCACTTTATCCTTTCCATCACCTTTTCACTTCGGCGCCGAAAGGCAACCATGATTGCTTTTTTCGCATTTTCTTCATTGGCCAGGAGGAGTTTCACTCCACGCGCGGCATCCGAAGAATCTCGCCAACAGTGTCTTAACCTCTGGATTAAGCGGGTTCAGGCATTTCACCCGAAATGAGCGCACATAGGACTTGGCCGACCTCCAGACCAGAGGTGCCGTGATTTGGCTACTGTTTACTTCGCTTAATCCTTTCTTTATCTATATTATAACAGGAAAAATAGAAGGAAGAAGATCAAGAGGAAGATCAAGAGAAATGATACTGGACAGTCTGACGGGATGGTGTGAGAGGAGATCACCAACTGAACTGATGGCCTGCATGAAGGATCGTGTACTCTGGAGAAGCATAATAGCCAACGCCAGTCGGCACGGCACATGATGATGATGATGAATCCTTTCTTTCACTTTATCCACAGTGGCGTCGCGTGGCAACACATTCGCACCTTTCTTCACTGGCCGGGAGGAGCCCCACTCCACGCACGGCAGCTGAAGAATCTCGCCAGCAGCGAGGTTTCGCCTAAAATCCCATCGCAACATTATCTTACACATTTATTACAGCTATAAAGCGAGTCACGTGACTCGTGTCGTGACAGAAATTAAAACATCTCTATCTAAATAAAGTCTACTGCCAGGTCAACGAAGGACAAGACGTACTGCAGGCTGCTACACCGGCAATCAGACTTTTTTTCTTCTTTTTCTTCTGCTTCTTCTTTTTCTTCTACTTCTTCTTTTTCTTCTTCTTCTTCTTCTTCTTCTTCTTCTTCTTTTTCTATCATTCTCAAACGTTGACCTGTATGCATCTGAAGTAAACCGATGGTCAGCTGGAGTTGGTGGACATCCCCGTAAAGCTTCTCTTGAGCTGATGTGGGTGTTGGCCACATCTGTTTTCTCTGCACATCGTATGGTGGGTGTTCCTGTAGAATATGTTCTCCTGTCATATTACCAGTGCCACGTGATGGCGGGGCGGGTCTTGAGCTTGTTGCAAAGGTGGTACCTCAGAGTGTCAGTATACTGTACTAAAACGACACCAGAAAACTCTCAGGAAAACAATGACATCAAATATAAACTCTCAGGAAAACAATGAAATCAAATACAAAATCTCAGGAAAACAATGAAACCAAATACAAGCTCCAGCCAAAACAATTAAACCAAACACAAACTCCCACCGAAACAATGAAACCAAATACAAACTATGAGCAAAACATTGAAGCCAAATACAAGCTCTCAGGAAAGCAATGAAACCAAATACAAACTATAAGCAAAACACTGAAGCCAATTACAAGCTCTCATGAAAACAATGACACCAACTAGAGCTTTCTACAAAAACTACCTACTATTGATTTTCCTAATGTGTAAAAGCCGAGATGTTGCTACACTTGAGGATTGTAGGAAGGTAATGCCCCTACGCGAGGTCATGGTGTTGTCTGTGGCTGTCTCTGATAGTGATTTAGTTTTCTTTAGTGTTTTGTGGATCCAAGTTCTGAAAGATCGAAATAGTTTCCTCTTTCTGTAGCTCTTATGACGTGTGGTTTCTTTTTACCGTAGAGATTTCCTTGGCTGTTGTATAGATTACGTATATGCTCTTTCCATATGTTAAACGCAGTCCTTGATCTATCTATCTATCTATCTATCTATCTATCTATCTATCTATCTATCTATCTATCTATCTATCTATCTATCTATCTGTGTCTGTCTGCCTGCCTGCCTGTCTGCCTGTATGTCTATCAGACTTTATTACCGTAACTTTTAACATATTTGCAGTAAAAAAAATGACATAAAAAGCATATAAAGACAACATATATCTATCTATATCAGCATCGGAGAATTACATGAAAAAAAAAAGTCCGGGCTATTGATTCAGTGAAGCGCCTCGCAGTAATGATCTTCCGCGTATGATCTGGGTCAATTATGTGACAATTTCAAAGAGAACATCAGGTAATTGACAGAATACGACGCCAGATAGTAAGTGAAATAATTGTAGTGATGAGGTCTCGGATAGGGGAAATAATCCCCAGTAAATGCGTTATCAGTTGCGCGCAGTCAATAATGTATTGTTCTTGCTAGAAGCTGATGGTTAGCCAGTGCTAGCCTTGACTTTATCAAAGCAAATATGGCACCAACAAAAAAAAGGGGGGGGGTATATTCGCTTGGGTCTTTATGCGATCCCTCGTTCTGAGATTCGCTGTTGGAAATTGAAGGTCGGGTCAACTAGCTCCTTTCTGGGAGCTGTGAAACTTGAGACTGTCGAAGACCTTGCTCTACAAAAATGTAAACTTGACAATGTTATTTTGTTGTCAAATTGACAGAAATTATGTGGCGCTGCCGTCAAATTGGCCTGCGAGGGGCTCATAATGCACTTTAAATGTGATATATTTTGTTGCAGGGTCGATGCATATCACATATTTAACGTATTGTAAGCGCGGTGTAGACTGATATATTTTGTTGTAATGTCGATATATATCACATATTCGACGTAGTGTAAGCGCGGTGTAGACTGATATATTTTGTTGTAATGTCGATATATATCACATATTCGACGTAGTGTAAGCGCGGTGTAGACTGATATATTTTGTTGTAATGTCGATGTATATCACATATTTGACGTACTGTAAGCGCGGTGTGGACTGATCGATGGTGGCATGCCTTCTCACTAAGGGCGCCTTCCAGTCGACGCTGCTGTAGAAATGGATAAGGACCACACCACGACCATGTGTTGGGAAAGACAATGTGAGGTGCACTAAACTACACTGTACACATAGCAACCAATGAATGGTTTTTAAAAATGTATATAAGGCAGAGTTCATCCCGTATAATAAAGGACGCTGGCCGAGTACAGAGCTAGTGAACAAACAAACACAAGTTAGAAGACATAGTAATGGCGGAAAATGACGGGACATTGATGTCGGCCCGTAAAGCTGCCACCTCCGCGTGGCACGCTAGCCCGATACCTGAGACCTCACTGTTTGGTCTCCCAAACTGAAATTCTGTGTTCTCTCGTACTCGATGCCAGGTTCCGCCCTCGTTTATCACCATCTCTCCCACTCCTTGGCCTACCCTTCCTGCTCGTGTCCCCAGCGTTCTTCCTTCCCTTCCTCTTCTAGGACTCTCTCAAGTCTCTCCCCTCTCTCTCTTTTTCTCTTTCTCTTTTTTCTCTATCTTTCTCTTTCTCTCTCTTCTTTTTCCCCTCTCTTTCTCTCTCTATTTTTTCTCTATTTCTCCCTCTCTACGTCTCTCTCTCCTTCTTTCTCTCATTTATTTCTCTTTCTCTCCCTTTCTTTTTCTCTCTATCTCTGTCTCTTTCTCACTCCCTTCCTCTCCATCTCTCTCCCTCTGTCTCTCTCTTTCTCTCTCTCTCTCCTGCTCTCTCTCTCTTACTTTCTCTCTTTATCTCTCCCTCTCTCTACCTCTGTCTCTCTCTTTCTCTCTTCCTCTATCTCTTTCTCTCTTCCTCTCTCTCTTTTTCTCTCTCCTCCTCTCTCTCTCTCTCCCTCTCTCTACCTCTTTCTCTCTCCCTCTCTCTCCCCCTCCCTCCCTTTCTCCCTCTCCCTCCCTCTCTTTCCCCCTCTCCCTCTCTTTCTTTCCCTCTCCCTCTCCCCCCTCTCTCTCTCTCTCTCTCTGTTGTAGAAGTCCTCTATCGAATGCTGACAATTAACCACGTGACCTGTGACTGACATTAACGAGATGTGCAAGACTGGAACAATATCCTGACTTGTCAAGCCCAGATATCCGCGAGGGCAGGGCAGGGCAGGGCAGAGAGAAATATTCCGGGCACTGTCTCGGACTAGAGATGCCTGCTTTAATCTATATTCCTCCGTTGTCTACGTCAGTTCTATAACCACAGATTTTTTTTTAATGTTATATCTGAAGGAATCATTTTTATCATACGCGATAAGGTGAAGAAAATAAGGTCATCTAGCTATCATCATCGTGTGCGGCTATACTATGAATATATCCCGAGAAGACAGAAGCTGTAGACCATGTTAAATCACTGAAAAAATTCATGTGAAAACGAAAGAAGGCGAATTCTAAACAGAATGATAGAAAGGCACAAGGAAAGAAATCTAAGGGAACAAAATGAAAGCACCAATGACAACGCAAAATTGAGAAGTTGGCTAACGGCTTTTCCTGCAACGCATGATAAATGCTCCACTGCAACTCTGTGCCATCAGATTCTATATAACTTGACAACCACTTTCGTGAGTGGCCATCCACTACAGTGTGAGAACCCTTGACTCGAACTGACAAACCCCCGTCTCACAGAGCAAACATGGAGGCCGAAATCAAATGATTGCATTATTTTGTCTTGCAAACATTCAGTTAAAATTGCTGGATATCAGTGCAGGGCAGCGTCGTGGTGTCTTTGACACAAATGAGTATTTGGTTACGTGGACAGCGCAGCTGCCTGGAGGGGTGAGCCAGTACTGGTCAAGACCCTACCTGAAGAGGTGAACCAGGACTGACCAAGATTTTAATTGGAGTGGGGCCAGCCAGCGCTGACAAAGACATTATTTTGAGCGGTGAATCAAGGCTGTCGGAGATTCATCGTGGAGCTATCAAGAAGAAGAAGAAGAAGATGATGATGATGATGATGATGATGATGATGATGATGATGATGATGATGATGACAGCAGCGAGTTGCCGTGATGGATCTCAGGTACATATTGAAAGTGTAGGCACATCTTATCTTGTTCCTAGCGATAATTTTAATAATGAACGAATGCCAGGAGATAGAAGCCAAGAAAGAACTTCCTGGCGCCATCTGGAAAGATTCTGCTGATCTGCTGAGCAGAACAAACAGAAGTTCGGCGCCAGGGCTCGGCCACAAAATAATTACAGAGTTTGTGCAGGCAATTTATTTCTCTGTGTGTCTATTTGCACAATTAACTTTCCCACATTTTCTTTTTTTTGCCTGTAACAATTTTGTTTTGATTGCTATCGACACGAAAACGAATTGTTGATGATATTTCAAGACTTACATACGCGATTTGTTTCTCCTGTGTTTTGGCATTCACTGTCAAGAGTGTGTTGTTAAGTTTTGATTTTTCTTTTTTTTTTAACTGTAAATCGTCAAAAGATTTTCTTTCTGTAATATTCTGACCTGTAAAAGCAGTTTAGTGATCGTGTCCTCCTAGCTTGTAAGCGGAACAAAATTGTTGGATTTTATATTCTTGATTTATACCAATATTTTATCTAAACTTTGTTCTTCACAGCCGTGGGACTGGGTCGTTTCGGAGGTAGACATTCGCTTCGAGTGTTGAAGATTGCGGGTTCTAATCCTATTAGAAGTGGCATGGGGTTTTTTTTTTCCTCTCGTGAATCCTCCGGAAGTAATTTCCCGTGGTCCCTGGGTGGTGGAGCAAAATGTCCGTGTGCTGCCTCGCAGGTTAAAAATCCCTTGACCCCTGAAAATCGCAAAAGGAATAGGCCCACACGATACCTTACATCCTTCCTGTGCCACCAAACGTCACATACGGCCCGCATGGTAGCTCGCCAAGTTTTCCCGTCTTCAGCGAGCTTTTCAACCTCATCAAGGGATGTTATGCCCACTAAACTGGACTCTCTTAACGCTATCCTCTTTAGAGTTTCACGTGGTCGACCTCTTTTTCTTCAGCCTGTTGCGTTCCACTTGATAGCTTTTTTTTGGGGGGGTGGGGGATTCTCTGGTTGTTTCTTTTCAGTACATGACCGACATATGCCATCCCCTTTTCCTGATACCCAAGAAACTGGTTGTTGTTCACTCATCTGTCTTATCTCTGTATTGTTCTTGAATTCGTTCCACTTGGTGCCGAGTATATTCTTTAGGCATTTGTTTTCAAAAGAGTCTAATTTCTTGTCTATTTCTTTAGTTGTTTTCCAGTACCTGCGACAGCGACTGTGTGGGGGGCTGAAGTGTCCTGACTCTGACACTGGTACTGTGATGATAACAGGACCTTGGAGTGTCTATGATGACTCTGACATTAGTACTGAGATGATAACAGGACCTTTGTCTATTCTGACTCTGACACTAGTACTGAGATGATAACAGGACCTTTGTCTATTCTGACTCTGACACTAGTACTGAGATGATAACAGGACCTTTGTCTATTCTGACTCTGACACTAGTACTGAAATGATAACAGGACTTTTGTCTATTCTGACTCTGACACTAGTACTGAGATGATAACAGGACCTTGGAGTGTCTATTCTGACTCCAAAACTAGTGCTGAGATGAAAACAGGAGCTTTGAATGTCTGTGCTGACTATGTGACACTAGTTCTGAGATGAGAGAACTGGTGGCCTAACAGATGTAGGACTGTCCTAGCGGCTGCCATGGAGCAACTTTCCGAACAACAAACGAATGCAGTTTTAGAGAGTTCAGGGATTACTATCAAATGTTTTAACCCTTTCGTATCCTTTGCCAAAGATAATATTGTACAAGCCGCCGACAGCTGATACAAATCTTATTACTGATTAAGTAGAAAAGGTATAATTTCTTCAAGTTGACTGACATGTTTATCGATAAATGTTCTCCATAAATTTCACTTTCACGTCAGAAAAATGGACAGTTTTAACAGACAATTGCAATATATATATATATATATATATATAAAGCTGTAAATAAACTAAAACTATTCGAGATAGGAAAGGGTTAAGATTCACGATTATACGTGTTTAAAGAATATGATTAAATCGTGAATTATACGTTTTAGAAAATGTGCTAAATATAGCCACCTCACATTTTTAACAACTGCTTTTAAGAGCCATGATTATTTTAATAATAATTGTGATTATTAGCTATGTCACTGTTATAGTACATTTATAATATTATAGTTACTTTTTATTCGTTCAGTTTGCATTACGGATGTACCGAATGCAAGTATCCCGTTGAATACGATTATTTGATGTGCAACTTTTCAGACACAGCGGACAGTAATCACAAATCTCTCGTTTCTTCTTTAGTTTTCGAGCACATCTCGTCTAGTGCAAGTCCTCATCTCGGGCCAGTATTCGGCTTTATGCAAGTCCTCATCTTGGGCCACTATTCGGCTTTAGTGCAAGTCCTCATCTTGGGTCAGTATTCGGCTTTAGTGCAAGTCCCCATCTTGGGCCACTATTCGGCTTTAGTGCAAGTCCTCATCTTGGGCCACTATTCGGCTTTAGTGCAAGTCCTCATCTTGGGCCACTATTCGGCTTTAGTGCAAGTCCTCATCTTGGGCCACTATTCGGCTTTAGTGCAAGTCCTCATCTCGGGCTAGTATTCGGATTTGAGTTCGATGAGCTTTTCATTCAAAATTTTTCTACTCTACTGCTACAGAAGAGCTCTTCAAATATCATGGACACAAAGAAGAACAAATATATACATACTAAAAAAGGGTAATGGTAATCCTGTCATACCTTAGAGGCAGCTAGGGATATGGTGTTAGTGCCAATATTTTCCTTGACCTGTCAGCACACTAGATCCATACTACAAGAACTTAATATTGAAGAAGGTTGGATAGTAAAGAGGACTAAGCAGAGAAAACATCAATATTTTGTACATATTAAACGTTAGGATAATTTAGAGAAGACCATCTTCGAAGGGAACATAATGGGAAAAAGAAGGAGAGGAAGACCAAGGCGAAGATGGCTGCAAGACATCGTTGATAATCTGGAAATGGATGTATCAGCAGCAGGCCATCTTGCTCACAACAGAGAGGCCTACAGGAGAGCTGTTAGGGAGGCAAAGTTCCGCAAGGGTCATGCAAATGACTGAGTGATATACGAATATTTCAATTCCTTCTTTCGTCGGCCGAACACGAATTTGAATTGAATATTCGGTAAAGGTGTAACTGGGACATGTACTGGAGCGTTTGTTTGATGTGAGGACACGTGATGTGAATAAAGTAAAGCCCAGTACATGTGAAAATTACAAGAAGTGACATTTTTTGTCACAATTTTGAAAAACTCTTCATTGACAATGAAACCCCTTCTAATCATGGATTTGTACTGGTGGTTTGTTCTATGTAAGACAGTATTTGTAGAGTGTTGCAGGAAACAGGTGTATCTACTTCAGATCTTCGCTTACCCAGCTACAGCTAGAAAACAGAATAAACTTTGATCTGGTAACTCTGTAGACGATTCAATAAGGAGAAATTTAGAATTCACAAGGGAGAGTTCAGACCTCAGAGTAGAGAGTTCAGACATCAGAGTGTCTATTCTGACTCTGACACTAGTACTGAGATGATAACAGGACCTTTGTCTATTCTGACTCTGACACTAGTACTGAGATGATAACAGGACCTTTGTCTATTCTGACTCTGACACTAGTACTGAGATGATAACAGGACCTTTGTCTATTCTGACTCTGACACTAGTACTGAGATGATAACAGGACCTTTGTCTATTCTGACTCTGACACTAGTACTGAGATGATAACAGGACCTTTGTCTATTCTGACTCTGACACTAGTACTGAGATGATAACAGGACCTTTGTCTATTCTGACTCTGACACTAGTACTGAGATGATAACAGGACCTTTGTCTATTCTGACTCTGACACTAGTACTGAGATGATAACAGGACCTTTGTCTATTCTGACTCTGACACTAGTACTGAGATGATAACAGGACCTTTGTCTATTCTGACTCTGACACTAGTACTGAGATGATAACAGGACCTTTGTCTATTCTGACTCTGACACTAGTACTGAGATGATAACAGGACCTTTGTCTATTCTGACTCTGACACTAGTACTGAGATGATAACAGGACCTTTGTCTATTCTGACTCTGACACTAGTACTGAGATGATAACAGGACCTTTGTCTATTCTGACTCTGACACTAGTACTGAGATGATAACAGGACCTTTGTCTATTCTGACTCTGACACTAGTACTGAGATGATAACAGGACCTTTGTCTATTCTGACTCTGACACTAGTACTGAGATGATAACAGGACCTTTGTCTATTCTGACTCTGACACTAGTACTGAGATGATAACAGGACCTTTGTCTATTCTGACTCTGACACTAGTACTGAGATGATAACAGGACCTTTGTCTATTCTGACTCTGACACTAGTACTGAGATGATAACAGGACCTTTGTCTATTCTGACTCTGACACTAGTACTGAGATGATAACAGGACCTTTGTCTATTCTGACTCTGACACTAGTACTGAGATGATAACAGGACCTTTGTCTATTCTGACTCTGACACTAGTACTGAGATGATAACAGGACCTTTGTCTATTCTGACTCTGACACTAGTACTGAGATGATAACAGGACCTTTGTCTATTCTGACTCTGACACTAGTACTGAGATGATAACAGGACCTTTGTCTATTCTGACTCTGACACTAGTACTGAGATGATAACAGGACCTTTGTCTATTCTGACTCTGACACTAGTACTGAGATGATAACAGGACCTTTGTCTATTCTGACTCTGACACTAGTACTGAGATGATAACAGGACCTTTGTCTATTCTGACTCTGACACTAGTACTGAGATGATAACAGGACCTTTGTCTATTCTGACTCTGACACTAGTACTGAGATGATAACAGGACCTTTGTCTATTCTGACTCTGACACTAGTACTGAGATGATAACAGGACCTTTGTCTATTCTGACTCTGACACTAGTACTGAGATGATAACAGGACCTTTGTCTATTCTGACTCTGACACTAGTACTGAGATGATAACAGGACCTTTGTCTATTCTGACTCTGACACTAGTACTGAGATGATAACAGGACCTTTGTCTATTCTGACTCTGACACTAGTACTGAGATGATAACAGGACCTTTGTCTATTCTGACTCTGACACTAGTACTGAGATGATAACAGGACCTTTGTCTATTCTGACTCTGACACTAGTACTGAGATGATAACAGGACCTTTGTCTATTCTGACTCTGACACTAGTACTGAGATGATAACAGGACCTTTGTCTATTCTGACTCTGACACTAGTACTGAGATGATAACAGGACCTTTGTCTATTCTGACTCTGACACTAGTACTGAGATGATAACAGGACCTTTGTCTATTCTGACTCTGACACTAGTACTGAGATGATAACAGGACCTTTGTCTATTCTGACTCTGACACTAGTACTGAGATGATAACAGGACCTTTGTCTATTCTGACTCTGACACTAGTACTGAGATGATAACAGGACCTTTGTCTATTCTGACTCTGACACTAGTACTGAGATGATAACAGGACCTTTGTCTATTCTGACTCTGACACTAGTACTGAGATGATAACAGGACCTTTGTCTATTCTGACTCTGACACTAGTACTGAGATGATAACAGGACCTTTGTCTATTCTGACTCTGACACTAGTACTGAGATGATAACAGGACCTTTGTCTATTCTGACTCTGACACTAGTACTGAGATGATAACAGGACCTTTGTCTATTCTGACTCTGACACTAGTACTGAGATGATAACAGGACCTTTGTCTATTCTGACTCCACAGTAGAGAGTTCAGACCTCACAGTAGAGAGTTCAGACATCAGAGTGGAGAGTTCAGACATCAGAGTAGAGAGTTCAGACCTCACAGTAGAGAGTTCAGATCTCAGAGTGGATAGTTCAGACATCACAGTAGAGAGTTAAGACCTCATAGTAGAGAGTTCAGACATCACAGTAGAGAGTTCAGACCTCAGAGTAGAGAGTTCAGACATCAGAGTGGAGAGTTCAGACCTCAGAGTGGATAGTTCAGACCTCACAGTAGAGAGTTCAGACCTCAGAGTGGATAGTTCAGACCTCACAGTAGAGAGTTCAGACCTCAGAGTGGATAGTTCAGACCTCACAGTAGAGAGTTCAGACCTCAGAGTGGATAGTTCAGACCTCACAGTAGAGAGTTCAGACATCACAGTAGAGAGTTCAGACATCACAGTAGAGATTTCAGAACTCAGAGTGGAGAGATCAGACATCACAGTAGAGAGTTCAGACCTCAGAGTAGAGAGTTCAGACCTCACAGTAGAGAGTTCAGACCTAGTAGTGGAGAGTTCAGACCTCGTAGTAGAGAGTTCAGACATCAGAGTGGAGAGTTCAGACCTCGTAGTGGAGAGTTCAGACCTCGTAGTGGAGAGTTCAGACCTCGTAGTGGAGAGTTCAGACCTCGTAGTGGAGAGTTCAGACCTGAGAGTGGAGAGTTCAGACATCAGAGTGGAGAGTTCAGACATCAGAATGGAGAGTTCAGACATCAGAGTGGAGAGTTCAGACTTCACAGTAGAGAGTTCAGACATCAGAGTGGAGAGTTCAGACATCACAGTAGAGAGTTCAGACATCACAGTAGAGAGTTCAGACATCAGAGTGGAGAGTTCAGACATCACAGTAGAGAGTTCAGACATCAGAGTGGAGAGTTCAGACATCACAGTAGAGAGTTCAGACCTCAGAGTGGAGAGTTCAGACATCACAGTAGAGAGTTCAGACATCACAGTAGAGAGTTCAGACATCACAGTAGAGATTTCAGACCTCAGAGTGGAGAGTTCAGACATCACAGTAGAGAGTTCAGACATCACAGTAGAGAGTTCAGACCTCAGAGTAGAGAGTTCAGACATCAGAGTAGAGAGTTCAGACATCACAGTAGAGAGTTCAGACATCAGAGTAGAGAGTTCAGACATCACAGTAGAGAGTTCAGACATCAGAGTGGAGAGTTCAGACATCACAGTAGAGAGTTCAGACATCACAGTAGAGAGTTCAGACCTCAGAGTAGAGAGTTCAGACCTCAGAGTAGAGAGTTCAGACCTCACAGTAGAGAGTTCAGACCTCACAGTAGAGAGTTCAGACCTCACAGTAGAGAGTTCAGACATCAGAGTGGAGAGTTCAGACATCAGAGTAGAGAGTTCAGACCTCACAGTAGACAGTTCAGATCTCAGAGTGGATAGTTCAGACATCACAGTAGAGAGTTCAGACCTCACAGTAGAGAGTTCAGACATCACAGTAGAGAGTTCAGACATCACAGTAGAGAGTTCAGACATCAGAGTGGAGAGTTCAGACCTCAGAGTGGATAGTTCAGACCTCACAGTAGAGAGTTCAGACCTCAGAGTGGATAGTTCAGACCTCACAGTAGAGAGTTCAGACCTCACAGTAGACAGTTCAGACCTCACAGTAGAGAGTTCAGACCTCAGAGTGGATAGTTCAGACCTCACAGTAGAGAGTTCAGACATCACAGCAGAGAGTTCAGACATCACAGTAGAGAGTTCAGTCATCACAGTAGAGAGTTCAGACCTCACAGTAGAGAGTTCAGACATCACAGTAGAGAGTTCAGACATCACAGTAGAGAGTTCAGACCTCAGAGTAGAGAATTCAGACCTCACAGTAGAGAGTTCAGACCTCAGAGTGGAGAGTTCAGACATTAGAGTAGAGAGTTCAGACATCACAGTAGAGTTCAGACATCACAGTAGAGAGTTCAGACATCAGAGTAGAGAGTTCAGACATCACAGCAGAGAGTTCAGACATCAAGTGGAGAGTTCAGACATCACAGTAGAGAGTTCAGACATCACAGTAGAGAGTTCAGACCTCAGAGTAGAGAGTTCAGACCTCAGAGTAGAGAGTTCAGACCTCACAGTAGAGAGTTCAGACCTCACAGTAGAGAGTTCAGACCTCACAGTAGAGAGTTCAGACATCAGAGTGGAGAGTTCAGACATCAGAGTAGAGAGTTCAGACCTCACAGTAGACAGTTCAGATCTCAGAGTGGATAGTTCAGACATCACAGTAGAGAGTTCAGACCTCACAGTAGAGAGTTCAGACATCACAGTAGAGAGTTCAGACATCACAGTAGAGAGTTCAGACATCAGAGTGGAGAGTTCAGACCTCAGAGTGGATAGTTCAGACCTCACAGTAGAGAGTTCAGACCTCAGAGTGGATAGTTCAGACCTCACAGTAGAGAGTTCAGACCTCAGAGTGGATAGTTCAGACCTCACAGTAGAGAGTTCAGACCTCAGAGTGGATAGTTCAGACCTCACAGTAGAGAGTTCAGACATCACAGCAGAGAGTTCAGACATCACAGTAGAGAGTTCAGTCATCACAGTAGAGAGTTCAGACCTCACAGTAGAGAGTTCAGACATCACAGTAGAGAGTTCAGACATCACAGTAGAGAGTTCAGACCTCAGAGTAGAGAATTCAGACCTCACAGTAGAGAGTTCAGACCTCAGAGTGGAGAGTTCAGACATTAGAGTAGAGAGTTCAGACATCACAGTAGAGAGTTCAGACCTCAGAGTGGAGAGTTCAGACCTCACAGTAGAGAGTTCAGACCTCACAGTAAAGAGTTCAGACCTCACAGTAGAGAGTTCAGACCTCACAGTAGAGAGTTCAGACCTCACAGTAGAGAGTTCAGACCTCACAGTAGAGAGTTCAGACATCAGAGTGGAGAGTTCAGACCTCACAGTAGAGAGTTCAGACCTCAGAGTGGAGAGTTCAGACATCACAGTAGAGAGTTCAGACATCAGAGTGGAGAGTTCAGACCTCACAGTAGAGAGTTCAGACCTCAGAGTGGAGAGTTCAGACCTCACAGTAGAGAGTTCAGACATCAGAGTGGAGAGTTCAGACCTCACAGTAGAGAGTTCAGACCTCAGAGTGGAGAGTTCAGACATCACAGTAGAGAGTTCAGACCTCACAGTAGAGAGTTCAGACATCACAGTAGAGAGTTCAGACATCACAGTAGAGAGTTCAGACATCAGAGTGGAGAGTTCAGACATCAGAGTAGAGAGTTCAGACCTCACAGTAGAGAGTTCAGACCTCACAGTAGAGAGTTCAGACATCAGAGTGGAGAGTTCAGACCTCAGAGTAGAGAGTTCAGACATCAGAGTAGAGAGTTCAGACATCAGAGTGGAGAGTTCAGACATCAGAGTAGAGAGTTCAGACCTCAGAGTAGAGAGTTCAGACATCAGAGTAGAGAGTTCAGACCTCAGAGTGGAGAGTTCAGACCTCAGAGTAGAGAGTTCAGACATCAGAGTGGAGAGTTCAGACCTCAGAGTGGAGATTTCAGACCTCAGAGTAGAGAGTTCAGACCTCAGAGTAGAGAGTTCAGACCTCAGAGTAGAGAGTTCAGACATCAGAGTGGAGAGTTCAGACCTCAGAGTAGAGAGTTCAGACCTCAGAGTAGAGAGTTCAGACCTCAGAGTAGAGAGTTCAGACCTCAGAGTAGAGAGTTCAGACCTCAGAGTAGAGAGTTCAGACCTCGTAGTGGAGAGTTCAGACCTCAGAGTAGAGAGTTCAGACATCAGAGTGGAGAGTTCAGATATCAGAGTAGAGAGTTCAGACCTCGTAGTGGAGAGTTCAGACATCAGAGTAGAGAGTTCAGACATCAGAGTAGAGAGTTCAGACCTCAGAGTAGAGAGTTCAGACTTCTCACGAAAGAGTTCACGTCTAACACTGGAGAGTTTAGACTTCTTTCTATAGAGTTAGCTTGTTCCTTCAGAGATTAGACTTCATATATGAGTTCAGAATTCTTCCTTGAGATTTTAGACTTCTTAGTTGATAGTTTACACTTCTTACTTCAGAGTTTAGATTTTTTCCTTCAGAGTATAGACTTATACCTTGAGAGTTTACACTTCTTACTTCAGAGTTTAGATTTTTTCCTTCAGAGTATAGACTTATACCTTGAGAGTTTACACTTCTTACTTCAGAGTTTAGACTTTTTTCCCTTGAGAGTTTAAACTTCTTACTTGAGAGTTTATAATTTTTAATTAAGAGTTTAGACTTATTCCTTGAGAATTTTTACTTCATATGTGAGTTTAGACTTCTTCCTTGAGAATTTAGACTTCTTAATTAAGAGATTAATCTTGTTTCTTGAGAGTTTAGAATTCTTACTTGAGAGTTCATACTTTTTACTGGAGAGTTTAAATTCTTACTTGAGAGTTCTTTATTGATTGTTTACACTTTTTACTTGATTGTTTACACTTTTTACTTGAGAGTTTTGACTTCTTACTTGAGAGTTCCTGCTTGATTGTTTAGACCTTTTACTTGAGAGTTTTGATTTCTTACTTGAGAGTTCTTCCTTGATTGTTTAGACTTCTTACTTGAGAGTTTAGACTTCTTACTTGAGAGTTCCTACTTGATTGTTTACACTTTTTACTTGAGAGTTTTGACTTCTTACTTGAGAGTTTAGACTTCTTACTTGAGAGTTTTGACTTCTTACTTGAGAGTTTAGACTTCTTTCTTGAGAGTTTAGACTTCTTACTTGAGAGTTTAGACTTCTTACTTGAGAGTTTTGACTTCTTACTTGAGAGTTTTGACTTCTTACTTGAGAGTTTAGACTTCTTACTTGAGAGTTCCTACTTGATTGTTTACACTTTTTACTTGAGAGTTTTGACTTCTTACTTGAGAGTTTAGACTTCTTACTTGAGAGTTCCTACTTGATTGTTTACACTTTTTACTTGAGAGTTTAGACTTCTTACTTGAGAGTTTAGACTTCTTACTTGAGAGTTCCTACTTGATTGTTTACACTTTTTACTTGAGAGTTTAGACATCTTACTTGAGAGTTCCTACTTGATTGTTTAGACTTTTTACTTGAGAGTTTTGACTTCTTACTTGAGAGTTTAGACTTTTTACTTGAGAGTTTAGACTTCTTACTTGAGAGTTCCTACTTGATTGTTTACACTTTTTACTTGAGAGTTTTGACTTCTTACTTGGGAGTTTAAACTTCTTACTTGAGAGTTTAAACTTCTTACTTGAGAGTTTAAACTTCTTACTTGAGAGTTTAAACTTCTTACTTGAGAGTTTAAACTTCTTACTTGAGAGTTTTGACATCAGAGTGGAGAGTTCAGACATCAGAGTGGAGAGTTCAGACTTCGTAGTGGAGAGTTCAGACATCAGAGTGGAGAGTTCAGACATCAGAGTGGAGAGTTCAGACCTCGTAGTGGAGAGTTCAGACATCAGAGTGGAGAGTTCAGACTTCGTAGTGGACAGTTCAGACATCAGAGTGGACAGTTCAGACTTCGTAGTGGAAAGTTCAGACATCATAGTGGAGAGTTCAGACTTCGTAGTGGAGAGTTCAGACATCAGAGTGGAGAGTTCAGACTCCTCACGAAAGAGTTCGCGTCTAACACTGGAGAGTTTAGACTTCTTTCTGGAGAGTTAGCTTGTTCCTTCAGAGATTAGACTTCATATATGAGTTCAGAATACTTCCTTGAGATTTTAGACTTCTTAGTGATAGTTTACACTTCTTACTTCAGAGTTTAGAATTTTTTCCTTCAGAGTATAGACTTATACCTTGAGAGTTTACACTTCTTACTTCAGAGTTTAGACTTTTTTTCCTTGAGAGTTTAAACTTCTTACTTGAGAGTTTATAATTTTTAATTCAGAGTTTAGACTTATTCCTTGAGAATTTTTACTTCATATGTGAGTTTAGACTTCTTCCTTGAGAATTTAGACTTCTTAATTAAGAGATTAATCTTGTTTCTTGAGAGTTTAGACTTCTTACTTGAGAGTTCAGACTTTTTACTTGAGAGTTTAAATTCTTACTTGAGAGTTCCTACTTGATTGTTTAGACTTTTTACTTGAGAGTTTTGACTTCATACTTGAGAGTTCCTACTTGATTGTTTAGACTTTTTACTTGAGAGTTTTGACTTCTTACTTGAGAGTTCCTACTTGATTGTTTAGACTTTTTACTTGAGAGTTCCTACTTGATTGTTTAGGCTTTTTACTTGAGAGTTCCTACTTGATTGTTTAGACTTTTTACTTGAGAGTTCCTACTTGATTGTTTAGACTTTTTACTTGAGAGTTTTGACTTCATACTTGAGAGTTCCTGCTTGATTGTTTAGAATTTTTACTTGAGAGTTTTGACTTCTTACCGGTGAGTTTAGACTTCGTACTGAAGACTTTAAAGTTTACGTGACTAGATAGCACATGCACAGCAGAATTTAGAATTCACAAGCCAAAATTACAGAAGAGTTTATATTTCACACTAAGGAGTTGATAACTCACACTGGAGAATTCGTTTATCGCACGGAAGAATTTAGATCTCACAATGAAGAAGTTAGACCTCACGAGGAAGAATTTATACTTCACAAGGAAGAATTTAGGCCCAAGACGGGAGAGTCTAGACCTAATTGGAGAATATTGACTGATATCCCATAAACAAGGCACCCGCAAATACCCTGGCGATTTCTGTGACACCAAACGGTCCCAGACATCAGGAAACCCAGTGTTGTCTGGGTGCGTTGATAGCAGTAGATTTATAGCTTGTGTGTAGGTACGGCAGAATCCGCGGAAACAAACTACGCGTGGGAGATCGCTTCACGCGCTGGTCCCCAAATGAATGAGACACGAGGAAATTACGAGGTCCCAAGTGGAAACCGGACAAAAGTTATTCCGCGATCGAGCCCGGAAATTACGGGGTCACACTCTTAAGTTAAAACCGTCGATGACTGAATTTCTTGTTGAATTTATAGTTTTGGGGGTAAAAATTTTCTACGATATTTGGAGTCTAGGGTTGCTTTATTTAAGTGAAGTGAACATGTGTTACAAACTCGTGCTGAGAATGCTGTGCTGATGTTGCATCTCCATAGATCTACCAGTCAGGGTGGTTCCAGTGGCCTGCGTTGTGTGGATGTTGAAACACAACACTGTCTGGTAGCTGAAATGAGACCTGGAAGATCAGTGACAGATCCAAAGGCAAGTTACTTAACTTGTTTCAAGATCTGGTAACAAAACTTCAAACAATCAAATGACTTAATGAAGCTTAACAAAATAGGAGCAAAGACGCCATACAGTAAAATGATGTAATGATGGTTCAAACACTGATAACGAATACGTCATACAGTAGGATGATGATGTAATGATGTTTCAAAACTGGGAACAAAGATGTCATACAGTAAAATGATGTAATGGTGTTTTGAACACTTGGAACAAAGATGTCATGCAGTGAAAAGATGTAATGATGTTTGAAAATCTGGAAACAAAGACGTCATAAAGTAAGATGATGTAATGATGTTTCAGATACTGAGACTGAGAACAATGATGCCGTACAGTAAGATAATGTAATGATGTTTAAAACACTTGGAATAAAGATGTCATACATTAGGATGATGTAATGATGTTTCAAACCTGGAAACAGAGATGTCATGGAGCAATATGATGTAATGATGTTTCAAACACTGGAAACAAAGAAGTCATACAGTAAGATTGTGTAATGATTTTTAAAACACTAGGATCAAAGAAAAATGTGATATTTCAAACAAAACTAAGAAATATGAGAAAACTAGTAATACCTAGAGTTCCAAAAAATATTACCATCACCTTACAGTGAATTGGCCCTGAATGACGAAATGGAAAGGGTTGTTACGAAAATAACGTTGTCGTGCGACAGGAAGTGCATGAGGAACCTGGCACAGTTTTGTTAGGAAAATGCAGAAAGCAAGGGCGTATTAGATAGACAGCACCATGACCAGGGGCAGGTAATCAGAATTAACCATGATTTTGTCACAGGATTTCCAGCTTATATTAAAGCATATTACTGACCTTTTTCAGTGTAGATCATGTGATAATTCGCGACTTATACGATCATAATCATCATCTTCAGGTGCCGTGCCGACTGGCGCTGGCTATTATGCTTCTCCAGAGTACACGATCCTTCATGCAGGCCATCAGTTCAGTTGGTGATCTCCTCTCACACCATCCCGTCAGACTGTCCAGTATCATTTCTCTTGGTCTTCCTCTTGATCTTCTTCCCTCAATTTTTCCTGTTGTTATAATATTTTCAATGCTCCCTCTTCTCATTGCATGTCCTATGAAAGTACATTGTCTCTCTCTCTTATCTTTTTGACAAGATTTTTTGTCTCTTCAGCTTATACGATGGTGGAGCATAATTAGAAGGCGTGTAAATGTATACACGAATAAGGAAACATCTTTCCCCATTCTTATCCTTTATGTGCTTCATTACATGGAAGCAAAGAGACTGTGCAAAAGAGGGTAAAGTTACCAAAGCATGGAGCTGGCCGTTCAGGGCACTATCCCGCTTCACTCTTGGTGCTAACAGGACAGAGCTTGCCCGGATTCCCATTCTGAGAAGATGGGTTTAATCCAGTCTAAATCTCCAAGTTTAGCTACAGCAACTCTGATTCTTAGCTCGGGCGCAGTGTGTCCCAACATCTTCACCGCTTCGTCCTTATAAAAATATCGAGTACACATTTCCCAAGCTATGAAACATCAGCAAAAATAACGCGAGCAGCATCAATATATAAATGGCACATCGTTTTTTCCCCCCGCGTAGGAAAGCACCTACGCACAGTCGTACGCACGCTCGCACATTCTCACACAGGAGCCGTAAACGAACGCTTTACAAATGTGTTATGGCGGACGGAAGATGGCCGTTTTTCCTGTAGTAATGAGATAGACACACGCTTGGGCAGGTTCATGCAGAAGAAGGTCTTGTCAAATCTCTTGACATTACAGGCTGTGGACAGCACTAGCTTCCAGATTTTAAAAAACCACGAACTGCATTCATTACAGCAGATTCTACGTCTTAGTGGCACCAGGACCTGGAAGCTGGCGTCACGTGACTGGATGTGACCTGAATTATGGGGAGTGGATTCTAGAGGTCAGCCCCCCCCCCCTCCCTTGCGTCCGCGTACAGCCGAAACTTTACACGGAAAAGAAAGAAATCCGAAAATATATTCAGTGTTTTTAAGCGAGATTATTTCCAAAAACCTGAATTACTTAATCTTCTGATGAATCTCCACTCTTAAAACTCCTTTAATTAATCATTTGTTTAAAAAAAAAGTTTTATTTCATCTTTGAGGTTGTACATTTACGTTCACTAATGCTTACTTTCATGAAACATTACTTTTTTCGTAATGTTCTTGGAATATTAATTTTCGTGAAAGCTTCTTTCATAAGATACTTACTTTCATGACAGCGTATAATGTTTTAATTTCTCTTCGCGTTATTTGTTATTTTTAAACTCTAAATGAAAACTCACATGGCACAAGAATAAAAAAAAAAAAAACTAAGGGATATGGTACATGTGGAAGGACATCATCATCAGGGAGACCCAGGCTGAAAGGATATGGTACAGGTGGAAGGACATCATCATCAGGGAGACCCAGGCTGAAGGTATATGGTACAGGTGGAAGGACATCATCATCATGTAGACCCAGACTGAAGGGATATGGTACAGGTGGAAGGACATCATCATCATCAGGGAGACCCAGGCTGAAGGGATATGGTACAGGTGGAAGGACATCATCATCATGTAGACCCAGACTGAAGGGATATGGTACAAGTGGAAGGACATCATCATCATCAGGGAGATCCAGGCTGAAGGGATATGGTACAGGTGGAAGGACATCATCATCATGTAGACCCAGACTGAAGGGATATGGTACAGGTGGAAAGACATCATCATCATGTAGACCCAGGCTGAAGGGATATGGTACAGATGGAAAGACATCATCATCATGTAGACCCAGACTGATCTTCAAGGTAAACGCACGGCAGGTAAAGTACCTCAAAGTTTCCGTAGTTTACGATAACACGTTTTCCTGCTCGGTTTCCCCCCCCCCTCTTCTGATATCAGTTGTCTCTAACCTTGTTTATTTGTTATCTTTTCTGTACAAAATTTCTCTGCTCTTCTTCTATCATCTTCAACAATTGTAAAACCCCAGATTTGTTTAAATTTTTTTTTTCAAAGATCAAGAGTTGTCAGTCCCGAGCATCTGTAACCACTGACAACTCTTAATGCTGTGTTCCTTCTTTTGGGGGTAATAGTTTGTCTCGTTTTCTTTGGAAATCCATATTTTTTTTTTCTTTTCATCATCAAGTATTATTTTTCTAATCTGTTCATCATCAAGCCATATTTTCTAATTCTCTTCATCATCAAGTCATGTTTTCTAATTAAATTCATCATCGAGCCATATTTTATAATTCTCTTCATCACCAAAGTCATATTTTGTACCTCTGTTCATTATTAAAGTCATATTTTCCACTTATTTTCATTGCCCAAGTCATAATTTCCACTTCTGTTCACTACCAAAATCATATTTTCCACTTCTGTTCATTATCGAAGTCAAATTTTCCACTTCTGTTCATCATGAAGTCACATTTTTTCTTGGCATTTATGACTTTGGCAAAAATAAGCACAAGCTGGAAACATATTACATTTTCTTCCATTTAATCTGTTTCTTTCCCTGTTTTTTTTTCTTCTTGTTTCCTCTTAGAAGTGCCGAGAGATTTCTGAAGGAAGTTAGTTTACCAAGTACATTTTCCTGGAAGAAATGGCTTCGTGAGAGAGAGAGAGAGAGAGAGAGAGAGAGAGAGAGAGAGAGACGTGTGTAATATGCTTCCATATTTAGAAGTGAGCACTTTCTTTCTTGTACATTTCGTAAACCATATATTTCTTTCTTTCCTGGGACTCTTCATGAAGTTAAACTGAAAGACTCTTATCACGAAATTTAACCGAAAGACTCTTATCACGAAGTTTAACCGGAAGACTCTTTTCACGAAATTTAACTGAAAGACTCTTTTCACGAAGTTAAACTGAAATCTCGCAAACTGGGGAGCCACACGTTAAGAGAAGGCTTCTTCTTCTTTCTTCTTCTACTACTACTATTACTACTACTACTACTATTAGTACGACTACTACTACTACTACTACTACTACTACTACTACTACTGCTGCTGCTGCTACTACTACTACTACTACTACTACTACTACTACTGCTATTACTACTACTACTACTAGCACTACTACTACTACTACTACTACTGTTGCTACTACTACTACTACTGCTACTACTACTACTACTACTACTACTACTACTACTACTATTACTATTACTACTACTACTACAACTCGAAGTGGTTAGTGCACTGGTCTCTCATGGCGAAGGTCGGGGGTTCGAATCCGGCCGGAGGCACCCCAGTCACCCAGCTGTAGAAATGGGTACACGACTTCTTCTGAAGTTGGGGAAGGAAAGGCGGCCAGGCGTGATACTGACCATATCACCCTCTAGTGTGCTGACAGGTCAAGGAAAATATGGGCACTAACACCATATCCCTATGTGCCTCTAAGGCATGACAGGATTACCTTTACTTTTTTACTACTACTACAACTATTATTATTACTACTACTACTACAACTATTACTACTACTACTACTACTACTACTACTACTACTACAACTATTACTACTACTACAACTATTACTACTACTACTACTACTACTACATCTTCTTCTTCTTCTTCTTTGCTGTTTATTTTATCTCTGACGCGGACGGGTGCGGAAGGGCACTAAGTTTGATTATCAAGGCCTGACCGGAAACACGTGTCGTCGGCAGCTAAGATGCTGGTGGAGTTCTTCTCGTAGCTTGGCAGCTGCTCTTGCTGCTGGGGTCTAGACTTCTTTTCCTTTTCCTGTGCTCCTCCCCCACATCTAAAGTGCTCTGTCTGATGGTTCGTCTCTAGGCGCTAACCATAGCCACATGTGCTCTGACATCTTGATCTACACAAGCTGCGTTGTTGCCAATTTTGATGAAATAATCCATGATTTATTATCGTGCAATCCAGCTTGTGGACGTATTTACTCCCTCCGTCCATCTCTCTCTCTCTCTCTCTCTCTCTCTCTCTCTCTCTCTCTCTCTCTCTGGGTCATCCTTACTGTCTGGTTTCTGACGTTTATAGGAGATGTGCAGGTGCTGGTAAATGACTTGGATTCATTTTCATGAAGCGAACTGCCAATTCAATCTTCGTACTGCAGGTACTGCTCCAGGCAGCGTACAAGAGATACTATAAACCTTATTTGCTTTCATTTGCTTCAGTAAAAAACGACATACGTTGTTCAATCCTTGTCACATTAATTGTCAAATCCCAGATTTTCTACTTTTTGCAAGGCTAATCACTGGAAAATAGAATTAAGAGACACGTGCGTCAACAGAATTGGAAAATTTCTTCCTCTGCGCAACATCCGGGGATCTAATTCACAGCCACGTTTAGATTTAACTTCATGCACTTCTGCTATGTTGCCACTTCCAGCTATTGAATTTTCGAGAACGCCAAGTTGTTCATTTTCTGCTCATCAAAGCATCTCAGCGAATTCTGCGCTTTTTTTTTTTGTTTTTTTGTTTCACTTTGGAGGCTGAATTCTGGGCCGGGCATGTTCGGATGTGAACTGAAGGATTTGCCAGACTTTAGCTCGTAGCTAGATCAAATTTCTGAAGGATATGACAGGTTGTCTAGATATAGAGGTAGATAAAATAAGAAAAAAAAAACCTGTCAAAAGATTTCAGCAGACTGTTTCAAGATCTGGACTGTGAATGAATATAACACTGAGAAGGAAGGTCCACCAGCGCCAGTACCCGGACTTGGGGGAGTTTAGAACAGAAATAGTCTGGGTATATAGATTAGTACACCTTCCTAGATAATCTGAGTTGGCAGTCTCGCCCAGCGAAAGACATATACCTGAGAAGTGTTACCAAACCAAACCTGACTCCAAGAAGAAAAGTATGAGAGGATAACTCAGACAAACATGACTCCAAGAAGAAAAGTATGAGAGGATAACTCAGACAAACATGATTCCAAGAAGAAAAGTATGAGAGGATAACTCAGACAAACATGATTCCAAGAAGAAAAGTATGAGAGGATAACTCAGACAAACCTGATTCCAAGAAGAAAAGTATGAGAGGATAACTCAGACAAACCTGATTCCAAGAAGAAAAGTATGAGAGGATAACTCAGACAAACCTGATTCCAAGAAGAAAAGTATGAGAGGATAACTCAGACAAACATGATTCCAAGAAGAAAAGTATGAGAGGATAACTCAGACAAACATGATTCACTTTCGCTGACATACAGGACTCGTGGAGGTCACCAGTCTCTTCTGCTAGGTGGCTGAGTATATTAGACTAAATGAAAACAGACAGACAGGCAGGCAGGCAGACAGACAGGCAGGCAGGTAGACAGGCAGGCAGGCAGACAGGCAGGCAGACAGATAGGCAGGCAAGTAGACAGACAGACAGACAGGCAGGCAGGTAGGTAGACAGACAGACAGATAGGCAGACAGATAGGCAGACAGGCAGGCAGGTAGACAGACAGGCAGGCAGACAGACAGATAGATAGATAGACAGACAGACAGGCAGATAGACAGACAGGTAGACAGACAGACATACAGGCAGGCAGATAGACAGACAGACAGACAAATAGACAGACAGACAGACAGACAGACAGATAGATAGATAGATAGATAGATAGATAGATAGGTAGATAGATAGATAGATAGATAGATAGATAGATAGATAGATAGATAGATAGATAGATAGATAGATAGATAGATAGATAGATAGATAGATAGATAGATAGATAGATAGATAGATAGATAGATAGATAGATAGATAGATAGATGTGAAACTCGTTATGCCTACTGGCAGTGATATTACTTCGACTCGATATTTTTCTCAAAGTAATTACTTCTCAAGCTGTCATATGGCATTACATGTAGTGGACTATATCGAATACTCTACCCTATGTTAGAACAGCAATATGCGACTAACTTAAAGATTACAGAAACCGAAGTCGAACTTGAAATGCTCAAACGAATATCGTTCCGGCGATATTAATAATTCGTAAAGTGTAACATGTAGTGAAGAGAGCACAAGACTGGGTGAATTTAATAAAGAATTCACTTCCGATCTGTGGCGGTTTCTGATCGTGGCGGGTGATGACGTGTTGAGAAATCATTCCGTTTCGATCTCGCCTCAATGACTACAGGAAGGTTTTAGATCGAAAGTTGGGGATTAAAATTTCCTCCGATTTCTGGGAGTGGAACTATATCAACTAGAGCTTCGAATACGACTCCGTGGCTTGTTTTGTCATTGAAAACATGGTAATTGTGCCCGGACGGCATCGGTTCTATCTTGCAGAGTGGCAAGTTATTAGGTCCTCAAGATGGCATTATTTCGTGTCATGGAAGACATCTTGTTGGCCAGGAATTACAGCGCCATGAAATTTCCATCATTTTCACTGGCATATGTCTGCCCATGATTTCCAGTGAAACAAGTAGACATGTCTTCCTGATTTAGAAATTGATTATTTTATAATCTTTTCTTTTTTAAACTGAAGTTGTCTATAATATGCAACATAATCTTTGTTTTCCCATTAGTATCCACAACTGAAAGAGAGAGAAATAGCGTAATGACGGTAAAAGTGCCCAAAGGGGGTGGGGGGGGGGGGGTCTTGACACGGAGAGTACAGCAAAAGTTTCTGGGTCATAGAGCCAGAGAACTAGAAACTCGACCTGGCCAAGACGCCAACCGCCTTCTTCGTGGGCGCTCTAGATAAGAGGTTGATGTGGTATTTCAGTCTCATTAATTGAGTAGAGCTGTGTGGTCTCAAACGGTAGTGGAGTTTGTTCGAGAAGTTTGCTTTCTTGGGTCTACATGGGTGCTTTTTTGGGTCGACATGGATGCTTTCTTGGGCCGACACGGGTACTTTCTTGGGTCGACTTAGGTGCTTTCTTCCGATCTGGTTATTTGTAGAAAGCTATGCCACAACATTTCCCATTAGAAACAATAAGTGTGTCATCAACATCATCATCAGGTGCCGTGCCGACTGGTGTTGGCTATTATGTTCCTCCATAGTTCTCAATTCTTTCATGCAGGCCAATTGCTCAGTTGGTGATCTCCTCTCACACCATCCCGTCACACTGCCCAGTATCATTTCTCTTGGTCTTCCTCTTGATCTTCTTCCCTCTGTTTTCCCTGTTGTTATAATATTTTCAATGCCCCCTCTTCTCATTGCGTGTCCTATGAAAGTACATTGTCTCTCTCGTATTTCTTTGGCAAGATTTTTTTGTCTCTCCAGTTCTTCTTAAACATTCTCCATTAGTTAGTTTTACTGTCCAGGGGATTCGCAACATTCTTCTGATGAACTACATTTCTAAGGTAGTAGGGAGTGGAACAGTTAACAGCAGTAATAAAATCACTGGCAGCAACAAGAGCTCCCAAGAACATCAGAGAAGGGGCCAAAAACTTGCCAGATCTTCCGAAAATTACTCCGATTTCCTATATACATAATTTAATACTGCTATTACTGCTACTACTGCTGCTACTATTACTACTGCTACTACTACAACTACTACTAGGGCTACAAATACTACTACTAATACTACTACTAATACTACTACTAATACTACTGCTACTACCACTAGCGCAGTTGCCACTACTACTACTAATACTGCTAGCGCTACTATTACTACTACTACTACTACTACTATTACTACAATTACTACTAATACTAATATTACTACTACTAGAGCTAATATTACTGCTACTACCACTAATGCTATTACTACTAATACTAATACTAATAATAATACAACTAGCGGTACTATTGCTACTACTGTTACTACCGCCACCACTGCTACTACTACTAATATCAATATTAATACTACTAGCGCTATTACTACTACTGCTGCTACTACTACTACTACTACTACTACTACTACTACTACTACTACTACTACTACTATTTATACTACTAGTTCTGCTAATTAAAATGAGGACATCTATCGCTCTTCAGAAAGTAATACAACTAAAGAATCTCTGGAGAGGAACAGACAGAACTACAAAAATAAGATTTTTAAAGACACGCATCTTTCCAATCGCAAGTTATGCCTGTGAGATCTGGACACTTAACAAAACAGATGAGAAGTACATAAATTCCTTTGAATGTAAATGCTACAGAAGTGTCCTTCAAATATCATGGGCACGAAAAAGAACAAATATATCCATACTATAAGAACTTAATATTGAAGAAGGCTGACTAGTAAAGATGATTAAACAGAAAAAAAAACTGAAATATTTTAGGCACATTAAATGTCATGATAATCTAGAGAAGACCGTCTTGGAAAGGTACATAATTATAAAAAAGACGGAAGGGAAGACCAAGGCGAAGATTGCTGCAGGACATCGTTGATAATCTGCAAATGAATGCATCAGCAGCAGGCCATCTTGCTTACAACCGAGAGGCCTACAGGAGAGCTGTTAGGGAGGCAGTCCCGCAAGGGACATGTAAATGAGTGACTAACTTATACTACCGCTGCTACTACTAAAATTACTACTACTATTTCTACGACTACTACTATTTCTACGACTACTTTTAGCGCTGCTACTACTAATACTACTACTATTATTACTACGAACTACATTACTACTATTTTTACTACTACTAATACTCATTCATTCATTTGCATGTCCCTTGCGGAACTTTGCCTCCCAAACAGAACTCCTGTAGGCCTCTCGGTTGTGAGCAAGATGGCCTGCTGCTGTTGCATCCATTTCCAGATCGTCAACGATGTCTTGCAGCCATCTTCGTCTTGGTCTTCGTCTTTTTCTTTTTCCCATTATGTATCTACTACTACTATTACTAAATTACTACTATTACTAACACTACTACTACAACTACTACTACTACAACATTACTACTATTTTACTACTACTACTACTAATACTAATGCTACTATACTACTACTATTACTACTACTACTACTACTACTACTACTACTGCTACTACTAGCTAATAATGATGAGGGGAAAAAACATTACTATATGACTTTGACTAGTATTAGTTATTGCTCACAGTTATATTTTACCATCTTGTGAGAATAACATGAAAATTACAGGAACTTTTTTTCCCTCTAAGCGACAGAAACAAAATGGAAAATTCAGCATCCTCGTCATTGGTCTATGATACAATCATGTAAATTACGACTTACGTCATTGGTCTACTTCAAGAAAAAGGGCTCCGCCCACTATTTTATGACGTCATAAATAAATCGACAGTTCTTACTGGTCAATAAATTTAACCCCTTTTTTTTTTGTAGTTATCAGATTTATTAAGCTATGGAGAATTAGGTGACATTATATTGGCATAGATGTAAAAGCAAATACGTGAATCAGAAAATGTGATAATTTACTTCCACGTGTGATATGTGAACACAGAAAGGATGTAATCATAATAATGAACGTTAGTGCAGTGATTCTAAAACTTTTACAATTTGGAGACCCACCCCCCCCCCGAAACCAATGGTAATTCACCGTCCCGTCCCCTACGTCCGACGTGAGTTGGTACTAAATATAAACAAAACAAAAAAAGACCCACTTCTAATTCTCGATATACTCGTGGATCCTTCAGTTACCCTTCGTGGATCCTTCAGTTACCCTTCGTGGATCCTTCAGTTACCCTTCGTGGATCTCCAGGATCAAAACACCAGCGTCCAAGGATTGGCTAGGTAAGACATGTCGGCAGCTTGAAAGTCAATACAGGTAAACAAAGACTTATACAAAATTTAATAATGAAAGAAGACAAACAGTGTGATATCCACTGGGGCCATGGACTTTCAAACTATAAGGTCAAGATGATCAACACTTGCCAGGAGAAGTGTAGATACAGCTGGACTGGAATGTCTGAAATACGCAAGAACATTTGTACTTGAATTTTTTTTTTTTAGATAGGTCCTGGCTGTTCTTGGCATCCAGTCGTTAAGAATTATCGAAGGCACTACAGAGTACGGGCACCTATGTTGAAATTCACCATTAAAAATGAGATCAAAATATTTGTGGATTAGCTTAATGATACGCTCGCTAAAATAGAACGGAAATTGGCAGAGATAGCTATAGTTTCAATGGTGGTGGAGTCTGTTTAAGAAGATTTGTAGCTCCCTTCGCTTTAGCTACACTCCAAGTCTGAAAAAATAGCACACATAAGCCATTCACTCAGCATCCTCAGAGCATCGTCCGTAAAAGAACAAGGTGCTGGCAGGTCCTGGGAGATAGAACAGAAACCAAAAAAAGATCGCTTTATGGAAGAAATCTTTGAGCTCAAATTCTGTATTTTATCGACAGAAATTTAGTGACACTTATCTCCCTTTCTTAGACCCTCCAAGTAACACTTATCTCCCTTCCTTAGCCCCCCCACCCTCCAAGTAACACTTATCTCCCTTCCTTAGCCCCCCCCACCCTCCAAGTACAAAGAAAATAAGCTTTACTCTGGAGGGACGTGAGCAGTTCTGCTGAGCTACCTACAAGAAACTGCTCTGGGCTCTTGTCCACCAGTTCAGGAAAATGAGGATAGTTCTATTCAAGGACATAACCTGAGGTACTGGCTCAGCGAAGATCTTAAAGGTCAGGCTTCGTGCTGGATTAGGAGTGGGATACAACGTCTGGGGCTTTTCGGAAGACTCCACGACTGTGCGACCCCACAGCCATGGTCTACAAAATCTCGACCACTAATTGGGTCAAGGTTCTGGTCAGCTTGATGTCCTAAATCCAGGTAATCACCTTGTTCATCTCATTCGTTCATTCATTACATGCCGTGCTGGATAGCGTTGGCGATCATGTTTCTCCATCTTGTGCGATCTCTGGTGCTTCCGATCAGTTCAAATGCTTGTGCTTTCCGATGCCAATTTCTGGGCCTGTTGAGATTTTTGTCCTTGCTTTCTGTTTCACTTGAGTTCTAGGCTGTCCAACTTCTGTCTTCTCATGACATGTCCAGGTTCTCCAACTTCTGTCTTCTCATGACATGTCCAGGTTCTCCAACTTCTGCCTTCTCATGACATGTCCAAGTTCTCCAACTTCTGTCTTCTCATGACATTGTCCAAGTTCTCCAACTTCTGTCTTTTTGCTTCATCTGCACACTTACATTTGTTCAAATTACATTAAATACTAAAATGATCCGAATTTTCTTACCTTTCATTCTCTTCAGAAAAGTAAACAATTTTACGAAATTCGAGAGGAAAAGTTAGTAACCTTATCCACATCGGACATGTGCCTCTCAGAATGTCATGAACATCAGTTTTATAATCATGGCTATTTTCTTGGCGATGCTCTTTAGAAGAAAGAATGTAAATATGACTGCGACATTTTTACTTGCTGTTTTATTTATCATCTTTCCACTGAGCTGATAATGATGATTTTTAAACATTTTTTTCTGTACATACCATGATCTTTTTTTTAATGTTGCCAGATTGCCTTACAGGCATGTCATTGATAACCAGTGAATATAGATAATTTGGCATATAAATGCCCAGAATTACCTGGCATTTTGCAATAATAGCAGAACGTTTATACACTCTCTGGCAGTTCAAGGCACCACGATACCGCCTGTGGCGTGGAAAATATGCATTTACGTAATGAACTTTGCGCCTCAAAAACTCCTGGCACACCTATCTGGGTCAGGAGTAACTTAATATTTTAGTTATCGGATAAAATTGTGCACCGAAACGAGGCTAAAATGAGTCTTAAATGTCAGCATACAATATGATGTCTTGCAACAGTCGATCTCAAACACACATTGCGCCATATTTATTTCATAACGGGTTGTTTTGTAGATCAATGGAGTCGACAAGAAAACAATCTGTAGCGAGACGTCCTGATAAACTATAATGGTTGTCGTAGTTTACATTAATATTTCCATTTGTAATATTACTTCTCTTTCGTTTTTTTTTCAGTAATCTCTGGAGTTCTTGTTGTACTCCCAAATGCTGACATTACTTCTCTTGGCACTTTTAACATTAACATTACTTGGCACTTTTAATAGTAACATTACTTGGCACTTTTAATAGTAACATTAATTCTCTTGGCACTTTTTATTACTGGCGTTATTTCTCTTGGCACTTTTAACACTAACATTACTTGGCACTTTTAATAGTAACATTATTTCTCTTGACACTTTTATTACTGACGTTACTTCTCTTGGCACTTTTATTACTGACGTTACTTCTCTTGGCACTTTTATTACTGACATTACTTCTCTTGGCACTTTTATTACTGACATTATTTCTCTTGGCACTTTTATTACTGACATTATTTCTCTTGGCACTTTTATTACTGACATTATTTCTCTTGGCACTTTTATTACTGACATTATTTCTCTTGGCACTTTTATTACTGACATTATTTCTCTTGACACTTTTATTACTGACATTACTTCTCTTGGAACTTTTATTACTGACGTTACTTCTCTTGGCACTTTTATTACTGACATTACTTCTCTTGGCACTTTTATTACCGACATTATTTCTCTTGGCACTTTTATTACTGACATTATTTCTCTTGGCACTTTTATTACTGACATTATTTCTCTTGTCACTTTTATTACTGACATTACTTCTCTTGGCACTTTTATTACTGACATTACTTCTCTTGGCACTTTTATTACTGACATTACTTCTCTTGGCACTTTTATTACTGACATTACTTCTCTTTACATTATTCTTCCTTCACTACAGACGCCATTTTCGTGATATCTTTCACCGAACGCAGCCACGTAAGACTTTTCCTGTTCATTTTTTTTTTTTTTGGTAATAATTTCGGATGAGGAGTGGGTTACCATTGACTCACTTCATGTGTCATAGTGGATGCAGCTAAGAAACAAACGTGTAAACAGTTTGTAGTATAGAGAATGTTTCTCAGTTTTCCAGGGTGAAGAAACTCAGTAACAAACTGTCCCCAAGATCATCATGAGGGAGACGGATATACCTTTTAAGATTCATATTTGCCTCTTCCCCCACCTGGTCCACGTGACCAAATGCCCTAGAATAATGTCTGTCAAAATTTAGGAGGACATAAAAAGTGAAAGCAAGAGTTATATAGACCAAGGGATCTTTACTTGTTACCAGCACAACGCCGCTTATGGACTGCCTAGTATTGTAAGGAAGTTCGCAGACAGGGCATACACATGTAGCACTGATACCAAACATGGACTGCTCAGTTCAATATCAAATACATCTATCTCTCTCTAATGTTGGATACAACATTCGCATGTCACTTGCTCCCTCAATCTTCTCAGGTTCTCCCAGCTCACAACGCAAATAATCTACCATTCCCCCCCCCCTTTCAAAAATCACTTAAATCTAAAATGTATATGATGCAGGCCTTTGAATTTTAGCAGTACTCACGACTGAAATGTTAGCAGTACTCACGACTGGAATGTTAGCAGTACTCACGACTGAAATGTTAGCAGTATTCACGACTGAAATGTTAGCAGTACTCACGACTGAAATGTTAGCAGTACTCACGACTGAAATGTTAGCAGTACTCACGACTGAAATGTTAGCAGTACTCACGACTGAAAACATGCAACTGATGTTCTCTTCCACACGTCCTGTCTTGGACTACCTGTGGCCATCTTTATTCCCGCTAATCTTGTTGCACGGGCCTTTGTACGGTTCTGAACTCCATGTTGGTCAGTCATGCTTTGTTCATCAACCTTCAGAACTTGTTATCAATAGATTTCTTATCAACCTTCAGCACATGTTATCACCAGCTTTCCTATCAGCCTTCAGAACTTATTGTGACCAACTTTCTTATCAATCTTCAGCCATGTTATCACCAGCTTTCTTATCAACCTTCAGAACTTGTTATCACTAGATTTCTTATCAACCTTCAGCACATGTTATCACTAGATTTCCTATCAACCTTCAGAACTTTTTGTGACCAACTTTCTTATCAACCTTCAGCACATGTTATCACCAGCTTTCCTATCAGCCTTCAGAACTTGTTATCACCAGCTTTCTTATCAACCTTCAGCACGTGTTATCACTAGCTTTCACGAGACGTTGGATGATAAATATCGATATAACAAAAAATTGGTAATGGCCGCATTGCCTGCTCTCTCTCTCTCTCTCCTCTCTCTCTCTCTCACTCACTCTCTATCATTCTATGACGTCATACTTCCCACCATTCGCTGCCTCTCGCTCGGCTCCTCCGCTCTTATCCCGCCACAGCAAGTCCATTCTCCCTTCACTAGACTTCGAAATCATCACCATCACTAGTCTCTTTAGCGCCAGTATAGCTTCAAAAGATGCCAAAAGCTTGACTTTATGGATAACCAGGAATAGAATAACCAGGAACAGAAAATCTGGAAGAAAATGCTTATCTAGCAACAAATTTACATTTTTTGTTTATGTCGTTATTTAGAGACTGAACAACAGCGTGTCCCAAGATTTAGAACCCCCTGGTACAGATGATAGAAGTCAGGCGATATTATCACCACTTTGTACTCTACGTAAGCCTATATGAAACTATATTGCAAAACACATTCAAAACATTCAGTCTTGGAATTTATTCATTTATTGCCTCGTTTTGGGCCTAGTTCCGGTTCATCTTTCCTGGCAGAACAAACCCGGATGTGAAATTCAGCCTGGGACAAATGAACAAAATGTCTGAGATTTGAAGTCTGGGGTTCTAGATTCAGGTAAATCTTCGCCTGTTCGACGGTATCAAACCCTCTTTAAATTCAGGTAAATCATCACCTGTTCGACGGTATCAAACCCTCTCTAAATTCAGTTAAATCATCACCTGTTCGACGGTATCAAACCCTCTCTAGATTCAGGTAAATCATCACCTGTTCGACGGTATCAAACCCTCTCTAGATTCAGGTAAATCATCACCTGTTCGACGGTATCAAGCCTCTCTAGATTCAGGTAAATCATCACCTGTTCGGCTGTATCAAACCCTCTCTAAATTCAGGTAAATCATCACCTGTTCGACGGTATCAAACCCTCTCTAAATTCAGGTAAATCATCACCTGTTCGACGGTATCAAACCCTCTCTAAATTCAGGTAAATCATCACCTGTTTGGCGGTATCAAACCCTCTTTAAATTCAGGTAAATCATCACCTGTTCGACGGTATCAAACCCTCTCTAGATTCAGGTAAATCATCACCTGTTCGACGGTATCAAGCCCTCTTGACGACCAGGCAAACTAAACATGAAAGAGAAGAAAGATGGAAAACAATGAGAGGGGCGTCTACAAGTTATTGAACCGAAGGGTTGGCGTTGCCTGTGCAGCAACAACCACATGCTGTGCAAGTTTTCCCACAGGAAGTCCGGATTTGTCTCAGATAATGGAAGTAGTATTTACTCACATCTACTGTCTTATCGATATCCTCGTCGCAATATCGATCCGGTGTTGTCGTGTGTACAGTGTATATGATGTTGCGTACAGTGTATATGATGTGTAACAATGTATATGATGTGTAACAATGTATATGATGTTGTAAACACAATGTATCTTCGTGGTGATTACCGAAACTAGACTCTAAAGTGGGATTTGTGTGACAGGTAAGACGAAATAAGGTCGCACGGGTGTCTGAGCACAGTTTCTCTACTGAAAATCCTACAGATTTTTTATGGCTTATAGTTTTTCTACCGAAAGTCCTACAGATTTTTAGTGTCTCATAGTTTCTCTACTGAAAGTCCTATAATTTTTGTATGCCGTATAGTTTCCCTAGAATTAGACAAATATTTTGGCCAAACACCATAAGAAATAACATATTGTTGGCAGAGATGCAGATGAAGCCACTGACAGTAATTATTAAGGAAAGACGCTGGCGATGGTTGGGAGATGTGCTCCGAATGACTGATAACTCACTACCAAAAACAGCACTAAGATGGACACCACAGGGGAGCAGAAGTAAGGGTAGACCAAAAGAGACATGGAGAAGAACAACAGAGAGGATGTTGAGCAATAGAGGGCTCACCTTGGCAAGAGCAGAAAAAAAAGCGAAGAACAGGCATTTGTGGAAAACCCTTGCGGAAGCCCCATGTGCCCTGGGCACTTAAGGTTCAGAGAGAGAGAGATAGTTTCCCTATAAACGTCTTACCTCTTTGCGTCTGTCTACAGAATGCGACAGTAAATTTTAACCCATTCGTATCCTGAATAATTTTTACGTGTATTTATACTTTCTACGTTTATGTACACGTTTGTTTGCTCATTGTTTTGATTGATTGTGAAAGTCTCGCACTTTCTGACGTCAAACGTTACAATTTATGAAGATAATGTATTCTTCCTCACATCAGTTGACTTAAATTATGCCTCTTCTATTTAGTCAGTGTTAAAATTTATGTTTAGTCAGTGTTAAAATTTATGTTTAGTCAGTATTAAAATTTATGCTTAGTCAGTATTAGAATTTATGTTTAGTCAGTGTTAAAATTTATGTTTAGTCAGTATTAGAATTTATGTTTAGTCAGTATTAAAATTTATGTTTAGTCAGTATTAAAATTTATGTTTAGTCAGTATTAAAATTTATGTTTAGTCAGTATTAAATTTTATGTTTAGTCAGTATTAAAATTTATGTCTGATATTGGACACTTGCCTGATAAATCTCTGACACGGGATAGGACAGCGGCAAAGCTATACACGTTAAGAAATAGAGAAGCTATTAGTTTGTTGTTTCTTGGTTTCGAGTGTTATGTTAGGGTGAGAAAGTAGCAGGGATAGTTGGTATGTTAGGCTGAGAAAGTAGCGGGGATAGTTGGTATGTTAGGCTGAGAAAGTAGCGGGGATAGTTGGTATGTTAGGCTGAGAAAGTAGTAGGGATAGTTGGTATGGTAGGGTGAGAAAGTAACAGGGATAATTGGTATGTTAGGGTGAGAAAGTAGCGGGAATTGGTGGTATGTTAAGCTGAGAAAGTAGCAGGGATAGTTGGTATGTTAGGGTGAGAAAGTAGTAGGGATAGCAGGTATGTTAAGCTGAGAAAGTAGCAGGGATAGTTGGTATGTTAGGGTGAGAAAGTAGCAGGGATAGTTGGTATGTTAGGGTGAGAAAGTAGTAGGGATAGTTGGTATGTTAGGGTGAGAAAGTAGCGGGGATAGTTGGTATGTTAGGGTGAGAAAGTAGTAGGGATAGTTGGTATGATAGGTAAGACGAAATAAGGTCGCACGGGTGTCTGAGCACAGTTTCTCTACTGAAAATCCTACAGATTTTTTATGGCTTATAGTTTTTCTACCGAAAGTCCTACAGATTTTTAGTGTCTCATAGTTTCTCTACTGAAAGTCCTATAATTTTTGTATGCCGTATAGTTTCCCTAGAATTAGACAAATATTTTGGCCAAACACCATAAGAAATAACATATTGTTGGCAGAGATGCAGATGAAGCCACTGACAGTAATTATTAAGGAAAGACGCTGGCGATGGTTGGGAGATGTGCTCCGAATGACTGATAACTCACTACCAAAAACAGCACTAAGATGGACACCACAGGGGAGCAGAAGTAAGGGTAGACCAAAAGAGACATGGAGAAGAACAACAGAGAGGATGTTGAGCAATAGAGGGCTCACCTTGGCAAGAGCAGAAAAAAAAGCGAAGAACAGGCATTTGTGGAAAACCCTTGCGGAAGCCCCATGTGCCCTGGGCACTTAAGGTTCAGAGAGAGAGAGATAGTTTCCCTATAAACGTCTTACCTCTTTGCGTCTGTCTACAGAATGCGACAGTAAATTTTAACCCATTCGTATCCTGAATAATTTTTACGTGTATTTATACTTTCTACGTTTATGTACACGTTTGTTTGCTCATTGTTTTGATTGATTGTGAAAGTCTCGCACTTTCTGACGTCAAACGTTACAATTTATGAAGATAATGTATTCTTCCTCACATCAGTTGACTTAAATTATGCCTCTTCTATTTAGTCAGTGTTAAAATTTATGTTTAGTCAGTGTTAAAATTTATGTTTAGTCAGTATTAAAATTTATGCTTAGTCAGTATTAGAATTTATGTTTAGTCAGTGTTAAAATTTATGTTTAGTCAGTATTAGAATTTATGTTTAGTCAGTATTAAAATTTATGTTTAGTCAGTATTAAAATTTATGTTTAGTCAGTATTAAAATTTATGTTTAGTCAGTATTAAATTTTATGTTTAGTCAGTATTAAAATTTTATGTCTGATATTGGACACTTGCCTGATAAATCTCTGACACGGGATAGGACAGCGGCAAAGCTATACACGTTAAGAAATAGAGAAGCTATTAGTTTGTTGTTTCTTGGTTTCGAGTGTTATGTTAGAGTGAGAAAGTAGCAGGGATAGTTGGTATGTTAGGCTGAGAAAGTAGAGGGGATAGTTGGTATGTTAGGCTGAGAAAGTAGCGGGGATAGTTGGTATGTTAGGCTGAGAAAGTAGTAGGGATAGTTGGTATGGTAGGGTGAGAAAGTAACAGGGATAATTGGTATGTTAGGGTGAGAAAGTAGCGGGAATTGGTGGTATGTTAAGCTGAGAAAGTAGCAGGGATAGTTGGTATGTTAGGGTGAGAAAGTAGTAGGGATAGCAGGTATGTTAAGCTGAGAAAGTAGCAGGGATAGTTGGTATGTTAGGGTGAGAAAGTAGCAGGGATAGTTGGTATGTTAGGGTGAGAAAGTAGTAGGGATAGTTGGTATGTTAGGGTGAGAAAGTAGAGGGGATAGTTGGTATGTTAGGGTGAGAAAGTAGTAGGGATAGTTGGTATGATAGGGTGAGAAAGTAGCAGGGATAGTTGGTATTTTGGGCTGAGAAAGTAGCAGGGATAGTTGGTATGTTGAGCTGAGAAAGTAGCGGGGACAGCTGGTATGTTAGGGTGAGAAAGTAGCAGGGATAGTTGGTATGTTAGGGTGAGAAAGTAGAGGGGATAGTTAGTATGTTAAGCTGAGAAAGTAGCGGGGATGGTTGGTATGTTAGGGTGAGAAAGTAGCGGGGATAGTTGGTATGTTAAGATGAGAAAGTAGAGGAGATAGTTGGTATGTTAAGATGAGAAAGTAGAGGGGATAGTTGGTATGTTAAGATGAGAAAGTAGAGGGGATAGTTGGTATGTTAAGATGAGAAAGTAGAGGGGATAGTTGGTATGTTAAGCTGAGAAAGTAGCGGGGATAGCTGGTATGTTAAGCTGAGAAATTAGAGGGGATAGTTGGTATGTTAGGGTGAGAAAGTAGAGGGGATAGTTGGTATGTTAAGATGAGAAAGTAGAGGAGATAGTTGGTATGTTAAGATGAGAAAGTAGAGGGGATAGTTGGTATGTTAAGATGAGAAAGTAGAGGAGATAGTTGGTATGTTAAGCTGAGAAAGTAGAGGGGATAGTTGGTATGTTAGGGTGAGAAAGTAGAGGGGATAGTTGGTATGTTAGGGTGAGAAAGTAGAGGGGATAGTTGGTATGTTAGGGTGAGAAAGTAGAGGGGATAGTTGGTATGTTAGGGTGAGAAAGTAGCGAGGATAGTTGGTATGTTAGGGTGAGAAAGTAGAGGGGATAGTTGGTATGTTAGGGTGAGAAAGTAGCGGGGATAGTTGTATGTTAGAGTGAGAAATTAGCTGATATTGGTGGTATGTGTTTATACCAACCTTGTGCTACCTGTGCCAAATACAGGGGCGAACCAAGAAACAGCAAAATGAAACATATCTTGTGAACTGAGATGCCTAAGAAAAGCAGCAAACGTCCCCTGGGGGGGAGGGGGGGGGGAGACAAGATAAGAAAAGACAACTGGTAGAAACTAAACTTTGCCCGCAATATATAGAGAAACAAAGAATTAAGTTGGTTTGGCCATTTAATGAGAATGACACACATACAAGTACAGCCAGCCACGAAGTCCTTCAACCAAAGAACTACGGGACACAGAACAAGAGGAAGACCCCGGTAATCTGTAACCAGAGACTGGCATACCCGCACTCTGAGGATTCCCATGCGTGCTCCGCCTTCCGTTCCAACACCCGCTGAAGTGTGTGCCCGCTCATTGAGCCAATCATACACTGGTTGTGGGTAACACGTGCCCACTCCGTTCGGAAAAACGCCCACTTCCCCTCTCCTCCCCCAACTCGACCATCCTCCTGGTGTGATTGCTACCATTAAGCCAGATGTCGTTCTCCATACACAGCCTGTCCAAAGTGGCTCAGGTAATCTCCTTGTAGTCTCCTTGTAATCTCCTTGTAATCTCCTTGTAAACTCCTCGTAATCTCCTTGTAATCTCTGGTCTAGTCCTACTCCGGGCGGCCTCCAATGACTTCCTTTCAAAATGACTACCTGACACTTTTGGTAGGGAAAAGTATTAGCTAGACTTAGAAACTGATGTAACAACTCAGTCAGTCAGTCATCTGCATGTCCATTGCCGAACTTGCCTCCCTCTCAGCTCTCCTGTAGACCTCTCTGTCACCATTCTATGATGGTAGGCAGATGATCTCAATGTAGGGACAATGGCTACCATCACTGACTAATACAGTCACTGCCCGGAAGGAAAGCAATAGTAAACTATCTTCTGGAAATATACCAAGAAAACCAAACAACAACTTGGATGTAACCTCTAGAAGCTGATGATTCTTGAAAGAGGAACCTTTTAGCTCTTCACTACAATAGGACACTGCACGTACTTTAGGACACTTCGCGTACTCAATGACTCTTTAAATACTGTAGGACACCTATGTACTCTAGGATACGTCAGATACTTTAGTTTTTACCACGAGTTTACTGTTTACCAAGAGTTCAGTTTTTGTTAATATTTCAGTCTTTACCAAGAGTTCAGTTTTTGTTAATATTTCAGTCTTTACCAAGAGTTCAGTTTTTGTTAATATTTCAGTCTTTACCAAGAGTTCAGTTTTTGTTAATATTTCAGTCTTTACCAAGAGTTCAATTTGTGCAAATATTTCAGTCTTTACCAAGAGTTCGATTTGTGCAAATGTTTCAGTCTTTGCTAAGAGTTCACTTTCTGCTACTATTTCAGTCTTTACCAAGAGTTCAATGTCCCTACCAGTTCAGTTCTTATCACCAGTTCAATGTTTATTACGAGTTTAGCTCTACTATCAATTCAATGTTTATTACGAGTTTAGCTCTACCATCAGCTCAATGTTTATTACGAGTTTAGCTCTACCGTCAGTTCAACACTCCCCAAGAGATCAATGTTGACCTAATCAATGTCAGTAGACCACGTGACACCACGCGCTCACAGATAACTTCCATGACCTGGTGGGATTCAAACACACAGTCTTTCGCTCAGGAATGAGACGCAAAATCTCTAGACAACATATGCCCCATATCTTTTCCCCACTTATCCATCCAGAATATTGATATTCATGTTGCTTTGTGGTCTTTTACAATTCTTTGAATGATTACTTTATTCCGAGTTTGTTTCTTTGATAGTCTGAACTTGTGTACTATGCCTTCCATGTTTGTGTTTTGTTTATGTCACGTGCTGTTTAAAATTCCGGTAACTTCCGGCCGTATTTCAGTTATCTCCCCTGTGTGACCGGCTGTAAGGGGAGAGTAGTCAGGAAATCTTGGAAAACTTATGGCAAATTTTTTTTTTTACCGCAAGGACAAAGTCGTCACGCTTTTGAACTTTAAAATAATAATAATAATACTAATAACAGAATAATACATGTAACAAAGTTATAAATGTCGTATAAACTGCCAATGGTTTTGTTATTGTTGTATGTTCCAAGATGTGGCAGGAGTTCCAAGAGATCGTAGCAGGCTGGAGAACAGAGGACAGGAGAAGACAGAGAGAGAAGGTAGAGGGTGGCTGGGCGCAAGTTTTGAGGTAAAACGTCCAATACCGGAAGACGTAAGACGAGTGGAGCGGAAGCGGGAAGACCAGCCCAGCACGGCACAGGATGATGATGGTGATGATGTTGATAGTAAATACCGGCGTAAAGTGTCCTTTAAATCGAACAGTTTATTCCAGCATTTTCCTTCACCACATTCTTCTCCCCCGCCATATCCACATCCTCTTCCACACATTGGGATCAATATAACAACCCACCCCGCGGGTCTGATATCTAGAAACAAAATACAGGCGTCACCAGCAGACACAAAATATGAAAACCCCTGCGGCTTGTGCAGACATTTGTCAGGACCGCCTGGCCTACATTTTGCACCGGTTTGTGAAAAAGTTTAAAGTTCACTTGATTTCATAACCGGAAACGGAACAAAAACAGCGGCCACGTCAGAAAGTATGCGCATGCTCTGCTTTTGACTGTTTTTTTTTTTTTTTCTAAATCAAATTTGTTCTAGATTTTTCAAAATCCAGGTAAGAATCTTATAAATACCGGTGTACAGCGATGTTCAACATCGTGTTATCGTTCAACAAATGCCAAATTCTTTAAAAACATACCTCTACATAATTGTTGAGAGTTAATATTCTGAGAGCAAAACTTTGAATTCCGTTTTTGTCTTCCTAGTTCATATTTTTAAAACATTTCATTGCCAGATTGAGTTTTTTTTTAAATGGTTTGGGTTTTTTTTCTTAACGTAAGTTTAAAATGTAATCTTAAACTAAAATGGAAGTTTGGATATAGACTTGTTGGTGATGTTATTTTGTTGTTGTTTCTCTCTGAAGCAGCAGAAATGTGGTTTATTAGAAGAATGTTGCGAATCCCCTGGACAGCAAAAATAACTAATGAAGAATGTATGAGAAGAGCTGGAGAGACCAAAAAATCTTGTCAGAAAGATAAGAGAGAGACAATGTACTTTCATAGGACATGCCATGAGAAGAGGGGGCATTGAAAATATTATAACAACAGGAAAAATAGAAGGAAGAAGATCAAGAGGAAGACCAAGAGAAATGATACTGGACAGTCTGACAGGATGGTGTGAGAGGAGATCACCAACTGAGCTGATGGCCTGCATGAAGGATCGGGTACTCTGGAGAAGCATAATAGCCAACCCCAGTCGACACGGCACCTGATGATGATGATGATTCTCTCTGAACTACAACATGTTCTTTGTGGTGGGCGCTGCGGTGATGGCCAAGCCAAGACATGTTCTTTGTGGTGGGCGCTACGGTGATGGCCAGGCCAAGACATGTTCTTTGTGGTGGGCGCTGCGGTGATGGCCAGGCCAAGACATGTTCTTTGTGGTGGGCGCTGCGGTGATGGCCAAGCCAAGACATGTTCTTTGTGGTGGACGCTGCGGTGATGGCCAGGCTCAGGATCGAGCCAAACGGACTGGAGCTAACAAGGCGGTAAAAGTAAAAGAAACTCAATTATGCCATGGATGTCCCGGGAGGGGAGGTTGGGGGGAGGGGAGGGGATGGGGGTGTCATTGTCCATATCTTCCTTCACCTGTAGCCACACCACGGGTATCAAGTATTCAGCGTCACCCCTGATTGACTTTCTGTCCCCAACTCTACAAGTCGGGTACTCATTTCTACGGCTGAATGCCTCTGGCGCCTCCAAACCGGATTTGAAACACCGACTTTCGACATTAGAGATTACTACGCTAACCACTTCGCCACACAGAAGCCCTTAAAACCAGGGGAGGTGCAATAATTCTTTAGCAGACTCCATCAACATGGAGACCATAGCAATCCCTGTCCCGTTAGCCAGGCTAGGTCGGTCACTGGGGGGTACCAACGGAGAGCTGGGGCAGGGTCTTGATCAGCAACGCTGCACCCACCCTGACTCTAGCATGTCAACTATGGGGCGCTGACTGGAGGTGGGGCAGGGTCTTGATCAGCAACGCTGCACCCACCCTGACTCTAGCATGTCAACTATGGGGCGCTGACTGGAGGTGGGGCAGGGTCTTGATCAGCAACGCTGCACCCACCCTGACTCTAGCATGTCAACTATGGGGCGCTGACTGGAGGTGGGGCAGGGTCTTGATCAGCAACGCTGCACCCACCCTGACTCTAGCATGTCAACTATGGGGCGCTGACTGGAGGTGGGGCAGGGTCTTGATCAGCAACGCTGCACCCACCCTGACTCTAGCATGTCAACTATGGGGCGCTGACTGGAGGTGGGGCAGGGTCTTCACCCCTGACTGAAAGATGAAACATTCAGAGGTATCAAAGATGGCGTCTTGTACGAGCTAAGTTTGAGTTTATGAGTTTAAAAAATTGGCTCTTTTGATAAGTAAGATAACAAATTTTAAAAGCTAGATAAACACCGGTTTTTATGTTAGAGAGAAATCCATGTTATTTCTCAACATAGTTTCTGTTGAGGACTATACATTTGGTCAAGCGTCTTTCTAACTTGTCTTCCCGCTGGCAAAATAGTTCTCCAGAAAGACTGCAAAATACGAGTTCGCGGCAGAGATGGCATGCTCATTTGACAAGAATTGCTTCCCGCCGAGCCAAATGTGTAAGTTTTGGAGTAGGAAGAAGTCACACGGGATCAAGTCTGGAGAATAGGGTGGATGAGGAATCATTTGAAAGCCTAATTCGTGCAGTTTTGCCAAATGTAGGCCTAGCGCATCCAAGAATGTACCCATCTTTATATCATCAATAAATACACACCTGTGTTGAACATGGTCCCTCTTCAGTATTATCATACGATTATAGAAAGCTAACTTGACCTTGAAAAGCTGCACTCTCACTTTCGTACCATGACCTTGACATTGTCACTCGCTATCGACATTTTCGTATCAAAGCTTTCTTCATCTAAGCTACCTTATAACAATCCAACCCAGGGTTTCTTGGCGTTCCATATCCCAATCCTCCCTTGTCAACCCAAGCTCCTCTTACACTCTCCCCTATATAATAAATCATCCAGAGATTATATCTTATAGAGAGGGAAATATCATCCACACAAGGGAGGAAGTTACATAGACCTTAAATATCCCATTATATGAAGCAAATTCTCTACCACTGTCAAGACGTCTATTTGTTCCAACACCGAGGTGTATATAAGGTAGGAGACGAGACAACACAAGATAAGACAAGACAAGATAAGACTAGATAAGACAAGACAAGACAAGACAAGATAAGAGAAGAAAAGATAAGATAAGACAAGATAAGACAAGACAAGATAACACAAAATAAGATAAGACAGGATAAGATAAGATAAGATAAGATAAGACAAGATAAGACAAGACAAGATAAGACAAGACGAGATAAGACAAGACAAAATAAGACAAGACTAGACAAGATAAGAGAAGAAAAGATAAGATAAGACAAGATAATACTAGATAAGACAAGACAAGATAAGACAAGACAAGATAAGACAAGACAAGATAAGACAAGATAAGATAAGACAAGATAAGACAAGACAAGATAAGACAAGACGAGATAAGACAAGACAAAATAAGACAAGACGAGATAAGACAAGACGAGATACGACAAGACAAAATAAGACAAGACAAGACTAGACAAGATAAGACAAGACAAGATAAGACAAGACAAGATGAGACAAGATAAGAGAAGAAAATATAAGATAAGACAAGACAAAATAAGACAAGACAAGATAAGACAAGATAAGACAAAACAAGATGAGACAAGATAAGAGAAGAAAAGATAAGATAAGACAAGACAAAATAAGACAAGATAACACAAAACAAGATAAGACAAGACAAGACAAAACAAGAAACGTTCCCAATTCTTCCTTTGGAAAAGAAAAAAGAATCCTCCGCTTCAGCTTGAAATTTCTCACTTAAAGAGGAGGGGGGTACCTGCTCCCAGGCTGAGAATCCCTGAGATAGAGAGGTTCCCCTGATCTCCCAACGCCGGCGACACATGTGTACTGTGACGTCAGTTTAAAGAGTGTGGCGGATTACATAGAAATTACGTCAGAGATTGCATGGACAGAGAATTAAGTCAAGTTTTATGTAAAAATTACGTCAGGGTTTGCATGGACAGGAAGTTACGTCAAGTATTACACAGACAAAACAAGTTACGTCAAGGATTGCATAGAAAAGTACGTCAAGGATTGCTTGAATAACTGAAGGATCAGGCCATTCAGGTGTCAGTCTTATCAAGAATGAAGAGTGATACAGTTGTAACTTCCGGGCCTGGAAGGAGGAGGAGAGAGAAAGAAAGAAAGAAAGAAAGAAAGAAAAGAAAGAAAAGAAAGAAAGAAAGAAAGACGGAACAATGACGTAGGTATCTAAGCAACATGTAACATTTGGGCCCTTTGAAATATGATCGGGCCCCCTGAGGGGAATTTCCTAAGCCAGGGCAAAACCCCCACCCTCCCGAATATCTGTTTCCATCCACTACCACGCCCCTTCCCAAAATCCCTCTGGGCCCACTCTTATAATGGGCACCCCTTCTCCCCCCTCCCCCCAAACCTCATAGGGCCTGATTGATCGTGATAGAGTAAACTGGATATCCCTGTAACCAAACTTTTCTATAAACACAGCACAAGCTGATGATGAGGTCGTGTCTAAACCTGGCCTGTACAAACCAAGCCCGTCTCTAAGATCTTTTGTTTAGTTCCCTGAGTCTCACAGCACAAGCACTTTTCTATGGTTCGTTTCACGTCTTTTTCCCGCTTTCTTTTTTCTCAGCCATCTCATTTGCATGTATTCATAATCGTACTTGCTCAACGGTTGACATCAGAATACTCCATTGTCAAATATGACCCGATGTAAAAGATTTTTATTTTGTGGTCTTTCTCTTGAGTATAAAGTGAATTTTAGTATCTGGGATAATCAAGTGTAGTTATGATCGATACAACATTTATTTTTTCTTGTGGATTGTCTTACGTCTTCGAGAACAAAATCCTAGGATATTTTTGTTTTTACACGCCCGGTTTATTTTACCATAAACAATAATCGACTTCTGTTTTACCTGACTTGAGGTATTGAGTAAAATCCATGCGTAAGTCAACACAATGAGCTCACGGGAAAGATGAAGTATTGAGAAACTTCATTTCTGCACTTGAATGTAATCCCTGAGGTAAATAACAATTGTCACTTTTTACGACATTCTAGTGTCGCGAGATTCGTTTTTATTATTTGTGAATCGGTCACGCGAAAAATATTTTCGATCCAACAAGGATATCGATATAAAACAAACGTTTTGACACATCGATATGTTTATGAAATACACAAACAAGACAAATGTAATCGATTATTCATATGGGCCAAAAGTGGAGACGTCAGTCATGGCGGAATCGATCATTTTAATTATTAATTATTATTAATTCTAAAATGCACGCGGCAAAGAAAAAAAAGCAGAGGAGAATGTGAAAATACAATTCTTCCAAGAATAATGGCTGTCCAGCAAACTTATAAGGAGAAAACGATACGGAAGCTATAAGTATTACGATACCAGCCACGATTATGTGCTCATTGAAAACTACTTTCGCTTTCGTTTATTTACGAGATTACCAAACGCGACGTCACTTTTACGAAATAAACCGGTTTTTTCGTAAAAACAAAAACAAAAAAAATAAATAAATAAAACATTCCACAAGGAAATCACAGCTCTGAGTAATCATAAAACTTGAATCTACATTTGATAGAGTGACTTACGTTTTAACGAAACAAACGTAGTTTTGTGTCGCAGACCAGCCAAGTTTTTACTGTCTAAAAGCTGTTTTTTTCTCAGCCTTTCTCTACTTTATTCCCCAACATTAGAAATAAGGTCCCTTGTTCTCAACAAGTACATATTCCCTTCCGACGAGAATACAGTTTCCTATAGACTCTTGTACTCTTGCGCTGGAAAGATAATTTTATCAATCAAATATTTAACTGACAAATTAAGAAGCCACGCGACGACCTTAGTCTAGAGCCCCTGCTTCTCTTATTTATTCATACTCGTTATAGTAAGTTTCACTTTCTGTCAATGTAATATTTCAGCCCTGTGCCTTCATTAAACACCAGAATCAGTAACGACGGAAGGTGAAGCAATAAATGGAAGGAAGTTTAAATTTTGAGGTGTCTACGACGGACCGGATAACATGTACCCGGATCTAAAAAACTGTCTTGTCTTGTCTCCTTCCTCTTATACCTTTCAATGTTGGTGGAACAATTAGAAGGGATCTGTGATTTGATTTAAGCTTTCTGTACTTTCTGTACTCCGTCTCGTGCATAGGTGGCCCCCGCCTTGTTTCCTACAGTGTAATAATAATAATAATAATAATAATAATAATAATAATAATAATATAGAATAAAGAATTTTAATTAAAATTTGAGGCAAAAAAATGACAGAGAGAGTTAAAGTGATATGTAATGTGACAAACCTGTCAAATACTTTCTTCGTGTTGCGCGTATATTAAATAGCTTTTGGTCAACTCTTTTCCCATTTCAAACAACGTGGAAATTATAAGTGGAGTCATTAATGTGGATGAGTCATGCAGCGATAGGACTCAATATACAAGCCAGCTTGAAGTAATGAAGTGCTACTTAAATCAATAGTAGATTTTATAGTAGTTGATAAATAGTCAACACGAATTTGATAAAAATTAGTCCAGAATTTACCAATATGTTGCACAGAAATAACAGTGAAGAAAATATTTCATATAAAGTCGTAAATAGTCAACAAAATATTTCATACAGCGTCGTAAATAATCAAGAACAACCCAAAACAAAAAGTTCACGCAAAGTCGTAAATAGTCCACAAAATATTTCACAGAATGTCGTAAACAGTCTTTTAAAAATATTTTACACAAAATCGTAGTCAATAAAAAAAACGTCACACAAAATCGTAAATAGTCAACAAAATATTTTACAGAATGGCTTATATAATCCTTTAAAAAAAATTTATTCAAGCAAAGTCGTAAATAGTTAACAAAATATTTCACACATAGTCGTAAATAATCAACAAATGATTAGAAAGACAGTCGTTAACAGACTATGACAGATTTTGATAGAAACTGATAGACAGTAATGGTGCAGGAATGAATACACGATAGATCGATAACTAGAGAAGAGATCGAACGTTTGCTTGACTGATTGGTTGTCTTTTTTTTAGATTGGCTGTTTATTTGTATACTGATTGATTGGTTGATTTGTATGTTTGTTTTTTGTTTGGTACCTTGTGTGGTGATTGGTTGTTCATTTATGTATTGATTGATTAGTTGGTTGATTTCTTCGCCTGTTGATTGATTATTTGGTTTATTTGTCGCGTGGGTGGTCGGATTATGTTCTGATTGATTGGTTTGGTTTGTTTGTTTGTTTGTTCACTGACTGGTTAGTTTTGTTGTTGTTGTTGTTGATTATTTCATTAATTTTTGTTTGTTTGTTGCTTGATTGATTTCTTTTTTGACTGGGTGGTTGATTCCTTTGTTGACTTGTTGGATGGTTTGTTTATTTGTTGAGTTGTTGGTTGATTTATTCTGCTTCTTGAATTTTTTGTCTCGTGATTGGTTTGCTTGTTGAGTGGATCTTTGGTTTGTTTATTTGCTTGTTTGTTTGTTGGTTGGTTGGTTTATTTATTTGTTTGCCGCTTGGTTGGTTTGTATGTTGCCTGGTCTGTTGATTTCCTTGTTTCTTGTTTCATTATTTGGGAGGTTTTTGTTGATTGGTTGACTGGTTGGTTGGTTCTGTGGGTCAAAGGTTGTTTTGCTTGGTGTTTGGTTTTCTGATTGGTTTGTTTCTTTGTTGACTGACTGAGTGGGCGGTCGGTTGGTCAGCTAGTTTGATGGTTGGTTGATTTATTGGGCGATTGGTTGAGTTGCTGGCTGGTTATAACATAATGGAAAAAAAATTATTTTGTGTGTGTGTGTTGCCGTTAATGCTGATGTCAGGATTTTGAAGCTCAAGCATGGAGTCGGATCTGGAGGGGGATTAAGTGGCCTTATTTATAGCCCTGCTAATCCATAATAAGACAAAACTAAACTGGAAAAAGGGCCCTAGCTCTGTTGCTAGCCCAGGGAAGCGGCTCCATTACACTCAGGGCCCTCCCGCACGTGTTTGACCTTTGACATCGGGATGTCCTTCAGTGTTTTTAGGAAAATGACTCCAAGAAAACTCCTGTTAATATACATTATACTTTCGGTGAACTTTATTTTCAGTATATAATATATTTTCAGTGAACTTTAATATTATTTCTATTATTTCTCCTCGGTGATTTGAAAAACTCGTGCACTAAAACAGAAATGTCATACCTTCCATTTTCAGGACATTTTTTTGATGTGAAAATTGCTGGAATATTTTCAGAGTTTTATTTTGTAACTATGTTTCTATTGTTGGCTGTCACGGCTCCCGTGTCACTCAGAAGTTGACACAAAAATCAGGTTCATGAAAAGCTGATGAGAAAATCAAGTTCTGTTCATGAGTTCATGATCAGTAGATGCTGTGCCGAGATGGTTGTTGGGGAGGGGGGGAGTCCGTGTTACAGTCAGGGCCGTTTTAACAGCATGGGGGGCCCCTGGACAAAGTAATAATAAAATAACACAATAAGCCTCCTGCCTCCACGCATGCACAGCACATTCATGTACTTGGATTTCCATGGGCTGGTCGGGCCCCATGCACTTGGGACCCCTGGGCAGTACCCAGGTAGGCCCATGAGTTAAGACGGCCAATGCTACAGTGTTAAGTTTTCAAGCAGATGTCCCGTTCTTTAACGTCGGTCTTTCCTGGGAACGTCCAAGATATTTTGGCTGAAATTCAAGAGCTGTGAATTTCGAGAAAATTCTTTATCTTTTTTTTTTTAAAGTCACATGAAATGAATTTATATCACTCAGTCATTTGCTTGTCCCTTGCGGAACTTTGCCTCCCTAACAGCTCTCCTGTATGCCTCTCTGTTGTTCGCAGATCATCAACGATGTCTTGCAGCCGTCTTCGCCTTGGTCTTCCTCTCTTTCATTTTCCCATTAAGACCCAAGACGGTCTTCTCTAAATTCTCTTGACGTTTAATATGTCCAAAATATTTACGTGTTTTTTCTGTGTAATCCTCTTTAATAACGAATATATATATACATACTTCTGTTTTTGCTCCACCACTTTTACAAAGACTACGTCCTGGGAAAAACAGGTTAAATATTTTAATTTTTTTTAAAGTAGCATTTAATTAAAGAACTAATGAAGAATGTATGAGAAGAGCTGGAGAGACAAAAAACTTTGTCAAAAAGATAAGAGAGAGACAATGTACTTTCATAGGACATGCAATGAGAAGAGGGGGCATTGAAAATATTATAACAACAGGAAAAATAGAAGGAAGAGGATCAAGAGGAAGACCAAGAGAAATGATACTGGACAGTCTGACGGGATGGTGTGAGAGGAGATCACCAACTGAATTGATGGCCTGCATGAAGGATCGGGTACTCTGGAGAAACATTATAACCAGCGCCAGTCGGCACGGCACATGATGATGATGATGATGATTTAATTAAAGAAAAAAAAAATAGGTCGACCCCATTATATGTAACTATTGTGTTGTTGATGCAGGAGCTGGAGATAAACTGTTTCTGATATTGTTTATGAGGTTTGTGTCGTCTCACACCAGCTTAGGCAGACAGATGTTGACGCACTGATGCTAACATGCTTGTCTGTCTCTGTTTTCTGTCAGTGTTTGGCCGCATGGCCGTGTTTCTGCAATGAGTTTGTATATACATATCAACAACCGCTATTTCACGATGGGCCCCCCGGCAGGGCCTCCCAGAGAAGTTTTGTAAGCTGATGCCTCGATCTCTTTCCCTACCCCGATTCCCCCCCCCCCCAATCTATTTTCATCCATATGGGCCCCGAAGCCCTCTGACCCAACCTTAAAATGGAAACATTTCTCCCAGCCCCGGAGAATTGCACCATTTGGACCCCCCTCCCTTTTTCCCTTCCCCCCCCCCACCCACCCACCTCCCCCCCCCTTGGGCCTTGTTCTCGGTATTTGAATATTTGTGTTGTAGAAAATAAAGTACTTTCAAGCTGTACCTCTTTACTGTGTCTATCGTATCTTGACCCTGATTACAGCATTTTTGCCGAAATATTAGGTGGGTGTTGTTTTTCATAACCGCTTTACCGATGTTGTTGTTGTTGTTGTTGTTGTTGTTGTTTCATATCGTTTATCTTGCTGCCTTTTCTCCCTTCTAAAACTGCTTCACACATTTTCTTCAGACTTTGTTAGAACCTGTTTCACTGTAGCAATGATTACATTTATCATTATCACACTTATCCTTACCACATGTGCCATTATCACACTTGTCATTATCGCACTTGTCATTATCACACTTGTCATTATCGCACTTGTCATTATCACACTTGTCATTATCACACTTGTCATTATCGCACTTGTCATTATCACACTTGTCATTATCGCACTTGTCATTATCGCACTTGTCAGTATCGCACTTGTCATTATCACACTTGTCATTATCGCACTTGTCATTATCGCACTTGTCAGTATCGCACTTGTCATTATCACACTTGTCATTATCGCACTGGATATTATCACACTTGTCATTATCGCACTTGTCATTATCACACTTGTCATTATCGCACTGGATATTATCACACTTGTCATTATCACACTTGTCATTATCGCACTTGTCATTATCACAATTGTCATTATCGCACTTGTCATTATCACATTGGATAGTATCACACTTGTCATTATCACACATGTCATTATCGCACTTGTCATTATCGCACTTGTCATTATCGCACTTGTCATTATCACACTGGATATTATCACACTTGTCATTATCACACTTGTCATTATCGCACTTGTCATTATCACACCTGTCATTATTGCACTTGTCATTATCACACTTGTCATTATCATACATCATTATCACACTTGTCGTCATCACATATCATTATCACACTGGATATTATCACACTTGTCATAATCACACTTATCATTATCACACTTGTAATTATCACACGTCCTTTATCGCACTTAGAATTATTACACTTGCCATCATCATACATCATTATCATACTTATCGCTATCACATTTATCATTATCACACCTGTCATTATCACATTTATCATTATCACACGTAGCACGGTTACATCTATCATATCACATTTCTCACTGTTACACTTAGCGTTTTTATACTTATCATTATCACACTTTCATTTCTACACGTATCATTATAGCATATATCATTTTCAGACTATCGTCATCACACTTATTCAAGCCCATATAAAGCCTTTCCTCCTATATCATCAACGTTTGTATCATATTCACAAACGTGTTACGAGTCCTAAAAAAAACTACATTGAACCTATCTTATTATATGGAAGTGAATCATGGACAACAGGCAGGTGTGAACAAAGATCATTGGAAACAGCAGAAATCTGGTTTATTAGAAGAATGTTGCGAATTCCCTGGACAGCAAAGATTCTTAATGGATAATGTAGGAGAAGAGAAGGAAAAACTAACAAAAAATCTTGTCAAAAAAATACGAGGGAGACAATGTACGAGTACTTTCATAGGACATGCAGTGATAAGATGTGACAACAGGAAAATAGAGGGAAGAAGAGCCAGGGGAATGTTGAGGGAGAAATGATACTGGACAGTCTGACGAGATGGTGTGAGGAGGTCACCAGCTGAACTAATGGCTTGTATGAAGGATCGGTTACCATGGAGAAACATCATAGCCAACGACAGTCGGCATGGCACCTGATAGTGATGATGTCTGCGTGTTTTTATGACTGACTTGTTTGTATAAGTTCTCGTTATGAAACTTTAAACATGTTTCACAAGATTAATTTCTTGATATAAATATCCCCTTTACAAATATTATGCTGTTTATAGTATCAATTATTGCTTTGTCTGTACAAATTCTTCAATGCAAGAGCTGACAAATGTTATGACTTACTGACTGCATACAACTTTTGTTTTCAAAATCTGCTGAAAATGTAGAAAAAAAAACTTACTTATTATATAGATTACACATTGTTAATCTTAAAATTTACTTAAAATGGGGCCGTGGTGCAGTGGTTAGTGCACTCACTTGCCGATGAAAAGGTCCGCGGATCGATTTCACATTCCTGCGGAAAATATATATATGGACCGACGGAGACCCGGATCATCGCAACCTCAATAAACGAGTGCCTGGGGTTTCCCTAGGAAAAGAGGCAGCGAGGTCAGGTGCTGGTATCCCTGCCTTAAATGCTGTAGTGGCCTTGAAATGTGAAGGCACTAACACTTCGCACCCTACTACATGCAAAGTAACAGAATTCACTTTTGTAGGACTAGACATCGAAAAAATGGCAGACAGAACACTTTTAGACTCATCAGAAAGGTATTTGCGTGTCCCTTGTGGAACTTTGCCTCCCGAACAGCTCTCCTGTAGGCCTCTCGGTTGAGAGCAAGATGGCCTGCTGCTGATGCATCCATTTGCGGATCCTCAACGATGTCCTGCAGCCATCTTCGCCTTGGTCGTCCTCTCTTTATTTTTCTCATTATGTACCCTTCCAAGATGGTCTTCTCTAAATTCTCATAACGTTTAATGTGTCCAAAATATTTAAGTTTTCTCTTTACTAGCCAGCCTTATTCAATATTAAGTTCTTGTTGTATGGATATATTTGTTCTTTTTTGTGTCCATGATATTTGAAAAACTCTTCTGTAGCATTTACATTCAAAGGCATTTATATGTTTCTCAGCTGTTTTGTTAAGTGTCCAGGTCTCACAGGCATATGTTGCGATGGGAAAGATGCATGCCCTTAAAAATCTTATTTTTGTAGTTCTGTCTGTTCCTCTCCACATATTCTTTAGTTGCTTTACTTTCTGGAGAGCGATAGATGTCCTCCTTTTAATTTCCCTCATTGTATCTCCATTATTAGTTAGCAATGATCCAAGATATTAAAAAATCTCTATCTCTTTCGAATTGTCCTCATTGATACATGTTTCAGCTGCCTTGTTTGTTTTGTCAGTTGTCATCAGTTTAGTTTTAGACATGAGAAAATAAAAGTCACAAGAGAATTACCTGGAATTCGAACCACGGACTCTAGTAGGACGAGCAGTCGCCCAGCCACGAGAGAACAGCATACCAACGAACTACGCTATCTAGCACCCCTCTTCCCCCCCCCCAAATAAAGGTCCCCAATCTTCTTCTTCTGCGTTCGAGGTTGTTGGTCACTTCAGATCCTGCTCCCTGTCGACATGGCAAAGCCCGCAGTCCTCTCCAGATTCTGATAGGAGCCCCAAAGCTTTTGCCCCAAGCTTGTGTCCTCTGGCCATGTCTCACGCCTCAGGTCTGCATGGTTTGGGCACTCTTGTAGGATATGTTCTGGAGTCTGGACTCCACTGCCACGTGGACACTCGTCTATCTGAGACAGGTCCCCATTAGCGCCTGTCCAGTCGAAAGGAAGATCGTGACACGAGGTCATGACACAGAAATTCCGTAGCTTAGACCCAGCCCCTCTTACAGGTGCCAGCTACCAGACACAAACACACACACACGAAAAATCTACGATTTTTTTCGACGTCTAATCCTAGAAAACTTGTCTTCTTTTACTTTACTCTAGGAAAACTCGTTGTTTCCTATTTCCAAAAAAAATTTGCTACCGCGTGCAAATGCTACGAGATATAGATTTTATACTAAAAATGATTAATTTTGCAGTATAGATTGTAGTTTTATCAGTATTACTACATTCTGTGAACTACATTTCTTTCTGCAAGTGTAAGTATTTTGCAGCCAGTGAAGGCATATATCTTATTGATTTGGTTCTACAAATTTAAATTTATCATTACCAAAATTGGAAGCCATGCATTTTAGTTCTTGGTGCTTGTCAGTGTTGGCTCCCACAAAATCCATTAGAACCAAGCGACAAGTTGATTGTTCTATAGAACTGTGCACACAAAAATGAAGAGTTCCCTCCATAGTTGAACTCTGTCACATGTCACATGTCACATAAGCTGAAGCGTTAATCTGCGTGGCCTCGGGTTGGCCTTACCGTGGTTGTCAACCATTTCAGAAGTCGTGACATTCTCCTGGTGTGTGTGTGTGGTGTGACGTGATGTGTGGAGGTAACCACGTGACTCATTTGCATAATTAAGCTTTCACGATAACCTGCACCTTTATTTTATGCGTATACTTCCACCATCTCTCCAGATTCTTGTTGTATTACATTTCTCACTGTGTAAGTAGAGCAGCTAATAGTTCACTGTGTTGTCATTCACATCTGAGTACTTCACTCTAATACTGAAGAAAGCGTAGGGGAAACTGACAGCACTACTGCGACTACAATCAAAGCTGTCGGTGTATGAAGGGAAGATATCATTTCACGTTAAAATACTATGATGAAGAAGGGAACTTCGGCCAGTTCAGCAACTAAAACAGCGGTTCTCACCAATTTGTACCCCCACGCACCCATTCCATGATTTGTCAGAACATCATTCTTCCCCGCATTCCCTCTATTTTCTAAGACTTTCTGACTCGGAATGTGTATTCCATATAATATTTATATTCCAAAATTCTGTCAATCTGTGATTCCCCCCACTCCAAGAAACACTAAAATACCCCCCAGGGCAGGGTAGGGGAATTTCCACAGGCTGAGAACCCTTGAACAGAAAAAAAAAACCAAGTTTTATGAAAACATTTCATAACTTTACGCAACCTCTTCGCATTTTTACGTATGTTTTTCTAGCATTACGCAATGTAAAACACGCGTGGCAGATAGACGTGATGGCAGTTTGTCAAAGTCTTATTAACGCTTGTTACTTGTGTCAGTATCTGTGAGACAGTAGACCTCCTCATTTGGTAATATTCCTGTCCTGATGGATTGGATATGTCTCTACAGGTAAACACCTTTATCGATTGATTTGTGGAGGAGGGGGGGGGCCAAAGGGGGGTATAGATTACTTAAGACAGAGAAACCACGAGACGGACTAAGTGGGATTTGTAGGTTGACAGTTCAGATACACGAGCAGACAGACCGCAGACTGAAGAACGGACTGCATGCCAGACCGCAGACAGAGAAACGGACTGCAGACAGACAAATGACGTGGACATGTCGCAAATAGACTGACGGGCAGATCACTAACAGAGAGAGAGAGAGAGAGAGAGAGATCGAAGACAGGCAGATGTACCAAAAGAATGCAGAAGGACAGACAGACAAATATTTGCAGATAGACAGACAGCAGACGGAGAGACAGACAGAGCTTAGACAGGGAGAGGGACTGAACACAGATCGCAGGCAGGCAGGCAGGCAGGTAGACGAAAAACACCAAACAGACCCCGGGCAGGCAAATGACAGACTGTAGATAGAGAGAAGGACCGAAGACAGACAGATAAAATGATCGCAGACAGACACATTAAAAACTTCACAGATAAACAGACGAACAGAGCGCAGACTGAAAAATCGTAGACGGAGAGAGAAACCAAAACAGACAGATAAAAATATCGCAGACAGAAGCGAACAGACCACAAACAGGCAGACAAATAAACTGCAGCAAACAGAGACAGACAGACAGACGAATAGTCTGCAGGCAGAGATACCGACCTTAGACAGACAATCAAACTTAAGACACAGACCGCAAACAGACAGATATAGACAGAATGCAGACAGACAAACCACACTTTTGTAGACACACAGGAACAGCCAACATTTTGGCTTAACTAGACTTTGTCAAACACAGATTCACAAACATGGCCACATCTTCCAAGACCTCGGATCACGTGACTTTTCTGGATAAGACAGTGAACGATATTTCGCCCGGACCATTGCAAGTCTTGTAAAGATTTTTCGATACTGTTTCTTTGTTGTGTGCTACCTATCGTTGTCTGGCGTATTCGTTCTGTTTGTTCTAGTGCTGGAGTCGATGTTGACATGATCGTGGTGTCCTCTTGGGGTCCTGTTCTCGTAGTCCTTCTTAGAGTCTTCTCTGGTTACGTCTTTCGGTTTGAGAGACTTTGTGAGTCCGTTCGAGAGAGGGAGAGAGAGGGAGAGAGAGAAAGAGAAAGAGAGAGAGAGAAAGAGAGAGAGAAAAAGAGAGAGAAAGAGAGAGAGAAAAGGAAAGGAGTGAGTGAGTGAGTGAGTGAGTGAGTGAGTGAGTGAGTGAGTGAGTGAGTGAGTGAGTGAGTGAGTGATAGACACACAGATTATGCACTCTTTTACTGTGGTAGTTATTGAATTATGGGATTTCTTCCTTGGAAAAGATCCCATTCGACTTGAAATTCTTCTCCACCGAACCATCATCATCACCTTAGAGAACCGCTGATTTATGCTCCTTTATTTTCCTGGAGCCATGTTTTGGCTGATAAGTTTGTTTAGAGCAGAGGTGTCAAACTGATGGCCCGCCACAGGATCAAATTTTTTTTCCGGCCCGCGATGCTTCCTTGGAACACAAATGATCTCTCATTTAGCCACTTCTTCAAAATATATTCTTTAAAAAATGTGATAATAAAATAATACGATTGTAACATTGTAGCGAATAAGGCGAGCGACGAAGTGTGCAGGTCAACGCTATTTTTAGACCAGAGTATTTCCGGTGTAAGTTTTGATGAGAGACCTAGAAGGACCAGGAACAAGAAGGTCACAACCTGACAGTGTTTTTTTGTGGATAGTTTGGGGAGGGGAGAGGTGGATTGTGGTAGATTTTGTATGTTAGTATTTTTTAATTCATTCAGGGGTGAAAGAATCACTACTAAATGAATGAAATTCCAAGCTATGGTACAAATATATTTTGATGAGAAATTTTATTAGAAACTGGACGAAAGTTGCCCTTCTGTAATTTTAATTAAAATGTGGCCTTAATTAAAAAATCGGTTACTTTCGTTTTTATTTTCACCTTGCCTAAAATTGGCCTGATCATTGATTGGCATGGACGTAAAAGATCTACCAGCATTGCCACTGTTGTTTTGGCGTCAAAGAGTTAAAGACTGTTGCATGGCGTCTTTGCGTGTGACAGTACTTTGTTATGTCTTAGTAGCACACAATGTTGGTCGTCCATCGTCTTCGATGGTGACCACAGCTTCATCTTGGTCTAAATAGGGTGAAGTATGAGGTGGGTCCGTGTGTGACCCAACTAGTCCTATAAGAGCTCTAAAAGTGCTGCCACACACGAAACATATATGTCCAGATTCAGTTGTGGGTGCTTGTGCTGCCTTGGCTTTTCGCATTGCACGTTTGTGCTGGGCACTTTCAGTTCTTGAGCGCTCTGCTGACTAAGCACCCAGGGTGGTTAAAGCCCTCCATGATGGCCGGACTTGTGCTATAGCCTCCCAAGAGTTTATGTCCATCCCGAAGGCTTTGAGTGAGGTTTTGAGCGTATCCTTGTATGGCTTTTTTTTTTTGGCCTTCCTGCTTTTCGTTTTCCGTTCAGAAGTTCCCCATGTAGGAGTTGTTTGGGCAGTCAAGTGTTACTCATTCTGACCACATGCCCTGTCCAACGGATGTGTGCCAGTAACACATAATAGTAGAAACTTTAATGTCTAAAAAGTTGACAGACTTGTCAGAATTTTCAAGGGTGAATTTTATGTTATTATTAAGTTATTATTAAGTATACTTAAGTTAATTAATAATAACATAAAATCCACTTATGAACTTTCTGACAAGTCTGTCAACTTTTTAGACATTAAAATTTCTATTAGCACAAACAGGCTTGTTACCTCTGTATTTACAAGCCCACCGACAGCCACACCTATTTGCTTTACACCTCCTCCCATCCTGAAGCCTGTAAGAACTCCATCCCACTCTCCCAACTCCTCCGTCTTCGCCGCATATGTCAGGATAATTTGAACTTTATAGATCAGTCCAACAAGTTATTAGAATTTCTCCGTCATCGCCACTACCCAGAAAATGTCCTTCGTGAAGCCTTCAACCATATCCAACTAGTGAGCCACAAAGAAGTATTCAGGAAAAAGCCTGTTACTCCATCTGACAGAGTTAAGTTAGTACTGCCTTTCCACCCGCATGGTCAGATGGTTAAGAAAATTCTTTATCGTCATCTGCCGATAATCCAACTCGACCCCGACACTCGCGACATTTTCTCTGATCCACCCCTGTTCGCATACAAACGTGAGCCAAACCTTAAGGACATCCTCGTCTACAGCCATTGAAGAGGAGCTTTACATATATTGGTACCAGAAAATGTAACCGCCCCCGCTGCGTTATCTGCCCGGTAGTCTGGGAAACGAAAACAATCACCTTTCCGAAAACTATCCTCACTCTTCATGAGGGATTCACATGCGAGTCCCGTAATGTGATATATGTCATCGTTTGCAAAAGATGCAGGATAACATATATTGGTGAGACTGGCCTCAGATTAAGGGACTGCATGCAAAAACATCTGTAGGACATCGCCCAGCATGCTTCGAAACCAGTCCCAAATCATTTCGATGGCCCCAACCACAGAGGCAAATCTGATTTTCTGGTAACAGCCATCAAACAATGTCACGCGGATGATACAAGCCGCCTAGCGCTTGAGAACCGCTGCATTCAAAATTATGGGACGCTAGAACCTCTAGAAGAGGGGGCATTGAAAATATTATAACAGTAAAAATAGAAGGAAGAAGATCAAGAGGAAGACCAAGAGAAATGATACTGGACAGTCTGACGGGATGGTGTGAGAGGAGATCACCAACTGAACTGATGGCCTGCATGAAGGATCGGGTACTCTGGAGAAGCATAATAGCCAACGCCAGTCGGCACGGCACCTGATGATGATGATGATGAGAACTTCTATTCAGTTACACCTAACATTCTTCTCTTCAACAATTATAATCCCTCTCTACTAAGCTCCACTCCCTCCTCACTTGTTACACATAGTTGAGAACCTCCTCACAGCATCATATTACAACCCCTCCACCTTAACTATAATCATCCATTTCACCTTCTCCTGGCTAGGTTAACATTGTACCACTCTCTCTATCCCCTCCACAGCTTCCCCACCCACCACCCCCAGTTACGACCCACCGACTACACATCACAGGTCTCCATTAACAGTCTGTACGCTCTACCATGTCCATTTCTGACACACAGCGTCGGACAAGCCACATCTTCTTACAAGTACAAGTTACAGCTAAGTGCTCTATTTTTTTTAAATACAGCATTCATGTGAATCCATACTTTATCTCCTCTCTCTATTTCTTCGTCCTGTATGTTTTTGTATGATAAAGGCTCACGCCGAAACGTCACAACTTTGTAATAGTTAAGTAATAAAGCTGGTCCTACTTTTTCCCTAGTTTATACATTCTTTATTTATGTCTTATCTTCTATCTCCCTGCAACTACGAGATGGGTGTTCTTTGCAGCTGCGGCTGGGGAGATGTTGAGGCACAGCATCGTGTCGGTTTGGGAGCGGGTTGTGGTGGCTAGTTTTTCAGTCCTTGGTTGCAGCTACAAAAAAAAACAGCAGGGGATGCGCTATACTTCTTTAGCAGACTCCACCACCATGGGACTATGGCGATCCCTGCCCCGTTAACCAGGCTGGGCCTGTTACTGGTTGGACAGGGTCTTGGTCAGCTATGGGTAGCCAGTTCTGACGACGACATGTTGGTCACGGGTGGCTGACTAGATGTGGCAGAAAGTTACAAAATACTTCACTTCATTATTATCATATACTATAATTTTAATCATTTGTCTTTTTTATTATCCGTTCTCTTGTTTAGCCACAATTTGATTTCCTTTCTTGTTCTCAGTTAGTGCATTCCCAGGTGCAAGTATCATGGTTAAACTTAACCCTGGCAAGGTGTGTAGGTAGGGCGCGGCCCGCGAAAGGTAAACTTATAGGAAAAATGGCCCGCGGGCCTGAATTTGACACTCTTAGTGTAGAGACTACTTAGGCTTTATAGATTAGGGCTTTGGCGGTCTTCAGTTTGTGTAGAAGCGAGCCTATGTTGGGGCGGCTTTATTATAACCATAACCACTAGCCAAGTCGGAAGTAACTCACAGATAAAGATATAAAGACTGTGATCAGGTAATGTGTGAGTGAGCCACTGGAAGTAATATCTATGAAGTATCGTCTGGGAACATTTGTTATCAGCCATAAGAACTAGGAAGGACTGGCGAAAGATCGTGCTATTTCGGAGGCCTAATATGTGCAGGAAGGTGACATCATATGAGGGAGAAGAGAGGTTAAACTTGACGACAAGAAATGAAGGAGATAACATACTTGATCTTGTAACATAAACTTGTTCTCGTGTTCTTTATGCCAATCAAATCTTGATAGAGGTTGTGCGGCCCAAACTATAAAATCCTGGCGGTATATTTTTTAAGCTAAACCAGCAACGTTTTCTATACTTTCGGACATTCTAACATCCATACAACCCATCGCCATAATTTCTTTCATACGTCCATGAATTTCAATCAGAGAAAAGCTTTCTAGTGTCAAAAACTATTACTGATTAAGGCATTGTACGTAACTCGGATGTAGCACTCATTACTAGCTGAAACTATTGCTTAGCGGTTCGGAAAATTGCACTGAAACTTGGCTCGTTTATACTACGCAGTATTGGCCACCTAACGGATGTGCAAACTGTTTTTTTTTTTTTGGTTTTTGTTTTCCGTTATTAGAGATTCGACTCTGTTGGAGACCTTACTTATACGCCCTTTCTATCCCCTCGGCTAGGACAAGAGCTATGTTACTGTGGTTACGTCGACCAAGAGTTATCTTTCACTGTGGCTACATCAACTAAGTTTTACCTTTCACTTTGGCTACACCAACCAAGAGCTATATGGTACTATGGCTACATCGAGCAAGTTTTATCTTTCACTATGGCTACACCAACCAAGAGCTATCTGGTACTATGGCTACATCGATCAAGTTTTATCGTTCACTATGACTACACCAACCAAGAGCTATCTGGTAATATGGCTACATCGATCAAGTTTTATCGTTCACTATGACTACACCAACCAAGAGCTATCTGGTACTATGGCTACATCGATCAAGTTTTATCTGTCACTATGGCTACATCGATCAAGTTTTGTATTTCACTATGGCTACATCGATCAAGTTTTATCTTTCACTATGGCTACATTGATCAAGTTTTATATTTCACTATTGCTACATCGATCAAGTTTTATATTTCACTATGGCTACATCGATCAAGTTTTATCTTTCACTATGGCTACATTGATCAAGTTTTGTCTTTCACTATGGTTACGCCGACCCAAGAGTTCACTGTGAACTCAGAACCCATCAGGTTGACTACACCGAATAAACTCCGTTGACTACACTGATTAAAACTTCACCTGTCATAAAGAGGCTACTCTAATTCAGTTGTTGCCCCTGAAGCTACGCTAGTCTAAAATTGTCTGTCACTTTCCCACAGATTTCTCGCAGGTTTGAACCTCGGTCAACTGCTTTTCCCACAGATTTCTTACAGGTTTGGACCTCGGTCAACTGCTTGTCCAGAGTGCAGAAGACAAGCAAATGTTTCCAGTGGTCGAATGTCGGTGTGTGCAATGTGAGGCGCAATGTGAGGTGCAATGTGAGGTGCAATGTGAGGCGCAATGTGAGGTGCAATGTGAGGTGCAATGTGAGGTGCAATGTGAGGTGCAATGTGAGGTGCAATGTGAGGTGCAACGTGCGGCAGTCTGATATCTGAACAACCGGTAAATAAAACAGGTTATAGCATGTAAATAAAACCAGTCCTTTTATATCTCAGAGGCACCTAGGGGGAGGGGGGTATGATGCTAGTGCCCATATTTTCCTTGACCTGTCAGCACACTAGAGGGTGATGTGGTCAGCACCGCGCCTGACCGCTGTTCCTCTCCCCGACTCTAGAAGTAGCCATGTATTCATTTCTAAAGCTGGAAAAAAAGGGGGTGGCTGGGGCCCCTCCAGCCTGTCGAAGCACTGATCTTCAACATAACAGTGTCAAGGCTACTTGGGGGTGGGGGGAAGGGGTGCATTCAAGTCGGGTGCAGTGCGCCCGGGCCCCAGATGTTTTTCTCTACTTTTAGGGTGGGCCCCGAAGACAAGGTGGGGGGGGGATGAGAAGAACGGGGGTGAGAGGGGCCTAGGGTTTTGTACTGGATTACAAAATTTCTCTTGGAGTGGCTTTCTAGTGAACTAACCAGTTGACCACTCAACGCTCAGTGAAACAAGTCTGACAAAACATTCACATTTTAAAAGCTACGGCATGGTCTAATCTCCAGGCCGTTCCTAACACAATCTGGCCACACGTGACTGATGTGACGGTTGTGACACACGACCTGTTCGTGACATGAACACAGATCTAAGGCCTGTGTTTGTCGATGTTCAGGAACATGTGAGGGCAATTTCTTCCTGCTTTTGGGTGCAAGGGTTTTCAAAATTTCTTGCGTAGAGAGCTGGTACGTGTGTAACACGAGGTTTTCTAGGAAGATACGAGTTTTCGTCACTCATTCATTCATTCATTCATTTGCATGTTCCTTGCGGAACTTTGCCTCCCTAACAGCACTCTTGTAGGCCTCTCGGTTGTGAGCAGGATGGCCTGCCGCTGCCGCATCCATTTGCAGATCATCAACGATGTCTTGCAGCCATCTTCGTTTTGGTCTTCCTCTCTTTCTTTTTCCCATTATGCATCCTTCCAATACAGTCTTCTCTAAATTATCATGACGTTTAATGTGTCCAAAATATTTAAATTTTCTCTCTTTAATCCTCTATACTAGCCAGACTTCTTCAATATTAAGCTCTTGTAGTATAGATATATTTGTCTTTCCATGATTGCTGTTTGGGTCTACGAGACACCCTTGGGCAAGGTAGAGTACCCGTATAGCCCCCCGATCAAGGTGACGTGAAGCCATGGGAGCAGGTGGTGGATGGAATGGGCGAGAAGCAGCCGACAGATAATGTTGGTTATGGTCACCATTCTATGATGGTAGGCAGATGATCTCAATGTAGGGACAATGGCTACGGTCACTGACTAGTACAGTCACTGCCTGGAAGGAAAGCAATGGTAAACTATCTTCTGGAAATATACCAAGAAACCCAAACAGCAATCACGAGTTTTCGTATTATCGATAATTCCCCGCTGTCTTACAAAGATGGCTTACTTCATCTTGAACTAGAAACAGATTATGGATGGCAAGAAACTGTGACTCAAATACCGAGAAAATGTCGAACACAAATACCCCAACTCCAGGTATGCAGATGGGACTGATAAAAGAAATAATAAGAAACGAAAAATTCAGACGACACGAAAAATCTGACGATATTGACAATCTACGTATAGACTTTAAGCAACACTACAGGTGTAAGGGTAGAGGTTAGTACACAAGGACAAAAGTGACACAGGTAATATAATGAGATGAAAAGATACCTGCATAAGACGGACATTTCATGCAGTAAGTCCTCAACATGAGACCTACACAGGATCAATGTTCCCTCTAAGCTATGCGGCAGCGGTCGCGCACACAAAAAAAAAAAGATCATATCGCTCAGGAAATTTTATATGCAGCACAAAATAAAGTAGTAATGAAATTGCTGATTTGTTTTTCAATTTTCTTATGTTACTCTGTGCTGTGGCAGTGCTGTAGTAATGCAGTGGTGGTGCTGTGGTAGTGCTGTGGTGGTGCTGTGGTAGCGCTGAAGAAAGATGTGATAGAGCTTTTTACAGAATTATTTTGATTTTAGTATTCTGTTCTCAATGACAACTGTAGATAATACTTTGACATTTGGCATTCAAAAACGTATATTTCAGTTTTAGAAAATGATAGAAAGAATGAGGAGAGTGGGCAGAAACGAGACTGGGCAGAAACGAGAGTGAGCAGAAAATAGGATGAGCACGTTAACTACTTTGACATTAAGACACACATAACATTTTTCGGGAAATCAAAAAAACTAAGCATAAATATGAAAATCAGGATATTTAAGAGTAATGTTCTAAGTGTACTACTCTATGGAAGTGAATGCTGGAAAATCACCAAAACCATAGAAAACAAGTTGAATTCTTTCCAGACTAAATGTTTACGAAGAATTAGGAAAATATTTTGGCCAAACATCATAAGAAATAACATCTTATTAGCAGAAATGCAGATGAAAAAACTGACAACAATTATTGAGGAAAGACGCTGGCGATGGTTGGGACATGTGCTCCGAATGACTGACAACTCACTACCAAAAATAGCACTAAGATGGACATCACAGGGGAACAGAAGTAAGGGTAGACCAAAAGAGACATGGAGAAGAACAACATAGAGGATGTTGAGCAATAGAGGGCTCACCTGGGCAAGAGCAGAAAAAAAGGCAAAGGACAGGCATTTGTGGAAAACCCTTGCTGAAGCCCCATGTGCCCTGGGCACTTAAGGTTCAGAGAGAGAGAGAGAACATTTTTCGACTTGCACACGAACTAAAATGTTTGCACACGAACCGCAAAACCTTAGAGGGCATATTGCAAATGATGATGATGATGATGATGATGACGATGACGATGATGACGACAGTGACGATGACGATGACGATGATGATGATGATGATGATTATGATGATGATAAACTATAGATTATAACAGACAAAGCGACGAAGAAAGAATAGTTTTAGACTGAAGATATGTCACCTGCTTGTGGAGTTTAATAAGAGGTTTAAAGTCATAAATGTCAACTGTTTGAACTGTCATTTAAAGTCATATTTGCGCACGATATTACCACATTCCCAGATATTTCGCTGGTACCTGGGAGTCTCTTTTACAACCGACACTTAACGCAAATTCTGGCTTTTCTTTGAACAATTAAAGCACGCAATCAAAGGTTGTCAATCAGAGACAATGATGTGAAAGCTCTAAGATCTGGCCCCATTGTTTGAAGATAAATATCAAGTCACTAATCAATATGTTCTGTATTTTAACTAGTACTAAAACTTGGATACGGATACGGAGCATGCCGTGAATCTTAATCGGAGGAAAAAAAAATAAACGAAAAGTTATGAATTGTAATTTCATCAAATTGGCGTGAGTTCGTGTCGCCCAGTCAGCCTGAACTGGACCTGTACGACTTTCCAGGAGATGGTACTTGAGTCAAGGGAGAGCACACAAGCCTGGCCAATACCCTGCTTATTTCTCATAAAGCCTTTGTCGTCAGTTGTCTTGACCAGCGGGATAGAGATCGACCAAAAGAATAGAGATCGACGAAGAGGACAGAGATATACCAACATGACAGAGATCGACCAAAAGAATAGAGGTCGACGAAGAGGACAGAGATATGCCAACATGACAGAAATCGGCCAAAAGAACAGAGGTCGACCAACGGGAAAGATCAATCGGCAAAAACTAAACAAAGATCGACCAACAGCATAGAAATCGACCAAAGGTACAGAAATCGACCAACAGTACAAAAGATCGACAAAGAGAACAAAGATCGACTAACAGCGTATAGATCGATCAAAAGTAAAGAGACTGACCAACAGGACAGAGGTCAACTTGTTCTCTGAAATGGCGGAGAAAGTTGAATTTTAGCTCTGTTTGTTGAAGTAAATTAAACAAGAGCGGCCCGCTTCCTATCCTGCTCGAAATGAAGATTCGAAATTCTTGCCTCAACATTGAAAAATAAGGAACCTCCATTTCGCAATTGCATTTCTACAACAGCAACTGCAACAACAACAACAACAGCAACAACAAAACAACAATAACAACAACAAAAAACAGAAACAACAAAAGAAAAACAACAATAACACCAACAATAAAATCATAAAAACAGCAAAAAACAACAACAAAACAACAATAAAAACATCAGCGACGACAACAAAAACCAACAGCAAAAACAACACAAAAAAAACAACAAAAACAGCAGCAACCAATGAAACATAAAACACAATATTGAAAACATTAAAAAATGTTGAAAACATTTGCTATCAACAGTCAGGAAAACTATTAAAATTGACGCAATATTTTAAGCATCAAAATTGAGCTAACATTCAGAATGAACTTACATGTCTGTCCCAGCGAGCAAAAAAAGAAAGGGGGTAATTTATGACGAACAAAAAAAAAACTTGTAAGAAACAACTTCACGTTTTCAAAGAGCACAGTTTTGAATAGAGGATATCTCTCAGAAAATACAACATTGTCCTGGCTAATGTTCTATGTTGGATTGTAGCACCCACTGCAGTTGTTGTATATGTGCAAGCGTTTGATTTTATACACCTGTATCACGGCAGAGAGCAAGATCACGTTAACTACATCATTGGCTCAGACACCTCGCGCTGCCGGCCTATACTCCCCGCTCACGCGCTGACAGTTTTCTGTGTGAGGAGTTGAGGGAGGGGGGGGGGCTTGCTGGCTGTTTGATGCACGGAGGACAGAGGTGAGACTGGAGCAGGTACGTACCAAAGTGGAGTTTGAGGGACTATAAGCGGAAAGTGAAATTGTGCACTTTAGAACAAAATTAGAGGAAGATATTGGCTTGTCCCTTGAGGAGGAGGTTAGCGGGGAGGATTAGGAGATGCGTGAGGAAGTAGACTTTCATGGACAGGTGTAAGTAGAGTCTTCTGAAAGTAGACAGGTGGAAGTAGAGTTTAGAGAGATATTGGAATATAGACAAGTGAAAAGCACATCGAAGAAAGTCTTTTCAAAGTCTTTTCTGTACTGTAGATTGTCGAGAGGCATTTTAAAGTAGATTTGGTAGACAAGTGGAAGTACTGTATATTATAGGGAGGTATTTGAAAGTAGATTTAGTAGACAGGTGGAGGTAGATTTAGGGATATATATATATATATATTGTGTGTGTTAGAGAGAGAGATACAGAGAAAGAGATGGACACACAGAGAGAGGCAGAGAGAGGGACAGAGAGAGAGAAAGAAACAGAGAGAGACAGAGAGAGGGACAGAGAGAGACAGAGACATAGAGGGACAGACAGAGAGACAGAGGAAAAAAGACAGAGAGAGACAGAGAGGGACAGAGAGAGGACAGAGAGATAGAGAGAGACAGAGACATAGAGAGACAGACAGAGAGACAGAGAGAGACAGAGAGAGGGACAGAGAGATAGAGAGAGACAGAGAAGGAAAGACAGAGAGAGACAGAGAGAGGGACAGAGAGATAGAGAGAGACATAGAGAGACAGACAGAGAGACAGAGAAGGAAAGACAGAGAGAGACAGAGAGAGGGACAGAGAGGCAGAGAGACAGAGAAAGAAAGAGAGAGAAGAGAGAGAGAGAGAGAGAGAGAGAGATATTCTCTCAGTCCCTGCATCCAGCTAACAACGGACTGTCTTTGATATGTCTTTAGCACACTCTATCGTCATAAGTAAAATAGCCATTCCTGTCTAGTTAGCCAGGTTATGCCTATTACTAGGGGTACTAACTCAGAGACGGGACAGGGTCTTGGTCGGCTATGGTTCACCAGCTCTGACACAGGTTATAATTCAATAGCGGCGAACAAGCGAAATGACAGAACGGGTGCGACGATATTGCGGGGGTGTCTGCTCTCTTAGTGGAAGCAGTTATTAGAAAATATGCTCGACGTTATCAAGGATTTTAGGTGATTTTTCTTTAAATAGCTACCATCTACCTGCATCTTATCTGTCCTGGAAAACAGTTTCAAGTCGTGTGTTTAAGTATTCAGTATTGGGTTCTCGGTATCATCACGAACCAGATACTCCCATAATGGCTCCACCACCTGTGCTAGTGAGTATCGCACAGAATGTTCATCGATGATACTTCGCACCAGTCCTTTATGATGAATCACCCAGAGAGGACGCCATGTTACGAACTACAACAGTCCAGATGCGAAACTAGTTAGCGTCGCTCACGGCACGAACTCCGTGGCCAAGGCGCCGAGCCGAACCAGGACACATCGAGGTCATCAAAGTTCACAACTGACCAGGAAGACATAATTAATGCTGTCTGTGCGAAGTTCACAGTTCACAGCGGCGCCATAGACCTAACCTCAGTCGCTAGAGAACCGACCTAACTCATGAAACCATAGACCTAATCTCAGTCGCTAGAGAACCGACCTAACTCATGAAACCATAGACCTAATCTCAGTCGGTAGAGAACCGACCTAACTCATGAAACCATAGACCTAATCTCAGTCACTAGAGAACCGACCTAACTCATGAAACCATAGACCTAATCTCAGTCGCTAGAGAACCGACCTAAAACCGCACTGTGAACCTACTGAATTCACGCATGTGGTCCTCGTTAGGTCCCGTGGTCCCCTGTGTGGTCCAAAATAGACCACACGAGTTCCACGAAAGGTCCACAAGGGGTTCAGAGTATCACAGTGCTTTAGCCTGTATTCTTGGTGGGTCTCGGAAGCGGGATTGCGTGACACCGTGGTTTTCATTGCACCAGTTTGGTCTAGGGTTGGACTTTCTCACCGGAAGACCTCGACGTGTTTGGAATATCAGTGCATCCCCGCTGGGTGAGAGGCGTTAGCCCACCCAGGCCAGAGTTGGACTTTCTCACCGGAAAACCTCGACGTGTTTTGAGATACCCGTGTATCACCGCCGGGTGAGAGGTGGTTGCCCATCCAGTCCAGGGTTGGACTTTCTCACCGGAAAACCTCAGCGTGATTAGGATACGCAGACATACCCGCCGGGTGAGAGGTGGTTGCCTATCTAGACTTTCCTGGTCCAGTGTCTCCGACTTCAGCATTTTGCGGTCGTGGCCGCTACCCTTCCTAGTTGTGACCAGGATGGAGCTTTTGTCCAGGAGGACGAATCCTCGCCACTAGTGACTTCTACCCCTGGGTTGAGCCGGTTTAGGCATTTCCCAGTATGGCCATGTTTGGGACGGGACCGACCTCTAGGGCAGAGGTACTGTGACATTCATAGCCTTCAAGATTCACCCCTGGTATGAGCCGGTTTAGGCAAAATTCACCAGTATGGGTGTTTATCAGGCGTTACCGACCTCTAGAGCGGAGGTGGCATGACATGTCTAGCCATCGAGTTCCACCCCTGGTGTGTGCCGGTTTAGGCATATTTCACCAGTGTAGGTGTATTTCGGACGTAGGCGGCCTCTAGAGCAGAGGTGCCGTGGTATAGCTCTCGTAGCGATACTACTGGACATACCAGGTTAAACTTCACTTTCCACCACCTTTTCCCATCGGCGCCGCACAGCAACCTTTATTTCCGCATTTACTTCCTTAACCGGGAGGAGCTTCACTCCACGCGCGGCATTTGAAAAGTCAAGCCAGCAGTGACTTAACCTCTGGGACAAGCCGGTTCATGCATTTCACCTGATATGACTGCACTCAGGACGTGGCCGACCTCCAGACCAGAGGTGCCGTGATTTGACTGTTTGCTTCGCTTTATTCTTTCAACCACTTTTTCTGCAGTGATGCTGCGCGGCAACCTCATTTGCAAATTTCTTCATTGGCCGGGAAGAGCACCGCTCCACGCACGGCAGCTGAAGATCTCGCCAACAGCGAATCAGACTAGACAAGCCACCACACTCAATCAGACTAGACAGGCCAACACACTCAGTCAAACTGGACGAGCCGGGACAGGATACAAGCACTGTAAACCCGCAGCGCAGAAATCCAACTCCACATATAATATCGTAGCAGAAATCCAACTCCACATATAATATCGTAGCAGAAATCTAACTCCACATAAAATATCTTAGCAGAAATCCAACTCCACATAAAATATCTTAGCAGAAATCCAACTCCACATAAAATATCTTAGCAGAAATCCAACACTCCACATAATATATCATAGCAGAAATCCAACTCCACATAAAATATCTTAGCAGAAACCCAATTCCACATAATATATCATAGCAGAAATCCAACTCCACATAAAATATCTTAGCAGAAACCCAATTCCACATAATATATCCTAACAGAAATCCACCTCCACATAATGCAGCTTAGCAATCGGAGCGGTCAAATGCGGCCTGCCGCCATTGCTTGGAGCGGAAGTCCACGTTGATTGTCCAGGGCTGAACTTTGTTCTCTTGCTAGTCAATGTGAAGATGTCCCGGTTGTCGGGCCAGGATTACTGCCTCAGTGAGTGTGTTGTTTAGAGGATTGGTGATGTCCTGTGTCCTTCTTTGCCCCCCCCCCCCGGTTACTCAGAAATCATACTTTAACCTCATCCCACCCCCCACCCCCAACCGTTCTTCCCAGGACAGTGCCGGTATATTTAACTTGAAACCAGTATCATTCCTCGAAGATTATTAAATCAAAAACGTTTTTCATTAAATGAGATCTAAGCGTTTTTTTTTAATTTTCGTATCAGTAATACCTGTGTTACAGGTGTTTAACACCTGCACAGATTGGAAGCACCTGATGATGATGCAAAAACTGGGATAGGTTGCCAGAAAGAAAGATTTGACACGGATTCAGCGGTCTAGGTAGATCTGAGTTATGTGTATCTTAACATTTTCATAACAGTTATTTCTCTCTCTCTCTCTCTTTCTCTCTCTCTCTCTCCCTCTACCTCTCTCCCTCCCGTTATCTCTCTCCCACTCTCTCTTCCTCTCCCTCTCTCTCTCCCTCCCTTCTCTCTCCCTCCCTCTTCCTCCCTCTTTCCCTCCCTTTCCCTTCCTCTATCTCCCTCTCTCTCTCTTCCTATGATATCTTAGATTGTGCACTTCTCTTTTAATGACTGATATTAGAAGTGTTCTTTGGTTCTCTGATCATAGCACCTCGAGGTTTAACAAACATTACAACATATGCTAGACCAGAGCAAGTCTGATGAAATCTTCACTGCATTATTTCATTCTATCAGATAAGATCAAGATGTATTGTCGACAACATTACTTGGATTGAATCATTTAATCATTTGTTCACAATATCAAACTCTATCATACCCTACATGCAGCATTTCGGCAATGTTCTCAACTTCAAGATATTCTACACGTGATACTAGGACGATTCTAAACCCTGTTTTCTAATAGATCTGCAACACGTGGTCAACTAATTCCTCGTCTGCACCCTTTACACAGAGTCTCAAAAGTATCATATCTCCTGCGTTCCTCACGCAGTACAAAAATAAACGCTTTTCGAACTTAAGACAATTTCTGTCTGTCATAAAACTAACTCTGGTTCTAAACCTTTCTCCTGAATAATTATTTCTGTATTTGTCCATCTGTTACATTTGGCGTTTATCTACGTCTTCTCTCTCTTTCTCGTGTCTTCTCTGGGGTGTGTTCTCCTTCTGCTGTTCTTCTCTGATTGTCTGTCCTTCTGTTCTTCTCTTGTCTGTCCTCCCCTGATCGTTTGTTTTTCCACCTGCTGTTCTTCTCTTCTGTGTCTACTTCTGACGACCCCTCCCCCTCACTTGTCCGCTAGATTCTGGACTTCCTCGCCTTTGGGCTCCTTCTTTCTTGTGCTCCTTCCTTTGACGTCTGGACCGGTCTCTATTTACTGACCGTCCTTGTTCCTCCGTCTTCGGGCTCCGTCCTCTCCAACTGCCCCGTGACTTATATGTTGTAAGTCCATTGTCCAGTAGGCCACGCCTCTAAATATTTAATTGGCCAGCTGGCCGAGATGTCTACTGCTTTATTTCAAAACCGTGTGCAATAGCGTCCTCAGAATAATAAGCTAATGCGTGTCATACTCGTCAGTCTGTGTCAACTCCGTCTATACAATTGTCATTTACCTAAGTCATTATCTTGCTCTTTCGTGTAAGGGGGTTTTATTGTGTCCTCGATTTTCATTGTGTCTGCCTTTTCTATTCGTCTTTTCTATTCTGTTTACAAGTGTCAGCATCCAGTCATACAGTGTCAAGGAAGTTTGTTTTTCTACCTTGCTCTAATTTTCCTGTTTCCTTTTTCGGTTGCTATTAGATGTTACTATTATGCCTACAATATATTCATAGTCATATTCATTAATAATAATAATAACACTTACACTTACAAGACCATGCTGCACATCTCCCTTTCCCCTCTCTCCCTCTCCCTCTCCCTCTCTCTCTCTCTCTCTCTCTCTCTCTCTCTCTCTCTCTCTCTCACATAATAACGGTGCTTGAAGGATTTGTTAAGCAGGTGAACGTAAGCAGCCATCGTCGTTTTGCTGGACGTCTGCCTCTCATGAATGACTCTGTCATTGTTGGATCTGCATGGCGGGCCACACTAACATCAAGCAATGTTCGCAGTATATCTCGTGTTGCGGAACAATAATAAGATTCTCCCTTTGATTAGAATCTCTGTCAGAAATCTGTGACAGAATGGTTAAGATGTGAAGATGTTTTGAGTCGTAGTTGCTTTAATTTGACCTGCAGGGCGGGCTGTCAGGCTGATTTCATTGCAGAATCAACTATTCGCAGTCATCTTCACCTATGTCCCTGTCATGTGGGCTTCCATGGAAATGAGAGAACTGGTAGACTGGGTGACTCTCAGAGAGAGAGAGAGGGAGAAAGAGTGAGCGGGAGAGGGATGTAGAGAGGGATGGAGAGAGAGGGGCAGAGGAGGACAACCACTGGATCCAGCTGATATTGTTAACGCGCTCAGAGAGACAGGCAGAGATAGACAGACAATCCACATCTCTGCTTTGACTGAGAGAGCTGGGAATACATATCAGCATGGGCCAGGAACAAGAGGCATACTGGGCATGCGAGACAGCTTGTCAACCAACACAGGACAGGCATACTGGGCATGCGAGACAGCTTGTCAACCAACACAGGACAGGCATACTGGGCATGCGAGACAGCTTGTCAACCAACACAGGACAGGCATACTGGGCATGCGAGACAGCTTGTCAACCAACACAGGACAGGCATACTGGGCATGCGAGACAGCTTGTCAACCAACACAGGACAGGCATACTGGGCATGCGAGACAGCTTGTCAACCAACACAGGACAGGCACTGTCAACTGCAGGACGCTGATGGATCTGAGCATCTACGGACATGTCCGAAGTGCAATGATGATTACCCAGGCTATAAACCATAAACTGTCAGACTGACATAGTTACTTAAAGAGACATTTGAGGGCAGATGGATGGAGGGCGGGGGGGGGGGGGGTGAACTGATTTTTATCTGGTGGCTGAGCGAGGAAGAAAATAAAAATCATCATCATCATCATGTAGTCTCATCGGTTACAAAAAATAATTGTGCTCAAGCAGAGATAGGTGATCTTGGGCAGTAAATGTGGCTTCTATTTACTGGATCATTTTCAATGAGGGACCCACAGCTTTCTCAGGCCTGAAAGGGGTCTATAGCTATTCTCAGGACAGAAATGGGTCTACTGTTGTCCTCGGTACAGAAATGGGTCTACTGCTGTTTTCAGGACAGAAATGGGTCTAATGCTATTCTCATGACAGAAATGGGTCTACTGCTGTCCTCAGGACAGAAATGGATCTATTGCTGTCCTCAGTCTAGAAATGGGTCTACTGCTGTTCTCATGTCTGAAAGCGACCACATGTGTTCTTACGTCTGAAAGGGGCCACAGCTGTTCTTAGGCCTGGAAGAGCCCACAACTGTTCTCAGGCTTGGAAGGGGTCTACAGCTGTTCTTGGAAGGGGTCTACAGTTGTTCTTAAGCCTGAAAGGGGCCACAGCTGTTCTTAAGCCTGAAAGGGGCCACAGTTGTTCTTAGGCCTGGAAGAGCCCACAACTGTTCTCAGGCTTGGAAGGGGTCTACAGCTGTTCTTGGAAGGGGTCTACAGTTGTTCTTAAGCCTGAAAGGGGCCACAGCTGTTCTTAAGCCTGAAAGGGGCCACAGCTGTTCTTAAGCCTGAAAGGGGCCACAGCTGTTCTTAAGCCTGAAAGGGGCCACAGCTGTTCTTAAGCCTGAAAGGGGCCACAGCTGTTCTTAAGCCTGAAAGGGGCCACAGCTGTTCTTAAGCCTGAAAGGGGCCACAGTTGTTCTTAAGCCTGAAAGGGGCCACAGCTGTTCTTAAGCCTGAAAGGGGCCACAGCTGTTCTTAAGCCTGAAAGGGGCCACAGCTGTTCTTAAGCCTGAAAGGGGCCACAGCTGTTCTTAAGCCTGAAAGGGGCCACAGCTCTTCTTAAGCCTGAAAAGGGCCACAGCTGTTCTTGGGGTCTGGAAGGGGACCATAGCTATTCTCAGACTTGGAAGGGGACCACAGCTATTCTCAGGGCTGGAAGGGATCCACAGCTGTTCTCAGGCCTGAAATGGGTCTACAGTTGTTCTCAGGCCTGAAATGTGTCCACAACTGTTCTCAGGTCTGAAGTGGGTCTACAGCTGTTCTCAGGCCTGAAATGGGTCTACAGTTGTTCTCAGGTCATAAAAGGGGTCCACGGCCTAAAGAAAAGTTATTAACGGCTATGATGAAGCACTAGAATGGTTATGATTGACGTGTGAGCCAAACCTGGCCAAGAACCTCTTCTACCAATAGGCTGAGCCTGACTCTCATGGTGATGGAGCCTGTACAGAGGCTGACTCTTTGAGCCCAATTAGTGTCTTGAAGGAAATCTTATGATACTGTGTCCCATCACCCCTCAATCCGGAACGATCTCTTTGCTGCAACATCTCCGCGGCGCCAGCTGTTAAGTATATTCTGTTGGCAGTTCCAAGGACATACATCAACAACATCAACGCTCCTCATTATACAGAGATAAGCCAGAGATAAAAGAAAAAAAATCCATCCGATCAGGTCTTCAAATTTCTTTTTTTTATATGCTGCCCCAACCTTCCCTTTTCCTTTCCTGGATTGTGGAGATCTGCCTGGAAGATTTGTCATCAAATACCCCAGCAGGGGACTGCACCCCGTGTAGAGTTCTGTCCCTTGCTTCTGTGTAGATCTCTGTGGGTTTTTTTTCCCTTGTAAACCCACGTGGGCTATACGGTCTCTATTCTCTTCTCTTTTATCTCAGTGTTTATGATATTCCTTCTGTTGTCTGTAATTCTTCCTGTAAATTTCTTTCAATGTTTTTTTTTACTCTGTCTTCCTATGTTCTTCCTAATCATCATCATCAGGTGCCGTGCCGACTAGCGCTGGGTATTATGCTTCTCCAGAGTACCCGATCCTTCATGCAGGCTATCAGTTCAGTTGGTGATCTCCTCTCACACCATCCCGTCAGGCTGTCCAGTATTATTTCTCTTGGTCTTCCTCTTGATCTTCTTCCTTCTATTTTTCCTGTTGTTATAATATTTTCAATGCCTCCTCTTCTCATTGCATGTCCTATGAAAGTACATTGTCTCTCTCTTATCTTTTTGACGAGGTTTTTTTTGTTTTTTGTTTTTAAACTGTATTCTCATATCTTACAGTACACTTCTTACTCATTTTAAAGTGGTATTTCCAATGTTTATATTGTCTTTCCATGTTCTTCCCAAATTTTATTTGTCTATAGACCTGTTTTATCTGTCTTTCTACATTCGTCCAATATTTTCTCCTGTATCCTCATCCCATTTTCCATATTTAACTCAGTTTTCCCACATTTAATTCAGTTTTCCCATATTATTTCTAGTGTTTTTGCTGTATTTCCACGTCCTTCCAATCTCAACCCGGGATTGACCCGCAGGGGTTCCACGAGAGATTATGACAGAAAAATCCCTCCCAGACAACTCTCGCGGGACCTTGGGACTTAGCTACAAGCTTATGTTTTGTGTTCGAGGATATAGCTGCAAGCAGTTGTTTTTGTCCTAGGAATTGGCTACAAGCGGTTGTTTTTGTCCAAAGACTTAGCTACAAGCTGTTGTTTTTGTCCTAGGAATTAGCTATAAACTGTTGTTTTTGTCCAAGGACTTAGCTACAAACTGTTGTTTTTGTCCTAGGAATTAGCTACAAACTGCTGTTTTTGTCCAAGGAATTAGCTACAAGCTGTTGTTTTTGTCCTAGGAATTAGCTACAAGCTGTTGTTTTTGTTCTAGGAATTAGCTACAAGCTGTTGTTTTTTGTCCAAGGAATTAGCTACAATCTTTTGTTTTTGTCCAAGGACTTAGCTACAAATTGCTGTTTTTGTCCTAGGAATTAGCTGCAAATTTTTGCTTTTATCGTAGGAGTTAGCTACAAGCTGTTGTTTTTGTCCTAAGACTTAGCTACAAACGGTTGTTTATGTCTTAGAAATTAGCTACAAGCTTTTGTTTTGTCCTAGGATTTAGCTACAAGCTGTTGTTTTTGTCCTAGGAATCAGCTACAAACTTTTGCTTTTATTCTAGGACAGCTATAAGCTTTTCTTTTTGTCCTAAGACTTAGCTACAAGCTTTTGTTTTTATCCTAGGATTTAGCTACAATCTTTTCTTTTTGTCCTAAGACTTAGCTACAAGCTTTTGTTTTTGTCCTAAGACTTGGCTACAATCTTTTCTTTCTGTCCTAAGACTTAGCTACAAGATTTTGTTTTTGTCCTAAGACTTGACTACAAACTTTTGTTTTTGTCCTTAGATGAAACTACAAGCTTTTGCTTTTATCCTAGGACTTAGCTACAAGGAAACAAAACAAACCTTTACACATGACATGTACCACAAGCTGGACTTGATTCACATTTTCTCTACTATATATTTCTGCTTTTTCTTCTTTTCGGAGGCAGTAGCCTGTACTGGATAAACTAGAAGGAATAATATATATATATATATATATATATATATATATATATATAGGAAACAACGAGGCTTTCGTACCGTAAAGTAAGAGAACACAGTTTTGTAGGATTAGACCTGGAAAAAATCGTAGACAAAGCGCTTTAGTGAGACGTGAGAGAAAGAAAAATTACATGAGAATTACCTGGGATTCGAACACGGACTGTGGTAGGATGAGCAGCCGCCTAGCCACGAGAGAACAGCGTACTAACGAACTGCGCTATCTCGCACCGCCATAAAAAAAATATAAGTGTTTGAAAGCGAAGTCGTTAGTAACTGTTCAGTCGACACGAGGGTCGTGACAGCCGTAAAGAAACGAGGTCATGACACAGAAATTCCGCAGCTTAGATTCAGTCTCTCAACTATAGACCCACATACAAACTAGAAGGAAGAACTTTTTTTGTCTTTTTCCATCTAATAATAGTGACTTTATTAGATTTGGCCTGTTGTATGTGAAGAGGAGGGGGGGGCGTAGTGATAACTTGGAGGAGGAGGAGAAGGGGAAGGAAAGGCGGCCAGGCATGATACTGACCATATCACCTTCTAGTGTTCTGACAGGTCAAGGAAAATATGGGCACTAACACCACATCCCATATGCGCTGACCATATCACCCTCTAGTGTTCTGACAGGTCAAGGAAAATAAGGGCACTAACACCACATCCCTATGTGCCTCTAAGGCATGACAGGATTACCTTTATCGTTTTCTTTTCTTATTATTTTTCTTTTAATTTTAATTTCAAATACACAAAAGTGGCCCATGATTATGAGGGAGATAACTGACCTCAGAGACCCCGACTTCATAAAAATGTTGAGAACCACTAAAAGTTATCTGAAGCGAAATGAGATGAAACTGTGGAGAACAAATTCGTGCCAGACGGTCTCTCGGAACTTCTGTTTCTCCGGATAACCATAGCAGCAGAAACACGCAGAAAGTATTATTTATGTAAGTCAGGCAATAGTAGTAATACTACAGGTTGCCGAGATGTTAGATAGAAATATCATTAAAGGTAACTAACAAACAGCTTCAAAATTGCCGACAGATAAATGACTTCCTGAAGTTAACACTGAGAAATGACTTGCTGTAACACTGAAGTTAACACTCCCTACTTGGAGCTTTCTGGCGGTTGTTTCAGAGTTTCTCAACATTTGTCTTCTTGTGACTACTTTCTCAGTTATAAATGTAGTCTGTGGCCCTCCAGTCGCAACACTGACAAGAAAGAGAGATGTCAGTTAGATTTTATAGTCGGGGCCAGTGGAAATTACAATTGGGAGAAGGGAGAACACAGGGAGGCTTTCAAGGGCCCCCAGAAATTGGACGACCCCCCCCCCCCCCAAGGAGTGAAGAACGAGAGATACTTTTAGGGCCCCCAGAAATTCGATGAGACCCCCTAGGAGTGAAGAACGAGAGATACTTTTCCGGCCGTCAGAAATTCATATGGACCCACTGGGCGATGGGGGCAAGAAAAAGACTTTCAAAGGCCCCAGAAATCCAGCGGTGCCCTCTTTAAGGAGGAATAAAAGACAGCCTGTCAAAGCCCCAAGGAATTAAGCGGGGCTTCTGGTGAAAATGGAGAAATAGAAACATACTTGCCAGGGCTCAAGAAATTCAGTGGGGCCCTCCAGAAAGAGGAAACAAATACCTTAAGGTCGCTAGAAATTCGGCAGAGCTGTTTGGATATCTCGCTGAGTTGTCCACACGTCATTCTGTCGACTTCACAAGGTTGCCAACACTGCAATGTACACCTTTATACAAATAAGTGAACTGGATATGGAGTGGTACACGTTTTCTTAAATCCTGAACTGGATCCACACAGAAGGTTCACCAATGCAACAGAGTCGGATCACTATATGGGTCTGCGTCAGATCCGCCCACTATTGGTTTGTTTGAAGTCACGTGGTAGTTGCGTCTCCCTGGAAATAAAAAGATAAGATGTCGTTCTTGGCCAGTCCCGGTCTTCCGATCTTAAGTCGTTGCTAGCACGGTCACTGACTTTCTCGCTGCCGTCATTAATTATAGCAGTCTTGGCGCAATCATCAGATTTGCTCATTATTTCAGCATTATTTTTATTCTCGAGATTTTGGCCACGCTAACCTAGGAGTCCTGGCGCCATGGCAAATGCCCAGAGTTTTCTGCCCGCAGTTTCTCTACAGCCTCGAAGTTTGTGTCATTCATCTAGTCTGTGATGCCCTGACCTGGACATACAAGGTTTAGCTACAAGATTTTCGCCAGTTTAAGTTCCGCCATATTTCTTTTGCTGCGGAATCATTTCGCTACATTCGAGAACTTGCTGTAAAAAATAAAGCGGTACAGTGCATATTCATCTTCAGTTTTTAACTCGATTCAGTAGCCAGCATTATCTTGTAACAGAAATATACCGTAGCCAGCATTATCTTGTAACAGAAAAATACGGTAGCCAGCATTGTCTTGTAACAGAAAAATACGGTAGCCAGCATTGTCTTGTAACGGAAAAATACTGAAACAACCACTGTCCTGTAATGGAAAAATACTGTTGCCAGCATTGTCTTGTAGAGGGAAATTACTGTAGTCAGTGTTGTCTTGTAGAGGGAAATTACTGTAGCTAGCGTTGTATTGTAACAGGAAAATACTGTAGCCAGCATTGTCTTGTAACGGGAATATACTGTAGCCAGCATTGTCTTGTAACGGGAATATACTGTAGCCAGCATTGTCTTTTAGAGGGAAATTACTGTGGCCAGTGCTGTCTTGTAGAGGGAAATTACTGTAGCCAGCGTTGTCTTGTAGAGGGAAATTACTGTAGCCAGCGTTGTTTTGTAACGGGAATATACTATAGTCAGCATTGTCTTGTAGAGGGAATATACTGTAGCCAGCATTGTTTTTAGAGGGAAAATACTGTAGCCAGCATTGTCTTTTAGAGGTAAAATACTGCAGCCAGAATTGTCTTTTAGAGGGAAAACAGGTTAGCCAGCATTGTCTTGTACCATGAAAATATTGTAGCCAGCATTGTCTTGTAACGGGAAAATACTGTAGACGACATTGTCTTGTAACAGAAAAATACTGTAGCCAGCACTGTCTCGTAGAGGGAAAATACTGTAGCGAGCATTGTCTTTCAGAGGGAAAATATTATAGCTAGCATTTCTTTTAGCGGGAAACTACTGTAGCTAGCATTGTCTTGTGAAACGAATTTTACTAAACCTTGTTTTCCACTTCATGATTTTCTAGATTTATGTCCCACTTTATATGCTCTAATTTTCCAGATTTATATCCCAACTTATATGCTCTGATTTTCTAAATGTATATCCCACCTTCTACGATCTAATTTTCTAGATTTATGCCCCATCTTATATGCTCTAATTTGTATCTAAATCTTCCCCAGATTTTCAGAGGTCACCTCACTCCATCACCATCCTCCTTCTCTCCTCCCTCCCGCTGAAGTTGTTCACGTTTTTATGTTAGTTGAGGGTAAATTATAAAAAAAACCATGAGAATAAATAAGAGGATCCTCTATTCAGCCTCTTATCAAGATACAAAGAAAAGAGTCTTGAAATGCTGTATCAAGCCAGTACTGCTATATGGAAGTGAATCATGGTCACTAACAAAAACAAGAGCTTTAGAGGCAGCAGAAATGTGGTTCCTCGGAAGAATGTTAAGTATACCACGGACAACCACAATAACAAATGAAGAATGTTAAGAATACCACGGACAGCCACAATAACAAATGAAGAATATTAAGAATACCACGGACAGCCACAATAACAAATGAAGAATATTAAGAATATCAAGGACAGCCACAATAACAAATGAAGAATATTAAGAATATCAAGGACAGCCACAATAACAAATGAAGAATATTAAGAATACCAAGGATAGCCACAATAACAAATGAAGAATATTAAGAATATCAAGGACAGCCAAAATAACAAATGAAGAATATTAAGAATACCAAGGACAGCCACAATAACAAATGAAGAATATTAAGAATATCAAGGACAGCCAAAATAACAAATAAAGAATGCCTAAAGAATGCTAGAGAGAAACGAACATTAATTAAACACACTACAGGGGAGACAGTCAAGGTTTATTGATCATTTAATGAGAAGAGGAGGGATAGAAAATATCGTGACAACAGAGAGAATTGGAGGCAGGAAAGAGAGAGGTAGACCAAGAGAGAACATCTTAAATGGCTTGACAAAATTCAACGAGAGAGGCACAACAACAAAATTGATGAATAACATGAAAGATCAGAAATTGTGGAGTGACCATGTTAAAGACGCCTCCAAGCACGGCACATGATGATGATGACGTGGATTAGCATTAGAAATTCTGACACTCTAGTGGTTTTTAGCTTTTCATAACAAAAAAAAAAGGTGTAGTAGAAGGCAGGGAAAGGATGTGTAACTCTGATAAAGCGACTTATCTTTCCCATTGTTACAAGTCAAGACTACCATATTATGGAAGAGAACGAGGAAAACACCCCAGGTGACTACCTCGGGAAATCAGAAAAGTTGAATTTCGTACAAAAAAAGAAAATATGAAAGCCAGAAATGTCAAATATTCAAAGTTATAAGGAACAACCTTGGTATAGATATATGAGGGGCGTTCAGAAAGTAATGCACCACATCTTTTTTCTCAGCTAGTACTGAAGATAGAAGCACGAAATTGTGCACACTTTACAAATGGCATGTGTTGATTGTGTGAATCTAAATTGCACCGCAGTCGGGCAAAGAATATGGCTGCCCTAACCGTTGAAATGGAGCGTGTTAGCAACTTGAGTTATAAGCAGCGAATTGTGATAGAATTTCTCGTTGCAGAGAAGGAAACTGTTGTAAACATTCATAAGCATCTATGTGATGTGTATGTATGTTTTTCAGTCGACAGGAGTACATTCAATCGATGGGTTCAGAGAATCAAAGAATCAATAAGTGGAGATAAGGAGCTGCATGATCGGCCGCGCTGTGGACGTCCTGCCACAGCCACCAAGACAGAAATCTTGAAATGCGCTGAGGGCATTATTCTTACTGATATGCGCTTCGCTACTCAACAATTGGCCTTAAAGCTGTCAGTCAGCAGTGGTAGTGCAAATGCAGTTATAAAAGCTCTCGGATTTTCTAAGGGTTCTTCAAAGCCATCGACTGCAAAGTAAAGCAGCTTCTTTTGAATTGTTGGAGCGTTTCAATGCTGAGGGAGATAACTTTTTGGCTAAGATCGTAACAGGTGACGAAACCTGGGCACATCACTTTGAACCTGAGACAAAAGACAGTCAATAGAGTGACGTCATCCACAATCACCACGAAGAAAGAAATTCAAGACAACTCCTTCAACTGGAAAGGTCATGATCACTGTATTTTGGGACACTGAAGGCGTGATTCTTGTAGATGTTATGCCAAGAGGAGAGACAATCAATTCGCAAGCTTACGTTAAGACATTGAAAAAACTCGATCAACGTTTTTGCAGAGTTTGGCCGCACAAGAATCCAGCAGACCTGCTTCTCCTTCACGATAATGCGCGCCCTCACACAAGTCTGGCAACATGGGAAGCAATTACCAGACTGGGCTGGACTGTACTACTAATGCCAAAAAGTTCTCTCCCTCGGCATTGAAACGCTACAACAATTCAAAAGAAGCTGCTTTACTTTGCAGTCGATGGCATTTAAGTCACCTTATAGCCCCGATTTTGTAACCTCTGATTTCCATCTGTTTGGTCCACTTAAAGATGCACTCTGAAGGGTAAGATTTGAAGATGACGAAGGAGTGATTGATGCAGCGATGAAGTGGCTACATAATCAAGAGAAAATCTGGTACTGTTTAGGAATACATGCACTTGTTTCGCGCTGGCGTAAAGCCGTAAAAGTTGATGGGGATTTTGTTGAATAATACCGGTGTTTACATGACATATCTATGTATATTTGTATAGATTTCATGCTTTTTTAATAAACATCTCCTGATAAAAACGATGTGGTGCATTACTTTCTGAACGCCCCGGTATAATTCTTATGTATTAGATGACTGCTGTCGTCGAGATCATGAATATAATCATCAGAACATATCTTTCTCATGTTGTCATCGATTCAGTATGTTATCCCACGCTTGTTATTCATCTGCAACCAGGACTTCCTTTCTGCGCGACTTTTCTCAAGAACAATACAGCATTTCCGGTCGGGATTATCCGCCCCTACAGGAAGTTCCAGGGAACATCTCTTGACGCCAGCGCTTTGCATTCAGCCCAACATGGACGCCGCCACTGGAACGGAAGAATCAATTATCAACAATCAATAGAGCAAACTGATTTGGCTAACATATATAGGGAACATCGCCTGAGGCGATACTAGGTCGGGTAGCGGGTGAGCAGACAGACACCAGGGATGAGAGAAACAAATGGAGAGATCACAGAATGTAAAAAAAAGAGTGAGGAAAAAACCGTGACACCTCCTCATTATTTTTTTTTATTATCTCCTAACTGGCAAGTCACATGATTTCCAGATAATTGAACCAGTTTACGTCCTGCTTTTATTTAGAAATGTGGCACAGAAAATACAGTTTTGGCGAAAGGATTGTCTTCTTTCCTGGCTACAATCAGATTAGAAACCTGACATTTTTGTTAGGACATAAGAACAGTAAAAGTGAGGCAGGAATGCCACAATTAGAAATAAATGTCGATGGAAATATCCAGCACTTCATTCTTATAGCGGCCTGTTTGGTCATTTTGTTTTATGAACAAATGGCCAGTAATTTCTACATAGCCCCTGTCTCCCTCTTCCAAACACTTATATATTTCCTGCAGCAAGAACAGGCAAAGGAATGGACTGATGGACGAATTAGGGCCAAGAAAACTTAAATCTGAACAACTGAAGAGGATAAAATTGCAGATTTCACGCTGCAAGATCCTGAACAGCACAAGATGATTGTCTTCACACGATTATAACCAGGAAAGGGAACTCTTAAAACGGCCAACGCAGGAGAAATAACGCAGTTACGTTGAGACTCCAAACTCCTGAGCTTAACCTTGTCAAACTCAGCCTTGATTTTATTCCTGTACTCCCCCACGTCAAACTCAGCCTCAGTCTTGTAACTGTACTCCCCCCGTGTCTAGATCTGCTTCAATCTTGTCCTTGCACTCCCCCATGTCAAATTCAGCCTCAATCTTTTCCATGTTCTCGCCAATGACAAACAACTCTATCTCAATCTTGTCCATATTCTCGCCAATGACAAACTCTATCTCAGTCTTTTTTCATGTTCTCGTTCATGTCAAACTCAGGCTCTGTTCCTTTCTTGTTCATGTACTTCCCCATGTCACCCTCTGTCTCAGTCTTGTCCATGTACTTCCCCATGTCACCCTCTGTCCCAATCTTGTCTATGTACTCCCCCATGTCAATCTGTCTCAAACTTATCCATGTATTGAAGTCTTTTCCAATATTATAAGGCGTACGCTATGAAATTATCTGTGTTATTTTATAAATGGATTATCTAATTATAACATAAACATCAAAATAACAGTTTTTTTGAGGGGAGGGCCTGTGTTCCCTTGATTTCAAATACTCTCCCAACGTACCTTAAACAGGAGAACATATAACACTGTTGTGTCTCTACCGCTTGGACAGAAATCAATACACAAAGAACATTATTTTGCTATTCCAATATAGGCTTATTATATTTGTCCCAAAGGATAAATTAGCATGGGAGGCTGAAGTAGCACGGCATGTATTCTATTTGTTTATCCGGTGTCGGTAGAGAAACTGACTCCAAATGTTGGAAAATGAGATTAATTAGACATGTGTTATTCAAGAATTTATCAGCATTCTGATGTCCAGAAAATATGTCAGCATTCTGATGTCGAGAATAATATATCAGCATTCTGATGTCTAGAAGAATATGTCAGCTTTCTGATGTCGAGAAGAGTATATCAGCTTTCTGATGTCGAGAAGAATATGTCAGCTTTCTGATGTCGAGAAGAATATGTCAGCTTTCTGATGTCGAGAAGAATATGTCAGTTTACTCAGGTCGAAAATGACAATCGTTGTCAACCAGGACGTAGTCTGACAAATGATGGCGTGAACATGCCACTTTCCAGTTTGTGAAACATTTATTGTACACAAAACCATTTTAGCAAAACTTGTTTAAAAAGTCAGGGGTGGCACTAGTCATTAATGTACTCTGCTGTCCATCAGGAGGTGCCTGGTTCGATTCCGCATTAGGGCGGAATTTTGTCAGATCGACAGGCTCCGGAGTCACCCCAGTCTTTAAAAAATGAGGCTTCCCTAGGAAAACAAAGACAGCAAGGCCAGGTGCTGACATCCCTACCTAAATGTGAATGTGGTCTGAAAATGTGAAGGTACTAACACTTCCCGTGAATCCCCTACGGCATGCAAATTCTAAGGGGCATGGTTAGATAAAAAAAATCAACCTCTGATTGACTGGTAAAAATAAATCGATTGCCACAGCGATACGGTACATTTACTGTGGTAAAGTGTTATCTCCCTAGATTAAATCCCACAATCCATTTCCCTCAGTTTGTGCACGAGTAGCGACTGAGTAAACACGAACCTGGCAATCGTCATTCTCGCCACCAGTGACATATCGGGGTTCGTGGTATGATTTATTTTCTGCAACCAGAAAGACACAGCGCCGGTGAGATTCACCGTCCACTGACACAGTCGAGTACGCGTGTGTATGACGATAACGTTAGGTGATAGATTGATGCAGTAAATTCAGGAATGGAGGCGCAGATGTGCATGACAAGAGGGGTGAAGGACGATGCATATATACGATGCATATATATGACCGTTCTGAAAGTCGACCAAATCAGTCATTCATTTGCATGTCCCTTGCGGAACTTTGCCTCCCTAACAGCTCTCCTGTCGGCCTCTCGGTTGTCAGCAAGATGTCCTGCTGCTGATGCATCCATCTGCAGATCATCAACGATGTCTTGCAGCCATCTTCGCCTTGGTCTTCCTCTCTTTCTTTTCCCCATTATGTATCCTTCCAAGACTGTCTTCTCTGGATTATCATGACGTTTAATGTGTCCAAAATATTTAAGCTTTCTCTCTTTAATCCTCTTTACTAGCCAGCCTTCTTCAATATTAAGTTCTTGTAGTATGGATATATTTGTTCTTTTGTGTGTCCATGATATTTGAAGAACTCTTCTGTAGCATTTACATTCAAAGACATGTATGTGTTTCTCAGGTGTTTTGTTAGGACCAAATCGTACGAGGGAAAAACAAAGCTGCTTCATGGTTTCAGATCTCTCTGATGAATTTCCTCAAATGTCGAGGACAAGTCTGCTTCGAATTATCATAGAAAGATTGGGTTATCAAGAAGTTTCATAGATGGCGCAAATAACTGTCTGAACACCCTGATGGCTTAGATCTTTTACAATGGATGACATAAAATGGTGTCACGGCATGACAAGTGCGTGAATCTGGATGGTGTCTATACAGAAAAGTGGTGTGCTTACGTAAGTAAGATTAGTATACCGTAAAATGTCTCTTTTCTATTTCTTACTTTTTTATCGTTGACGATCCGCAAATGGATAGATCAGCAGCAGGCCATCTTGCTTACAACCGAGAGGCCTACAGGAGAGCTGTTAGGGAGGCAAAGTTCCGCAAGGAACGATTGATTGATTGATTGTCTATTCTAACTGTACTTTGTGTTTGCTTGTCTATTATAACTATACTTTGTGCTTACTTATCTATTCTAATTATACTGCGTATTTTCTCATCTCTTCTGTGTGTAATCCTTGTACACTAATTTATTTCATCACTTTTTAATTGCAGCTAGGTCATAGGTCAATCTTTTCTCAACAGATACCAGACTAAAGAGGACAAAGACAAGGAAAAGGTCGTCACGCACCGCCATCAACGTCAACTGCGTCTGATAAAACTGTTTCCTCTCATCATTTTGCCCTCAGACCTCGTTTGTCTGCGTCACAGTGTGCGTCAGCGTGCGTCAGTAAACAGATGACAAAATCAAAGTCCTTTTATCCAGGTATGTTCACTGATACACCAGACATTACCTGTTAAGTTCTTCTTACAGCTTCTTACAGGACAGCAATAAGTACTCTCCACTCTCCACTTATCACTTAGTTGCAGCCACTTGCTCATATCTGTTATAGAATCAACTAAGACGGGAAGAGAACATGAAAGAAACGAAAAATACATTTGAAAAAAGAGCAAACTTTCCGCAAAAAGCTTTATTCAGAGACAAAAGTAACAGCAAAATAAGACTCGGCCCAAGTTTGTTTTTGTTATATAAGGCACACATTTTACACCTGGGTCAGCTGAGGGGGGGGGGTCAGGAAAACCCTGCAACCTGTCATGTGAGACAAGGTTTGAGAAAAAGAGACAGAAAGAGAAAGAGAGACAGACAGACAGAGAAAGAGACAGAGAGAGAAAGAGGATATAGGAGACATAGAGAGACGCAGCGAGAGACAGACAGACAAAGAGAGACAGACAGAGAAAGAGACACAGACAGAGGGAGAAAGAGACAGAGATAAGGAGAGACGGAGCGAAAGCGAGACAGAGAGATAGAAAGAGACAAAGAGAGAAAGAAAGAGAGAGGGGGGGGGGGGAAAGAGACAAAGAGAGAAAGAGACAGATAGACAGAAATAACGAACGAACGAACATACTTTATTTTCAAAGGGTTAAGAATTGGGCATGCAGGCCAGTCTGACATTCTGCCCTTCAGAGACAGAAGAGAGACAGAAAGAGACAGACAGAGAAAGAAAGAAAGCAAGACATGCAAGAAAAGAGAAAGACAGAGACAGAGAAAAAGAGACACGGAGAGAGAATGAGAGACAGGCAGAGCGAAGTCGAGACACACACAGAGAGAGAGAGAGAGAGAGAGAGAGAAAGAGAAAAAAAATATATAGAGAGAGAGAGAGACAGAGACAGAGAAAGAGACAGAGAGAGAGCACCGTTTCCACCATAGCCTTCACTAACAACAACCAAAGCAAAGCCTGCAACAAACACTGAAAGAACGGAATCTATCATTTATCAAAAGATCCTTCATCTATCTGGACTTTCCTTGATATCTCCCAGCTATCCCACAACCTAATGGACTATCAACACTTAAGACTCCTCAGCTTTATATTAAACTATGGTTATAAGGACTGTTATAGCCGGAGGTGGGGTGGAGGATACGCTCTCCACTTCAATGAAATGTCTCCACGGCGTGCATCTCAAATAGCCTCTGACAGTCAAGTCCAGCTCCTGACCTTCTCGTGGCAGAACTGTTCAAACTGACAGGAGAAGGGGCGAAGGCGAATATCTGAAAACCAGACGCTTCGGGTAGATGAGAGTCATGTTTGGTAGCTCATCTACCGCTGCTGCCGAGATTCTTCAGCTGCCGCGCGTGGAGTGGGGCTCCTCCCGGCCAATGAAGGTAATACGAAAAAGCAATTAGGGTTGCCGTGCGGCGCCGATATGAAAAGGATAAAGTGAAGCTTAATCGGTATGTCCAGTAGTATCGCGGCGAGAGCTACTCACACCACGGCACCTCTGCTCTAGAGGCCGGCCACATCCGATATACACCCATACTGGTGAAATATACCTAAATCGGCTTAAACCAGGGGTGAAACTTGATGGCTACTCATGTCACGGTACCTTCGCTATAGAGGTCGGTCACGTCCTAAACGCGCCCATACTGGGATAATATGCCTAAACCGGCTAAACCCAGGGGTGGAAGTCACTAGTGGCGAGGATTCGTCCTCCTGGACAAAAGCTCCGTCATGGTCATAACTAGGAAGGGTAGCGGCCACGACCACAAAATGCTGAAGTCAGAGACACTGGACCAGGGCAGTCCAGATAGGCAACCACCTCTCACCCGGCGGGGATGTATGCGTATACTAATCACTCTGAGGTTTTCCGGTGAGAAAGTCCAACGCTGGACTGGATGGGCAACCACCTCTCACCCAGCCGGGATGCACTGATATCCAAAACACGTCGAGGTCTTCCGGTGAGAACGTCCAACCCTAGACTAAACTGGTGCAACGAAAACCTCGGCGTCACGCAATCCCGCTTCCGAGACCCACCAAGAATTACAGGCTAAAGCCCTGCGATACTCTGAACCTCTTGTGGTCCTCTCGGGGATCTCGTGTGGTCTTTTCAGGGACCACATGGGGACCACGGGACCTATCGAGGACCACATGAGTAAATTCAGTAGGATCACAGGGCGGTCTTGGTGGTAGAAGCGAACGAAAAAAGAAGAAGATATTATACTACCTTCGTCAGTGCTTTCTGCAGTGTCTCCAAAATAGCACCTGTGGTCCGCCTTTTTTTTTTAATCAATAATCACAGAAATAATTTCTTGACAAAGAAATCATAAATCAAACAAATAAGATTATACGTGGATTATTTTGCTGAAAAGGCACGAAGGAAGCAGTGCGTGCTATATAGACATTGCTGGCTCTCCTTTCTACCTGCAGTGAATCTGATAAATTCTTATCATACACGGAGTGGCTGAAATGAGGCTATAAATAGACAGGAAATAAATGGTTTGTGTTTAGGAAAATGATTATCCGTTGGATTTGTAGAAGTATTATAAAGTTTTGAAATAAATACCATGTATTATGGTCGTGAAGTGTGTGCGTCATTTGGGTGAAGAATTGCGGTCACACAGTTACAGATTTAGATGCAGCGAAGGCTGATTTTGTTTTTTAAGTATAAATTCGGCCAGGCGTATGGGTTACTTGTGTCCCACTTACCGAAGAGGCCAGGGATATTAAAAAAATAAATAAAGAAAGAAAAGTAACATTCCTTGCCTTGTCTATTTTGCAACGTTGATGTATATTTATCAGCCAATCAGAATTGTGAAATCATCGTTTATTTGTTTTGCTGGGGTTCTCTAGTCCGAGTTGCATGGTTCTTAATTTTTTTTTAAATGATAATAATATTTAACACCCAATCAGAATTGTGGAACCCTCATCTATTTGTATTGTTGGGGTTTTCTAGGTAACCAGCGCTGCAGGCTTTTTTTTAAAATATGGTAATATTTTGTAGCCAATCAGATTTGTAGAACCCTCGTCTATTTATAGTATCGGGGTTTTCTAGCCAAACAGTTCCAAAGTTTCAGGTCGTTTTGTGCTAGCAAATTTGAATGAATATTCATACATGGCGGTCAGCAGCACAGTTTTCTTTGGTTTAAAAATTGAAGCCCATAAAAATTGTATATAAAAATCAAAATTCCGGAAAGTTATGGAAAATAGAAGAGTGCAAGAAATGTAGGCTATAATTTAGAATCTCAGCAGGAGTTCCAAGAGAATTCAATATTTAAAAAAAACTAAATCTTTATAAAGAAAACTCTAAAAAATATATCATTTTCTATTGAAAATAACATTGATAATTATTGTGGGGGGAATATGATATCTGATAATTATTCTGGGGATATGATACCTGATAATTATTATGGGGTATAATGGCCACAATATATCTGATCGCACACAGCGGCAGGGACTCTGTAGGCGTAATATTTTTTTTTAATACAAAAGTTCCTTGAGGTCTGAAATTTATTTCAGCGGTTCTGTTAGGGTTAAAAATGTTGAGAAACACTGAAATCACTCCAAAATCTGAAAAATGGACCGCAGTCCAAACGCCAGTTTTTTTTTCAAAATAATGAATTTGTGTGCGGGCATGCGTGCGTGTGTGTATGAGAGAGAGAGAGAGAGAGAGAGAGAGAGAGAGAGAGAAATTCTCAGTCCTTCGTTCTCTCTTGGCTGGTACATCAACTTGCTGTAATCGGAGGGTTCAAGTCTCATTCATTCTCATGCATTTTTTTTCTCTCCATAACGTTTAAAGTGTTTTGTCTAGAATGTTCGATGCCGACCCTGTCTACTTTACTTACACGTAAATCTTAGGTAAGTGTGAAAAGTCTACTTTACTTACAGGTAAGTCTTAGGTAAGTGTGGGAAGTCTACTTTTCTGTCATGTAAGTCTTGGGTAAGTGTAGAAAGTCTACTTTACTTTCAAGTAAGTCTTGGGTAAGTGTGAAAAGTCGACTTTTTGTTATGTCAGTTTTAGTTAATGTATGTGTTGTGTGCATAACGTGCTTATGCTAACTGCTGTACAATGCCTGGAGTAGGACGGAAGTTGTGGAACAAGGAGAAGAATGTAAGACGGGCCTGCCTGCCCATTACTTCACCTTCTCAAAGTAACGTGAATTTCTTCACCCATATTAAAGAAAGCTGACACAGCGCCTCCGTTGTTCATTGTTGTCTCTTTCATATATCTGTTACTAGTTTGTATTCCATCTTAATTATTTTACCAGAGTTTGCGTTGCCTTTTCCCCCCGTTGCTAATGACAACTGACGCCACAATTACGTAATCGCTTGTGCACTCTAGCACCGAAGAGAATGGTCTAGTTTCGATTCCCTTAATGGGGAGAAATTTTATTTCTGTTGACCGCCCCAACACCGAGGTAGATTCAGCTCCAAGAAATGGGTTCAGGAAGGTTCTCTGCGAAAGCAGAGACAGGACGGAGCCTGCTGGGATCGGTACCTCATTAAGCTGTGACTTAGACATGTGAAGTCAATAACACTTCTCACACCCACTACGCTATGCACATGCAAAGGGACATAATATTTTTTAACGTTGACTTGCGTTTTTTTTTTCCTTATCGATAACGAAAGTGATAAGGGTTTTTCGTTTTCTTATCTCAGTTTAGATTTCTTTTTGATAAGTCGATGGTCTTCTAGCTAGTTACGACACATGCTGCTGAGCATGCTCCGCCACGTTTACCAAACTGTTGTTAGTCAGCCTCTGTCGGAGACCTTTGTTCATGGCGTCAGACCATGCAGCGATAACAGGCCCTGCCACGTTATACATTTTATAAATATGGTGGCAGATGAGGCACAACTGGTGCACGCGTCCCCAACTTACACCAGTGGTTAGAGGAAAGGGCGCGGTCGAACACTGGAATCGGTCGAACACTAGAATCGGTCGAAAAGTGGAATATGATCTTCTATTTATAGCCGGCAGTTACGTCCCGCTTGCCCGAACACAAATAATCCGATGTATCACTTGCGAGTTCGTGTGAAAGCTATATAAACCAAAAATAAATGTAAGCTTACCTTTTGAAATATTTTTCCATCTTGGACAAGTGGATGATGGATATACAGTGTTTGAGTGGATGATTTAGGAGTTTGTAGATGATTTGCTGATGATTCCACACATCTAACACTTTTTTTTTCCATGTCGGGGAACTGAACTGTCTCTCTTCCTAATTACTTTAGTAGGCACTCGCGTTAGCCTTAAATATTGTATGAACTTTTGAACGAGGTAGGCGCATGCCTAGGTCACTAAGTTTTATGAGTTCTAGCTGTTCTTGCAAACTGGGAATCTCGTATGTTTTTCATCACCAAATGTAGGAGTGCTGTGACTGCTATAGCACAGATATCAGAATGTTGTAATTGCAAACACAAGAGATAACACTTCCAGCAACTTCAGAATGTTGTAATTGCAAACACAAGAGATAACACTCCCAGCAACTTCAGAATGTTGTAAATGCGAACACAAGAGATGCACTCCCAGCAACTTCAGAAAGTTGTAACTGAGAACACAAGAGATACACTCCCAGCAACTTCAGAAAGTTGTAACTGAGAACACAAGAGATACACTCCCAGCAACTTCAGAATATCGCCAGGTCCTGCTTGACAGGAGGCCTCTGTCTGGACGGAGTTTGAACATACATGGGGAAGTGGGCGAAACTGGTTGAAAAAGTGGACCACGCGGTCGAGTTAGCGGGTTCTGATTATAAGTGAAAATGGTCGAAAGAACTGATGATCGGAAGAACGGGGTGGGACAGTGTTAAACAATGAGTGGCGGGTGGACGGTTCAATGAAAGAAAGAAAGAAAGACAGAAAGAAAGAAAGAACAACACACTGAATAAAAAAAGAAACCAATATTTCGGCAGAACGCCTTTGTCTTTAACAAAAGAGAAGACAAAACAAGGCATAAAGCACACACAGAAGCATCTATGTAGCAGAGATCCGCCAGCTACAGCAGCCAACACCTACATGGCACAGCCTCAACTTTCCTTACAGTTGTCCCTCCCTTGCCCTCGCCCATGTGTTTCCTGTCCTGCCTTTCCTCTTTCCACCTTTTATTAAACTAAACCTGCCTTTCCTCTTTCCACCTTTTATTAAACTAAACCTGCCTTTCCTCTTTCCACCTTTTATTAAACTAAACCTGCCTTTCCTCTTTCCACCTTTTATTAAACTAAACCTGCCTTTCCTCTTTCCACCTTTTATTAAACTAAACCTGCCCTTCCTCTTTCCACCTTTTATTAAACTAAACCTGCCTTTCCTCTTTCCACCTTTTATTGAACTAAACCTGCCTTACCTCTTTCCACCTTTTATTAAACTAAACCTGCCTTTCCTCTTTCCACCTTTTATTAAACTAAACCTGCCTTTCCTCTTTCCACCTTTTATTAAACTAAACCTGCCTTACCTCTTTCCACCTTTTATTAAACTAAACCTCCCTTTCCTCTTTCCACCTTGTACTAAACTAAACCTGCTTTACCTCTTTCCACCTTTTATTAAACTAAACCTGCCTTTCCTCTTTCCACCTTGTACTAAACTAAACCTGCCTTTCCTCTTTCCACCTCTTATTAAACTAAACCTGCCTTTCCTCTTTCCACCTTTTATTAAACTAAACCTGCCTTTCCTCTTTCCACCTTTCATTAAACTAAACAACACCTTTCCATCTGCATCTCTACACTTTACAAAGAACGGCCGAATATATCATCGGACTGGGATAATTTATCTTGAACACTAAAACTGAAATTGGAAAAACAGTTTGTAAGAATTTCAATCGCAGAATTTACTGAACTGTGAAAAGATAAATATTTTGTGGATGATTTTTTTATTACATCACCGGCACTTTCGCTCGGTTTATTACCAGATAGTTTTGCGCTACATGTAAAGAGAAGAAACTGCTGTTTAACTAGCAGGGATAATTTGTCTTCGTAATTGTTTAGTTTCGCAATCTGTATACATTTGCGAGTGAGCACAAGATTATCTGTTTCCACATGCAAGTTAAATTTGAGTTTAAACTTGTCGGCAGTTTGCCAGTGAAAAGACTTGATTATTCAACCGAGGCGAAGCGTGTTGCGAAACAACTGCGTCTGTTTAACTTAATGCGTTGCCGATGGTGATTGATAACTTGAGAGAGGTTGGGTTTGGTGTGGGCTGGCTTATGAAGTGCATGTTGACATATGAAGTGAAATCTGGCATATGAAGTAAAATCTGGCATATAAAGTGAAATCTGGCATATGAAGTGAAGTATGAAGTGAAATCTGACATATGATGTGAAAGCTGGCATATGAAGTGAAATCTGACATATGATGTGAAAGCTGGCATATTAAATGAAATATGAAGTGAAACCTGGCATATGAAGTGAAATATGAAGTGAAATCTGACATATGATGGGAAAGCTGGCATATGAAGTGAAATATGAAGTGAAATCTGGCATATGAAGTGAAAGCTGGCATATGAAGTGAAAGCTGGCATGGGACAGTCAGCGTTTTATGAAAGATGAAACACGTACAGGTGAGCCACAGCTGCCATCTAACCTGGATGTTTCATCACTGGCGTGGCGCCTCAGGTAGACCGGGCTTATTGTCAGAAATCTTTCAGGAACGAAAAAAGGCCAACTGGTCGTTTACAAAAATGGCGATGTTACATCAATTTGTTCTCACGTGGCCGACATTTGTGACAGAAAGAAAGCAAATCAGTGGCAACAGGATGTAGATTGTTATCGATATGTAATCTTCTTGTAAATTCAAAGGTCTTAGCAATTCACGGGTCGGTGAAGGTCGTGTTAACATACGTGAAGTCGGATGGGGAAAGGGCTATCAATAGTTCCTGATAATCATCTCAGTTCCTTTGTTCACATGTAAACAACACTTAACACCTTTATGACGTAAGCTCCCAGTTTCCTCGGCGTAACGCTTAAATAATACATCCGCCATCTTTGACATTTTCACTTCCCTCAATTGTCGTTTTAATAGAGACCTTTCTTAACTTCAACCTTCAAAAAAATCTCTAAATACAGAAATCCCATGCTCCATGTTTGCAATTTTTGCATCAAAAATAGATTTAACATTTGTGCATGAACGTCCGATTGTGCGCTCGAAGACCGTCATTAAGGGTTAAACGATTAGTGAAGCAAAAACCAAATATTGACAAGATGTCTTCTACAAGGCGGTTTGTTACATAAATCACTGGCTGTATGTGTGTGTTATTGTCATTGTGGTTGCTTACAGTTTTATTCTGGCCTTCGTTTAACTTTTCTTACAGCTGTAACAGATGTGTATGCTCTGACAAAATAAAAGTTCGATGAAGGAGACAGAGACAGGTAAGGAGGGAGCTGTCAATCATGGATGTCTGTAAACTTCGTCAAGGTTTGCCAATGGCAAGGTCATCGCGTTTAAGTCTGAAACCAGGAGCACGATGTTCCTGAAGCTGTCAGCTGATGCAAGCACTCTCCAGGTTCCATTTCGTTCCCTAAGTCGGTCTTTTAAGTCGAATTTGTAGTCGGAACAGTTAGGTACGGTTCGTATCTATCGTCGGTTAGTCGAATGTTTGTCTTATTATATGGTCGGTATAGTTAGGTAAGGTTCGTATCTATCGTCAGTTAGTCGAATGTTTGTCTTATTATATGGTAGGTATAGTTAGGTAAGGTTCGTATCTATCGTCGGTTAGTTGAATGTTTGTCTTATTATATGGTCGGTATAGTTAGGTAAGGTTCGTATCTATCGTCAGTTAGTCGAATGTTTGTCTTATTATATGGTCGGTATAGTTAGGTAAGGTTCGTATCTATCGTCAGTTAGTCGAATGTTTGTCTTATTATATGGTCGGTATAGTTAGGTAAGGTTCGTATCTATCGTCGGTTAGTCGAATGTTTGTCTTATTATATGGTCGGTATAGTTAGGTAAGGTTCGTATCTATCGTCAGTTAGTCGAATGTTTGTCTTATTATATGGTCGGTATAGTTAGGTAAGGTTCGTATCTATCGTCGGTTAGTCGAATGTTTGTCTTATTATATGGTCGGTATAGTTAGGTAAGGTTCGTATCTATCGTCGGTTAGTCGAATGTTTGTCTTATTATATGGTCGGTATAGTTAGGTAAGGTTCGTATCTATCGTCGGTTAGTCGAATGTTTGTCTTATTATATGGTCGGTATAGTTAGGTAAGGTTCGTATCTATCGTCAGTTAGTCGAATGTTTGTCTTATTATATGGTCGGTATAGTTAGGTAAGGTTCGTATCTATCGTCAGTTAGTCGAATGTTTGTCTTATTATATGGTCGGTATAGTTAGGTAAGGTTCGTATCTATCGTCATTTAGTCGAATGTTTGTCTTAGTACATCAGTCAGTCATTTGCATGTCCTTTGCGGAACTTTGCCTCCCTAACAGCTCTCCTGTAGTCCTCTCGGTTTTGAGCAAGATGCCCTGCTGCTGATGCATCCATTTGCAGATTATCAACGATGTCTTGCAGCCATCTTCGCCTTGGTCTTCCTCTCTTTTTCCTACTATATACCCTTCCAAGATGGTCTTCTCTAAATTATCATGACGTTTAATGTGCCCAAAATTTTCTCTGTTTAATCCTTTTTACTAGCCAACCTTCTTCAATATTAAGTTCTTATTCAATACAATAATACACTAATATAAATAAATGTAAGTACAGTACTTACAACACACAGAGAGATAGAGAGAGACAGAAAGAGATAGAGATAGAGAGAGACAGAGATAGGGATAGAGAGAGATAGAGATAGAGAGATAACTACAGTACTCGTAAATGTCACTACAGTATTTATAAAAAGGAGAAAGAGAGGGGGAATGAGGAAGAGAGAGACAGAGAGGAGGAGGAGGTGACAGAGAAAAGGATGAGAAAAGGGAGAAAAGAAGAGACACATAAAGAGAAGAGGAGAGAGAGAGAGAGAGGAGGAGGATGAAGAAAAAGAGAGGATGGAGGGAAAAAGGAGGGGAGAGAGATTGCATGTGTGTGTAAATATAAAAATCATCATTTTGCATCACATTTACCCTTTGTTGCCATGGTTACAAGGGGGTGGAATAAAATGAAATACAGTAACACACATGGAGACGCTGTTAACAGCAAAATAGTGCCAGTAAGAAGAAGCAAGCCTTTGTTCTATCTCGGCCCACCAGCCGACTAACCAATGTAGAAGCGCAATGTTTTGATACGCGTCGTGAAGTAGTGCCAGTTTGATATGACAAACCTGTTATATGTGGTTATATGTAAGTGGAATTTCTATGCCAGCGTGGTTCAGAAAGTAATGCCCCACAAATATTCTTTTCTTTTCTCTGAGTATACTTGTATTTTATTGAGAAAAAAAAAAGATTGGAACTCTCCCGATATACGAAATGGATGTGTTCTTCACACAATATTTGTCTACATAGTCTCCGCAACTTGTACAGACTTAGGCCAGCGTGGAACAAGTGCCCGCGTGCCTTGTCTGTCTATAGCGTGGAACAGGTGCCCGTGTGCTTTGTCTGTCTATAGCGTGGAACATGTGCCCGCGTGTCTTGTCAGTCGATAGCATGGAACAGGTGCCCTCGTGTCTTTTCTGTCGATAGCATGGAACAGGTGCCCTCGTGTCTTGTCTGTCGATAGCATGGAACAGGTGCCCGCATGCCCTGTCAGTACTCACTCTTATTATGTTCACGTTTTCCTTTGAAGTCTGTGTTCTCCTGTGAGACTTGGCAGAACCCATCATGCGCTCGTCTGTGAACACCAAGGAGGCTGGGTAACAGCATTCTCTCTTCCACTGCTGACCGAAAGCTGCAGGGACGAGCTGCTTCGTGGTGACATGCCTCTCCTGATAAGATGTCTGAATGGTGGCTGTGCAGGACGTCCAGAACATGACAGATCACAGAGACTGGTTTGTTCATTTCCAGAAGTTTTAATTCTCTAAGCCCAGCTCTGCTGCTACTGGCTGTACAACTTCCCATACACCGGACACAAACGTTTGTGAAATGCTCTCCACAGTTTCTTTCTCCGCAACCAAGAATTCAGTTACAGCTCGCTGTTCGTTAAGTACATGATTGACATGCGTCATTTTGACAGCTGACTATGGCTCCGCCCTCTGTTGAAATGACTTGAAACTTCGTACACAAAGATGGGAAACATCAGATTTGAAGCATGCAAAACTGCACTTTTCTGTATTTATTATTGGCTGAGATTTATAAAAAAAAATTTGTGAGGAATTACTTTATGAACGACCCTTGTATATCGGGGTTTATTCTACAGGTTGTACGTAAGTCGGACGTTCGTAACCCGAGGACTTTCTCTATACGATGTTGATAAAAAATAATTCGGATAAATTTGAACGTATTTTTACGGAAGGAGTAGGCAATAGAAGAGGAAGAAATGACGAATAAGACTGAGAATATGAAGTTAATGAGGGCTTCCCAGCCAAAACCAGACGTAGAACTGCTTCATGAGTGAGCCTAATTTATAAATCTATGAATAAATGTTCAGATTTTACTCACCCTAGTTCAAAGTGAGGAAAGACGCTGGCGATGGTTGGGACATGTGCTCCGAATGACTGACAACTCACTACCAAAAACAGCACTAAGATGGACACCACAGGGGAGCAGAAGTAAGGGTAGACCAAAAAAGACATGGAGAAGAACAACAGAGAGGATGTTGAGCAATAGAGGGCTCACCTGGGCAAGAGCAGAAAAAAAGGCGAAGGACAGGCATTTGTGGAAAACCTTTGCGGAAGCCCCATGTGCCCTGTGCACTTAAGGCTTAGATAGAGAGAGAGAGAGAGAGAGAGTGAGAGAGAGAGTTCAAGGTGACGTCTCCACTTCTGCTACCACCATTTTCTTTTTAACTGTGGACTAAAAATTCTTCATAAAATTTATTTTTATGATTTAAGTTACGACAAGTAGTTTACCTGCCTGGCTGACAGCGGGTAGCTAGCCGATACTGGATGTTAATAGTGCCTGCCTGACATCATCAGCGTCGACAGGTGATTGATTCTACTCATACTTGATTGACAGAGTAGCCACAGTGAGAACAACCCACCTACAGGTGATTGACAAAATAGTCACAGTGAGAAGAACCCACCTACAGGTGATTGACAGAGTAGTCACAGTGAGAAGAACCCGCCCACAGGTGATTGACAGAGTGGTCACAGTGAGAAGAACCCGCCCATAGGTGATTGACAGAGTAGTCACAGTGAGAAGAACCCGCCCACAGGTGATTGACAAAATAGTCATAGTGAGAACAACCCACCTACAGGTGATTGACAGAGTAGCCACAGTGAGAAGAACCCGCCCACAGGTGAATGACAGAGTGGTCACAGTGAGAAGAACCCGCCCACAGGTGATTGACAGAGTAGTCACAGTGAGAAGAACCCGCCCACAGGCGATTGACAGAGTAGTCACAGTGAGAAGAACCCGCCCACAGGTGATTGACAGAGTAGTCACAGTGAGAAGAACCCGCCCACAGGTGATTGACAGAGTAGCCACAGTGAAAACAACCCACCTACAGGTGATTGACAGAATATCCACAGTGAGAAGAACCCACCTACAGGTGATTGACAGAGTAGTCACAGTGAGAACAACCCACCTACATGTGATTGACAAAATAGTCACAGTGAGAATAACCCACCTACAGGTGATTGACAGAGTAGTCACAGTGAGAACAACCCGCCCACAGGTGATTGACAGAGTGGTGACAGTGAGAAGAACCCGCCCATAGGTGATTGATAGAGTAGTCACAGTGAGAAGAACCCGCCCACAGGTGATTGACAAAATAGTCATATTGAGAACAACCCACCTACAGGTGATTGACAGAGTAGCCACAGTGGGAAGAGCCCGCCCACAGGTGAATGACAGAATGGTCACAGTGAGAAGAACCCGCCCACAGGTGATTGACAGAGTAGTCACAGTGAGAAGAACCCGCCCACAGGTGATTGACAGAGTAGCCACAGTGAAAATAACCCGCCTACAGGTGATTGACAGAGTAGTCACAGTGAAAAGAACCCGCCCACAGGTGATTGACAGAGTAGTCACAGTGAGAATAACCCGCCTACATGTGATTGACAGAGTAGTCAAAGTGAGAATAACCCACCTACAGGTTATTGACAGAGTAGCCACAGTGAAAAGAACCCACCCACAGGTGATTGACAGAATAGCCACAGTGAGAACAACCCACCTACAGGTTATTGACAGAATAGCCACAGTGAGAACAACCCACCTACAGGTGATTGACAGAGTAGTCACAGTGAGAACAACCCGCCTGCAGGTGATTGACAGAGTAGCCGCAGTGAGAATAACCCACCTACAGGTGATTGACAGAGTGGTCACAGTGAGAAGAACCCGCCCACAGGTGATTGACAGAGTGGTCACAGTGAGAAGAACCCGCCCACAGGTGATTGACAGAGTGGTCACAGTGAGAAGAACCCACCCACAGCTGACTGATTCCAGCCATATTTGATAGACTAGCCGTAGAAAGAGAACCCTGGAGTTAAGCTCGTGCCTGTATGTATGATACGTCTTTCCCTAATCTCGCTTACAGCTGGAACCCTTTTCTTCTGCACCTCCCACCGCCCACCCCCTGTGACCATGCTGAAACACAGACTTCGTATCGAGTAGAGACGACGATGGATTAACCACCACTCGGGGCCCTAGCACAAACCTAGAAAGGGCCCCGGCCCCCTCCAACCTGTACAGTGCAGCTCCCAGAAAATGGCCCAATCCCCCTGTAGTTGGGATATGTACTGCTAGTATGTGTCTTACACAGACCCGATACAAACATATGCATCACAGTCTTTCATATAACATATAGCGCGCTGATGACGCAATAAGTCATAATTATCACGTGACACACTAATCTGTTTTGGCAGAGGATGCTCCCTTCTCCCCCCCCCCCTCCTTTTTTTGAGACCGGGCACAAAGGGTTAAAGCATTTTAACCCGCCGGGTAATGTGGCGGTGGATGGAGTGGATTATCCCAGGTTGTTGTAAGACTCAAGAGTGCAGCCAAGAACGTAGTTCAGGCCAGATTATTTCCTTCGTGAGCCAGAGAAAAGTCTCACAGCGACGCCCTCTCAAAAGAACTTTTTTCCAGAAAGTGCCTTGACCAGCAACGCCACAATAGCCTTAGCGCCATAGCGAACAACACTGCACCTCATCTTGGCTATCTAAAATGTGTCCCGGCAGACATTTTTGTTTACCCCATATGTGTTAGCCTATATACAGGACAACATACTTTTAATAAAAGCACACACAATGTTACGAAAGATAAGAAAATCCTTCCTGCTACAGACAAATCCCTTATCCTAGGAGAATTTCTGTAGAATGTCTTTTCTCCGCTGTAAACTTAAGGAGTAGATCTGGGGGTTATACAAGATGAACAAACGTCATAGTCTGATTAACTTCATTCTCTGCTCTATGGCGCAGTAGCAGCGTCTCTGCTGCTAGACGAGGTCGAAGCGAGTTCGTGTTGTGTGTGTGCGTGTGTGTGTGTGTATGTGTGTGTGTGTGAGAGAGAGAGAGAGAGAGAGAGAGAGAGAGTTGTTGCCAGCTACAAGGTGAGCTTACCTCAGGCACTCACCCCTTGTAAGAGCCACGTGTGTTACCTGTAGCCCACCTGGATCATCATCCCCAGGTAGGGTCAGGGCAGGAGTACATCTCTGATTGATTTTTTTTTATGATTCTTTTAATCAGAAAATGGAGTTCAGGAAAACCATACTGGTTTAGCCACTAAAACTTGGAGAATCAGTACTGACAAAGATCCTAGTGGTTTAGCTACTAAAACTTGGAGAATGAGTGCTGACAAAGACCCTAGTGGTTTTGCTATCAGCATTCGAAACGAGAGCTGTCTTTACCGGGGTTGATTCGTAAGTGCAGGTTGTACGTAAGTCGGACGTTCGTAACTCGAGGACTCTGATGTGATACTTATATCTGATCTTGGGGTTTTATGGCCGTGATACGAGACTTTGTGGTGCAAATATCACATCCCCCACCTTGGCTGTCCTGCCAGCAATAGACAGGCGGTTCTTCAGAAGACCTGGCTAAAAACAACTAGGGTCTTTGTCAGCAATCATTAACCATTGTTACAGAGCGGGCAGAAAGGTCTTGCTTTCATCCACTCCAGGTCTGCATGCGGCCCACCATAACCACCTAACCACATGAAACCATGTGTTTCACCATAACCACGGCACGGGCTGAAAGGGACAAAAATTGTTCGATTACAGGGAGACCAGAATGAGAACAAATCAAAGACTTCATTATTGTTCTGACCGTAGTGTTCAATGTTCTATTAGTCTGACCGTATTGTTCAATATTCTCTTAGTCTGACCTTATATTCAATATTCTATTATTCTGACCCTATCTATTATTCTGACCTTACATTCACTATTCTATTGTTCTGATCTTATATTCAGTATTCTCTTGTTCTGAGCTTATATTCAATATTCTCTCGTTCTGACCTTACACTCGGTATTCTGTTTTGTTATGGCCTTATATTCAATATTATATTGTTTTGACCTTACACTCAGTATTCTATTGTTCTGACTTTACAATCAATATTCTATTGATCTGACCTTATATTCAATATTCTCTTTCTGACTTTATATTTAGTATTCTCTTGTTATGATCGTATATTTAATATTCTCTTGTTGTGATCGTATATTTAATATTCTCTTGTTGTGACCTTATGTTTAGTATTGTCTTGTTGTGATCTTATATTTAGTATTCTCTTGTTGTGACCTCATATTTAGTATTCTCTTGTTGTGATCTTGTTGAAAGTCTATTGTCTCTGCGATTCAGATGGTTCAGAGTTTCTCAACCTGTGACACATAAGACCCCGATAGAGACCTCGGTGACTTTCCAGAAGACACTTCTAAAAGATGGGGTAACGTTTCTTACAGTAACAGAAAATTGAGTGTTTGTTGTGTGTGTGGAGGGGAGGAAGAGGAGAGAGAGATGATAGTATAGAGCAAACTGTTATGTCACATCAGCTGTTCTCAAACTGCGCTCAGTGGAATGCCCCTTGCAGTAAGTGTGAGGGCCCCTTGCAGTAAGTGTGAGGGCCCCTTGCAGTAAGTGTGAAGGCCCCTTGCAGTAAGTGTGAAGGCCCCTTGCAGTAAGTGTGAAGGCCCCTTGCAGTGAGTGTGAAGGCCCCTTGCAGTGAGTGTAAGGGCCCCTTGCAGTAAGTGTGAGGGCCCTTTGCAGTAAGTGTGAGGTCCCTTTGCAGTAAGTGTGAGGGCCCCTTGCAGTAAGTGTGAGGGCCCTTTGCAGTAAGTGTGAGGGCCCCTTGCAGTAAGTGTGAAGACCCCTTGCAGTAAGTGTGAGGGCCCCTTGCAGTAAGTGTGAGGGCCCCTTGCAGTAAGTGTGGCGGTCTTTTGCAGTAAGTGTGGATTATGTGTAGTTTGAGTGATGTGAGAAGGTATCTACTTCAATGCCATATAGATAAGGTACGTGTGGTGTGGGGGGCCCGCGGGAGAAGGGGGCGGGAATTATCATGAGAACCTCTGTTCCAGATCATTCTTGATTGGATTCTCTCCCCTCCCCCAACACCCTTCCTTGTCTATAAACTTGTCGTTTCATTTAAACCCAATTTAACAAATGTTTGTTTCGTTCTTTTAGTACAATATAATTTCTTGCTTTAAACTTACTAAACCTCAGTTAACGTCTTTTAAAAACTAGGAGGATAATAGAACGAAACAAATAAGTAACGCAGCGTGACGGATAGTTTTGTATTTGTCCTGGCAGGGTAGTTCTCCTCACATTGTCACGCCAGACACGTCTCCTGGGATCTGTCTGTCTGTCCGTCCGTCTGTCTGTCTGTGAAGTGATGCGCCTCGCTTAGATCTGGGCTCGTTAAATAGTTCTGGGACGGTTGCTGGGTCGTGGGACAGTGGGTGGGTCTGGTACAGCGTCTGTGACAGTTGCTGGGTTGTGGGACAGTGGGTGGGTCTGGTACAGCGGGTACGTTTAGAGACTAGTCCTCTGTACTCCCAGTGGAGCATAAGACATCAACAAAAGTTCCCCAGCCAGTCTTGTCTTGAGTACGGCAGCATACCACAAACCATGTCTTCCCGGCTTCCTTTAGTTCTTCCTGTATTGTACGTCTCCATGTTCCCAATGGCCTGCCCCTCCTTCTTTTCCCTTGGGGTGTCCAAGTCAAGGAAGTATAGGGTGTCTTGCTCTTGCCATTCGTAGACGCGGACATCCATGTTAATTCAACAACAGAACCTATAAAATTTAACTGTAAAAAAAAAAAATTCACGTTAAATACACTTCTAAGGTTGTCCTTATCTTAGTTATAGATCCACCTCCGACTTTCAGGAAACCGATGATCCGGTACTTCTTTTAATCTGAGGGCACTGTTCTAATATTTCTATTTATTTATGCTTATCTGTGCTCTTCTAATATTTCTACTTATTTATGCTTATCTGTGCTCCTCTAATATCTCTACTTATTTATGCTTATCTGTGCTCTTCTAATATCTCTACTTATTTATGCTTATCTGTGCTCTTCTAATATTTCTACTTATTTATGCGTATTTGTACTGTTCTAATATTTCTACTTATTTATGCGTATTTGTACTGTTCTAATATTTCTACTTATTTATCCGTATTTGTACTGTTCTAATATTTCTACTTATTTATGCTTATCTGTGCTCTTCTAATATTTCTACTTATTTATGCTTATCTGTGCTCTTCTAATATTTATTTATGCTTATCTGTGCTCTTCTAATATTTCTACTTATTTATGCTTATCTGTGCTCTTCTAATATTTCTACTCATTTATGCGTATTTGTACTGTTCTAATATTTCTACTTATTTATGCTTATCTGTGCTCTTCTAATATTTCTACTTATTTATGCGTATTTGTACTGTTCTAATATTTCCACTTATTTATGCTTATTTGTACTCTTCTAATATTTCTACTCATTTATGCTTATTTGTACTGTTCTAATATTTCCACTTATTTATGCGTATTTGTACTGTTCTAATATTTCTACTTATTTATGCTTATTTGTATTGTTCTAATATTTCTACTTATTTATGCTTATTTGTCTTATCTTATATCTTATATCCTTCCCGTGCCGTTAGACGTCACATAGGGCTCGCAAAGTAGTTCGCCAATTTTTCCTGTCTTCGGCGAGTCTTTCAACCTCAACAAAGGATTTTATGCCTGTTAACTTGGCCTCTCTTAATAATGTCCTCTTCAGAGTTTCACGTGGTCTGCCCCTTTTTCTTCGGCCTGTTGTGTTCCACTTGATAGCTTGTTTTGGGATTCTCTGATCATTTCTTCTCATCAAGTGGCCAACATATGTCCATCTCCTTTTCCTGATCACCCGTGAGACTGGTTGTTGTTCAGTCATCTGTCTTATCTCTGCATTGTTCTTGAATTCATTCCACTTGATGCCGAGTATTTTCCTTAGGCATTTGTTTTCAAAAGAGTCTAATTTCTTTTCTATTTCTTTAGTTGTTTTCCAGCTTTCGCATGCATAAATGAGGGTGGATATTACATTTGAATTGAACAGTCTTAACTTGGTTTTTGTGCTTATAACTTTTGAATTCCATATGTTCTCAAGACTCTTGAAGATTGATGCTGCTTTTGCAATTCTGATCCTAACTTCCTTTCTAGTGTCACCATCCTGGTCTATGTAGCTGCCAAGGTATGCAAATTGATTGACTTCTTCAATATCTGTCCCTTCTATGTGTATTTTTCCATTTTGATTGATGGGAATTTTCATTATTTTTGTTTTGTCCTTGTTAATTTCAAGTCCTATTTTGCTAGCCAGTGAAACTAGCCAGCTAGCCAGCTTATTTGTACTGTTCTAATATTTCTACTTATTTATGCGTATTTGTACTGTTCTAATATTTCTACTTATTTATGCTTATTTGTACTGTTCTAATATTTCTACTTATTTATGCGTATTTGTACTGTTCTAATATTTCTACTTATTTATGCGTATTTGTACTGTTCTAATATTTCTACTTATTTATGCTTATTTGTACTGTTTTAATATTTCTACTTATTTATGCATCTTTTTACTCTTTTAATATTTCTACTTATTTATGCGTATTTGTAGGTTCTGCAATCTAATACTCTGAAAAAGGAAAGTTCTGTAAGCAGGCACTGACTTAAGTCATTGCAGAGGTTAACGATTCACAAGGTAATCTTCGTCTATTCTGGGCATACAAGTGCCCAGGGAAATGAGAGAGCTGATAGGTTGGCTGGCTGACGAATAACCAGCGGATCGAGCCGATATTATCAATGGCGCTTAGAGAGATAGGCAGAGTGGGGGACTTGGAGAGAAGAGAATCTACATCGCTGCTTGGCCTGAGAGAGCTGGGAATACAGACTGGCATGGCTAGGAGTGAAAGGCACATGGGACGCTTGAGAGGACTTGTAAACCAGCACAATACGGGCACTATTAGTCGTAGGAAGGCCAAGGGTATACTGAAAGGAGGTGGGGATATGAGCACCTATGGACATGTCCAGATGATGGTCCAGACCAAGAAAGTTCTGGAATTGTTCCGAGAATTATGTTAACATTTTTTTTTTGCAGTGGTTTAACATTACATGTTTACGAATGCTTTTCGCTAATGTTACATCTTCTATTTCTCACTCCCACAAATTTTCTGTTTAGATCTGTACTTCTCTCTTGTGGATAAATCTGACAAACTGACTGTTGTTTTTTTAATTAGCTCCTGTACGCAGCCATAAAGCGTGGGTGGTTTTACTGGGCCAGGAAGTGGCCCCACCCTCCCGTGTTTTAAAGTTGGTTTAGTTCTGAAGAATGTGGTCCACAGATTGGGGCACCTGGGCACAGGCAGAAAGAGGAGAGCTGCCACACTTAAACTTTGTCACTTCTGGTCCTGGTGTGTCTTGTTCTCAGGCTACAAACATCTTATTCAGTTCTGTCCACCATGTGATGGTCGTTATGTGGTTGTGGTGTCTGTGACCAAGTGTAGGTCGTTCTGTCCACCATGTGATGGTCGTTATGTGGTTGTGGTGTCTGTGGCCAAAGGTAGGTCTTTCTGTCCACCATGTGATGGTCGTTATGTGGTTGTGGTGTCTGTGACCAAGTGTAGGTCTTTCTGTCCACTATGTGATGGTCGTCATGTGGTTGTGGTATCTGTGACCAAGTGTAGGTCTTTCTGTCCACCATGTGATGGTCGTTATGTGGTTGTGGTGTCTGTGACCATGTGTAGGTCTTTCTGTCCACCATGTGATGGTCGCCATGTGGTTGTGGTGCCTGTGGCCAAAGGTAGGTCTTTCTGTCCACCATGTGATGGTCGTCATGTGGTTGTGGTGTCTATGGCCAAAGGTAGATCTTTCTGTCCACCATGTGATGGTCGCCTTGTGGTTGTGGTGTCTGTGGCCAAATGTAGGTCTTTCTTGTATTTTTCTTGTGGTTACAGCTGACCAGTGTGTTTGGTTGCCCCATGTCAGTGTCCTCTTTGGTTGCTCCATGTCAGTGTCCTTTTTGGTTGCTCCATGTCAGTGTCCTCTTTGATTGCTCCATGTCAGTGTCCTCTTTGATTGCTCCATGTCAGTGTCCTCTTTGGTTGCTCCATGTCAGTGTCCTCTTTGGTTGCTCCATGTCAGTGCCCTCTTTGGTTGCTCCATGTCAGTGCCCTCTTTGGTTACTCCATGCCAGTGCCCTCTTTGGTTGCTCCATGTCAGTGTCCCCTTTGGTTGCTCCATGTCAGTGTCCTCTTTGGTTGTTCCATGTCAGTGATCTCTTTGGTTGCTCCATGTCAGTGTCCTCTTTGGTTGTTCCATGTCAGTGATCTCTTTGGTTGTTCCATGTCAGTGATCTCTTTGGTTGCTCCATGTCAGTGTCCCCTTTGGTTGTTCCATGTCAGTGATCTCTTTGGTTGCTCCATGTCAGTGTCCTCTTTGGTTGTTCCATGTCAGTGCCCTCTTTGGTTGCTCCATGTCAGTGCCCTCTTTGGTTGCTCCATGTCAGTGCCCTCTTTGGTTGCTCCATGCCAGTGCCCTCTTTGATTGCTCCATTTCAGTGTCCCCTTTGGTTGCTCCATGTCAGTGCCCTCTTTGGTTGCTCCATGTCAGTGTCCCCTTTGATTGCTCCATGTCAGTGTCCTCTTTGGTTGCTCCATGTCAGTGCCCTCTTTGGTTGCTCCATGCCAGTGCCCTCTTTGATTGCTCCATGTCAGTGTCCCCTTTGATTGCTCCATACCAGTGCCCTCTTTGGTTGCTCCATGTCAGTGTCCTCTTTGGTTGCTCCATTTCAGTGTCTTTGGTTGCTCCATGTCAGTGTCCTCTTTAATTGCTCCATGTCAATGATCTCTTTGGTTGCTCCATGTCAGTGTCCTCTTGGTTGCTCCATGTCAGTGTCCTCTTTGGTTGCTCCATGTAAGTGCCCTCTTTGGTTGCTCCATGTCAGTGCCCTCTTTGGTTGCTCCATGTCAGTGCCCTCTTTGGTTGCTCCATGTCAGTGTCCTCTTTGGTTGCTCCATGTTAGTGTCCTCTTTGGTTGTTCCATGTCAGTGATCTCTTTGGTTGCTCCATGTCAGTGTCCTCTTTGGTTGTTCCATGTCAGTGATCTCTTTGGTTGTTCCATGTCAGTGATCTCTTTGGTTGCTCCATGTCAGTGTCCCCTTTGGTTGTTCCATGTCAGTGATCTCTTTGGTTGCTCCATGTCAGTGTCCTCTTTGGTTGCTCCATGTCAGTGCCCTCTTTGGTTGCTCCATGTCAGTGCCCTCTTTGGTTGCTCCATGTCAGTGCCCTCTTTGGTTGCTCCATGCCAGTGCCCTCTTTGATTGCTCCATTTCAGTGTCCCCTTTGGTTGCTCCATGTCAGTGCCCTCTTTGGTTGCTCCATGTCAGTGTCCCCTTTGATTGCTCCATGTCAGTGTCCTCTTTGGTTGCTCCATGTCAGTGCCCTCTTTGGTTGCTCCATGCCAGTGCCCTCTTTGATTGCTCCATGTCAGTGTCCCCTTTGATTGCTCCATACCAGTGCCCTCTTTGGTTGCTCCATGTCAGTGTCCTCTTTGGTTGCTCCATTTCAGTGTCTTTGGTTGCTCCATGTCAGTGTCCTCTTTAATTGCTCCATGTCAATGATCTCTTTGGTTGCTCCATGTCAGTGTCCTCTTTGGTTGCTCCATGTCAGTGTCCTCTTTGGTTGCTCCATGTAAGTGCCCTCTTTGGTTGCTCCATGTCAGTGCCCTCTTTGGTTGCTCCATGTCAGTGCCCTCTTTGGTTGCTCCATGTCAGTGTCCTCTTTGGTTGCTCCATGTTAGTGTCCTCTTTGTTCTTGGACATTGTGGCGACATCGTGTTTCTGAGTCGCACTAAACGTAAGTACTCATATATTCATACGTTTCTACGTATATACGGGACGCAGATGAAAAGGTTACTATTCCGAGTTTTTAATTTTTGATCAACTGCATGTCTTCTTCTTTTTTCTTCTTCTTTTTCTTCGTCTACACTACTACTACTACTACTACTACTACTACTACTACTACTACTACTACTACTACTACTATACTACTACTACTACTACTACTACTGCTGCTACTACTACTACTACTACTACTACTGCTGCTGCTGCTGCTGCTGCTGCTATTATTATTATTATTATTATTACTTGTACTACTACTACTACTACTACTACTATTACTACAACTACTACTACTAACTACTGCTACTACTAGTACAACATCTACTAGTAAGACTACTACTACTATTACTACTACTAGTAGTAGTACTAATACTGCTACTATCACTAATACTACTGCTACTATTACAACTACTACTAATAGTAACTACTACTATTTTACTAATACAACTACTACTACTACTACTATTATTATTATTATTATTACTGCTACTACTACTACTACTACTACTACTACTACTACTATTACTACAACTACTACTACTAACTACTGCTACTACTAGTACAACATCTACTAGTAAGACTACTACTACTATTACTACTACTAGTGGTAGTACTAATACTACTACTATCGCTAATACTAATGCTACTATAACAACTACTACTACTAGTAACTACTACTATTTTACTACTACTACAACTACTACTACTACTACTACTACTACTACTACTACTACTACTACTACTACTACTACTACTATACTACTACTACTACTACTACTACTATTGCTGCTGCTACTACTAACTACTACTACTATACTATTACTAGTAGTACAACTTCTGCTGCAAATTCTACTAGTATTACTACTAATACTACAGCTTCTACTAATACTACTATTACTTTTACTACTACTACTATCACCACCACCACTACTACTACTACAACTGCGACTACTTTTACTACTTACAACAGCTACTTTAAATATACTACTATTACTTCTACTACTCTCAATACTACTACTACTACTACTTTAAATACTACTTCTTCTTCTTCTTCGTTCGCACTGTCTGTCTATATCTGCAGTCCTGTCTCTTGGATAAATTTCACTGTTTTTTGTAACTCATGTATAGAACCGTAAAGCTTATCTTCTTTAGTGGTTTCACTGGGCCAGTAATTATTTCTCAGTGTCTCGTAGTTGATGCAGTTCTGGAGGATATGTTCCACAGTTTGGGGCACCTGGGCACATGTACATAGATTAGTAGTACCAACCTTAAACTTTGTATACATATGACTTCGGAGTCGGCTGTGTCCTGTTCGGAGACGGAAGATGGTGACTTGTTCCTTTCTGTTTATAAATACTACTAATATGAATACTTCTACTATTACTACTACTATGAATACTACTACCTCTTCTACGATTTCTCATTGTCTGTAACGCTGCATGCTACTTATAACATCAACAGTTGTATCATGCTTATTATAAAATATCCTCCACCAAAAGTTGTATCATTGTCCTTATAAAATATCCTCCACCAACAGTTGTATCATTGTCCTTATAAAATATCCTCCACCAACAGTTGTATCATACTCCTGTTATAATATCCTCCACCAACAGTTGTATCATGCTCCTAGTATAATATCCTCCACCGACAGCTGTATCACGCTCTTAGTATAATATCCTCCACCGACAGTTGTATCACGCTCTTAGTATAATATCCTCCACCGACAGCTGTATCACGCTCCTAGTATAATATCCTCCACCGACAGCTGTATCATCACCTGTATTAACATCTTAGCTCTGGAGGTGGAATGTGATAATTTTGATAGGAAATCTCCCACAAAACCGCCGTCGAGAAGGGATTCCTTGAGCAGAAGCTCTGTTTTCTCCAAGACCCGACCTATTGTCACACTGGGCTTAAGAGTCTGACAACACGTCAGTGATTATCCTCCAGCTTGTCTCGACATACGACAAAAGGTTCATCCGTATACAGAGTTACGCTCTCCTGCGTCCATCAGCCCGGAGATCAAGCTTGTCTGCTTTCAGTGGCGGGTCTGCGTTTGACGAGAAAGACTTGTACAGGAGAATGGCTGTACGTAGATTACCAGAAGCTCGTTAAACAAACAGAGTTTTATCAGCGATTGAATGTTTCTTTCCTCAAATTCTTTCTTGCCTTATCCATCTTGTCTCTACACTTTGTTCCATCGCTGTCGAGCTTGGAAGTTGTTGGATGAACGGACAGTTTGTTGGAAGTGATGACATGAGAGTTGTGTTGATGTGCTGGCGTCGGCTCCTGCCCTTATGTCTTGCTTGGCGTGACAGAGAACAGAAGCTTCGTTGTGTCGACACTTCTGGCTAAGACCATACTTCATCTTTTCCAAGTGCAGTCCTGGAAGAGAATGATCTGTCCCAAAAACTTGAGGAAAGATGTGAGAGACAGATGTGCTGGTATTCCTGGTGGAGCTTGTTCAGAAGTCTGGCAGTCCACATCGCTGGGACGGCATCGTTGAAAGTTTCCTGTGTTGGCCACAGATCTTGAGGAAAGCCATGACGTTTGTCCTTGTCAATCTTGTCACTGAACAACGGGGCAGCCTTTTCCATCTTTCAGCATTCGCTGCTTCACTTTCAGCATTCAGTGCTTCACTTTCAGCATTCAGTGCTTCACTTTCATCATTTGGTGCTTCACTTTCATTATTCGGTGCTTCACTCTAATATCATTTGGTGCTTCACTGTCAGCATTCAGCGTTTCAAGAAAATTAATTTTCTTTTTTGCGAGTTATTTCCCTTTCAATACAGACCAAAAAACGAAACAAAAATTCTTCCATCTCCATTTTTTTTTTAATCTCTATTTCATTTCCGATATTTTCAGTTACTGTTATTCTTTTCAGGTGCATGTTTTCTTCTTCTTCCTCCTCCTCCTTTTCTACCGTTACTACTACTACTACTACTTTCAGCATTCAGTGCTTCACTTTCAGCATTCAGTGCTTCACTTTCATCATTTGGTGCTTCACTTTCATTATTCGGTGCTTCACTCTAATATCATTTGGTGCTTCACTGTCAGCATTCAGCGTTTCAAGAAAATTAATTTTCTTTTTTGCGAGTTATTTCCCTTTCAATACAGACCAAAAAACGAAACAAAAATTCTTCCATCTCCATTTTTTTTTTAATCTCTATTTCATTTCCGATATTTTCAGTTACTGTTATTCTTTTCAGGTGCATGTTTTCTTCTTCTTCCTCCTCCTCCTTTTCTACCGTTACTACTACTACTACTACTACTACTACTACTACTACTACTACTACTACTACTACTACTACTACTACTACTCTCAAGACATAGACTTTGTGCATGTATCCAGGCTAATGAGGTATGGACTTCGTGACGAAATCTCGGCGTTGGTACATAGTGTCCCGTACACGTGAATATATTTATACGTTATTTAAATATGAGACGCAGACGAAGAAGTACGAGTGACCACCTTGACAGCGATACGGCTTCACAGACTGAAAATTAGCCGGTTCCATTCTCGCACACTCTATCTTTTTCTTTTTTTTTGTTTTGAGTTTCTGGAGGTGGTACGGATTGGCGTCTCCCGTAGTAAGATTCTCTTTCTAACAAAGGGGTAGTACCATTTACAAACATGTCTGCAGCAGCTTATGACACTCGTTTAGCAATAACAGTAATAATAATAATCTTAGTGGCATATAAATCTCACTGCCGGCTAAATATATACTGAGGTTACTTTATCTGAAAGACAAGATGGCGGACATCTGCCAGTCTCCCAGGACGTCAGCTCATCATTGGCCGTTTCATCAAGTCCAGGGAGATGACTTCGCTCTGACAAATACCAAGATTATGGCCACCATTGCGTGGGTTTTGATATTGTCAAGCATTCTTTCTGTTTGACTTCTTGGGAGTTCTTATCTTTCAACAAACACAAACATCTTACAAACAGTCTTTGTAGTTCTTTCCTTTGACCAGTTCTCCTAATCTTCTCTTCCACCCATCCACCTTCCTTCCCCTCCGTCCACATTTCTTTGTATAAATGGTTTTGATTTCGATTTATTAAATGTGCAAATTACTCACTGTGTACGCCTCCGTGGCCTTCCCCAGGCGCGGGAGTGGAGCAGTCCACCGTGTCCTGTTTTCTCATGAGCTCGGTTTCAGAAACTCCAGAACCACAACGTTTGAGTCGGCAGAGCTGTGAGCACAGGTACGTCACACACACAGACACAGGCACACCATATACCACACAAACACACATATACACATGCACACTACACATCCACACCACACACGCACGGGGTTATACTGGGTTACAGCAATGGGGACTGGGTTAAACTGGAACACTGAGTTATACTGGAGCAATGAGTACTGAGTTATACTGGAGCAATGAGCACTGAGTTATACTGGAGCAATGAGCACTGAGTTATACTGGAGCAATGAGCACTGAGTTATACTGGAGCAATGAACACTGAGTTATACTGGAGCAATGAACACTGAGTTATACTGGAGCAATGAGTACTGAGTTATACTGGAGCAATGAGCACTGAGTTATACTGGAGCAATGAACACTGAGTTATACTGGAGCAATGAACACTGAGTTATACTGGAGCAATGAACACTGAGTTATACTGGAGCAATGAACACTGAGTTATACTGGCGCAATGAGCACTGAGTTATACTGGAGCAATGAACACTGAGTTATACTGGAACAATGAGTACTGAGTTATACTGGAGCAATGAACACTGAGTTATACTGGCGCAATGAGCACTGAGTTATACTGGAGCAATGAACACTGAGTTATACTGGAACAATGAGTACTGAGTTATACTGGAGCAATGAGTATTGAGTTATACTGCAGCAATGAACACTGAGCTATTCTGGACCAATGAGTACTGAGTTATACTGGAGCAATGAACACTGAGCTATTCTGGAGCAAGGAACAGTGAGTTGTACTGGAGCCATGGGAACTGCTTTATTCTGGACAACCAACCAAAGGATGTCCCTGACAACTCTGACCTGGCATCCTTGTCAACAGTGAAGAAGTTGGTGGGGGGGGGGTGAAACTTGGGTTGTTCTCGAGAGATTAAAGCCTCATCAGGAGTTCCCGACGGATGGTCAACCTACACAGAATGTGTGCCATCAGGTCAACCAACATAGAAAGTGTGTCATCAGGTAATGTACACAGAAGGAGACGTTGAGAGGGAGATCAGAGCATCTATGGATGTGTCAGGATTGCATGACTGATGACCCTTCGTAAGTAGCTAGCTAACTAACTAACTAACTAACTAGCTAACTAACTAACTAACTAGATAATTACTAACTAAATACTGTAACTAACTAGCTAGCTAGCTAACTAACTAACTAGATAGCTAATTAACTAACTAACTAGCTAGCTAACTAACTAACTATCTAACTAACTAACTAATAACTAGCTAACTAACTAACTAGCTAACGAGCTAATTAACTAACTAACTAAATAACTAACTAACTAATTAGCTAACTTACTAACTAGCTAGCTAGCTAACTTAGTTACTAACTGAATAAATAAATAGCAACTAACTAACTGACTAACTAACTACTAACTACTAACTAACTAAGTAACTAGCTGGCTAGCTAACTAACTGACTGACTAACTAATTAACTAGCTAACTAACTGACTAGTTAATGAACTAACTAGCGAACTAAACATGGACAAATGAATATGGAACCGTTGGAAATATGAAGGTTATAAGGAAGTTGTACAGATAAGGATGGAAGTGTACAGGGAAGCTGAACAAGAACAAAATGTGATGAAGAAAGAGAAAAAACTCCTTCCCGTTATTACTGCGTCTTGTTTGTGCATTACGTGTTTAATATTTTCAAGCGTCTGGTTTTTGTTATGTAAGAAATATTTATTATTATATGTGTTGCTCAAGAATGGTTTTGCCGAAATATTGGTTGCATTCGTTGCCTTTTAATACATTCCCCATTATTTCCTTTCCTTCACTGGTGGGACCTTTTTTTTTTTTGTTTCTATAATACATGGATCTTAGATGATGATGATGATGATGATGCCAGAATCTGCTACAAAGAAATAAAGATTTCGTCGACAGAATAAACGAACTATATGAACGTCTTTGTCGGAAGACCATGACATTCTCACATTTCATCAACAAATGATCAACATGGCGAACCAAGCCAGTCTTTCAGTCCCAAGGATCGAACGCCTTATTTTGCTCGGATTCTCCTGGCAAAGCACTCCGCCAATATCTCCACAACAATTATTATCATTTATACTTTCACAAAACCTCTTTCTGTCTATTATTTCAAAACGTCCTTGATATTATCTTTGTCTTTCTGTATTCCACCTTTTCTCTGCTTTTATTTTTGCTCCTTCCGCGACAAGAAATTAATCCCTTCTTGAATCATTACGCGCTAACAATGGCCATATTAATTATCATGGGAAGTCGGTCGCTCTAAACATCGACCACTCCTACAACACAACCTTTGCCGGACAAACAACCAAAGGATGTCCCTGACAACTCTGACCTGGCATCCTTGTCAACAGTGAAGAAGTTGGTGGGGGGGGGGTGAAACTTGGGTTGTTCTCGAGAGATTAAAGCCTCATCAGGAGTTCCCGACGGATGGTCAACCTACACAGAATGTGTGCCATCAGGTCAACCAACATAGAAAGTGTGTCATCAGGTAATGTACACAGAAGGAGACGTTGAGAGGGAGATCAGAGCATCTATGGATGTGTCAGGATTGCATGACTGATGACCCTTCGTAAGTAGCTAGCTAACTAACTAACTAACTAACTAGCTAACTAACTAACTAACTAGATAATTACTAACTAAATACTGTAACTAACTAGCTAGCTAGCTAACTAACTAACTAGATAGCTAATTAACTAACTAACTAGCTAGCTAACTAACTAACTTATTTAACTAACTTGCTAACTAGCTAGCTAACTAACTTACTAGCTAACGAAATAACTAACTAACTAAATAACTAACTAACTAATTAGCTAACTTACTAACTAGCTAGCTGGCTAACTTAGTTACTAACTGAATAAATAAATAAGCAACTAACTAACTGACTAACTAACTAACTAGCTAACTAACTAAGTAACTAGCTGGCTAGCTAACTAACTGACTGACTAACTAACTAACTAGCTAACTAACTGACTAGTTAATGAACTAACTAGCGAACTAAACATGGACAAATGAATATGGAACCGTTGGAAATATGAAGGTTATAAGGAAGTTGTACAAATAAGGATGGAAGTGTACAGGGAAGTTGAACAAGAACAAAATGTTATGAAGAAAGGGAAAAAAAACTCCTTCCCGTTATTACTGCGTCTTGTTTGTGCATTACGTGTTTAATATTTTCAAGCGTCTGGTTTTTGTTATGTAAGAGATATTTATTATTATATGTGTTGCTCGAGAATGGTTTTGCCGAAATATTGGTTGCATTCGTTGCCTTTTAATACATTCCCCATTATTTCCTTTCCTTCACTGGTGAGAGCTTTTTTTTTGTTTCTATAACACATGGATCTTAGATGATGATGATGATGATGATGATGATGATGATGATGATGATGATGATGCCAGAATCTGCTACAAAGAAATAAAGATTTCGTCGACAGAATAAACGAACTATATGAACGTCTTTGTCGGAAGACCATGACATTCTCACATTTCATCAACAAATGATCAACATGGCGAACCAAGCCAGTCTTTCAGTCCCAAGGATCGAACGCCTTATTTTGCTCGGATTCTCCTGGCAAAGCACTCCGCCAATATCTCCACAACAATTATTATCATTTATACTTTCACAAAACCTCTTTCTGTCTATTATTTCAAAACGTCCTTGATATTATCTTTGTCTTTCTGTATTCCACCTTTTCTCTGCTTTTATTTTTGCTCCTTCCGCGACAAGAAATTAATCCCTTCTTGAATCATTACGCGCTAACAATGGCCATATTAATTATCATGGGAAGTCGGTCGCTCTAAACATCGACCACTCCTACAACACAACCTTTGCCGGACAAACAGAGCCAGAGAATCCGCTATGAATACATTCGGAACCGGAGTAAACGAAACAGAAAAAAAAAAGGTTCCGTGGATTCTTGACACTGGCAAATTAAATTAGCACAATATCGACAGGTAATCTTGAACAAATGAGGGCAGGGTGCAAACCTCGGACAACACCTTGGTTACCTGCTGGTTCCAGGACAATGTGTCGAGGTATTGGTTTGGCAGTCGATAGATCTTTTGTGCTTTATTAGAACTGGAAACAATACGTCTTCGTTTAAATTTTCTTTTTCTTCTTCTTCTTCTTCTTCTACTACTACTACTACTACTACTAATACTACTACTACTACTACTACTTTTACTACTACTACTGCTGCTGCTGCTGCTACTACTACTACTACCTCTACTACTACAATTACTTCTACTACTATTACTACTACTACTGCTGCTAGTACTACAACTACTACTTCTACTGCTGATGCTGCTACTACTACAGCTACTACTTCTGTTGTTGCTGCTATTACAACTACTACAACTTCTACTACTACTGCTGCTGCAACTACAATTACAAGTACTAAACTTCTGCTACTACTGCTGTTGCTATTACAACTACTACTACCTCTACTACTAGTACTGCTATTACTACAACTACTACTACTTCTACTGCTACTGCTGCTACTACTACTACTACAATTACTACTACTATTACTTCTATACTACTGCTGCTGCTACTACAACTACTACTATTTCTACTACTGCTGCTGCTACTACTACAACTACAACTATTACTACTTCTACTATTGCGGCTGCTGCTACTACAACTACTGCTATTTCTACTGCTACTGTTGCTGTTGCTAATATAACTATTATTACTTCTACTAGTACTACAACTTCTACTACTGCTACAACTACTACTACTACTACAACTACTTCTACTACTGCTGCTACTACTTCTTTAATTACTACTACGTCTACTACTGCTGCTGCTGCTACTACTACGACTAATACTATTTCTACTACTACTATTACTACTGCTGCTCCTACTACTACTACAGCAACAAAAACTACTAGTACTACTACTACTACTGCTGCTACTACTACTACTTCTACAATTACTACATCTATTACTGCCACCACCACCACCACCACCACCACCACCACCACCACTACTACTACTGCTACTACTACTACTACTACTACTACTACTACTACTACTACTACTACTACTACTATCACCTCTATTACTTCTGCTGCTGCTATTACTATTACTACAATAATAACTACTATTAATGTTGCTTTTACTACTACTACTACTACTGCTGCTGTTGCTGCTGCTACTGCTATTACTATTACTACTATTGCTACTACTAAAATAACAATTAATACTGCTACTGCTACTACTACTATTACTACAACAATAACTACTACTACTGCTACTGTTGTTGCTGCTGATACTGCTTATGATACTTTTATTACGACAACAACAACTACTATTACTACTGCTGCTACTACTACGACTACGACTACTACTACTACTACTTCTGTTACTACAACAACAACAACAATTGCTACTACTATTTCTATTGCGATAACAACAACTACTACTGCTGCTACTACTACGACTACGACTACTACTACTACTAATTCTATTACAACAACAACAACAACTGCTACTACTACTTCTATTGCGATAACAACAACTACTACTGCTGCTGCTCTACAACTGCTGCTACTACTTTTCTTACTACAACAACAACAACAATTACTACTGCTACTTCTACTACTATTACTAACACTGCTAGTACTATTACTAAAACAACAATTACTACTGCTACTACTACTACTACTACTACTACTACTACTACTACTACTACTACTACTGCCGCTGCTGCTGTTGCTGATACTACTAATACTACGTCTATTACGACAACAACAACTACTACTGCTGCTGCTACTACAACAACTACTACTACTACTTCTATTATTACAACAACAACTACTACTACTACTGCTACTACTACTGCTACTACTTTTACTACTGCAACAATTACTACTACTGCTACTGCTGCTTTTCATTCTATTATTACTACTACTACTTCTACTATTACAATAACTACTACTACTACTACTACTACTACTACTGCTAATACTACTACTTCTACTATTATAATATCTGTTATTACTACTACTACTACTATTACTACTGCTACAACTAATACTAATACTACTACTACTACTGCTACTGCTACTACTACTACTACTACTACTACTATTTCTTCTTCTACTGCCACAACTACTACAAGTACTCCTGTTGTTACTACTACTTCTACTACAACTACTACTACTACAACTACTACTTACTATTACAACTACTACTACTACTACTACTACTACTATCGCTGTTACTACTAAATGTACTGACTGTGCGCGTAACAAAATAGCGTAACCGCATTCTGTATAGAAATGACAAGAATTTTTAGGAAAATATACACATTGTGATAAGATCAAGGTTCCACTAAACCCTAGGGTTTATACTGGTGGTCATATATGGGTTCCGGAAAGAATAAGATTTAAATTGTACCCCAAAAAAAGTTTTTATACAGAGACAGGGAGAAATATATAACTCTCTCGTTGAACGAGCGTTGACAAGTACGGTATTACTGGATTACAGATTACACTAACGTATAGTGAGATATATACGTATAGTATTTGTATACAAATTTTCCCTATATGAACATTGTTTAAAAGGTTCCTGCGAGGTTGCAGAGAAGAGAAAAATGTTGGGAAACACTGAAGCAGCTGAAATTTGACACTGAAATATGCTCGAAGAACAAAGCTTTAAAGCAGTGATTAACCAGTGGGTGAGCTGCGCGCCCTGATGTAACGCGGAAGGTCGGCAGGTGTGCGATGGAAGTTTATCGAAAAGTTGGAGCGGAAGTGGATTTACGCGGTTTTAAAGTAATAAATCTACCCTTAGGGAAAAACAAAAAGATGGCGTTTAACGTGATGTAAAAAACTTGAAAGCTAAGGAGGACAAAAATGTGAAACAATCACACGATACTTACCTCCTTCTCTGTGACTGCATAAAAACACGGAACAGTAAGCCGGACAGCGTCCTTGCATTTAACGTAATCCAACGAAACAAATTGTGGAAGAAATCGGCGCGATATCTCTCGCCACTTGTGCTTAAATCTGGTCACAGAAGAAACAGTTTGTCGTCCGCTTGAAGGGTTTCGTGTTGGCGGGGCCTAGTTTGATAACTTCCAGTCTCTTATGGTGTCACTTAATATGAGGATACTCCACTAGGTTCAAGTGTTTCGTATCAGATAGCTACGCCATTTTTTATTCGCGAATTTTACCTTAATCACATCTCGATAACGACGGGCTGGTTTCCCTGCAGTCTCCATGTCTGTAAGCTGCCTTTCTACAAGTCACGTGCAGGTCGGCACTTTACGACAACAACAACTACTACTGCTGCTGCTACTACAACAACTACTACTACTACTTCTATTATTACAACAACAACTACTACTACTACTGCTACTACTACTGCTACTACTTTTACTACTGCAACAATTACTACTACTGCTACTGCTGCTTTTCATTCTATTATTACTACTACTACTTCTACTATTACAATAACTACTACTACTATACTACTACTACTACTGCTAATACTACTACTTCTACTATTATAATATCTGCTATTACTACTACTACTACTATTACTACTGCTACAACTAATACTAATACTACTACTACTACTGCTACTGCTACTACTACTACTACTAATTCTATTACAACAACAACAACAACTGCTACTACTACTTCTATTGCGATAACAACAACTACTACTGCTGCTGCTCTACAACTGCTGCTACTACTTTTCTTACTACAACAACAACAACAATTACTACTGCTACTTCTACTACTATTACTAACACTGCTAGTACTATTACTAAAACAACAATTACTACTGCTACTACTACTACTACTACTACTACTACTACTACTACTACTACTACTACTACTGCCGCTGCTGCTGTTGCTGATACTACTAATACTACGTCTATTACGACAACAACAACTACTACTGCTGCTGCTACTACAACAACTACTACTACTACTTCTATTATTACAACAACAACTACTACTACTGCTACTACTACTGCTACTACTTTTACTACTGCAACAATTACTACTACTGCTACTGCTGCTTTTCATTCTATTATTACTACTACTACTTCTACTATTACAATAACTACTACTACTACTACTACTACACTACTACTACTACTACTACTACTGCTAATACTACTACTTCTACTATTATAATATCTGTTATTACTACTACTACTACTATTACTACTGCTACAACTAATACTAATACTACTACTACTACTGCTACTGCTACTACTACTACTACTAATTTCTTCTTCTACTGCCACAACTACTACAAGTACTCCTGTTGTTACTACTACTTCTACTACAACTACTACTACTACAACTCTCTCTCTGAACCTTAAGTGCCCAGGGCACATGGGGCTTCCGCAAGGGTTTTCCACAAATGCCTGTCTTTCGCCTTTTTTTCTGCTCTTGCCCAGGTGAGCCCTCTATTGCTCAACATCCTTTCTGTTGTTCTTCTCCATGTCTCTTTTGGTCTACCCTTACTTCTGCTCCCCTGTGGTGTCCATCTTAGTGCTATTTTTGGTAGTGAGTTGTCAGTCATTCGGAGCACATGTCCCAACCATCGCCAGCGTCTTTCCTCAATAATTGTTGTCAGTGGTTTCATCTGCATTTCTGCCAATAAGATGTTATTTCTTATGGTGTTTGGCCAAAATATTTTTTTTTTTTTGGGTTCCGGAAAGAATAAGATTTAAATTGTACCCCAAAAAAAGTTTTTATACAGAGACAGGGAGAAATATATAACTCTCTCGTTGAACGAGCGTTGACAAGTACGGTATTACTGGATTACAGATTACACTAACGCATAGTGAGATATATACGTATAGTATTTGTATACAAATTTTCCCTATATGAACATTGTTTAAAAGGTTCCTGCGAGGTTACAGAGAAGAGAAAAATGTTGGGAAACACTGAAGCAGCTGAAATTTGACACTGAAATATGCTCGAAGAACAAAGCTTTAAAGCAGTGATTAACCAGTGGGTGAGCTGCGCGCCCTGATGTAACGCGGAAGGTCGGCAGGTGTGCGATGGAAGTTTATCGAAAAGTTGGAGCGGAAGTGGATTTACGCGGTTTTAAAGTAATAAATCTACCCTTAGGGAAAAACAAAAAGATGGCGTTTAACGTGAGGTAAAAAACTTGAAAGCTAAGGAGGACAAAAATGTGAAACAATCACACGATACTTACCTCCTTCTCTGTGACTGCATAAAAACACGGAACAGTAAGCCGGACAGCGTCCTTGCATTTAACGTAATCCAACGAAACAAATTGTGGAAGAAATCGGCGCGATATCTCTCGCCACTTGTGCTTAAATCTGGTCACAGAAGAAACAGTTTGTCGTCCGCTTGAAGGGTTTCGTGTTGGCGGGGCCTAGTTTGATAACTTCCAGTCTCTTATGGTGTCACTTAATATGAGGATACTCCACTAGGTTCAAGTGTTTCGTATCAGATAGCTACGCCATTTTTTATTCGCGAATTTTACCTTAATCACATCTCGATAACGACGGGCTGGTTTCCCTGCAGTCTCCATGTCTGTAAGCTGCCTTTCTACAAGTCACGTGCAGGTCGGCACTTTGTAAATTTAAGCTTTAGCGTGCAGGAAAAATGAGTCATATTTAAAGAGGTAACATGTTAAATGGTTATCTTGGAGAACTTTAGGCCATGTCCACAGGTGCTCCGATATCCTGTGGTGAAATATGGTCTCTGCGCAGTGCATGAACTTTGTAGCACCAGCAAGAACCCTGACCTTTCACCTTCGGGGGTCTACGAGTATCAGTCAATCATATTCACGTCCCTTTCAGAACTTTGCCTCCCTGTCAGCTCTCCTGTACCTCTCGGCTGTGAGCAAGATGCCCTGCTGCTGATGCATCCATTCGCAGATTATCAATGATGTCTTGCAGCCATATTCGCCTTGGTCTTCCTCTCTTTCTTTTTCCCGTTATGTACCCTTCCAAGACGGTCTTCTCTAAATTCTCATGGTGTTTAATGTGTCCAAAATATTTAAGTTTTCTCTATTTAATCTTATTTACCAGCCAATCTTCTTCAATTTCTTCAATTAATATTAAATTATATATATATATATCCGACTGTGTGTATGTATGCATGTATATATGTACGTATGTATGATGTATGTAGGTATTATGTAGGTATTTATATGTGTATGTATGTCTGCGTCTGTAAGTATGTGTGTTAATTACCTTGTCACCATATTCTTTATCACGATCATTAACAAAAAACCTACCTACCTCTCGTGAAACCCCTACTTACCTCTCATGAAACCCCTACTTACCTCTCATGAAACCCCTACTTACCTCTCGTGAAATTCCTATCTTTTCATTCATTCATTCATTTGCATGTCCTTTGCGGAACTTTGCCTCCCAAACAGAACTCAAGTAGGCCTCTCGGTTGTGAGCAAGATGGCCTGCTGCTGATGCATCCATTCGCAGATTATCAACGATGTCTTGCAGCCATATTCGCCTTGGTCTTCCTCTCTTTCTTTTTCCCGTTATGTACCCTTCCAAGACGGTCTTCTCTAAATTCTCATGGTGTTTAATGTGTCCAAAATATTTAAGTTTTCTCTATTTAATCTTATTTACCAGCCAATCTTCTTCAATTTCTTCAATTAATATTAAATTATATATATATATATATATATATATATATATATATCCGACTGTGTGTATGTATGCATGTATATATGTACGTATGTATGATGTATGTAGGTATTATGTAGGTATTTATATGTGTATGTATGTCTGCGTCTGTAAGTATGTGTGTTAATTACCTTGTCACCATATTCTTTATCACGATCATTAACAAAAAACCTACCTACCTCTCGTGAAACCCCTACTTACCTCTCATGAAACCCCTACTTACCTCTCATGAAACCCCTACTTACCTCTCGTGAAATTCCTATCTTTTCATTCATTCATTCATTTGCATGTCCTTTGCGGAACTTTGCCTCCCAAACAGAACTCAAGTAGGCCTCTCGGTTGTGAGCAAGATGGCCTGCCTGCTGATGCATCCATTTGCAGATCGTTAACGATGTCTTGCAGCCATCTTCGTTTTGGTCTTCCTCTTTTTCTTTTTCCCATTATGTACCATTCCAAGACGGTCTTCTCTAGATTATCATGACGTTTAATGTGTTCAAAATATTTAAGTTTTCTCTCTTTAATCCTCTTTACTAGCCAGCCTTCTTCAATATTAAGCTCTTGTAGTATAGGTATATTTGTTCTTTTTGTGTCCATGATATTTGAAGAACTCTTCTGTAGCATTTACATTCAAAAGCATTTATGTGTTTCTCAGCTGTTTTGTTATGTATCCAGGTCTCACAGGCATATGTTGCGATGGGAAAGATGCATGACCTTAAAAATCTTATTTTTGTAGTTCTGTCTGTTTCTCTCCACAGATTCTTTATTTGTTTTACTTTCTGAAGAGCAATAGATGTCCTCCTTTTAATTTCCCTCTTTGTATCTCCATTTTTAGTTAGCAGTGATCCGAGATATTCAAAACTCTCCACTTCTTCCAGTTTTTCCTCATTGATACATATTTCAGCTGCCTTGTTTGTTTTGTCAGTTGTCATCAATTTAGTTTTCTTCGCATTAAGATAGAGGTTCTGCTCTTCGCTGTTCTTACGGACTGACATAATTAGTTTTTCCATTTTTTTTTGTGGACAGTAACACTGTGTCATCAGCATATCTAATCTCTGGTATTTCATAACCTCCAATTGTTATGGCATCGTAATATTCTTTGTCTACATCTTCTCTAACATTCCTCATTATATTTTCAGTATACAAGTTAAATAAGTAGGGTGACAATATGCACCCCTGACGGACCCCTTGTTTTATGTCGAACCAAGTTGTTGTTTCACCATTTATTCTTACTGCCGCTTGTTGGTCTAGATACAGCAGTGATGTTAATTGTATCAAATGTGTTGGAAATCCCATTTTTTCCATTATTTCCCAAAGTTTTTGGTGTTGTACACAGTCAAATTCCTATCTACCTCTAGTGAAACTCCTGTTTACCGCTAGTGAAAGTTCTATCTACCGCTCGTGAAACTCCTGTCTACTTCTAGTGAAACTCCTGTTTATATCTCGTGAAACTTCTATCTACCTCAAATGAAACTCTTGTTTACCTCTCGTGAAACCCCTATCTGCCTCTCGTGAAACCCCTGTCTACCTCTCGTGAAACTCCTGTTTACCTCTCGTTAAACCCCTAACTGTATCTCGCGAAACCCCTATCTACCTCTCGTTATACCCCTAACTGTTTCTCAAGAAACCCCTTACTGTATCTCGTGAAACCCCTACCTACCTCTCGTGAAACCCCTAGCTGTGTCTCGTGAAACCCCTAGCTGTGTCTCATGAAATCCCTAGCTTTGTCTCGTGAAACTCCTAGCTTTGTCTTGTGAAACTCCTAGCTTTGTCTTGTGAAACTCCTAGCTGTGTCTCATGAAACCCCTAGCTTTGTCTCATGAAACCCCTAGCTTTGTCTCGTGAAACCCCTAGCTTTGTCTTGTGAAACTCCTAGCTGTGTCTCATGAAACTCCTAGATGTCTCATGAAACCCCTAACTGTCTCGTGAAACCCCTAGCTGTATCTCATGAAACCCCTGGCTGCGTCTCATGAAATCCATGGCTGTGTCTCATGAAACCCATGTCTGTGTATCATGAAATCCCTGGCTGCTCATCATAAAACCCCTGGGTGTGTCTCATGAAACCCCTAGCTGTGTCTCGTGAAACCCCTAGCTGTGTCTCTTGTAAAATCCTAACTGAGAAAAGCTAGCTGTGACTTACAGTAGCCGTGGCGACAGCTGGACTTGAACTCGTGACCATCATTCCGAAGCCACTCCCGTTTACAATATCCAACACCATGGTGATGATGATGATGATGATGATGATGATTTTAAAAATGATGACCTTGCTGGAACTAACGATCATTGTGTTTTCATATTTTGTTCCATGTTAAGGTGATACTTCTGACCACGAGGTCAAGGGACACTACTAGAGACAAACAATTTAGCATTTTCTTTGTTATGTCCCTTCCTATGTGTCGTGACCCTGGCAGGCAGGGAGCCATGTCTCTGCTATCAGTAGCTCAGCGGTTCTGATCCCAAAGGGCAGTGGGAACATTACATGTGGTTGGGAGGAGGGGGGAGACGGGGAAGAGAAGGGGTAACTAACTTAACCAACCGTCCTGTATTGTACGAGACAGTCCCGCATTTTAATGATTTGCCCCTGGAATTGTACTACTTCGGTCGGGACCCAGAAATGTCCTCTATTTTAAAACACGTGTCATATATTGCCCCGTATTTTAATCTTTGATGGCCGCATGTTCGGCATAATTCATATTTTGAAGAAAATTGCCTCTGTACATAATGTCTGACCGACACACTGGTTTAAATTTTAGGCTAAAATTTAAATTTAACTTTAACCTCCTCCCTCGCTTCCCCCCCCCCCCCCCCCCCCCCACTTGAATGAGCATCCCGTATTTTGGCTTAGAAAATGTGGCTAGCTTGGCTGTCACAGAAAAGGGGACGCAAAAAGCATGTGAACTAATCAGAAGGAAACACAGTTATTCTTGGATGCGACCTGTATCAGCTGCAGGCCATCTTACTAAGCAAGAGAGGCCTACAGGAGAGCTGTTAGGGAGGCAAAGTTCCACAAGGGACATGCAAATGAATGACTGACTGCCCTGAAAAATTAAAGGGGCGACAGTCCTAAGAAAGTTTGGGAATCGCTGCAGATATCCAGGGAAATTGTTTGTATGTGAAATCTGTACAATGTAAGGGGGGGGGGGGGGGCGCCAAGACGGACATCTCAAGTTGCATGAGGAAGTGGCCAGTGACCCATAGTTGGACTGCTTGCTTCGCTTCAGGCCAAGACCCTATTCTACCTCCCAGTGATGCTCCGGGAAACAGCAAGTGGTCTAGTCGAGAGAATGGGGGAACCACTGTAGGAAGACAACCCAGTCATAACAGTGTGTGGAGCTGAAGAGTTTGTTGGGCCTGAAGGTGCATACCTGCGACATAGCTCAGTTACTGCCCTTTTCTAAGAGCGAAATAAGAAGCACAGTATAACAAGATATTCAGTAGGTCAGATTTAGATCCGTACCAGCGACGTTTGTAATGGCTGCTTAGCAGGACCTGATTTAAAACTATCATAGCTTAGATCAGCTTTTCTGACTTCAGATAAGCTCAGTTCTTAGATCAGAATGTATAAAATAGGAAAAAAGTAGGAGCAGCTTTATTACTTAACGACTACAAAGTTATCACGTTTCGGCGTGAGCCTTAATCATACAAAAACATACAGGACGAAGAAATAGAGAGAGAAGATTATAGTGTCCCACTAGATCCATTCCTGACACACATCGCCGGACAAGCCACATCTTGCAATTTACAGCTAAGTACTCTTTAAAAAAAATTTTTTTTTTAGTATTCATGTGAATCTATACTTTATCTCCTCTCTCTATTTCTTCGTCCTGTATGTTTTTGTATGATTAAGGCTCACGCCGAAACGTCATAACTTTGTACTAGTTAAGTAATGGAGCTGCTCCTATTTTGTCCTGTTTTATACATTCTGGTATCACAGCTTTACTGCAGTGCTTCGTGTATAGTTGTATACTTATACACTAATTATTGAGTTCTTAGATCAGTTTTTCTGACTTTAGACAAGCTCAGTTCTTAGATCAGCTTTTCTGACTTTAGACAAGCTCAGTTCTTAGATCAGCTTTTCTGACTTTAGACAAGCTCAGTTCTTAGATCAGCTTTTCTGACTTTAGACAAGCTCAGATCTTAGACCAGCTTTTCTGACTTTAGACAAGCTCAGTTCTTAGATCAGCTTTTCTGACTTTAGACAAGCTCAGTTCTTAGATCAGCTTTTCTGACTTTAGACAAGTTCTCAATTTAGATCAGCTTTTAACAGTGGTGCCATGTTTGTCTCTCTTAACAAGAGATCACTGCCTCTGGTATTTGACCAACTCTTACATAGACACTTGGTTTGGAAGGTGTCAAGTCTACGTGCTGTTGTCTGTGTCATTTTCCAGTATTCGTTAGCATGTAGTAAGACACTTAAAATATTGCTTTGTTATGTCCCTTCCTATGTGTCGTGACCCTGGCAGGCAGGAAGCCATGTCTCTGCTATCAGTAGCTCAGCGGTTCTGATCCCAAAGGGCAGTGGGAACATTACATGTGGTTGGGAGGAGGGGGGAGACGGGGAAGAGAAGGGGTAACTAACTTAACCAACCGTCCTGTATTGTACGAGACAGTCCCGCATTTTAATGATTTGCCCCTGGAATTGTACTACTTCGGTCGGGACCTAGAAATGTCCTCTATTTTAAAACACGTGTCATATATTGCCCCGTATTTTAATCTTTGATGGCCGCATGTTCGGCATAATTCATATTTTGAAGAAAATTGCCTCTGTACATAATGTCTGACCGACACACTGGTTTAAATTTTAGGCTAAAATTTAATTTAACTTTAACCTCCTCCCTCGCTTCCCCCCCCCCCCCCCCCCCCCCACTTGAATGAGCATCCCGTATTTTGGCTTAGAAAATGTGGCTAGCTTGGCTGTCACAGAAAAGGGGACGCAAAAAGCATGTGAACTAATCAGAAGGAAACACAGTTATTCTTGGATGCGACCTGTATCAGCTGCAGGCCATCTTACTAAGCAAGAGAGGCCTACAGGAGAGCTGTTAGGGAGGCAAAGTTCCACAAGGGACATGCAAATGAATGACTGACTGCCCTGAAAAATTAAAGGGGCGACAGTCCTAAGAAAGTTTGGGAATCGCTGCAGATATCCAGGGAAATTGTTTGTATGTGAAATCTGTACAATGTAAGGGGGGGGGGGGGGGCGCCAAGACGGACATCTCAAGTTGCATGAGGAAGTGGCCAGTGACCCATAGTTGGACTGCTTGCTTCGCTTCAGGCCAAGACCCTATTCTACCTCCCAGTGATGCTCCGGGAAACAGCAAGTGGTCTAGTCGAGAGAATGGGGGAACCACTGTAGGAAGACAACCCAGTCATAACAGTGTGTGGAGCTGAAGAGTTTGTTGGGCCTGAAGGTGCATACCTGCGACATAGCTCAGTTACTGCCTTTTCTAAGAGCGAAATAAGAAGCACAGTATAACAAGATATTCAGTAGGTCAGATTTAGATCCGTACCAGCGACGTTTGTAATGGCTGCTTAGCAGGACCTGATTTAAAACTACATAGCTTAGATCAGCTTTTCTGACTTCAGATAAGCTCAGTTCTTAGATCAGAATGTATAAAATAGGAAAAAAGTAGGAGCAGCTTTATTACTTAACGACTACAAAGTTATCACGTTTCGGCGTGAGCCTTAATCATACAAAAACATACAGGACGAAGAAATAGAGAGAGAAGATTATAGTGTCCCACTAGATCCATTCCTGACACACATCGCCGGACAAGCCACATCTTGCAATTTACAGCTAAGTACTCTTTAAAAAAAATTTTTTTTTTTAGTATTCATGTGAATCTATACTTTATCTCCTCTCTCTATTTCTTCGTCCTGTATGTTTTTGTATGATTAAGGCTCACGCCGAAAAGTCATAACTTTGTACTAGTTAAGTAATGGAGCTGCTCCTATTTTGTCCTGTTTTATACATTCTGGTATCACAGCTTTACTGCAGTGCTTCGTGTATAGTTGTATAATTATACACTAATTATTGAGTTCTTAGATCAGTTTTTCTGACTTTAGACAAGCTCAGTTCTTAGATCAGCTTTTCTGACTTTAGACAAGCTCAGTTCTTAGATCAGCTTTTCTGACTTTAGACAAGCTCAGTTCTTAGATCAGCTTTTCTGACTTTAGACAAGCTCAGATCTTAGACCAGCCTTTCTGACTTTAGACAAGTTCTCAATTTAGATCAGCTTTTAACAGTGGTGCCATGTTTGTCTCTCTTAACAAGAGATCACTGCCTCTGGTATTTGACCAACTCTTACATAGACACTTGGTTTGGAAGGTGTCAAGTCTACGTGCTGTTGTCTGTGTCATTTTCCAGTATTCGTTAGCATGTAGTAAGACACTTAAAATATTGCTTTTGAATATTCTGCATTTGGTTTTGTGGCTTATCTTTTCAGATCTCCAGATATGGTTTAGTGCAGCCCAAGCTTCATCATCATCATCATCATCATCATCATCATCATCATGTGCCATTTGCTATTATGCTTCTCCAGAGTACACGATCCTTCATGCAGGCCACCAGCTCAGTTGGTGATCTCCTCTCACACCATCCCGTCAGACTGTCCAGCATCATTTCTCTTGGTCTTCCTCTTGATCTTCTTCCTTCTGTTTTTCATGTTGTTATAATATTTTCAATGCCCCCTCTTCTCATTGCATGTCCTATGAAAGTACATTGTCTCTCTCTCTCTTATCTTTTTGACAAGATTTTTTTTTGTCTCTCCAGCTCTTCTCATACATTATTCATTAGTTATTTTTGCTGTCCAGGGGATTCTCAACATTCTTCTAATAAACCACATTTCTGCTGCTTCCAATGATTTTTGTGCAGACCTGCCTATTGTCCATGATTCACTTCCATATAACAAGATAGGTTCAGTATAGCATTTTAGGACTCGTTTTCTAACATTTATTGATAAGGATGTGTTGGCTAATATGTTTCTCATTCTCTGAAATGCAGTCTTTGCTTGGCCTATTCTGTTCCTAAGCTTGATGGACTTTTATTATTCTTACTTCAACTTCTTTAGTTTTGTCTCCATCTGCTGTTACTTTCCTACCAAGGTATGTGAACTCCCTGACTTCTTTGACTGGATGGGTCGGTGTGATTGGTCTAATGATTTCAGAATTTTGTTTCAGTTGTTCTCCTTTATGTTCATTCGCAGTCCAGCGACAGAGGATACAAAGTTGGTAGAGTCAGTCGTGTGAGAAGCTGTTCAGCATGACCAAATTTGCTAAGTTTTACAAACAGCTAACCTGCTTCAAACCCATCGTGTAAGGGACATATTTTTACAAATATCTGCAGGAGACTAATCTAAGCGAAGGAATTTCTGTGTCACGACCTCGTTTTAACAACCTTCGGTATGCTGACGACACAGTACTGATAGCTGAGAACCAACAAGACCTGCAAAATCTCTTGGATAAAGTTCCCAAAGGAAGTGAACAGAAAGACCGTCCTCTGAACATCAAAAAGACAGAGACTATGGTTATATCTAAGAAACAGAATCCACCAAAATGCAGTATACAATTAAACGGAACTATTCTAAAGCAGGTGCAGAAATTCAAATACCTTGAAGCAGTAATAACTTTGGAAGGGAATGCAGAACAGAAATTAGGAACAGAATAGGCCAATCAAAGATTGCATTTCAGAGAATGAGAAACATATTAACCAACACATCCTTATCAATAAATGTTAGAAAACGAGTCCTAAAATGTTATATTGAACCTATCTTGTTATATGGAAGTGAATCATGGACAATAGGCAGGTCTGCACAAAAATCATTGGAAGCAGCAGAAATGTGGTTTATTAGAAGAATGTTGCGAATCCCCTGGACAGCAAAAATAACTAATGAATAATGTTTGAGAAGAGCTGGAGAGACACAAAAAAATCTTGTCAAAAAGATAAGAGAGAGAGAGAGACAATGTACTTTCATAGGACATGCAATGAGAAGAGGGGGCATTGAAAATATTATAACAACATGAAAAATAGAAGGAAGAAGATCAAGAGGAAGACCAAGAGAAATGATACTGGGCAGTCTGACGGGATGGTGTGAGAGGAGATCACCAACTGAGCTGATGGCCTGCATGAAGGATCGTGTACTCTGGAGAAGCATAATAGCAAACGCCAGTCGGCACGGCACCTGATGATGATGACCTTGTTTTCTTTCTGGGTGTCATGATTTTCGACCACATAGGCATTGATGCCTTCGCTATCAAACATTTTGTTGGGGGCGGGGGCGGGGCGGGGCGGGTGCTAGATAACTAAGTTGGTTTATTCTGACTGTTCTCTCGTGGCTAGATTGTTGCTCGTCCTGCCGAAGTCCGTGGTTCAACTCTTGTCATTTGTTTTCTTCTCACGTTTAAAAGCGCTTTTGTCTAGGATTTGTTTCCAGTTCTAGCCATACATTACTGTGTTATGTTACTTTACCACCTCACAAGACCAAATGTGACATTATTATTTTGCGAGCATTGTGATTTAGGAAATATCTCTGTGTGATGTGTGCGAGTGTGTTTTCCCTCTCTTTTTCTCGCTTTCATTGTTTTCTCCTAACTGCACCCTACCTCCATTTAGTTTCACTTTCTCTCCGTGTCTCTGTGCTTGCGTGTGCCCATGTGTGTATGTTTTGGAGGTGAATCTCATGATGTTAAAGATGTTCTTTACACACACAAAAACTCAGTTGTTCGGAGAACGAAGCAGTCTTACAGCTCATAAACTAACACAGAAACGCTTCTCTCCGTTTCCAGTTCCATGCTTGACCTTAAATATATTTATTATTATTTAAAATAAATAAATAAATAATATCACGAGGTTTTCGCCTGCCCATACACCGGTTTCACATCTTTCCTGGATATGTCAGGGTCACAATAATAATATAGTTCCAGCTGTCGGCAGGATCAAAGCAAGCAGCGGCGAATAAATATATAGAACTAATAATCATAATAAAATATTAGACATTCTAATTTAGCTATATTAGAGTCAAGTAATTCAGAATCGATACAAAAATTAATTTTATATGTTTTTGAAGTAATACTTTGTCTTGTGTTTGTAATCAGTCTTTCTGTTTATGATATTCTGTTGCACTATATGCAGGTTCGCAATCACAATTCATATTTTGGGTAGTGCTTTGCGTGAAGCAGAAACAAAATGGCGGACGGTTTGTGGAAGATGGTGAAAGCCTTGCTGAGCAACTATCTTGCTTGACAGGCAAAACCATGCACAAACAATTTATCGCTGATTGTATTTGACGCTGTAAAGGGAATATTTGATCGGCAACCATGTCGTTTGGATCACAGTCCGTTTTGTTGTTATTCTCTCACATTGTGCTTTTCAGTGAGTACAGTCGTGTGGTTTAATTTAATGTACATTTTGGGAAACGTGAGCATATATTCTTGTTCGTATGTATGATATGTAGGAAAAATCGGATGATTTTGTTTCATGAAGACAAGAAAGATAGATGACAAAGCTTCGTAGAAGGTTTCGCGTCATTTAGACAGTTAAAAGTGTTCTAGAAATGATCGTGTTTAGCAGTTCCGATTTATCGAGACAAACTAGAGAAGGGACATGTTTAGTTCAGCTGTTTGTGACCTTTTCTTCAATATAGTAAACCATTTTTTTCACTTAAATGTTGATATCGAAACGTCCATTCATCCATGTCTTTGGATGGTTATTGCCTATGCAGTCGCTTTACTGGACAGTAACAAATTCTCACCGTTTCTGGCCATCTACAGTCAGCTGTATTGCGTTCTGCAGACATAAATTACCTTGATTTCAAGTAAATGAAATAGATACTGAAATTTTTTTTAAAAAACCAGAAATTATTGCCACAGTAAGATGAAATAGACACTGAAATGATAAACAAATGATTTGCATTAGTAAGATGAAGTAGACGCTAAAAATAAAGTAGGTGAAGTAGGAATTGAAAACAGGAACAAATTATTGCTGTAGACAGATGAAGTAGATATTGAAAACAGGAACAAGTTATTGCTGTAGATAGATGAAGTAGATATTGAAAACAGGAACAAGTTATTGCTGTAGATATATGAAGTAGATATTGAAAACAGGAACAAATTATTGCTGTAGATAGATGAAGTAGATATTGAAAACAAATAAATTATTGCTGTAGATAGATGAAGTAGATATTGAAAACAAATAAATTATTGCTGTAGATAGATGAAGTAGATATTGAAAACAAACAAATTATTGCTGTAGATAGATGAAGTAGATATTGAAAACAAATAAATTATTGCTGTAGATAGATGAAGTAAACATTGAAAAAAGAAATAAATATAACTATATGTAGGTGAAGTAGCATTGAAAACATAAATTATTGCCATAGCTTGGTGAAGTAGACACTAAAGTGACAGATTATTTCTGTATGTATACAAAATAGACATTGAAATCAAAAACAAAATATTAGTGTTTATTCTCAGCCTGATTCAGCACACAAGCAAACTTTGTCACTGTTTTGTCTCATCTGTGTAGAAGAAGAAAAACTACAAGGAATTATGTCTCCAGATAAATTTCCAGTTAGGCCACTTTATTATCAGGGATCTGCAGCAGTTAGGGTCATTCCAAGAAGTTGCTGGTGTTCCACAACAAGATTTTATAGAGGTCTTCAGAACTACCAGTTTGAGAAGCAGTTAAGTGACAGTGATCACTGTAGGTTCAGTTCCATCTCCGGTGAAGAATTTCTTTTTACTTTGCTCATAATTACCTGGAACTGACCATATCACACCTCTTCATGCTGACTGGTCTGGGGCAGCAAGAACGCAAACAGTAAATGCTCTGTATGCCAGGTACAGTTGAATGTGAAGACCATCGAACCATTAGTCTCATGAGCCATGTTACCAGAATCCTGCTTTGTATTGTTATGAGGAGAGTCAAGGGCAAAATAAAACCAAAAATCACTGAGGAACAGTGTAGCTTCATCGAAGGAAACGGCACAAGTAATGCTATATATATTGAGAACATTGATGGAAAGATCAAAAGAAGTAAAGATGGACCTGTACTTACACTTCATAGACTACTGTAAAGCATTCGATAAAGTGAGACACACAGAAATTATAAGAATGGTAGAAGACATCAACATAGATGAGAAAGATCTGAAACTCATCAAAAACATATACTGGCAGCAATCAGCAGCAGTGAAGGTTGAGAACTAAATAGAAGCATTCCAAGATATAAAATTGGGAGTGAGACAAGGATGTGTTCTATCTCCTGACCTCTTCCCCTTGTACAGCGAAAACATAATGAGAAATATAGAGAGCTTACCAGGAATATCAGTTGGCGGGTACAACCTTAACAACTATGCAGATGACACAATTCTGATTGCTAAAAGTGAAGGGGAGCTACAGGCTCTTCTGGACATCGTAGTTCATGAAAATAAAAGTAAAGGTCTCAACCTGAATAAAAAGATGACTGATGGTAATCTCAAAGAAAATAATTCCACCAAAATGTGGCATTATCATCGATGGCACAGAACTGAAACAAGTTGATAGATTCAAGTACTTAGAAACAATTATAACAGCTGATGGGAAATGTCACAACGAAATAAAAAGCAGACATGATCAGGTCAAGTCAGCATTCTAGACAATGAGAAACATCTTGTGCAACAGATCCATATCAATGGAAACAAGATTCTGAGTACTTAAATGTTACATTAAGCCAGTTTTGTTTTATGGATGTGAAGCATGGTCCATGAATAAGAGAGTACAGCGAGAAATGGAGGCCATGGAAATGTGGTTCATAAGAAGGATGTTGAATGTACCATGGACAGCTAAGAAAACCAACGAAGAAGTCTTAAGAGAGGGTGGAGTTAAAAGGCAAATTACAGCAAAGATCAGAGGCAGACAAGCAAGATGTGTAGGAGATTTTCTGAAAAGAGGAAAATTGGACCACATTGTGGCAACTGGAAAAATTGAGGGAAGTAGAGACAGAGGAAGACAGAGAAAGAAGTTAGTGGATGGGCTGTCAGTGTGGCTAGGAAGAAATTCAGCGGCGGATCTCATAATCAAGTCTAGAGACAGGGAATTGTGAAGAGGAATGATCGCCTATGCCACGCAGCACAGCAATTGATTGATGCCAGGTTAGCATGGAACAGAGCTCCTTTGTTACAGAAGTGTTCCTGAGATTGATGTAAGTTAGAAGAAAGGGGAAGTTTGTGAACTAAAACCAGAAAGGTAGACAGAGGCAGCTCAGTATACACAACAGTGGTTCTCACCCTGGAGGCAGGTGGCTCCTCAGGAAGGAATATCAAGTGTAAGGAGAGAAATTACCATTATAAAAGAATGTACATGATGGTAAACCTTCCTGGATGATGATTCAGTGTTATATAAGGGAAGATTTGAGGACAGCCTGGGGCTGAAAGAGGAGGATTGGTATCTGGGACATGGAGAACTACGGGCTGTACAGCAAAATAAAAAGATGAAAGAAAGAGGGGAAACCACAGGTGGTTTAAAAAAAAGAAAAACATCCAAGAACACCTTTATCTAGTACAGCAGAGAAAACATAACAGATACATACACTCAGATAAAATGCATATCCAGCAGGAATCTGCATAGTTTAAAAGTAGACACAGAATATTCCCAGTTAGACAGGTGAAAGTAGACACAGATTGTTCCCAGTTAGACTGATGAAAGTAGACACAGAGTGTTCCCAGTTAGACTGATGAAAATAGACACAGAGTGTTCCCAGTTAGACAGATGAAAATAGACACAGAATGTTCCCAGTTAGACTAATAATGAAAGTAGTCACAGAATGTTCCCAGTTAGACAGATGAAAGTAGACACAGAATGTTCCCAGTTAGACTGATGAAAATAGACACAGAATGTTCCTGACATGCTAATGAAAACAAATAAGAGTGGACACAAGGAGGGTGTGTGAGTGCATATGAATATTGTTTGAATTTAAGAACATTGGATCTATATTATCATTGTTATGAAAATGTTGCTGGCAAAGTGCACTGAAGTAAGTGTACAACAAGCATCGTTTGTTTGCTTTTGTGACTGGAGTTTTTGACGGTCTAACATGAATTAAGTAAATACTTAGATGACACTGATGTAGGTCAGGAAACTGACTGGGTTTGCATGGCAGCAAAAAAGAGTACTGGAAATATGTGACTGTTTGTGAGTGAGTGACCAGGCAGCGACGGAGGGCCTGGGTAGATTGTCATTGGTGTCAAGGCTCAGCCAGGTGAAGAAAGCCGTGATCTGCCTGTGTAGGTGGTGAAGACACTGAATTAATATAAGAAGTTTTTATCTGAGAGCAAACAACACTTTAAGTTCTAACTAGGTCCTTTATAAAAAATTCTTTGTTGTTGTTGTTGAGTATGCATCAGACATTTATGGGAGACCATGTGTGTCTGTTTATGACTTATTAGCTGCCTGCAAGGGACTGAATCAGAATTTCCGTGTCATGGCCTCATCTCCATTGCAAGTATCATGATTTCAGACAAGCATTAAAGCTTGGGTGTTGGAGATTTTTTGTGGATATGGAAGATGGCCCTTTTTTTTTCTAACAAAGAAGCTCTTTTTCTTTCTAACAAATAAGCTTTTTTCCCCTGACAAAGAAGCTCTTTTTTTCTGACAAATAAGCTTTATTTTCTAGCAAATAAGCTCTTTTTTTTTCTGACAAATAAGCTTTATTTTCTAGCAAAGAAGCTCTTTTTTTCTGACAAATAAGCTTTTTTTTTCCAGAAAAATCAGCTCTTTTTTTTTTCTTCAGACAAATAAGCTCTTTTTTTTCAGACAAATAAACTCTTCTTTTTTCCTGACAAATAAGCTCTTTTTTTTTCAGACAAATAAAGCTCTTCTTTTTTCCTGACAAATAAGCTCTTTTTTTTTCAGACAAATAAACTCTTCTTTTTTTCCTGACAAATAAGCTCTTTTTCTTTCTGCCAAATAAGCTTTTTTGTGACAGATTTTTTTTCTCTGGCTAGCTTTTTTTCTAATGTTTACATTTTCAGAGCCTCTTGTTTTCTTTTACTTTTTCGTGTTCATTGTTCTTGTCTTGTTAAGTGTTCTTGTCTTGTTAAGTATCCTTGTCTTGTTAAGTGTTCTTTGTCTTGTTAAGTGTCCTTGACTTGTTAAGTGTTCTTTGTCTTGTTAAGTGTCCTTGTCTTGTTAAGTGTCCTTGTCTTGTTAAGTGTTCTTTGTCTTGTTAAGTGTCCTTGTCTTGTTAAGTGTCTTTTGTCTTGTTAAGTATCCTTTGTCTTGTTAAATGTTCTTTGTCTTGTTAAGTGTTCTTTGTCTTGTTAAGTGTCCTTGTCTTGTTAAGTGTCCTTGTCTTGTTAAGTGTTCTTTGTCTTGTTAAGTGTCCTTGTCTTGTTAAGTGTCCTTGTCTTGTTAAGTGTTCTTGTCTTGTTAAGTGTCCTTTGTCTTGTTAACTGTTCTTTGTCTTGTTAAGTGTCCTTTGTCTTGTTAAGTGTTCTTTGTCTTGTTAAGTGTCCTTGTCTTGTTAAATGTTCTTGTCTTGTTAAGTGTTCTTTGTCTTGTTAAGTGTCCTTGTCTTGTTAAGTGTCTTTGTCTTGTTAAGTATCCTTTGTCTTGTTAAATGTTCTTTGTCTTGTTAAGTGTTCTTTGTCTTGTTAAGTGTCCTTGTCTTGTTAAGTGTCCTTGTCTTGTTAAGTGTTCTTTGTCTTGTTAAGTGTCCTTGTCTTGTTAAGTGTCCTTGTCTTGTTAAGTGTTCTTGTCTTGTTAAGTGTCCTTGTCTTGTTAAGTGTTCTTTGTCTTGTTAAGTGTCCTTGTCTTGTTAAGTGTCCTTTGTCTTGTTAAGTGTCCTTTGTCTTGTTAAATGTTCTTTGTCTTGTTAAGTGTTCTTTGTCTTGTTAAGTGTTCTTTGTCTTGTTAAGTGTCTTTGTCTTGTTAAGTGTCCTTGTCTTGTTAAGTGTCTTTGTCTTGTTAAGTGTCCTTTGTCTTGTTAAGTGTCCTTGTCTTATTAAGTGTTCTTGTCTTGTATAGTGTCCTTTGTCTTGTTTCATTTCTTTAACTTGTTAAATATAAATATGATATTAATGTCCATGTCTTGTTTAATGTCCTTGTCTTGTTTAGTGTCCCATCTTGTTTAGTGTCCCTGTATTAGTTATTATATTTGGTTTGTTTAGTGTCTGTGTTCTGTTTAGTTTTTTTTAATGTTGGTGGTAGAAAAATGGACAGTGTACAGCATGACAATCAGCTCAACCTTTGTAGCTGTGCTGGTATGTGAAAAGACATTTAGTATAAGATTTCATATCACAAGAAGAGTAACAGACGACATCAGTTAATACTTGGATTGACTCTCCCAGGTTCCCTTCACTGTATAGACATCAGCTTTGATGACAGTAAGGATGGATTCTTTCTCAAGTCACCCTACCACAAACTCAAACCAGCCGAGCCCAACATTGTCAGGGAGTCTTTGATTCTCACACATCCAGCGGAAGTCTATAAGTTGAGGGCTAGTTATGGGCCCTTTGAGATGTATGAGGTAAACTTTGTGTTGTTTGTTTCTATCAGTAACTTTATTATCATTGTTGTTATTAGTAGTGGTAGTAGTTTTTTGTGATCGTAGGAGTGATAGTGCTAGTTGTGGTAATAGTAGTAGCAGTAATGGTATCGGCATAAGCTGTACCGGAACACATTAAAACCACGTGTATACCCTTGTACATGGAAATTTTTTCCAGTCATGCTTTGGCTTCTCTAAACTATGCTGACAGAACTGTGCATATTGTGCTCTGCTGTGATTGGATCCTTAGGCTTTCTCTGTGGTTGACAGAATGTCTTAACTTCTGCGTAATTATGATATGATCAAAGAATTTCCATTATCCTTTCCTTAAAGTTTTAGTCAAGTTTTTCATGTTAAATCCAACATTATTTTTTGCTTTTGTCTGAACTAGGTTGTACCAAATGATGTTATAACCAACATTAACAATTATTTTTTTGGTTTTTGTATAAACTAGGTTGTATCAAATTATAACCAACATTAACAATTCTTTGTTTGGTTTTTGTCTGAACTAGGTTGTACCAACGATGTTGTAACCAACGTTAATAATTCTTTGTTTGGTTTTTGTATAAACTAGGTTGTACCAATAACCAACATTAACAATTCAATTTTTGGTTTTTGTATAAACTAGGTTGTACCAATAACCAACATTAACAGTTCTAATTTTGGTTTTTGTATAAACTAGGTTGTACCAAATGATGTGATAACTAACATCATCAAATATGGAGAGCTGTTTGACAAATCTGAGACAAGCATGCACAGGTACATCATTCACAACATGGATGTCAGCGCTCACCTGGTCTCCCAGACTGTCACTCGTGCCAGTCCTGTGGTGCAGGTGTTGGTCCATGGCCAGCCTCTCACACAGAGGCACAAACAGGACCTGATCTACAGTTACTATGGTTACAGTCAGAGATGGTGTGCCCAGATCTTTGTTTCAAGGGGAGATGAGCAGTACACGTCTGTCTGTGTGCTAAATGCAGATAGCAACGCTTGTGTTGCTGGCATGTATGTCCCAGATCACTGGTGGGACAGTGTGAATACATCATCAGATGGGCTGGATGTTCTTGTATCATATGACCTGTCCCGGGTGGAACAAAACCAGGAGTGTGCCAGTATGTCAAACACAATTGTCCCAGCGCGTGCTGATCCTAACCCGGCCAGTGTTGATAAAAAGTTCATCTCTACTGTCCGGCTTGCGCAGGATGGGTTTGTTTATGCTGATCACCGGGACAAAGACCTGATCTTCAGGGTCCCGCAGGGGGATCTCCGACCAAATTCTCGATTTCATGTTCCGGTATTGTTGGAGAAAAACTCGGCACTGAAGGAGTTTGTTATTCAGTAAGTTTTATATTTCTTTATGCAGTTATTTTTTTTATTTTTGTTTATACAGTAAGTTTTATATTTCATTATACAGTAAGTTTTATGTTTGTTTATACTGTGTGTGTTGTACCATATGTTTTGTTTGTTTATAATGTGAGCTGTGTGTGTTAGACAATAAGTTGTCTGTTTGCTATGGTTTTGATTTACATTTAACACAATTATATGTTTGTTATAAAGTGTGTTACGTGTTTGTTATACTTTGAATTCTGTGTTCATGTATTTGTTATACAGACAGCTGCCATCATACATAAAAATAACATATGTAAACATATCCATACGTGCTTGAGAAATGTCCTTCAGACATGATATGCGTGTACAAAACATCAGAAATAAACACAAAACTCAAGCTACACATCTGTCCAGGGTGACCAAGTTAATGATATAGTTACAGCTGGGAGATAAGTCTTTCCAGATTTTGGTGAATCTAATACAAAAGACTTGTTGCTTGTTGGGTTGTGTAAAAACTGAAACTTTAAACAAGGAAGAACCACCATCCATGAGTTTAAAACTATTTGTTTAGTCTTGACAAGAAAGTAGTTTCCCAGTTCAGGTTCTCAAGACAGCCAGAGAAGCTAAATGTTGAGTTTAATGATGAAAGAAGCGAAGAGCCATCTCACAAAGTCATGCCAGTCAGCTTGGAGATGAAATGGAGAATGATGAGGAAGTACGGAAGTGGACAGCCGTGTGTGAACTAGGTTTTGTAGCATCAGGTATGATCATTTTTATGAAGGATGCTAAACGCGTAAAAGAAACAGCAGGCATGAAGTTGATGATAATAACAAACATGAAGGTGCAGTGAGTAACATGAAAAAAAAAAACTATGCTTTTCTCTAGTACAGCACTGTATGTGTGTATTTTTGGCTTACATGTTTGTGATATAGGGTTGTCATTGTTACATTTACTAGATAACGTATGTGTTTGTAAGTCATATGTTTTTTTCTAAAACCTCAAGTGTGTTTATTATAAAACAAGATTTTTTATAAATATCTCATCTTTATATCTTTCTTACACTGTAAGTTCATCTTGTATCTTGTATGTAGTAAGTTATGTGTGCTTATTGTAAGCTTTATGTTGTACGTTGTTTGTTGCAAATTCTGTCTTGTCTTTTTTTCTCCCCCCTCATATATGTAAACATGAAATAATTTATCCTTTATTTAATGCTACAAGCCCTTCACTGTAATTCTTCTTGTTCATCAGAGTAAAAGTCAGAGGGGGCTTAGTTATAGAAGGGGCTTCTGCTGCAAACAGAAGCCCCTGGAATATCCACTTTGAACCTGGGGAGAAAGATGGAACAGCGCAGGTGACGGCTTTTGTGAAAGAAGATGTCAAGTACACCAAAAGTTTTCAGTGAGTCTTTGATACATTTCTGTACTTGGATTGTTGTTGTTGTTGTTTTTTGTGCTAGAGTTGTGGAACCGCGTTACATGTGATTAATTGTTTTATTACCCACTAACACTGACAGCCATGTATGCAGTTTAATCCAGTGTACCTGACAGTGCAATTAACTGTTCTCTGCTTTCAGAGGCAAAGGTTCAGAATCAGCATTCAGGACAGCCCCATATATGCTGCACCACATGCCACAGCATCCATCCAAGAGTATGTTTGCTAATGAGGCAGTTTTTCCTCAACACAGTGTACAGAGTACTCATTTTTACAGCTAGGATGGTTGGGGGGGCAGTGACAGTGAAGTAGAGCTGCCACCTTTATTACAAGCAATCAAGTGGCTGTCAGTTTGTCTGCTCCTGCCATCTTAAGTTGTTTGAGCAGAAAAAAAAAACCTTTGAATGTCATCAAAGTAATTATCTCTGTAAAGGTTTTGAAGTTACAGAAAACTGATATGAGTTTGTTTAGTTGTTGTAGTTAACTTTCTTGATTGATGGAGGCTTTAGTGTTCTGATGTCTTACGTCTAAACATTGTTTAAAGCTTTATACTTTCTTATGTCTGGACTGCTTTCAAAACATTCTAATCTCTTATTTCCAGGCTGGTTTTAAAACATTCTAATTTCTTATATCTAGACAATGTTTGAAATTGTATACTCTCTTATATCTAGGCTGGTTTTAGAACATTGTGACCTCTTATGTCTAAACTGTGTTTAAAACCTAACTTATATCTAGGCTGGTTTTAGAACATTGTGACCTCTTCTGTCTAAACTGTGTTTAAAACTCTTATGCCTAGGCTGGAGGAGATCATGCAGTGGCAGTTCAAGGTTTTGTCTGGCTCAGGCGTAGCATCCACAGCCAGGATTTTGTGGACTGTGGATTACAAGAAGAATGGACTGTCCAGGAATGCTTACTTCTCCCCAGAAGGGAGCAGAATAGTGGCAAAGTTCAACGTGGCAGCTGGGCACATTGATAACATAGTGGCTGTCTTGAAGGTAACAAGAGAAGTGACAGTAATTTTAACTGTTGTTTCAGTTGTAATGTTTGCTAACACAGTTTTTGTAGAATTAGGCCTTCAAGGAGACTCTTTAAATAAAGAATAATATGATTTAAAAATTGCTTTCCATTCTCTGTGGCTATACACACGCATATGTGTATATATATATATATATGCGTTCAGAAAGTAATGCACCACATTGTTTTGTTTTTTTTCAGCTAATAACGAAGATAGAAGCATGAAATTTTGCACACTTTAAATATGGCATGTGCCGATTGTGTGAACCACATTGCTCCACAACCGGCCAAAGAATATGGCTGCCCTAACCGTTGAAATGGAGCATGTTAACAACTTGCAGTATAAGCAGTGAATTGTGATAGAATTTCTCATTGCAGAAAAGGGAACTGTTGTGTATATTCACAAGCGTCTGTGTGATGTGTATGGAAGTTTTGCAGTTGACAGGAGTACAGTCAGTCGCTGAGTTCAGAGAATTAAACAATCAGTACATGGAAATGAGGAGTTGCATGATTGGCCACGCTGTGGACGTCCTGCCATGGCCAGCAAGGCAGAAATGTTGAAATGCGCTGAGGGTATTATTTTTACTGATAGGTGTATCACTACTCAACAGTTGGCCTTAAACCTGTCAGTCAGCAATGGTAGTGCAAATGCAGTTATAAAAGCTCTCTGATTTTCTAAGATTTGTGCAATATGGATTCCTCTGAGTCTCACAAATGCCTTCGACTGCAAAGTAAAGCAGCTTCTTTTGAATTGTTGGAGCATTTCAATGCTGAGGGAGAGAACTTTTTGGCTAAGATCATAACAGGTGATGAAACCTAGGCACATCATTTTGAACCTGAGACAGAAAGACAGTCAGTGGAGTGGCATCATCCGCAATCACCACGAAGAAAGAAATTCAAGACAACTTCAGCTGGAAAGGTCATGATCACTGTCGTTTGGGACACTGAAGGTGTGATTCTTGTGGATGTTATGCCAAGAGGAGAGACAATCAGCTCGCAAGCTTACATTAAGACATTGAAAAAACTCAATCAACATTTTTGCAGAGTTCGGCCGCACAAGAATCCAGCAGACCTGCTTCTCCTTCACAGCAATGCGTGCCCTCACACAAGTCTGGCAACACGGGAAGCAATCACCAAATTGGGTTGGACTGTACTACCCCATCCACCCTATAGTCCTGATTTGGCACCTTCTGATTTCCATCTGTTTGATCCACTTAAAGATGCACTCCGAGGGGTAAGATTTGAAGATGACGAAGGAGTGATTCATGCAGCAAAGAAATGGCTACATAATCAAGAGAAAACCTTGTACTGGCTAGGAATACATGCACTTGTTTCACACTGGCATAAAGCTGTACAAGTTGATGGGGATTTTGTTGAATAATACAGATGTTTACATGGTGTATCTATGTACATTTGTATAGATTTCGTGCTTTTTGAATTAACGGCTCCTGAGAAAAACGATGTGGTGCATTACTTTCATTATTTGTATAAATATATTGGTATGTATGCTTAAATACAGACAGCCCAACCATATGTTTACATATGGGTAGAGTGACTATATGTTTAAATACAGACAGGCCAACCATATATTCAAATATGGACAGGCAGACTATATGTTTAAATACAGGAAAACTGGCTGTATGCTGGCCTATGTGTTGATATCTAGAAGCTGTGAACTTCAAGTAATTGACAGCTGATGTCATGGCAGATAGCTTTGTAATCTTTCATAGTTGTTCTTAGAGTACAAATATTTTCATGTAGGTAAAGGAGTGGATGGAAGTGAGTCTTTGTTCTGCATGTAATGGTGGGATAGTGTTTGCCTGAGTGAACATTATATCATCTTGGCCAGCAGAGTAACACAGTCTTCTTATAGAAGTTCTGTTAAACTCTTCCAGTGCCGCAGGAAGAAACACTGACATTCCGTTTGGTGCTGGAGTAAAAGCGAGGGTCTTGATATGTATTAGGGGTATATTTAGAAAATTGAATGAAATACAGTATTTCCATGTTAAGTGTATTTATTATGTTTCAAAATAACTAAAAGTGTATGAAAATTTCATAAATGCAGAGTTTTTTAGGAAAAAAAGAAGTAATGTGATGTTTTTAGACAATAATTGTGTCCAACTTACCATCAGCCAGGTCTAGGAGTACAGTACGTACCATCTGAGATGCCTAGAACTACCTGTCCATCTCATCTTGTAATATGTGGCATTCTCTCTAAAATAATGTCTGAAATAACCTAACCACTCCAGTCGTCTAATATATCTAGATATACTTGGGATACCTTCAAGAATAGTGGTCTGGTCACAGGGTATGTCCATATCCGTATCTTCACCACCAAAATTGAAAATTCACGACGATCACTTTGATTTTCTCCCTCGTTACTAAGCACTCTTCAGCCATGATGAACAGGGTCACTGGGCATGCGCACTAAATGTTTACAATGTAAATGTTACACTGGGTTTTTAATGAAACAAAGCATGTAGCGAAATGTAGTCCCATGGCACTGTAGACACAAACCGAAAGTGATCAATTTTAGTCCTTTGGCACAGGAAGAGTTAAACTGATCCACTTGATGTTACAAATTAACCTTCATAAATCTTATCAAACCATTAAAGATATCTTGCGCTACTAATTAATATAAGGTTTGATAAGATTTATGAAGAGTTTTCGTGTTGTTTATGTACAGGAGCAGAGCATCGTGAACACAGCCATTCTAACAGGCAAGCCTGTGACACATGATTTGATAGTGTACTCCGTGTCCTACAATAACACGTTCAGGGATGTCACAAAGGACTCAACTTGTAGGTCTACAGATCCAGAGTCTCTGAAGGTATGATGATGATGAGAAGGCTTTCTTAGTTCTTTGTGTGTTCTTGTTAATTCATGATCAAGGACATTTAGTATTTTGGTTGAGAGCGGCCATACTCTAGGATATCCTGGCCAGCTAAAGGTGGCTTGTGTAAAATAAGTTATATATCACTGTAAGTGTAAACTTGAGTAGTTTACTAGTATTTAGGTGAGAGCGGCCATACTTAGGATATCCTGGCCAGCTAAAGGTGGCTTGTGTAAAATAAGTTATATATCGCTGTAAGTGTAAACTTGAGTAGTTTACTAGTATTTAGGTGAGAGCGGCCATACTCTAGGATATCCTGGCCAGCTAAAGGTGGCTTATGTAAGATAAGTTATATATCACTGTAAGTGTAAACTTGAGTAGTTTACTAGTATTTAGGTGAGAGCGGCCATACTTAGGATATCCTGGCCAGCTAAAGGTGGCTTGTGTAAAATAAGTTATATATCACTGTAAGTGTAAACTTGAGTAGTTTACTAGTATTTAGGTGAGAGCGGCCATACTCTAGGATATCCTGGCCAGCTAAAGGTGGCTTATGTAAGATAAGTTATATATCACTGTAAGTGATGTAATCTTGAAATAATGGAGGGTTTTTGTTTTTTGTTAGGGATTAGGCTATGGTGACATCCTTAACTTTTTCACTGCTATGTTTCACCTACATACTTTTTCTATGTTGTCTGACTTATCGCAACCCGTTGCGACTATTCTTCTCCTCCCCCCCCCCCCAATCCTCTATTCGGGTGTCACTGTCTTCTCTATGGTGACTAAAACTACAGTGAAAAGTTCCAAAACATAATGTAACAGACATAAAGACATATGTCTGAAGGTATGTATCTTGTTTCCTATTGTTATTATTTTTATGGCGCACACAACGCACTTTCTCAGATGTGACTTGACAATTCCGTTTTTTTGGTGGTACATGTTTGTCACCGCAGGCATCAGTGCCATTGTCTGAGAAGTACAGCAGCCTCAAAAGTGATAACATTCTGTGAACAACACAAAGCATCCTTCCACCAGTGTTTGCTTGCTTTAAACTTTGTCATTCTTACTACACAAGATAGAGAAGCATGTCTGCCACAGCAAACAAGGATAATAATTTGTCATTCTTACTACACAGGATAGAGAAGCATGTCTGCCACAGCAAACAAGGATAATAATTTGTCATTCTTACTACACAAGATAGAAAAGCATGCCTGCCACAGCAAACAAGGATAATAATTTGTCATTCTTACTACACAAGATAGAGAAGCATGCCTGCCACAGCAAACAAGGATAATAATTTGTCACTCTTACTACACAAGATAGAGAAGCATGCCTGCCACAGCAAACAAGGATAATAATTTGTCATTCTTACTACACAAGATAGAGAAGCATGCCTGCCACAGCAAACAAGGATAATAATTTGTCATTCTTACTACACAAGATAGAAAAGCATGCCTGCCACAGCAAACAAGGATAATAATTTGTCATTCTTACTACACAAGATAGAGAAGCATGCCTGCCACAGCAAACAAGGATAATAATTTGTCATTCTTACCATCCAGTCAATGTTTCAACTTGTGTAATAAATTCAATGTCTTATATACAAATTCATTTTCAGGCCATGATTTAAGTAATATGCAAAATGCAACATGACCACAAAATTCCATATTATAACATACATGCACAAAAGATGGATGCAGGAACACAGCAAACACATGTACAGTGCAGATAATCCCTCCTCTTTCATGAGTCTAAAATAATGCTGGTACCCACCTGCTGATAATCCCCCCTTGCTGAAACTAGGCCACATAGAACTAGAAATAACTACAACTATGGCAGGTGGTAGAAAACAGAAAGTGTTTACATGCTGTTAGTAGAAATCTTGGACAGTGTTACTGTGTCCTTGGCAGGAATACAGCAGAACACATAACTCGTCCGTAGCAGTGATAAGGTTAAATTCCTAACATGGACACAAGAAGTAGCTTCATAGCAGTTGGAAGCTGGTTGATGGAATCTACTGGTGTTTGTTTCAGGTGTTTGTTCTGTATGCTCAGGCTGTGGGGACAATGTGGGTAGTGTGGCAGCTAAATGTGTAGTGCTCACTGTTTTATATGGGTAGTTGTGGACAACAGTGTATGGTAACAGTGATCACATAGTAGATACAAGGTATTTGCACATCAAGCATAGGGTAATCACACAGTGGACATAGGGTAATCACACAGTGGGTATAGGGTAATCACACAGTGGGTATAGGGTAATCACACAGACACAGTGGGTATAGGGTAATCACACAGTGGGTGTAGGGTAATCACACAGTGGGTATAGGGTAATCACACAGTGGGTATAGGGTAATCACACAGTGGGTATAGGGTAATCACACAGTGGACATAGGGTAATCACACAGTGGGTATAGGGTAATCACACAGTGGGTATAGGGTAATCACACAGTGGACATAGGGTAATCACACAGTGGGTATAGGGTAATCACACAGTGGGTATAGGGTAATCACACAGTGGACATAGGGTAATCACACAGTGGGTATAGGGTAATCACACAGTGGACATAGGGTAATCACACAGTGGGTATAGGGTAATCACACAGTGGACATAGGGTAATCACACAGTGGACATAGGGTAATCACACAGTGGACATAGGGTAATCACACAGTGGACATAGGGTAATCACACAGTGGGTATAGGGTAATCACACAGTGGGTATAGGGTAATCACACAGTGTACATAGGGTAATCACACAGTGGACATAGGGTAATCACACAGTGTGTATAGGGTAATCACACAGTGGACATAGGGTAATCACACAGTGGGAACAGTAATCACACAGTGGGTATAGGGTAATCACACAGACACAGTGGGTATAGGGTAATCACACAGTGTACATAGGGTAATCACACAGTGGACATAGGGTAATCACACAGTGGGTATAGGGTAATCACACAGTGGACATAGGGTAATCACACAGTGGGAACAGTAATCACACAGTGAGTATAGGACTAGGATAATCGCATAGTAGGGACAGAGTAATCACACAGTGGGGACAGTAATCACTCAGTGGGGGACAGAATAATCACAGTGGGGACAGTAATCACACAATGGGGACAGAGTAATCACACAGTGAACATAAAATAATCACACAGTTGATATTAACTAAAATACCCTGTTGCAGGTTGCTGTGTCTTGTGATCATGTCTTCCTTGATGGAAGTGAAACTCGGGGAGCCAAAAATGTGACAGTTCTGGTTCAGACAGCCGAGCATTTGGCCCAGCTGGGCGTCAGAGTGTGGGTCCCTGAGGCACGGCTGGACATTCAGCTGTCAGACTCCAAGCTTAGCCAAGTTCAAGGCTGGAGGGTGGAGACAAGTCACAGTACACGGTAGGCCTGTCACATGATAAATTTCTGCTTCATCATTTGTTGTATTTGTCGTTTACATGTTTGTCTTTTTTTTTCTGCATTACTTTCATAATTTTAAAATCCTCCCTTTGGTGTCTCTCTCTCTCTCTCTCTCTCATTGTCTCTCCCTTTTCCCCCCATTCTTGTGTGTTCATGCATGTATGTAATATTGTTCACATTTCTTTTTCCTCTCTGCTTAGTTTACTCATTGCTCAGTTTATTACCTGTGCCTAGGACTGCAGGCTAGCTAGTCTTGTGTGCTCACTGAAATAAAAGCTCCTAGGTTCACTTCTGTAGCATTTACAGAGGACCATGTTCTGGGAGCCAGCTTGAACCATTTTAAACAACTTCAAGTTGAACTCCATTATAATGGCACTTTTCATCTTCACAAGACAACAGCCAGACGAGCAGCTGCCCTTGCTAGCGATCCTATCAGTATTTGACTGGCATAACCTGTAATAGCAACAACAGATGTGTTTGTATTGCAAGGTCCAGACTTTCTGTGCTTATTTTCAATTCTGGCCCTCGTTTCTTCTTCATATAATACATGTTTGTTTCCAGCCTTGGCTGAGTCTCCTCGCCCTTAATAAATAGCATGGCACCTTTATATTCAGACTTATGTCTGTGTGATACGATCTGTTATCATTTCTTCCTGTTACAAAGCAGGTTTTGTAAATCTTGTATGTTGCAGCAAAAAAAAAAAAAATTAGCAGGTAGAGAAATCTTTTTTCAAATTACACAATAATGTTTCAGCTTTTTAATTTTGTGGATGAGCCGAGTAAGTCTTGTCATAGTGGACTGACTTTTCGTTGTAAAGATGGATGGTGTAGCTTTAGTAGGTAGTACCTGACTCTTTATGTTGGGGAAAGTGTCACTGATATAAAGGCTTTTGTGCCTGCAAAGTGAGGCATACCAGAACATGCTAGTGTCTTCAAGATAAATAGATTCACATTATCAACTCCACTTGAGGCTACAGTTGGGTTCTCAGAGGGAAGGCCATGAAAGCAGAACTGTCCTTGTATAAATAATCTCGTCCAAATTCTCAAAGCTGTAATGAACTATAGCGTTTCTCTCTGTGTGTTAAATGATGCAGGAGCAGACGCAGCGTTGACCTTGGCCTGCTGACTCATTCTAATGTGATTCTTGGCAAGGAGAAGAGCTCACCAGCTAATCATAGTTGTAGCCCCAAGTACCAGCAGTCTCTGATTGATGTCTACGCAAGGTTTGTCATCAGTGCTCCAGGGGAGCTCACCGAGTATTATCGGAACAAGAAGACTTATGTGAGAGTGACAGATCTCGTGCAGAGTCGGCTTTCTGTTGCAGATCCAGACATTGCTAAGATTGTTCGAGGGACGGTTATGGGGGTGTCTCCAGGACGGACAGAAGTGCAGGTATTGTTTATTTGAAACTTTGATGCAGCACAAGTAGTTCTTGACTTGTGTAAACGCTATGAGTGCGAGAGGTTGAAAGTAATGTACTGCGTGGTTTTGAATGCAGCATTTATTGTTGTGAATATTTGTGTGTGTGTGGGTGTGTTGAAGGTTAAGCCTAGTGAGAGAGCTGGGAACAGAGGTGAGTGGAGACAGCTATAAGCTGCAGCAGATAACCTAAAACACTTGGAAATCTGAAGCACAAGCAGGTCTGCCTTGAAGATAGTGCAGGTTTAGTTCCAGACTAAAGCAAGTCATGTTTTTTTTTGTTTTTTTTTGTGGGGGGGCCGGGGTGCTGCTTTTCTGCAGTGCCTAAACTATGTCTGCATTATGGTCCATTTAGTGTGCAATAGGCTAGGTCTAAAAGAGACCAATGTAGTGTACAATCAAAAATATTTTATTTGCTAAGAATGCTAAGCATCATTATCTGAACCTTCGGCAAAATGTAATCTTGTTGATGGCTGTTCTAGTGCTGGCTGCTGAAAGTGTGACTCATGGAAGCCCCAGAGATACAAAGGCTTGACATCCATCAGGGGACAGAATAAGACACACACTTTACAAAACACTAGTAATTGTTGTATAACTATATAAAACTGAATATATAACTATACACAAGCCCAGTTCAGCAAAGCTGTCATAACACAATGTTATTTAAAAAAAATTACTTTTTTTCTTTAGTAGTTTTAACAGTTCACAAAACATTCAGCGCAGCAACAGCAGGAAGAACTGTCCTCGTTATTTCTCCATTTTCTGTTTCGCCAGGTCATCTCTCTGACGGGGAAGCTGCTCGGCTCCAAGGAGGTCCGTGTTGGGAGTGACAAGGTTGAGATTGAGCGTATGGTAGTCCATGTAATCAGTGGGATGGCCTTACATATATCCGAGGACAAGAACCTACCTGGAGCCATCATGGCTACTGTACACCTAAGAGACCTGCTGGTAGCAAGGCAACAGGTTAGTAAAATAGGTCTAGAAATATCTGGACTGGAAAACTAAGAGGTTTTTTGGGTTTTTTTTTTTGTGACTAATAGTAAAGAACATTTTTTGGAATGTTCATATTTTTGCTTCAATTCTTGTCCATCACCAAGTTTTACCCCACTTGACCCCAAATTTTTATAAAAATGAGGTTGACAGTTTTATCTCCCTTCCTTCCTCACCTTCTTTACCCCTGTCTGGGGCATATGCCATTAACTATGGCTCTCCGTTTATCTCTGTCCTGGGCTGTTTCTTCTGTCTGTCTCCAGGTGTAGTCCATCTTTTTTATCTCTGCTTGAAGACTCCTTCGCCAGGTGCTTCTAGGACTTTCTTGTTTCCTCATACCCTGGGGTTTTCAGGTGAGAGCTTGTCACATTAAGTTTGTGGTTGGCTTTCTAAGTGTATGTCCTGCCCATCTCCAACATCTTTTCATTGTCATTTCTTTCTCTGTGGATTGATTTGTTTTCTGCCATAGTAATGGTGCCTGAGCATCTGATAGTTGTATCTGATTTTTGTGAATTACTTGTATCTTGACCATGTTGAATGTAGATTGTGAGCCAGCTAGATGACGTAGATGTGGTGAAATAATGGGAGCTCTGAGCCATCTAGATGACGTAGATGTGGAGAGATAATGGGAGCTCTGAGCCAGCTAGATGACGTAGATGTGGAGAGATAATGGGAGCTCTGAGCCAGCTAGATGACGTAGATGTGGAGAGATAATGGGAGTTGTGAGCCAGCTAGATGACGTAGATGTGGAGAGATAATGGGAGCTCCGAGCCAGCTAGATGACATAGATGTGATGAGATAGTGGGAGCTCTGAGCCAGCTAGATGACGTAGATGTGGAGAGATAATGGGAGCTCCGAGCCAGCTAGATGACATAGATGTGGTGAGATAGTGGGAGCTCTGAGCCAGCTAGATGACATAGATGTGGAGAGATAATGGGAGCTCCGAGCCAGCTAGATGACATAGACGTGGTGAGATAATGGGAGCTCTGAGCCAGCTAGATGACATAGATGTGGAGAGATAATGGGAGCTCCGAGCCAGCTAGATGACGTAGACGTGGTGAGATAATGGGAGCTCTGAGCCAGCTAGATGACATAGATGTGGAGAGATGATGGGAGTTCCAGATCTGGAAGTTGTTTTATCTCAGCGTGTTCTGTTTGGCTGAGACAGCACCTGCAGGTTCATTAAATTAGGTTTTTTTTTTTTTAAAATTATTATTTGAATGAAACTCAGTAATTCTCACACATTCATGTAAGATAGGATCTCATCATAGCCAGTATATTTTTAGTCTGCTTCCAGCCAACATCTCATCATAACCAGTATATTGTTGGTCCACATCCAGCCAGTATCTCATCATAGGAGGGGTGATTGATAAGTTTGCAATGTGAGGTACAACGGATTATTTGCGGACAACTTTTTTGGGTTATTTCTCAACATAGAGAACTTATCAGTCAGCCCTAGTATCTCCTACATTTTAGTATAAAATCTGTCCTGTCTTTAACTGTCTCTTTCAAGAACAAGACAAGATAGGCCTGTAATGAGCAGGTCCTAAAGTATGTAGTTTGCTCACTCAGGAAGCTGTCTTAGACATCGCAGTACAGTTCAGGGACGACACAGTGCTGCCCCTCTTCAATGTTGAACCAGACGAGTTCGATCTGAAGGTGACGTCTGTAAACCCAGAGGTGGTGGAGGTGGCAGAGTCCGTCACCTCAGCGCCAGACTTGCCTCCGAGCATCAAGGCTGTTGGTAATGGGAAGGGGGAGATTGTCAGAGTCATCTTGAGAGAAAGCGGCGCCTGTAACAGGAAGAAGCCACGTACGTTGGACACAGAATACGTACACGTTCAGGTAGGTTAAGGTTCTTGATATTTTATGCTGAAGAATGTGTCCACTTGTGCATGTTTACAGTTGAAGTAAGTAGTGCTAAGCTTGAGGTTGTAAATGTTCTTGTTTGTTTTGTTCTTCCTAGCTTTTTGTTCTTGCTTGGTCCTTGGACTTGTCTGGAGTACAAGGATGATGATTGTAATTGTTATCTCAGGTTCTGTTCTGTTGCCAGTGACATGCATGTACCTTTGCTTAACATACTCTGCCATGCTACTGTAAATTCAGTAGTGGTAGCTTCAGACTCTTTCAGTAATTGCTAGACTTTATTTACTTTCATGACAGCTTTCAACTTACAGAGTGTCTGCATCATCTACTTTCCAGACTGCTTTCAACTTACAGAGTGTCTGCATTGATTATTACTTTTCTGATAGCTTTCATATTACAGTGTGTCTGCACTGATTATCTACTTTACAGCTTTCATATTACAATGTCTGCAATAATTAATACTTAGTAATTTGTTTAGTAGTTTGACTGTGTTTAATGTGTTCACACCTAAACTAAATGTAATTTGTGATGAGATGGGGAATACCTTGACAGAGACATAAGAAATTCTAGAAAGATGGAAGGAATATTGCAGAGAAAAATATGAAACAACCGACTGTGAAAGCAGAAATCAACAGTGTGAATTATTATTGGAGGAGAAAGAACCCAAACCAACAATAGAAGTTTTATGGGCAATAAAGAATCTGAAAAATGATAAATCACCAGGATGTGATGAGATGACAGCTGAATTTATTAACACTTTGTTGACCACAGTTATTTACCCTGAAAAACCCAGCCATTTTTCTGAAAAATGAACTTTTTTGAGTGAACTTAGAAAAACATGCATATCTCTACTCACCCTTTAGGGAATGTAATCCAACTTGGTAGACAGACTCCCAAGACCCTCTAGTACTTCTTGAGGGTGTGATATCTTGTGAAACAACTATCTGAATGCAGTGGAACTTGACAACTTTGACCACTTTGACAAAAAAAAAAATTTGTTTCACTCTTTTTCTCACTGACCAAGCACACTCTGCACTTGCTAGATGATGCTTTTTTAGTGCCTTCATCCTCAGGATTCACCAGAACATGATTATTTACTATTCCAGACAATCACTGTTGTGCATTGTTGATATCATGCGAACAAATCTTTCGTCTTTCCTTCATCAGTCGAAAGCTGCTGCTTCGGTTTATACAACTCTTGAAATTTAGGCAAAAAATAATCCAGCAGAGGTTTTATTTTGCTAATTCTACTTGTTTCTGGAAATGTTTGAGAGTTGTCAGAGAAATGCAGAAGTGTCAGAAGATGCTCAAATTTAGCTCTGCTCATTGTTTTTGAAAATATTGGTGTTTCCAGAAGAGGGTCTGTTGTTCAGTGTGGCTTCCTAGTCTGGCCCATCAAAATGATCAATCCAAAGAATTTGTTAATGTCTGAATGTGTTATATTTTCAGACAAAAAGGCAGTAGTTTGTTCATATGTTGTGTCTGTGCACAGTATAAATTTTCATGATGAGGTAACAGTTTTTAAAAAATCATTGCCAAACACTGTACTGAAAATTTCCTCCATGCTGTCTTGTTTGTTTACATTCACTGAAACACCAGAATTTCCTATAAATTTTTCAAGAACTGGTGTAGAATCAGTGTTACTCCACACACCTATATCACTGCTAACTATATCACATAAAAAATGTGAAATACTTACTGTTGAAGAATCATATCCTGACTTCGAATCACAATCACACTATCTCTGGAATTTTCACTTCTGACACAGCAACACTGTGCCTAGTTATCGTATTTTTAATCAGATCGCCGTCACAGAAATCACTTTGAAACACATCAATTTCATTACTAGAATCATTAAACAGTGATTTTTATTCATTACTAGGGTAGTCTGACAAAAGATTCTGGGCATAATTCATTGTACTGTCACAGTAACATCGAGCGTAACGTGCTCCGCCATTTGCACAAAATGTCGACTTGGCGAGATCTCGTAAACACGTGTTTCCGACAGCTAAACCCGCGAGATTTCTATTTTTTTTTAAGTTACGAAGATTAAAAACAATATTTTATTATATTAACTTTGCAGTAAAAATACAAACAACCAAAAATTACTTTAAATAACACGCTAGAAACAGTTTAAATAAGACGACCATCGAATACGGCAAATCCGCCTTTCGGTCAACAACGCACGGAAACCAGAAATACGGATTTTCCCGTATTTGGTCAACAAAGTGTTAAAACAGGAGGAAAGGAATGTGCAACAGTCTATCATACACTATGTAAAAAGATATGGCATTCAGGTATTTGGCCAAAAGAATGAAGAACTGTATTCATACCATTGCCAAAAAAAGAGTAACTTGAAATTATGCACAAATTACAGAACTGTTGCCCTGATTAGTCATACCAGTAAAATTCTGTTAAAAATCATAATGGGTAGACTTCGTAAGAAAATAGTCTATATGGTCCAAGGTGGTTTTAGGCAAAGAAGAGGATCAAGAGATCATATATTCAATCTAAGATTAATAATAGAGAAATGCAGAGAGTAATGTGAATCTATATTTATCTTTTATAGATTATTCAAAGGCATTTGATTGTGTACAACACCAGAAACTTTGGGAAATAATGGAAAAAATGGAATTTCCAACACATTTGATACAATTAACATCACTGCTGTATCTAGACCAGCAGGCAGCAGTAAGAATAAATGGTGAAACAACAACTTGGTTTGACATAAAACAAGTTGTCTGTCAGAGGTGCATATTGTCGTCTTACTTATTTAACTTGTATACTGAAAATATAATGAGGAATGTTAGAGAAGATGTAGACAAAGAATATCATGATGCCATAACAATTGGAGGTTATGAAATACCAGAGATTAGATATGCTGATGACACAGTGTTACTGTCCACAACACAAAAAGGAATGGAAAAACTAATTATGTCAGTCCGTAAGAACAGTGAATAGCAAAACCTCTATCTTAATGCGAAGAAAACTAAATTGATGACAACTGACAAAATAAATAAGGCAGCTGATATAGTATCAGTGAGGAAAAATTGGAAGAAGTGGACAGTTTTGAGTATCTTGGATCACTGCTAACTAATAATGGAGATACAATGAGGACATCTATCATTATTTAAAAAGTAGAACAACTAAAGAATCTGTGGAGAGGAAAAAACAGAACTACAAAAATAAGATTGTTAAGGGCATGCATCTTTGTTATCGCAACATATGCTTGTGAGACCTGGACACTTAACAAAACAGCTGAGAAACACATAAATGCTTTTGAATGTAAATGCTACAGAAGAGTTTTTCAGATATCGTCGACACAAAAGAAGAACAAAGATATCAATACTACAAGAGCTTAATATTGAAGAAGGATGGCTAGTAAAGAGGATTAAAGAGAGAAAACTTAAATATTTTGGACACATTAAAACGTCATGATAATCTAGAGAAGACAGTCTTGGAAGGGTACATAATGGGAAAAAGAAAGAGAGGAAGACCAAGGCGAAGATGGCTGCAAGACATCGTTGATGATCAGCAAATGGATGCATCAGCAGCAGGGCATCTTGGTTACAAACGAGAGGCCTACAGGAGTGCTGTTAGGGAGGCAGAGTTCCACAAGGGACATGCAAATGACTGACTGACTGAAAATATGGAGATAATTAAATCACATGTATTTATCTTTGGTGTGTCTTCTATAATGGGGTTTGTCATTTCAGATTCTACTAGCGTTTATTATGTGTATATTGTATATATCAAACTGATGTTGAATGCTTGCAATAGAGTGAAGGACATAATGTCAGATGGGCATCTGTGCCTCATTTGTTCACTCTTTAAAAATGAAATTTTTTTCTTGGTTGATGTTGTTATGCGGAGCCTTGTCATTGTATCACTGGTACATATCCATAAAACAATTAATCTTATACTGTTGTGACTTGTGGAGATCTGCTCCTGTACTCTTCTCACGGTGACCGCAGTCAGGGCTGTGAATAAATATCCTGGCTTCTTTCAGTCTTAAGTTGATTTTGTCCAGCTGTAGTTTCTGTGTTCTGACTCGGATTATATCTTATATCCTTCCCGCGCCGTTAAATGTCACATAGGGCTTGCAAGGTAGCTCGCCACTTTTTCCTGTCTTCGGCGAGTCTTTCAACCTCATCAAAGGATTTTATGCCTGTTAATTTGGCCTCTCTTAACAATGTCCTCTTCAGAGTTTCACGCAGTCTGCCTCTTTTTCTTCTGCCTGTTGTGTTCCACTTGATAGCTTGTTTTGGGATTCTCTGATCATTTCTTCTCATCAAGTGACCAACATATGTCCATCTCCTTTTCCTGATCACCCATGAGACTGATTATTGTTTGCTCATCTGTCTTATCTCTTGCATTGTTCTTGAATTCATTCCACTTGATGCTGAGTATTTTCCGTAAGCATTTGTTTCAAAAGAGTCTAATTTCTTTTCTATTTCTTTAGTTGTTTTCCAGCTTTCATGTGCATAAATGAGGATGGATATATATTTATATTTACTTGCAATAACCACAGGTTGATTTCACAAAAGATATGGAGCTTTACAATGTCATACAGAGCGATGGTTACTATTATAACCGTGCCAGTGACCGTAGGCATGGCAACAGCAACAACCAGGATCACTACATGAACAAAGAGGAGTACTTCAAACAGCAGAAACAGAACTTCAACAAGCAGCAGCAAGCTGTACACTCAGCCGAAGACACAAACAGTCCCAAGTCTGGGCCAAGGGTGGGTGACTCTTTCAAATATTTCCACACTTTTTCTTCTCTTCGTTGTTTTCTCTCTGAGTGTTATTTCTTGTGTTTCTTCACCTCCTTCTTCCTTGTAGTTTGCAGTGTTTTGTTCTCTGTTGTTGCGTCTGGTTCACAGCTGTCTCGTGTTTATGTAGTTCTTTGTTCTTTCATGTGTAATGTGTCTGAGTTATGTCATGGTTTATGTGGTTCACAGTTTTGTTTATAGTTGTGTAAGTTTGTTTGATTCACAGCAGTGACAAAATATATGCAGAATTTTTCAGTGCATGTGTAAGTATATTCTAAAAAAAAAAGTTTTATGTGCAACTGTGCATCATAATGTCAAATTACAGATTATAATTTAAAGTTCTTGTAAGGAAAAAAGTACTAAACCTTAAAGAAATCAGGAAGAGAAACTAATGTAGTGCTGTCATAAATCTCTGCAGCCCTACTACAGCACAGAGTAACATTGGGAAATTAAAAACAATAGTAGCAGTTTTATTTCTCACAGACTGTAAAACTGCTTGATTTTGTTTTGTGTGCATGCGGCCAAGCTGCTGCACAGCTTAGAGAGAACATTGGTTGGTGGTTCCACCATGTCTTTGTTCTGTTTTGCATGGGTCTGTTTCACAACTCTGTCGTGTTTTCTTTCCAAGTGGTTCTCTGTTCTGTCATGTGTGTGTGGATCTAAGTTTGTCATGTGTATGTGGTTGTATGCTGTATCATGTATGTATAAACCAGTTCTGTAATATGTACATGATCTGTTCTGTCAAGCTGGTGATTGTTTTCTGACATTTTTGAAAAAAGTAAATTTGTTTTGTCTGTCACTGTGTACAGTTATTTTGACACCAATAATTCACTCGTCGTTTACTGTTCTCATGAATTCAGAAATGTGAAATTGTTTGCGTTGGGTTTTATTACAAAAGTCTCTTTTTTATTTATACATCATAGGAGGAATAGTTAAGACCATCCCCACAATACAGTGTTTGTAATTTTCTATGAGGTTTACTCATTTTTGTACACTTTCTTACCGTCTTATAGTATTGAAATCATACAGTTCCTCTGTCATTGTTCTCAGCATCCGTACTTTGGTGTGGAGTTGTTGAAAGACTAGGATTACATTTTTAAATGATACAGAAAGATATTTGTGGTATAAAAGTCTACAAAAGCAACAAGATAAGTCGTTCGTCTATCTAAATGTTTTCTGCTAATCTCAGTTCTGCAGAAGCTGGTATAAATGTAGCCAGTGTTTTACTCTATGGAAGTGAATGCTGGAAAATCACCAAAACCATAGAAAACAAGTTGAATTCTTTCCAGACTAAACGTTTACGAAGAATTAGAAAAATATTTTGGCCAAACACCATAAGAAATAACATCTTGTTGGCAGAGATGCAGATGAAGCCACTGACAGCAATTAATGAGGAAAGACGCTGGCGATGATTGGGACATGTGCTCCGAATGACTGTTAACTCACTAGCAAAAATAGCACTAAGATGGACACCACAGGGGAACAGAAGTAAGGGTAGACCAAAAGAGACATGGAGAAGAACAACAGAGAGGATGTTGAGCAATAGAGGGCTCACCTGGGCAAGAGCAGAAAAAAAGGCAAAGGACAGGCATTTGTGGAAAACCCTTGCAGAAGCCCCATGTGCCCTGGGCACTTAAGGTTCAGAGAGAGAGAGAGAGAGTGTTTTATGTTCTGTGACAAGGGTCACTGCTAACTAATAATGTAGATACAATGAGGGAAATTAAAAGGAGGACATCTATTGCTCTTCAGAAAGTAAAACAAATAAAGAATCTGTGGAGAGGAACAAATAGAACTACAAAAATAAGATTTTTAAGGGCATGCATCTTTCCCATCACATCACATGCCTGTGAGACCTGGACACTTAACAAAACAGCCGAGAAACACATAAATGCCTTTGAATGTAAATGCTACAGAAGAGTTCTCCAGATATCGTGGACACAAAAAAGAACAAATATATCTATACTACAAGAGCTTAATATTGAAGAAGGCTGGCTAGTAAAGAGGATTAAAGAGAGAAAACTTAAATATTTTGGCCACATTAAACGTCATGATAATTTAGAGAAGACCATATTGGAATGATACATAATGGTAAAAAGAAAAAGAGGAAGACCAAAACGAAGACGGCTGCAAGAAATCGTTGACAATCTCCAAATGGACGCAGCAGCAGCAAGCCATCTTGCTCACAACCGAGAGGCCTACAGGAGTACTGTTTGGGAGGCAAAGTTCCGCAAGGGATATACAAATGAATGAATGAATGACAAGGGTCAGAATAAACTGGTAATAATTGGTGATTGCATTAACTGGCAGATAGAGGCTAATTACCAGTAAAAACAAAAAGTGAAATTTGTGGATGTCATCGGTTACTGCAACCAATTTATCAAAAACCTGATAAAAAGCAGCCAGTGAGATCAGCTGGAGACTAATCAGGCATTGGACTGATGGTGCTTAGTTTACATGGAAGAGATTAATCAGGGCATTAGACTGATGGTGCTTAGTTTACATGGAGGAGAATCAGCCGAGTTTTATGTTGGGTCAGCATTTTATAAAGATTAGATCTTGGTGCACCATATCCCATGTGCCTCTAAGGCATGACAGGATTACCTTTACCTTTAGATCTGGGTGCAAATACAGTAAGAAAAAAACTTCACACAAACATTTAATGTTCAGTGACGGTGAAGAGTATGTTCAGTTTTACTTTGAAAAAAAAAAAAAGAAAGAAATATGGTACCGAATGAAATATTGAAAAAACCGGTATTTTGGTAAGTAATTCATGTAAAGCGACAGGCAGATACAAGTGTACCGGTTTCAAAACATCCTAACATGGTCATTGATTAATGATTAATTACTGTTCTTCTTGTATTATGAGTGTCAGCAGAAACTGGTATTATTGTAGTTACTCTTTTTTTCTTTTGTAATAGGCGTACCCACTAGAGAAAGACTATGATCGACCAGAAACATTTACATCATCAGATGTCGGCGATGAGGTAACCGAGGAGCCAAAATCTGAAGCTCTTGCGCAGGCTGTGAGCACGAAAGCTAGACACCCATCTCCATTAGAGATCGGCATGTATGTGCTGGTCGCCGTGTTTGTGTTTGCCATTTTAGTATTCACTGCAAATTGCGCTGTGTTCATGGTGAGGTATCAGCGGAAGTGTTCGCCCAAGAGCTCCCGTGTTATGGTTGGTTCTATATCCCAAGCTCCTGACTGGGTTTGGGTTGGCCGGGCAACTTTAGAACGACGTGGCGCTGCCAATGCTGGCTGCAACCATGCTCTCATGGCCGAGGAAGATTTTAACGGCAACCAGATGGTTATGCCAAACGGCGCAGCAGATCGTCGGCGTCAGCATGTTCAGCGACACAAAAGCAGTGAGACTGCTGCGGCCAGCAGTACCAGTGGCGTCACCGGAAGCAGTTCGTCCGGCTCGGCCAGTAATCGTAATAGCGTGATTTCTACCTACAAAGGGTCTGAGTGCAGCATCCGCATCACATCCAACCCATTAATGGATGAAGACTGTGGAATGGGTTACAACGAAGCAGAGTGGGACTATGAGGCTATGGGCATGACGTACGAACAGCTGATGGAGTACTTTGAGAATCTCCGAGAATCGTCTGCCTAGTCTGGGACCATAACTTGTTTTCATAAACTCTTGTCCAGAGAGACAGTGGTTGTATTAGAATCAGTGATTCTCAAAGTTTGCTGTCCCTTTGCCTCCCTAAATGACCCCAGAAACTTTTTTTTTCACTTAGTTGATGCCCCTTGCTTCTCCCTTCACACACACACACCCCCCTCCCCCTAGGATCGTCCTATGGGCCCAGCGGGTAGTAGCTACCCACTTTGGGAATGACTGTCTTAGATCATGTTCTGTCACTCACAGAGCACCTTATCTGTCTGGGAAGACGAGAGATCTTTTTAACAACTGCAGTTCTTTTACTGTGTTTCATGGTGACATGGAAGATGGAGGTATCGGCAAATGGTCAAGCATTTGGGTCAGCCAGGTGTACCACTTGTACAGTTTTTGTTGTACATTGTAACTTATTCTCACTTTGGGTGTAGTGATCACTGAACCAAGTACAGGAACAATGCTAAACTATGTTATGTCTGTAGCTAGCTAGGAGTTGCTCCCCATGGAGCTGTGTTTGTAGTAGTTATGGTTAAATAGTACACACAAATATAGAGAGGAGAAACTAGTTACACAATAAGTGGAGCAGTTGCACACATCCTTGCACATTGTCGAAGCTTTCGAAAGAGCATCATTTGCTTTAACACTGTGGTCTGCATTCTTGCAAATGGTTTGATAAACAGATCTGTCCAGTTCCCAGAAACACATGCAATATATCCAGGAAATGATTTGAATGTTCATATAATGTCTCTTGTCTAGAATAAAAAAAATAAAATTTAAAACTGCAGAGCGCATGTCAGAAACTTATAGTCAGAAGAGTTCACCAAGTGGGAGGCGCTACTCTGATGGTCATTTGCTTGTTCTTGCTGCTTTTAACACTTTTCCTGCCACCATTTTTTTGTTGGTATGGACACCATGAGCCATAATCTAAAATAGCACACCTATATAAAAGCAAACAATTTGTTTCCAAGCCTGGTATTACGTTAGCGATAATTTGTAAGCATAGAGTTTTATTTACACTACCCTCCTCCATTACAGTTTGAAAACCTTTTGGTTCGTGGGGGGGGGGGGAATTGTGTAACATTGTAGAGAAAATGTTGCAGGTAGTAGTTGTGGTGACTCACTAGATGTTTTGTCTGCATACAGCTCACAGAGAAAGGTAAAATGGGGAGGTTGTGCGTGAAGGTAGAATCCTACAGACCAAGATGTGTAGTTATCTGTCATGCTGTGCTGCTTTGGCTTGGGCTATTCAGGAGTAAAACTATAACTGGTTGGTGCTTCTCCACAATGTGAAGATGCACGGGAGAATCGTCTATGTATTTTACAAACAACGAATAGGTTGATACGCCAGTTTGCCACCGTCACGCTGGCTAAATGAACTCTCTTCTGACGCTGCTTGATTACTGTTTCAACTCGATGTCTCTGCCACGGCCAGATGGGTTATGGGAGCATTGTCATACCTCAAGTTAGTACGAGCTCATTCAATTTGCAAAATTGTTTACATTTGTTAAAGTTATTTTTAACTTTTTGTTATCATTAGTTATAAATACGAGCGTATTTTACTTTTTACTTTCATCTCTTCTACAGTTAAAGTGGATTGTAAGACAATAATTTTTTGCAAAGTTTACATTTTTGAGCATTTTTTTGCAATTTTTTTTTTTTTTCATTGTTTCACCAAATTTCTAGAGAACTGTTTTATTGCCAGGTGCTCATTTGCAGACAAAACCCAGGTCATAATATTTTTGTGTGCATTTCACAAAATTGGCATCTGATTTTTTTCTGTTTTTTTTTTTTTTTGGTATGTCATTTTTTTTCTTATTGATGATTGTATTGGTGATATCTAAGTCAGAATTTAGCATTTTTTGTGTTATTACATATGTCATTTCTGTTCATAGATCTGTAATCATCATCTTGTGTTAACTGTTATTTGTTGCATTGTTTTGTTGTAGAAGATAATGTTTGTGGGTTTTAAACAGTGCATGTGAGGGTAGGTTGTTTGAATATTTGGGAGTTTTTGTGGGTTTAATATGTGCTTTCAGTGTAAGACTGGAGGATTATGATTGTGTCAGCACACTAGCCACAGGTTCATGCTAGCCAACAGCAGCTTGGTTTTATCATGTCACAAGTTGATGTTACTGTTGTGACCTGCTGCTGTGCTTACAGGCTGTTGAAGACAGGTTCATGTTATCTTGGCTGTTGAATGTGTTTACTGGGACCTGCTGGTGGTGGGGGTTTTGTGTGTGGAGTGTTGGTGTTAATATTTTCTATCAGCTGTACTAAAACAGTTTGATGATTTAACAGTTGTTATGCAGATAGAGTGAACAGACAAGATATTTTTGTTCACCTGATGGTTGTGAGAATAGTCTACTGCTGTAGCTGTGCTGATGGCTAGCATGCTTCTAGTAGGCAGTCTATCACTCTCTCCTTCTCCCTCGTAGAATGTCTGGAACGGGGTGAAAGTTACATGAAAAAGGACAGAATGTCAGGTGGGCCTGCCTGTCCAATTCTTAATCCTTTGGAAATAAAGATCAATCAATCAGTTCCCCATCCCTCTCTCTCTCTCTCTCTCTCTCTGTGCTTATATCTCAATGTTTCATCATTTAGGATGTAAATTTGTTAATGCACGAGAGATTTTATGGTTTTCATTGTTGAAGATGAGATAAAGAGAGCTCAGATATTTTCTAAAATCAAATGGCATTTTTAGTTGTCCTGGTGAGAGATTGTATCCAGTGTGTTTGTTTCATGTGTGTTTTCAGTTGGACTATTAATAGTCTGTCCTCCTGGATTATTTGATATTCTGGCTGGTCTTAATTAATGTTTTAAGAAATCAGCAGGAAAAAAAAAAAAAGGAAAAGAAATTTAATGGATGAGAAAGGGAGGTCTTCAAAACACAGCCATAGGAATGATTAATTGAAGAAGAAGAAGGCATAGAGAAAACATAGTGTACACTCATGTGGTAGAACAATCACCAGCGGAAGAAATGGATATCAGTATAACTGCTACTGATGATGGTGATGAATTACATCTGTTATAACATTTTTTTGAATATTTGAGATATAAATTCTGCCACTAAGGTGTATACATATGTTTTGACTGTATCAGAGTTTTTATGGGAAATTCCGCTGTAAATTGCTATGTCATGGGTGTAAGAGCAGACTTACATCAGACACAGACAGTAGATAAGATGTTGCTAGTTTATGACATACGCAGACAGACAGTAGATAAGATGTTGCTAGTTTATGACATACGCAGACAGACACTTGACAAAAACTTTGTTTTATTATAAGCAGGACATACCAACTCATTAATATTGGTCAGTAAAAAAGCAGCTTATGTTCTTTCTCAGTTATGAGATTGTGTATATTCCTTGTTAGCTTCTGCCTTGTAGTGGCTTATGTGCTTGTAGATTTATTTATTTATTTCTGTGCAATTCTTGTGTGGCTTTGTCAGTCTGTAATCATGGTAGTTGTCTAAACCTGACCATGGTGGTAGTTGTCTAAACCTAACCATGGTAGTAGTTGTCTAAACCTGACCATGGTAGTAGTTGTCTAAACCTGACCATAGTAGTAGGTGTCTAAACCCAACTATGGTAGTAGTTGTCTAAACCTAACCATAGTAGTAGGTGTCTAAACCCAACTATGGTAGTAGTTGTCTAAACCTGACCATGGTAGTAGCTGTCTAAACCTGACCATGGTAGTAGTTGTCTAAACCTGACCATGGTAGTAGTTGTCTAAACCTGACCATAGTAGTAGTTGTCTAAACCTGACCATGGTAGTAGTTGTCTAAACCTGACCATAGTAGTAGTTGTCTAAACCTGACCATAGTAGTAGTTGTCTAAACCTGACCATGGTAGTAGTTGTCTAAACCTGACCATGGTAGTAGTTGTCTAAACCTGACCATAGTAGTAGTTGTCTAAACCTGACCATGGTAGTAGTTGTCTAAACCTGACCATAGTAGGAGTTGTCTAAACCTGACCATAGTAGTAGCTGTCTAAACCTGACCATAGTAGTAGTTGTCTAAACCTGACCATGGTAGTAGTTGTCTAAACCTGACCATAGTAGTAGTTGTCTAAACCTGACCATAGTAGTAGTTGTCTAAACCTGACCATGGTAGTAGTTGTCTAAACCTGACCATGGTAGTAGTTGTCTAAACCCGACCATGGTTGTAGTTATCTAAACCCAACTATGGTAGTAGCTGTCTAAACCCAACTATGGTAGTAGTTGTCTAAACCCAACTATGGTAGTAGTTGTCTAAACCCAACTATGGTAGTAGTTGTCTAAACCCAACTATGGTAGTAGTTATCTAAACCCAACTATGGTGGTAGTAGCTGTCTAAACCCAACCAAGGTGGTAGTTGTCTAAACCCGACCATGATGTTAGTTGTCCAAACCCAACCATGGTGGTAGTTGTCTAAACCTAACCATGGTGGTAGTCATCATCCAACTGATGAGAAAAGTGTTTTTGGAGATAAGGGAGGTCAAGTTTTGATGTTGAAGCTACTTCAGTGTATGGAAGTTATCCATACATTGTGCCACTATGACAGTTTGTAGAATTATGCTCACAAGATTTATAGTTTATTACATGTATGCACATGTTATATGTTGGTTGAAGCAGAGCAACTGAGTATAGTGTTTAGTGTTACATAGAAATTATGGGATATCAAAGTAGAATTTTGTCTTATAATAAACCTATTTGGTGGCCTTTGTATTGATATCTGCCTTGCAAGCGTGTTGGACGTGTAAAGCTTGCAGAATTAAATATTTTTATTTTGAACATTTACGCATTTTTATAATTTTCTTGAATATGAGTTAAACAAATTGATGAGAATTACAGAGACCACAAACCGTGAGTCTCTTTAGAAATCTTAATACTGAGAGTCTTAGATCAGTGTGCAAGTTCATTCTAGCAGTTTGGTTTGTAGGTCATTGTGTAAACATGTATGCTGGTGAAGAATTGCTGCTATGTGTCACACTGTCACGGTTACCATTTTCTTGACTGTACGTTGCTGCTCTCTCTGTATTTTTAGTCCTTCGATTTATTTTGTGTGGAGCGGCGGACAGTTTGAGGTCTGTTTATGTCAGATTTCAGCAGTACAAGTGCAGGGATGTGAATGTGAAATATGTGGAAGTTTGAGTGATATTATGTGACCGTTGTTATTATTATTATTATTCAGATATTTTGTAAATATACACAGTGCCAGGATGAGAACAATATTTATCTATTCACCGACCACGTTATCATGAGTTCTTCTGGCACCAAGACCACTCTATATCATGTTGTACATACATTCACTGGGTGTTCAGTGTTCTGTGTGTGTTTATCCTGCACATTTTATCATGTTTAATATGTTCTTATGATGATCACACTAGCATACACACACCCACATGGTGACTAAACTAACATACATACCTGCATGATGACCAGACTAGCATACACCTACATGTGACCAGACTAACATACTCACACCCACATAGTGACCAGACTAACATACACCTACATGTGACCAGACTAACATACACCTACATGTGACCAGACTAGCATACACCTACATGTGACCAGACTAACATACACCTACATGTGACCAGACTAACATACACCTACATGTGACCAGACTAACATACACCTACATGTGACCAGACTAGCATACACCCACATAGTGACCAGACTAACATACACCTACATGTGACCAGACTAGCATACACCCACATAGTGGCCAGACTAACATACACCTACATGTGACCAGACTAGCATACACCTACATAGTGACCAGACTAGCATACACCTACATGTGACCAGACTAACATACACCTACATGTGACCAGACTAGCATACACCCACATGTGACCAGACTAACATACACCTACATGTGACCAGACTAGCATACTCACACCCAGATAGTGACCAGACTAACATACAAACTCTGTCACACTGACAGCACATACAGCCACATATCTTAGAATAATAACTGTGATTTGTGTGAAGTATTTTCCTATCTCCCTAGAACTGTGAGCTGATGTTCTGCCCAGCCAGTGTGATGAAGAAGTTGAGGTGCAACATCACGTTGGATGGGGCTGGGTTATATAAGGCGGCTATTTTCTCAGACCTTGACTGGAGCTTAAAAGAAACCTGGGGTGTGCAATACTTCTTTAACGGGCTCCACCACTGGGGGGGGGGGGGCCTGGGAAATGCAAAGTGTAGATATAATGCTATAAGTTGTGATTCACTGAGAGTTGAACTTTGAACTCTAATTACATGCAACTGTCAAACCACACTAAATTTTGTTGTTGTTGTTACAACCAGGAACCAGGTGTGTTATTTGTGTAAACCTAACCATGGTGGTAGTCATCATCCAAACGATGAGAAAAGTGTTTTTGGAGATAAGGGAGGTCAAGTTTTGATGTTGAAGCTACTTCAGTGTATGGAAGTTATCCATACATTGTGCCACTATGACAGTTTGTAGAATTATGCTCACAAGATTTATAGTTTATTACATGTATGCACATGTTATATGTTGGTTGAAGCAGAGCAACTGAGTATAGTGTTTAGTGTTACATAGAAATTATGGGATATCAAAGTAGAATTTTGTCTTATAATAAACCTATTTGGTGGCCTTTGTATTGATATCTGCCTTGCAAGCGTGTTGGACGTGTAAAGCTTGCAGAATTAAATATTTTTATTTTGAACATTTACGCATTTTTATAATTTTCTTGAATATGAGTTAAACAAATTGATGAGAATTACAGAGACCACAAACCGTGAATCTCTTTAGAAATCTTAATACTGAGAGTCTTAGATCAGTGTGCAAGTTCATTCTAGCAGTTTGGTTTGTAGGTCATTGTGTAAACATGTATGCTGGTGAAGAATTGCTGCTATGTGTCACACTGTCACGGTTACCATTTTCTTGACTGTACGTTGCTGCTCTCTCTGTATTTTTAGTCCTTCGATTTATTTTGTGTGGAGCGGCGGACAGTTTGAGGTCTGTTTATGTCAGATTTCAGCAGTACAAGTGCAGGGATGTGAATGTGAAATATGTGGAAGTTTGAGTGATATTATGTGACCGTTGTTATTATTATTATTATTCAGATATTTTGTAAATATACACAGTGCCAGGATGAGAACAATATTTATCTATTCACCGACCACGTTATCATGAGTTCTTCTGGCACCAAGACCACTCTATATCATGTTGTACATACATTCACTGGGTGTTCAGTGTTCTGTGTGTGTTTATCCTGCACATTTTATCATGTTTAATATGTTCTTATGATGATCACACTAGCATACACACACCCACATGGTGACTAAACTAACATACATACCTGCATGATGACCAGACTAGCATACATACCTACATGATGACCAGACTAACATACTCACACCCACATAGTGACCAGACTAACATACACCTACATGTGACCAGACTAACATACACCTACATGTGACCAGACTAACATACACCTACATGTGACCAGACTAGCATACACCCACATAGTGGCCAGACTAACATACACCTACATGTGACCAGACTAACATACACCTACATGTGACCAGACTAGCATACACCCACATAGTGGCCAGACTAACATACACCTACATGTGACCAGACTAACATACACCTACATGTGACCAGACTAGCATACTCACACCCAGATAGTGACCAGACTAACATACAAACTCTGTCACACTGACAGCACATACAGCCACATATCTTAGAATAATAACTGTGATTTGTGTGAAGTATTTTCCTATCTCCCTAGAACTGTGAGCTGATGTTCTGCCCAGCCAGTGTGATGAAGAAGTTGAGGTGCAACATCACGTTGGATGGGGCTGGGTTATATAAGGCGGCTATTTTCTCAGACCTTGACTGGAGCTTAAAAGAAACCTGGGGTGTGCAATACTTCTTTAACGGGCTCCACCACTGGGGGGGGGGGGGCGCCTGGGAAATGCAAAGTGTAGATATAATGCTATAAGTTGTGATTCACTGAGAGTTGAACTTTGAACTCTAATTACATGCAACTGTCAAACCACACTAAATTTTGTTGTTGTTGTTACAACCAGGAACCAGGTGTGTTATTTGTGTAAGGAATTCTCAAAACATAAACAGGTTTTCCCAACTTTTTCTTTCTTGTCGGTGCTGGACTTCCCAGCTGTGCTGGCCAGGCAGAAGCTTGTCGTGTTCACATTCTCGCCTCACTAGTTCTTCATAAACAGGCAGTGAACTATCTTCTTTGTTTACTAAACAGACTGTTACGTCTACGGATGTCTTCATTACTTGCCTCTCATACACAAACTTTGGTAATATTAGTCCTGCATTATACAGTCCAGCTTTTGCTTTAATGAAGTGATTGGAAATATTTCAGAAAACTTCACCCTTTACTTTCATTTCTCTTTGAAAACTTTATTAACTTTTTGTTTTCATTGTTTTTCATTCCCAGTTTAGCATTTACATAATTTGATGTTCAGTATTAATGCTATGCCACATCAAGTTGCATTTGCTAGAGGCATTCATTGTTTGTGTACAACAGGGCCAGTGCTATCATCAGCTTGAAGATAGTGCAAGACATTTGTTAGAAATAACTTGGAGGCTACCTGCCTAATTATGTAGCAAATAGCAGTTAATCTTCTATCACATTTAACCTTTATATATATATATATATATGAGTGTCTCCATTTCAGAAATAATTTGGCTTTATTAACTATACAAAAGAATATAAGATTTAAAGTCAGTTATAGATTCATATACAGAATTGTTTTCTCAAATTTCATTAAGTAATCATAGGATATAACTTAATTGTAAGTTCTTATACTGAATTATCTTCTAAAATTTCATGAATTAATCAGAAAATGAGGAAGGTGAAAATGAAACACATTAAGTTGTAAATAAACTGGATTATCACAGCAGGATACACTTAGTGGATATACAAGGGTTATATTTGGGGTTATCTTGTTTTGTTTTATTTTTTTTTTAACACTGAAACAAAGCTCTCTACACTCCTGCTGAACTCTTGATGATGATGATTTATGATATTTTATTTTATTTTGTGATAAGACATATGTCATTAATCCATTATCAGGTTTGCTATCATTTTGTGAATGTCTGTCTCTACACAGTTTGTACTTAAGTAAGGTTTACTTTCTTTGAAAATGACTTGGTTCTGTTACATCATAAATATATTTGTGGTTTTATTTCCTTGAATGTGACTCAATTCTATTATATCACCAACATATAAACATATGGTTTATTTTCGTTGATTGTGACTCAGTTTTTGTTACATCACAAAATAAATGTGAGTTTTGTTTGTTTTTAATGTTTTTTTTCTTTTTGTTTTTAATGTGACTTGGTTCTATTATATCACAAATAAACCTGTGGTTTATTTCTCTGAATGTGTGTCTGCAGGTGGTTTATTTCATAAAAATAACTGTTTTCTCTATATGTATCTATGGGTAGATGCCATAGGTTACAAAAACATTTCAGCATTTCTAGTATGTATCGATATCTAAAGACAGGACAGTATTTTCCAAACACCAAACTTTCTTTTATTCATCTGCAGATGTTTATTTGCATGAAGGGCATCCTTGGAAAATAAACAGAACAACTTGCAGACCTTCTGAGAGAAGGTATCATGACCAACATATTTCATTCCACAGCTCATATTTAACCTTTATATATATATATATATGAGTGTCTCCATTTCAGAAATAATTTGGCTTTATTAACTATACAAAAGAATATAAGATTTAAAGTCAGTTATAGATTCATATACAGAATTGTTTTCTCAAATTTCATTAAGTAATCATAGGATATAACTTAATTGTAAGTTCTTATACTGAATTATCTTCTAAAATTTCATGAATTAATCAGAAAATGAGGAAGGTGAAAATGAAACACATTAAGTTGTAAATAAACTGGATTATCACAGCAGGATACACTTAGTGGATATACAAGGGTTATATTTGGGGTTATCTTGTTTTGTTTTATTTTTTTTTTTAACACTGAAACAAAGCTCTCTACACTCCTGCTGAACTCTTGATGATGATGATTTATGATATTTTATTTTATTTTGTGATAAGACATATGTCATTAATCCATTATCAGGTTTGCTATCATTTTGTGAATGTCTGTCTCTACACAGTTTGTACTTAAGTAAGGTTTACTTTCTTTGAAAATGACTTGGTTCTGTTACATCATAAATATATTTGTGGTTTTATTTCCTTGAATGTGACTCAATTCTATTATATCACCAACATATAAACATATGGTTTATTTTCGTTGATTGTGACTCAGTTTTTGTTACATCACAAAATAAATGTGAGTTTTGTTTGTTTTTAATGTTTTTTTTCTTTTTGTTTTTAATGTGACTTGGTTCTATTATATCACAAATAAACCTGTGGTTTATTTCTCTGAATGTGTGTCTGCAGGTGGTTTATTTCATAAAAATAACTGTTTTCTCTATATGTATCTATGGGTAGATGCCATAGGTTACAAAAACATTTCAGCATTTCTAGTATGTATCGATATCTAAAGACAGGACAGTATTTTCCAAACACCAAACTTTCTTTTATTCATCTGCAGATGTTTATTTGCATGAAGGGCATCCTTGGAAAATAAACAGAACAACTTGCAGACCTTCTGAGAGAAGGTATCATGACCAACATATTTCATTCCACAGCTCATATTTACTGGCACCATTTGATTGGAACAGTTTATAATCCAAATAGTTTCTAAACAAAATAAACATAAAACAGTAACTAAACAATTGAATAGTAGCAGTATCACTAGAGATATCACAAAGAACAGACCCTAATTTGTAATCACGAGTCTTTCATACATTTCCATAAATTTTAACTTCCTGCCAGGATATGCTGTTTCCTAAACTTGTCCAGGCTAGGATATGTTGTGTTTCCTAAACTTGTCCAGGCCAGGATATGTTGTGTTTCCTAAACTTGTCCAGGCTAGGATATGTTGTGTTTCCTAAACTTGTCCAGGCCAGGATATGTTGTGTTTCCTAAACTTGTCCAGGCTAGGATATGTTGTGTTTCCTAAACTTGTCCAGGCTAGGATATGTTGTGTTTCCTAAACTTGTCCAGGCTAGGATATGTTGTGTTTCCTAAACTTGTCCAGGCTAGGATATGTTGTGTTTCCTAAACTTGTCCAGGCTAGGATATGTTGTTTCCTAAACTTGTCCAGGCTAGGATATGTTGTTTCCTAAACTTGTCCAGGCTAGGATATGTTGTTTCCTAAACTTGTCCAGGCCAGGATATGTTGTTTCCTAAACTTGTCCAGGCTAGGATATGTTGTGTTTCCTAAACTTGTCCAGGCTAGGATATGTTGTTTCCTAAACTTGTCCAGGCTAGGATATGTTGTGTTTCCTAAACTTGTCCAGGCCATCACCCCTTGCCTCCCAGCTTGGTTCTGACGTCCTCTGCTGCTCCTTTCTTCCCCTGCCCCACACCCTTGTACTCTCCCAGTGCCCTCACCACCCGCTTGGGGACCACTGATTAAAAATACCTAGTCCATGCAAATACATCCCTGTAACTGGTCGGAAGGAGTGGATCTAAAGCAGAAGAAGTTGAGATTTAACCCATGTGACAGAGACCCTTACCTAAGTGGACAAAACCACTGAGAAGTTGCCACTGTTACAGCAACTCGGAGAACCTACCACTGCTGCTGCTGCTGGCTCCACTTTTCAGTCTTCAGTTTGCCAGGTTTCTGACATTCTACAGTGGTCTCAACACACACTGAACTTGCCAAAGTGGCAAGAGACAATAATGCAGATCCTTGGACTGGCCGACACACCAAAAGAAGATGGTCAACAACTTAACTCTGGGGCAACTGGCTACCACTGTTCAACAAACCTACAAGTGAATGTCCAAATTTAACTGAAACACTAATGGACAAAAAGATCAGGAAAGGCAATTAAAACTGTCAAATGACATCTGGGTGTGAAAGCCAGAGAGGCAATTATTCTATGTGATCTATGTTCTTTGAAAATGGAAGCTGACTCCCAATTGATAAAAACCCGACTGATAACTGTTTGCAAGCTACATTTTATAAAAATCAACGGCCTGAATATCAACACACTAATTTTCTGCATTCTTTCTCTCTTTTCAATTCTTACAAAAATGCATTGCAACAATGTTAAAAATGTAATTTAGAAAAGAGAGAGAGAGGAAGAATAGAGAGAAAGAACATATTCTGGTTAGAGAAGTAAAATTAAAATGAGAAAAAAAATAAGTAGAAGATATCATCTGATTACAGAAACAGAAAAATATTACAGAAATCATGAACAACAAGTATCCCCGTGATAGACTGTGATGAGCGGCCAACTTTCAACCAAACGTGTTTCCACTCCAGGCACAGTACGGTGCTTGGATGTCCGAAATTACAATGTAAAACCTGAAACAAGACAAACAAGAACAGACATTCTAAACTGTATTTATTCAGCATTCAATCCTAGGTCATGCTAAATCTGGGGTCATGCAGAACATGGAGGGGATGTTGGTCAATTCTCCACACTGTGGAAGACTTGGGGAAAAACTGGTGGAATTATCCAGTCTAAGACATTCAAAAGAAGGATGATGATGATGATGGTGGATGAATAGTAGTGGTGAATTATGATAATGATGGGGTGGTGGAAGTTGATAGTGATAATGATGGATGATGACAAAGTGAATGTGACGAAAAATTCGCAAGATTGCTTTAGTCTTTATTTCTTCACTGCCATTATCTACTCACAAGACTGCTTTAGTCTTTATTTCTTCACTGCCATTATCTACTCACAAGATTGCTTTAGTCTTTATTTCTTCACTGCCATTATCTACTCACAAGATTGCTTTAGTCTTTATTTCTTCACTGCCATTATCTACTCACAAGACTGCTTTAGTCTTTATTCCTTCACTGCCATTATCTACTCACAAGATTGCTTTAGTCTTTATTTCTTCACTGCCATTATCTACTCACAAGATTGCTTTAGTCTTTATTTCTTCACTGCCATTATCTACTCACAAGACTGCTTTAGTCTTTATTTCTTCACTGCCATTATCTACTCACAAGATTGCTTTAGTCTTTATTTCTTCACTGCCATTATCTACTCACAAGATTGCTTTAGTCTTTATTTCTTCACTGCCATTATCTACTCACAAGATTGCTTTAGTCTTTATTTCTTCACTGCCATTATCTCTACTCACAAGACTGCTTTAGTCTTTATTTCTTCACTGCCATTATCTATTCACAAGATTGCTTTAGTCTTTATTTCTTCACTGCCATTATCTCTACTCACAAGACTGCTTTAGTCTTTATTTCTTCACTGCCATTATCTACTCACAAGATTGCTTTAGTCTTTATTTCTTCACTGCCATTATCTACTCACCACTGCCATTATCTACTCACAAGATTGCTTTAGTCTTTATTTCTTCACTGCCATTATCTACTCACAAGATTGCTTTAGTCTTTATTTCTTCACTGCCATTATCTATTCACAAGATTGCTTTAGTCTTTATTTCTCACTGCCATTATCTACTCACAAGATTGCTTTAGTCTTTATTTCTTCACTGCCATTATCTCTACTCACAAGACTGCTTAGTCTTTATTTCTCACTGCCATTATCTATTCACAAGATTGCTTAGTCTTTATTTCTTCACTGCCATTATCTCTACTCACAAGACTGCTTTAGTCTTTATTTCTTCACTGCCATTATCTACTCACAAGATTGCTTTAGTCTTTATTTCTTCACTGCCATTATCTACTCACAAGATTGCTTTAGTCTTTATTTCTTCACTGCCATTATCTACTCACAAGATTGCTTTAGTCTTTATTTCTTCACTGCCATTATCTACTCACAAGATTGCTTTAGTCTTTATTTCTTCACTGCCATTATCTATTCACAAGATTGCTTTAGTCTTTATTTCTTCACTGCCATTATCTACTCACAAGACTGCTTTAGTCTTTATTTCTTCACTGCCATTATCTATTCACAAGACTGCTTTAGTCTTTATTTCTTCACTGCCATTATCTACTCATTTTCTCTACTGCATCTGCTTCACTGGAAACCTGTATTCTGACTGGATGTCACCATACTTAGTGTGCTGTCATTGTATACTTTTATTTCATGGCACCACCCCTCAGTCTACCTCGCTTTCTTGCCTTCATATTCCCACTGTTCAACATCTCCTGATCCCAGTGCATCCTAAGTTTGTCCTTGACCTTTGCTTTAAATGTGCCATTCACCTTTATCTTGCTTGTGTAGCAAAGTGGTAAGTGACAGTGAAAGCCACTTTTGTAAATTTCCAGCTCCTGGAGAAGGCTTCTGTATCTGAAATACTGGTTTTTAGTTTCCTCTTTTCTTCCCATGGCACCCCATACATAACTACACATCATGAGACCACCCCATGCATTCCTACGCATCATGAGAAAGCAGAACCTGATAATCACTGGAAAACTTGATGGAAAAGTAAAGAGAGAGAAGCCAAGAGAAAAAAACCAAAAAAAAGTCTTAATGTCAGCAAAGAGAAGCAACTTAACTGACTGGAAATATTTGTGACCATACATAGGCAATGAAGCATGACCTCCAACACTTGGGATAATACATAATGAATGAATTACAACCTTGGGATAATACATAATGAATGTATTACAATCTTGGGATAATATATATGTATTACAACCTTGGGATAATACATAATTAATGTATTACAACCTTGGGATAATACATAATGAATGTATTACAACCTTAGGATAATACATAATTAATGTATTACAACTCTGGAATAATACATAATGAATACATCAGCAGAACAAATATTTTTTTTACATATGTACAAAACACACAGCCCCTGTTACTGTATTTTATGTTATATAGCACATACCTGTCTTGCTTTATGCCTAGTTTGTCCTCAATAAACTGACTGAGTTTTGGAGCAAACTTTTTATTCTCTTTGGCCCCTACAGCTCCAATACTGCCCAAAGTGACACTGGCACATGGCTCATTTGATCCACCAAAGGTCATCAGTTGGTCTGGATTCACTTGCACCAAAACATACTAAAAGTGGGACATAAAAACCCACACAACTGTAATGAAACTGGGATTTACATATTAAAACTGGAATTCTTAAATCCACATACATCACATGTGCAAAGACTGAATCAAATAAATTCACAACTAAGCATCGAATACAACATACAGGTATACCTTGACGATATTTATGGTTCGGTCCAGATCATCACAATAATGTGAATACTAAAATAAGGAAAGTCATTTCGATTTCTTTGTTTTTTTTTTTTTTTTTATGTGTTGGGAAGGTGCAACAGAAGAGCTCCCCAGTATATATAAAGACCTAAAATCACATTTGCCGTAGCGAAAGAGTGAAAGCTTGTAAACCCGGGGATCAGAAAAGTCAAAGTCATACCAACTCTGTAGGACAGGCCTAAAGATAAAAATATACCATAAAATCAATAATGCTTTATTGCTTAAAAAAAAAAAAACATAAGTTAATTTTCATCATCTGAGCAATCAGCAAAATGTGAGCTTTAATTTTACTTCAAGAACTTCTGTGTTCACATCTTGGCTAACTGGCAAGTGAGGTCAAGCGTTTGTCCCATCTCAGTGTTCAACATGCCTTTCTCACTGAGCTTAAAGTTTTCAGATAAGAGACAACAAAACTTTGGCACAGTAAAGTGATTTAGTATAGTTCTGTAAAGTTAACACAAAACTTTGGCACAGTAAAGTGATTTAGCATAGTTCTGTAAGGTTAACACAAAGTAACATTTCTAGCTTCTGATTTTAAGTGAGAAATGAGCAATGCTTCCTCGCTTACACACTTTGATTGCATGGCTATTAATAGGCTCAATGTCAAAATAATAACGATGAAAAAATTTTTTAAACTGCCAGAAATGCTAGAAAGTGACAAAGAGACATGAAACATGCATGCAAATCTTACATCCTTCCCATGCCGTTAAATGTCACATAGGGCTTGCACAGTAGTTGCCAAGTTTTCTTGTTTTCTACGAGCTTTTTAACCTCATCAAGGGATTTTATGCCTACTAATTTGGCCTCTCTTAACAGTGTCCTCTAGAGTTTCACGTGATCGACCTCTTTTTCTTCTGCCTGTTGTGTTCCACTTGATAGCTTGTTTTGGGACTCTCTGATTGTTTCTATCATCACATAACCAACATATGTCCATTTTCTTTTTCTGATCACTCATGAGATAGGTTGTTGTTTGCTCATCTGTCTTATCTCTGCATTGTTCTTCAATCTGTTCCACTTTATAGATTATTTTCCTTAGGCATTTGTTTTCAAAAGAGTCTAATTTCTTGTCTGTTTCTTTAATTATTTTCCAGCTTTCACACGCATAAATGAGGGTGAGTATTACATTATGCAAATGTGGTTGGCAAAATGACATAATTGACTTGTTTGGTGCGATGTTACCACCAAAAACCACTGGAAGTGAAGGCATACTATGAAAATTGCGAACATGAGTGATTGAAAACCAAAAAAAAAAAGGAATATCTGTGAAACTATAAAGCAAGGCATGCCTGTATAAACCCAAATTTAGGCACTGAAACACAACCGCCACTGACATTTGGAGCAAACTTTTTATTCTCTTTGGCCCCTACAGCTCCAATACTGCCCAAAGTGACACTGGCACATGGCTCATTTGATCCACCAAAGGTCATCAGTTGGTCTGGATTCACTTGCACCAAAACATACTAAAAGTGGGACATAAAAACCCACACAACTGTAATGAAACTGGGATTTACATATTAAAACTGGAATTCTTAAATCCACATACATCACATGTGCAAAGACTGAATCAAATAAATTCACAACTAAGCATCGAAATACAACATACAGGTATACCTTGACGATATTTATGGTTCGGTCCAGATCATCACAATAATGTGAATACTAAAATAAGGAAAGTCATTTCGATTTCTTTGTTTTTTTTTTTTTCTTTTATGTGTTGGGAAGGTGCAACAGAAGAGCTCCCCAGTATATATAAAGACCTAAAATCACATTTGCCGTAGCGAAAGAGTGAAAGCTTGTAAACCCGGGGATCAGAAAAGTCAAAGTCATACCAACTCTGTAGGACAGGCCTAAAGATAAAAATATACCATAAAATCAATAATGCTTTATTGCTTAAAAAAAAAAAAACATAAGTTAATTTTCATCATCTGAGCAATCAGCAAAATGTGAGCTTTAATTTTACTTCAAGAACTTCTGTGTTCACATCTTGGCTAACTGGCAAGTGAGGTCAAGCGTTTGTCCCATCTCAGTGTTCAACATGCCTTTCTCACTGAGCTTAAAGTTTTCAGATAAGAGACAACAAAACTTTGGCACAGTAAAGTGATTTAGTATAGTTCTGTAAAGTTAACACAAAGCTCTGGCACAGTAAAGTGATTTAGCATAGTTCTGTAAGGTTAACAAAGTAACATTTCTAGCTTCTGATTTTAAGTGAGAAATGAGCAATGCTTCCTCGCTTACACACTTTGATTGCATGGCTATTAATAGGCTCAATGTCAAAATAATAACGATGAAAAAATTTTTTAAACTGCCAGAAATGCTAGAAAGTGACAAAGAGACATGAAACATGCATGCAAATCTTACATCCTTCCCATGCCGTTAAATGTCACATAGGGCTTGCACAGTAGTTGCCAAGTTTTCTTGTTTTCTACGAGCTTTTTAACCTCATCAAGGGATTTTATGCCTACTAATTTGGCCTCTCTTAACAGTGTCCTCTAGAGTTTCACGTGATCGACCTCTTTTTCTTCTGCCTGTTGTGTTCCACTTGATAGCTTGTTTTGGGACTCTCTGATTGTTTCTATCATCACATAACCAACATATGTCCATTTTCTTTTTCTGATCACCCATGAGATAGGTTGTTGTTTGCTCATCTGTCTTATCTCTGCATTGTTCTTCAATCTGTTCCACTTTATAGATTATTTTCCTTAGGCATTTGTTTTCAAAAGAGTCTAATTTCTTGTCTGTTTCTTTAATTATTTTCCAGCTTTCACACGCATAAATGAGGGTGAGTATTACATTATGCAAATGTGGTTGGCAAAATGACATAATTGACTTGTTTGGTGCGATGTTACCACCAAAAACCACTGGAAGTGAAGGCATACTATGAAAATTGCGAACATGAGTGATTGAAAACCAAAAAAAAAAAGGAATATCTGTGAAACTATAAAGCAAGGCATGCCTGTATAAACCCAAATTTAGGCACTGAAACACAACCGCCACTGACATTTGGACATGCAAACATACATTTATTTATTCAAACTGGGTGCTGCCTGAAGGGCATTGTTTGAAATGTGTCAGTCTGCAGCTAGGCTGTAGTATCTGCGCCCTTCAGCACAACACATCAAACTTCAGCATGATTTATTTTTAGGACAGACTTTGTCTTCCCATTTCCATCCCCATTCACTCTAGGGCAGAGTGGATTGTTTGGCTGGGTGGCTGCTCACTCTACTCAAGTCCATGGATCAAATCACAGTCACTCTCTTTATGACTTTTCTTCTTTTCTCTCATCTCAAGTATTTTGTCTTTTCTGAAGTGTAACCATACAAGATTGTGATCTATCACTTTGCTGCATGCAAGCTCTTTTCTTATTTGATAAATCTGTACCTCTTGGAGGTAGAGTAGGGTCTTGGTCAGCATTTGGTGTGTTAACCCCAACTCAAGCTATGGGTCACTGGCCACTTTTGTTGCAGTAACTCCGACCCAAGCTATGGATCACTGACCACTTTCATTGCAGTAACCATGACCCAAGCTATGGATCACTGGCCACTTGTTACAGTAACCCTGACCCAAGCTATGGATCACTGGCTGCTTTTGTTGCAGTAACCCTGACCCAAGCTAAGGATCACTGGCTGCTTTTGTTGCAGTAACCCTGACCCAAGCTATGGATCATTGGCCACTTTTGTTGCAGTAACCCCCGACACAAGCTATGGGTCACTGGCCACTTTTGTTGCAATAACCCTGACCTAAGCTATGGGTCACTGGCCACTTTTGGTACAGTAACCCCCAACCCAAGCTACGGGTCACTGGCCACTTTTGGTACAGTAACCCCCAACCCAAGCTATGGGTCACTGGCCACTTTTGGTACAGTAACCCCCAACCCAAGCTATGGGTCACTGGCCACTTTTGGTACAGTAACCCCCAACCCACGCTATGGGTCACTGGCCACTTTTGGTACAGTAACTCCCAACCCAAGCTATGGGTCACTGGCCACTTTTGGTACAGTAACCCCAACCCAAGCTATGGGTCACTGGCCACTTTTGTTGCAGTAACCCCTGACCCAAGCTATGGGTCACTGGCCACTATCTCATTCTGTCTGAGTACCGCACTGCTTCTCTGCGCCGCCCCCCCCCCCCCCCCCAGATTGTTCTAGTAAACTTCTAGACCGGCCATTATCCACAAACCGTCCGGGCAGATGGAGGCCATCAATCTGTCGTTTCAAGTCGCTCCCCCCAGGCGGCTAATTTTCTCAGTAAACTGGCGTGCTTACATTGATTAAAAGACGGAAAATTGACTAATTTAATGATAAAACTCACCGATTCTGGCTTCCCCAGGGTGGACGCGATCACTTTCGAGGCCTCTGTGAGAAAGTCCTTCGGGATCTGGTCCCTCCTTAGATTCGTAGATATAACGAAAGTCGGCATTGTGGGCTTCAAGCACTTACTTCCTTCTGTTTTGTCCTGTCAGAGAAGAAAATATGAACTTTGTGCGATGTGTGAACGATGTTTCACTTATCAACCCGAGGATAATTTTTTTTTTTTAAGTGTAACAACTTACAACCTACTTTGCCACCGGCTCTCCGTCCAGACTGCGCTCTCAAGGTTGCCAACTCAGAGAGAGTACATCGGTGATTAAATCCTGACAGTGTTACCAAGGAAAACCCCTGCATCAAACTAAAAAGAAAAATAAGAGTAGGAACATGGAATGTAAGAAGTATGTATGATAGAAAGTATCAAATAATAAGTGACTAGATGAAAAGAACGGGGATACACATTTTGGGAATCTGCGAACATCGATGGAAAGGTTCAGGACACTTTAAGAGCGAGAATGATAATATCTTTATATACTCTGGTGGAGAAGTAGGAGGAAAGAATGGAATGACTTTTTATTTGGACAAATCAACATCAAAAGCATTACTAGGCTACAATCCAGTAAGTGATAGAATCCTCACAATCAGACTTAAGGACATTCCTAGAAATGTAACAATCATTCAGATATATGCACCTACATCAGCAGCAGAAGAAGAGGAAGTAGAAAACTTTTATAACACACTGCAAACGACAATAGACCAGGTACGGAAAAATGATATTGTATTAATAATGGGTGATTTTAATGCAAAAATTGGTACAGAAAGAGCAGAAGATGAAGGACATATTGTAGGGAAATTTAGCATAGGACATAGAAATGAGGCACGTGACAATCTAATGGCGTTTTGCATGGAACATGAGCTAATGATCGCTAACACACTTTTTAAACAACATCCAAGAAGACTTTACACATGGACATCACCTGATGGGAAAACCAGGAATCAAATAGATTACATTTTAGTGCAAAGAAGGTGGAGATCAGGTATAACATCAGTAAAAACTTTACCAGGTGCTGATTGTGACATGGACCATGAGTTATTAATAGCATACATGAAGATAAAGATAAAAAAGACAGTTACGGGATCAAGACCACTCCGCTTTGATCTTACAAATACACCAGAACAATACGGTATAGAAATGAAGAACCGTTTCGAAATCCTGATGGCTGTACAGGAGGAGACGACACCAGATGAATTGGCTACGCAGGCCAAAGATATCTTAATAACAACAGCTAAAGACATGGTTCCAGTAAAGAAAACACAAAAGAATGGATGGATTACAGCAGGTACACTAGAACCGATAAAACACCGTAGAGAAATGAAGACGCAATGGAAAGTGACAAACAACAACAAAGAGAAATATAAAACTTTAACAAAAGAAGTACGAAGAAACATAAGATAAGACAAAAAACTATATATTCAAGATTGTTGTGAAAGAATAGAAGAACATCAGAAGTGTGGAAGAGCTAGTGAAATGTTTAAAGAAATGAAGACATTGACGAGAAATGTCACACCTAAGCTAAACGTAATTTGTGATGAGATGGGGAATACCTTGACAGAGACAGAGGAAATTCTAGAAAGATGGAAAGAATATTGCAAAGGAATGTATGAAACAACCGACTGTGGAAACAGAAATCAACAGTGTGAATTATTGTTGGAGAACCTGAACCGACAATAGAAGAAGTTTTATGGGCAGTAAAGAATCTGAAAAATGGTAAATCACCAGGATGTGATGAGATAACAGCTGAATTTATTAAAGCAGGAGGAAAGGAGTGTGCAACAATCTATCATGCACTGTGCAAAAAGATATGGCATTCAGGTATTTGGCCAAAAGAATAGAAAAGAACTGTATTCATACCACTGCCAAAAAAGGGTAACCTGAAATTATGCACAAACTACAGAACTGTTGCCCTGATTAGTTATGCCAGTAAAATTCTGTTAAAAACCATAATGGGTAGACTTCGACAGAAAACAGAAGAAGAAGTCAATATGGTCCAAGCTGGTTTCAGGCAAGGAAGAAGATCAAGAGATCATATATTCAATATAAGATTAATAATAGAGAAATGCAGAGAGTTTAATGTGAATCTATATTTATCCCTTATAGACTACTCAAAGGCATTTGATTGTGTACAACACCAGAAACTTTGGGAAATAATGGAAAAAATGGGATTTCCAACACATTTGATACAATTAATATCACTGCTGTATCTAGACCAACAAGCAGCAGTAAGAATAAATGTTGAAACAACAACTTGGTTTGACATAAAACAAGGGGTCCGTCAGGGGTGCATATTGTCACCCTACTTATTTAACCTGTATACTGAAAATATAATGAGGAATGTTAGAGAAGATGTAGACAAAGAATATTACGATGCCATAACAATTGGAGGTTATGAAATACCAGAGATTAGATATGCTGATGACACAGTGTTACTGTCCACAACATAAAGAGGAATGGAAAAACTAATTATGTCAGTCCGTAAGAACAGCGAAGAGCAGAACCTCTATCTTAATGCAAAGAAAACTAAATTAATGACAACTGATAAAACAAACAAGGCAACTGAAATATATATCAATGAGGAAAAATTGGAAGAAGTGGAGAGTTTTGAATATCTTGGATCACTGCTAACTAATAATGGAGATACAATGTGTTAAATTAAAAAGAGGACATCTATCGCTCTTCAGAAAGTAAAACAAATAAAGAATCTGTGGAGAGGAACAGACAGAACTACAAACAAAAACAAAAAAGATTTTTAAGGGCATGCATCTTTCCCATCGCAACACATGCCTGTGGGACCTGGACACTTAACAAAACAGCTGAGAAACACATAAATGCATTTGAATGTAAATGCTACAGAAGAGTTTTTCAAATATCGTGGACACAAAAAAGAACAAATATATCTATACTACAAGAGCTTAATATTGAAGAAGGCTGGATAGTAAAGAGGATTAAACAAATAAAACTTACATATTTTGGACACATTAAACGTCATGATAATTTAGAGAAGACCGTATTGGAGGGATACATAATGGGAAAAAGAAAAAGAGGAAGACCAAAACAAAGATGGCTGCAAGACATCGTTGACGATCTGCAAATGGATGCAGGAGCAGCAGGCCATCTTGCTCACAACCGAGAGGCCTACAGGAGAGCTGTTTGGGAATCAAAGTTCCGCAAGGGACATGCAAAAGAATGTATGAATGACATCGGTGATTATCATCAGGAGCCGTGCCGATATGTTCTAGTGGTCGTTCACAGATTTCGAGCCCTGGTGTTTTCTGTCATGATGACTTTTAAAAAAAAAATTCGTTCATTTTATTTACAAAGCCTGCCTGACCAAAAAAAAAGTCCACAATGTAGATTGTAAGATTGACTGCAAGTACTTTTTTTTGGTAGATGGTACTAGTTTGAGGGGAGGAATGGGTGGAGGGAAGGAAGAGAGAGGGGCACCTGAAGCATAAAACACTAGGTCTTATTACTGACCAACCTTTGACCTGGAGCTCTCATGTGCAATGTCTAACAAAACTCATCGCACAAAAAGTATACCAATTAGCCAAAATCAAGCACTTCATCGATCAAGACACAAGGAAGACATACTACATATCACATATACAAACACATTTAGACTATTGCTCAACAATCTGGGATGGTTGCTCAGTGTAAAGTACAAAGACTCTTTGCTCACTCCAAAAGCGAGCAGTAAAGCTTATTAGCGACAAAGATCAGGCACAAACAGCTAACCAGCACACACGTATCAAAATACTGCCTCTTAAGAACAGGTTCCTCTTCAACAAAGCCAAGTTGGTAAATCAAATTTTTTCACGGCATGCCTCGGCTTATCTACAGAATCTGATTAAATTTAGCCCAAAGTGCAGCCAACGCTTGAACAACATATGTCTTCCAAAACCTAGACTTGATTTTTATAAGACAAGCTTTAGTTATTCTACTGCTCATCTTTGGAATACCATCCCATCCTGTATAAAAAAATATAAACTATACTCCTTCCTACAACTACAAACTTTCCCAATATCTATTTGATGTCGACTACATGCCTCCATGAATTATAAAACTTAAAAGTTATCTGCTCTTACACACACCGAATACGGTAAATTGTTTTCTGAATAGTCCCGAAAATTTTGTTTAGTAGATAGTCATTTATATATGTATGCAGTTACTTCTGTACCGAGTGAATGCTTAAGAGCGAAACGTAAATGTTATATTTTATTTTATGTCTCTCAGCTTCAATGTTAGTTATGTTTGTTATATGAACAGCATATTTGTAGAATGTCTGGAATAGAGTGAAAGATGTATGATAAAAGGCAGAATGCCAGACGGTCCTGCGTGCCCAATTCTTAACGTTTTTGAAATAAAGATAAATCAATCAATCAATCCTACCTGCAGCTTGAAATGTGCCTGAAGTTGAAATAATTTTTTTATCACTTTAAGCAACTGTAGATCAACAGTCATCATCATCATCAGTCCTCTGTACTCCCAATGGAGCATAAAGACATCAACAACAAAAGTTCTCCAGCCAGTCCTGTCTTGAGCAAGTCAGGATAACTCAAACCATGTCTTCCCTGCTTTCTTTAGTTCTTCCTGTCTTGTGCGTCTCCTTATCACCAATGACCTGTCTCTCTTTCTCTTTCCTTGAGATGTCAAAGTCAAAACAGTAGTGTCATGTTCTTTCTATTCGTAGGATGTGGCCCAGCCAAATTCTATCTTCGATTTTTTAAAACCTCTTTAGTAATGTTCTCAGTGCCTGTTCGTTTGGTTGTTTCCTCGTTTGTTACATTTCTTCCAAGTGTATTCTTAACATTTTTCTGAGACAACTTTCAAATCCTTTCAGTCTACTTTCAGTTCTCTGATTGGTTCTCCGAGTTTCGGCTGCATATGATAAATTAGAGCGAACGTTGAATTTGCAGATTCTGAGCTTGAGACTCGTAAGAAGAATGGTAATATCAACAGTTTATTCATTCATTTGCATGTCCCATGCGGAACTTTGCCTTCCTAACAGCACTTCCGTAAGTCTCTCGGTTGTGAGCAAAATGGCCTGCTGCTGATGCACCCATTTGCAGATCATCAACGATGTCTTGCAGCCATCGTCGCCTTGGTCTTCCTCTCTTTCTTTTTCCCATTATGTATCCTTCCAAGACTGTCTTCTCTAAATTATCATGACGTTTAATGTGTCCAAAATATGTAAGTTTTATTTGTTTAATCCTCTTTACTATCCAGCCTTCTTCAATATTAAGTTCTTGTAGTATGGATATATTTGTTCTTCTTTGTGTTCATGATATTTGAAGAACTCTTCTGTAGCATTTACATTCTAAGGCATTTATGTGTTTCTCAGCTGTTTTGTTAAGTGTCCAGGTTTCACATGCTTATGTTGCAATTGGAAAAATGCATGCCCTTAAAAATCTTATTTTTGTAGTTCTGTCTGTTCCTCTTCATAGATTCTTTAGTTGTTTTACTTTCTGAAGAGCGATAGATGTCCTCCTTTTAATTTCTTTCATTGTATCTCCATTATTAATTTGTACTTCTTTTGTTAAAGATTTATATTCCTCTTTGTTGTTGTTTGTCACTTTCCCTTATGTCTTAATTTCTCTGCTTTGTTTTATTAGTTCTAGTGTGCCTGCTGTAATCCATCCATTCTGTTGTATTTTCTTTACTGGAACCATGTCTTTAGCTGTTGTTATTAAGATATCTTTGGCCTGCGTAGCCAATTCATCTGGTGTCATCTCCTCCTGTACAGCCATCAGGATTTCGAAACAGTTCTTCACTTCTATACCGTATTGTTCTGTTATTTTTGTAAGATCAAAGTGGAGTGGTCTTGATTCCGTAACTGTCTTTTTTATCTTTATCTTCATGTCTGCTATTAATAACTCATGGTCCATGTCACAATCAGCACCTGGTAAAGTTGTTGCTGATGTTATACTTGATCTCCACCTTCTTTGCATTAAAATGTAATCTATTAGATTCTTGTTTTTCAGCAGTAGTAGGACATATTTCTAACAACCTGAGATATGCAAGTGACGCCATTTTAATAGCAAAGAACGTAAAAGGATTTGCAGGAGCTGATAAACAGGCTAGTTCGAAAAAAAAAACAGGGAATGAGAAGAAAACAAAGGTCAAGGTCATCTCTAAGAGAGTGATTCCGAGTTATAAAAATCAGCAACACAACATGGAAGCAGGAAGACAAGTTCAAATACCTAAAGACACGAGTAACTTCAGACTGAGGATGTGAAACAAATTTTTTTTTAACCCAGAATAATACAGGCTAAAATAATGTTCCAAACGTTGAAAAATATTTTTATGTAATCAATCACTAAGATTGAAAGTGAGGAAACGAGCGCTCCAATGTTCTATTGAACCGATCCTATTTTATGGATGTGAAATATGGACAGTCACCAGGAAAGGAGAGCGCCACCTGGAGGCCTCAGAAATGTGGTTCCCTAGAAGATTGCTAAAGATAACGTAGACAGCAAAGAGATCCTGGAAGAGGCGGAAGAAGAAGAGAGACAAGCAGTAACAAACTTCAGGAAGAAACAATCCACGTTCATAGGACACGCCAAAAGAGCAGGCCGACTGGGATGTCTAATAACAACGGGGGAGATAGAGAGAAGAAGCAGTCAAAGAGAGAAGATGATAGATGGACTGACGAAGTGGCACGGAGAAAGAGAGAAGATGATAGATGGACTGACGAAGTGGCACGGAGAAAGAGAGAAGATGATAGATGGACTGACGAAGTGGCACGGAGAAAGAGAGAAGATGATAGATGGACTGACTAAGTGGCACGGAGAAAGAGAGAAGATGATAGATGGACTGACGAAGTGGCACGGAGAAAGAGAGAAGATGATAGATGGACTGACTAAGTGGCACGGAGAAAGAACTCTAGTCCAGCTCATACTTAGCAGCCGCAGTAGAGAATTGTGGGAAATTATGGCAGTTCTCTGAGACAAGGGATGCACGTGGAAGGAAGCAGAGAATATTCCAAGAACAGCTGATGACTGGAGAGCCTTTATCCGTGGCCTATGCTCTCAAGGGAGTGAAAGGCGATGATGATGATGATGATGATGATGATGATGATGATGATGATCGCCACAGCCTATCGGCATGGCACTAGATAGACAGACAGACAGACAGATAGATAGATAGATAGATAGATAGATAGATAGATAGATAGATAGATAGATAGATAGATAGATAGATAGATAGATAGATAGATAGATAGATAGATAGATAGATAGATAGATAGATAAAGTTTGATTACTCGACGCTTTTTGTTTGTGTTTTTCAACTTGTCCACAGCCTGTCTAATCTCGCTTCCTTTGTCACCGCGCAACGAAAATGTAAATGAAGGTCGCCCGCCGCCTGCTAGGATTAGCAACCCTCTTGTGTTAGTTTTGTGCTCTATCTCGTTTAGACGAATGTTCCCCTTTAGAATGCTCCCATTAGAACATTCTACTTCGTTCTCGTAGCCATTTAAGTTCATCTTAGTCAGTTTCTTTTTAGGAGTTCCCATGGTTGTGGCCAGGTTCCTGGGGGGTGGGGGTCAGTGCATCGCTCTGTGCCCAGGAGGTTTTTCTCGTTTTAAAGGTGGGCCCGGGGCTTCGAGGGTCCTGTGTGGAACAGCAAAGTGTGGTTTGTTTGTTTGTCCACCTATAAAATTTCTCTCGAAGGCCTTGGGCTTGTGGCCCGGTTTTTTGGCTCTGGTTTGTGGCCCTATTAACTTAGCTTTTCAAATTCATTTAAACGTGTGTGCTGGCCTCGTGTTTGAGTCGCCGCCAACATCAGAGCACGGCGGCTAGGAAGCACTGGAAAAAGACCATGTCACGCGAAGAACAACTCTGCGTAAATGGACATTACATCATTTCAAGGATGAAACAAGGGGGCAAACTTTGAAGATGGAAATCGCAAGCCTAAGATATTGGGTCTTGCAGCACGGATACTGTTGTTGTTGCTTATGTCAGCCAAATACAATCAGAATCAGTCACGAGAGACCTCAGCTCTAACGTTTCATCCCCTACGGCATTTCTTATGGGACTACATTTACCTTTGTTCTTTTTAAATTTTACTTTTTGTTACCGTGGTGCTGCTAGATAATTGTAGCACGGTGAGGTAGTGATGTGATGAGGGTGTTTAGATTAAAATCTTAGCCTGGACAGAAGGACCACTTTTGTGTGTGTGTGTGTGTGTGTGTGTGTGTAAGAGAGAGAGAGAGAGAGACTCAGTGAGTGGTCTGTCAGGACCTTGCACTGTGCACTTTTGGAAAACTCATAAGAGTGACGTTTGTTGCTGTCATCATGTGATACGTGTATGTGTGTGTGTGTGTGTCTGTGTGTGGGTGTGTGTGTGTTTTAATTTATTTGTTTTTTTTTAAATTTTCCTTCCAAATAAAAAAAAAGAACAGTTTGGTATTATTCCCCTTCCTATCTCAAAAGTAGTACTTTCTTGCAGCACTCCCCCCCCCTCTCTCTCTCTTTCTTTCACGCTCTCTTTCTCTTCCTCTCCCATACTTCCTCTCACTCTGGAGATGTACATGAGTTTGTTTTGGCATTGCCTTCTCTTTCTCTCCGTGGATGTACATGAAAACTTGTTATTTTCTTTAAACTCTCTCTCTCTCTCTCTTTTTCCTCTCTCTCTCTCTCTCTCTCTCTTCCTCTCTCTCTCCCCTCTCTTCCTCTCTCTCTCTCTTCTCTCTCTCTCCTCCTCTTTCTCTCTCTCTTCCTCCTCCTCCTCCTCCTCCTCTCTCTCTCTCTCTCTCTCTCTCTCTCTGTCAGTCCATGATTTTACTTGTTCTCTGTTAAAACAGACCTAAGAATGTGACAGGACTAAACTTACAGAAATAAAAACGAGCTCTGTTTCTACACGTCCACACCAAGAACCTGAACTCTGCCAGCAGGGCCAGTAACTTGGTCTGTGTGTGTGTGTGTGCCCGGCTGAGTTATAGGGATAATGTTTAGCATGATAGCTCTGTATATGTCTATCTTGTGTTCTATGTGTATTTCTATTATGTTCTGTAGTGTTGTTATACTGGGTGTGATTATACTGCACTCATAAAATATGTGTTCTTTATGTTGTTCCTGCATAGTTGACATGGTGCTGTCTGTCTGAATCTTTGAGCTTCTCTCTGTGTGATGGGTGCCATGTTGTAAATAAGCCGATATGTAGTTTCTCTGGCTTTCGGTGTGATAATCTTAAAATGGAGGTTTGTGTAGGTTTCATTAAAGTCGAAGAAGCCTAATCTCCGACCTCTTTTGATCCTGAGACGTAGTGGGGGTGCTTGCTTTCTGATTAAATCTTTGTGGATGTAATTTTTTTTACGGTGTATGAGTGCTTCGTTTCCGTGGATGGCTTGGATGCAGGTTTTGTGGAAGGGTGGCGGTGTAGCTAAATAGTGTGTCTGTGAGTTGTTTGGTGGGAGCAGGTGTGATAATCTGAGTCCCATGTAGTAGTGAGCTAGTGCGTGCTGTTTTATGTGTTTGATGATGCGGCCCACGTGACTGATCCTGAGTTCTTGGGTCTTTGTTTGTATGTCTTGGAGGGCGACTCCTCCGTGCAGTTTGTCCTGTATGAGAGTTTTGTTTTTGATGCTGTGCACAGTGTTTGTGAAGATGAAGCGTCTGATTTGTTTGTTGATTTCCTTGATTGTCTGTTGTGGATGGTCTAGTACTGTAGCTATGTAGATTACTTTTGGAATGATGTAAGTGTTCACTACTATGCTTCTACCGAATACCGTTGTAGTTTTATATCTGTACCTGTTTAGCATGTCTGTGGTTTGTGTTACAAGTTTCTCCCATGTCGGTTTGTGTGTTTTATTTGGGTGTAACGGGAAAGTGAAGCTGTAAAGTTTTATATTGTCTGTGACTGTGAGGCGAAAAAGGAAGTCCCTTTTGTTTCGACATCTGCCTATCCACATTATTAAGGATTTCTGTATGTTTAGTTTGGCTCCGCGGCCTTTACCAAACTCTCCGAATGTGTCTAGGATGTTCGTTATTGATCTTTCTGTTTGTGAGAAGAAGATTGCGTCGTCTGCGTACGTAAGCAACTTTCTCTCTCCCCTACAAGGTATGAAAGTTCCCTAGATTGTTGTGTCTTGTCTGATCTTCTCTAGAAGTGGTGGGAGGACCACTTTGTTGATCATGGTAACTTTCCGTGCAAAATGCATTCTGTATGTGATCCATGAAAAAGACTTTTGCCGAAATATTGGATTGTTGTGTGTTCTTCGTTTATATGTGCTAATCTTACTGCCTTTTTTTCTACCTACTTCTCTCTCTCTCTCTTTCTCTCTGTAAAACTGAACCACACACCTCTATCAGCTTTCATTACCAGAACCAGTTTTACTGCAATCGTTATTTCTCTTAGGATGACACAGAAAGCCTTTTTATATATTGAAATGGTTACTTTTTTACTCGCCCTCCAAGCTTTCTGCATATTTTCAATTGTTACGTCCCTTGTTTTGTGGGATTTTTTTTTTAAAAACTAGGCATTGTATGGATTATTTAAGTAGTAACCGACTAGAAGTTTATCTAACACTTCGTCCGCCATTGTAACCGTTACGTAGAACATAGGTACTAGCTACGCCAGCATGAGAACCACTGAACCAGTAGGCGGTAAATGTAAACAGTAGTTTTCAGGTTTTGTTTTCGCACGCGGTCTTTGCTTATGTGTTATGTCAACAGAGGGCGGATTTTGTGTCCGCTCTCTCTCTCTCTCTCTCATATAAACGTAAGTTAGCGAAAAAGAGAGGACGCTTCACACATTGTGTGGAGCCGACAGCAGGTGGCAGAAATCTTGTAATTTGTGCCAACACTTGACAGGAAAAAAAGAGGATCAGTCATGCATGACTGGTCGAGTGAGTTCAGGATATGAGTCTTGAAGAGCAACTTATTGTAACATGTGTGTAAGAGATTTTTTGATGGCAGAAATATTTTCCTTTCTGAAGCGAAAGATGAGTATTGACGTGATTCAGATTTTGTAGATCTGCAAGGGTCGTTATAATGTTGTGATTTGATTGTGCAGAACAAATTAACTTTGCACAATACAACGTGATTTATTCATTTCAGAACATGATGCACTGTACATAGAACTTCAGCTGATATGAGGTTTTTTGTTAGTTTCAGAAAATAATGCATATAGAACTTTAGCTGATATGATGTGATCTGTTAGTTTCAGAAAATAATGCATATAGAACTTTAGCTGATATGATGTGATCTGTTAGTTTCAGAAAATAATGCATATATAGAATTTTAGCTGATATGATGTGATTTGTTAGTTTCAGAAAATAATGCATATAGAACTTTAGCTGATATGATGTGATCTGTTAGTTTCAGAAAATAATGCATATAGAACTTTAGCTGATATGAGGTGATCTGTTAGTTTCAGAAAATAATGCATATAGAACTTTAGCTGATATGATGTGATTTGTTAGTTTCAGAAAATAATGCATATAGAACTTTAGCTGATATGATGTGATGTTAGTTTCAGAAAATAATGCATATAGAACTTTAGCTGATATGATGTGATCTGTTAGTTTCAGAAAATAATGCATATAGAACTTTAGCTGATATGAGGTGATTTGTTAGTTTCAGAAAATAATGCATATAGAACTTTAGCTGATATGATGTTATCTGTTAGTTTCAGAAAATAATGCATATAGAACTTTAGCTGATATGATGTGATCTGTTAGTTTCAGAAAATAATGCATATAGAACTTTAGCTGATATGATGATCTGTTAGTTTCAGAAAATAATGCATATAGAACTTTAGCTGATATGATGTGATCTGTTAGTTTCAGAAAATAATGCATATAGAACTTTAGCTGATATGATGTGATCTGTTAGTTTCAGAAAATAATGCATATAGAACTTTAGCTGATATGATGTGATCTGTTAGTTTCAGAAAATAATGCATATAGAACTTTAGCTGATATGATGTGATTTGTTAGTTTCAGAAAATAATGCATATAGAACTTTAGCTGATATGATGTGTTTGGTTGATGATTCAGCCCCTCATACCCCCCACCCCCAACTCTGTGCTTCATTCATTCATTCATTCATTTGCATGTCCCTTGCGGAACTTTGCCTCCCTAACAGCTCTCCTGTAGGCCTCTCGGTTGTGAGCAAGATGGCCTGCTGCTGTTGCATCCATTTCCAGATCGTCAACGATGTCTTGCAGCCATCTTTGTTTTGGTCTTCCTCTCTTTCTTTTTCCCATTATGTATCCTTCCAATACGGTCTTCTCTAAATTATCATGACTTTTAATGTGTGCAAAATATTTCAGTTTTCTCTCTTTAATCCTCTTTACTAGCCAGCCTTCTTCAATATTAAGCTCTTGTAGTATGGATATATTTGTTCTTTTTTGTGTCCACGATATTTGGAGAACTCTGTGCTAAGAAACCTAAAAATGGAGCTGGACTGAGAACAGGCAAGGGTTGCTCTCTTAAAATCCCAGAGCAAATCCAGGCAGCAGACAACTAGGTAGAGTCCACCATCACAAGTGGAACGCTGGTCTCTGAAATAATGCTACAGCCTACAGCCTGTTTTCTAGCGCAGCAAGAATGGGGTAGTTTCTTAACGTGCCTTAAATTTAGCACAGCCATCATCACCTGTGTCTGATATAAAGTGACAATCATCTTCCCTCCTGTATGATATAAAGTGACAATCATCTTCCCTCCTGTATGATATAAAGTGACAATCATCTTCCCTCCTGTATGATATAAAGTGACAATCATCTTCCCTCCTGTATGATATAAAGTGACAATCATCTAATAAAATGTGACTGCTGAGTAGAACAAACAGACAGCCTACAAGAAGACAAATCAAATAAACAGCAGACACAATAAAAGAACTTGTCATAATGTAAACACATGTTTTATTACGAGACTCTCAAAGGAAATAAGAAACATACAAACGCTGGAATACTAAATGATAAGGAATGAACAGCTTCAGACAAAATCACCTATAATAAACAAATCCTTTCAAAGGTTTACCAACATTCTGAGATTTGTCCCATCACACAACAGGATTGCTTGCATTGTGATCATGCATTAATATAACAAAGTCTATCATTAAAAAAATGAAAAAATGTGTTTGTCTGTGGTCCTTACAGATAATGAATCTAAATGTCAAAACATTTTGTACGCTTTCAACATAAACTGTTTGGCTAATATACTGAGAGATGAGTTAAAAACAGGCCACTCTGCTGACATACCCACTTCCTAAAACTTAACTGTCTTTATAAAAAAAAAAATGTAAAAAAAAAAAAATTCCAGTTTCCATGCCATTAAGGCATATTGGGGATATGGTGTTAGGCCTGTATTTCTAAGACCTTCAACACATGAAAGTGTGATGTGGTCAGTGTCACGCCTGGCTGCATTTACCTTCCCAGACTTCTCTGCTACCCATCCTTAGAAGCTGGGTGGACCCTGGGGCCTTTTTAGTTGTCTTTATATCATTTAAAATTGTTGCATATTGCAACTTTCATTCCTAAATTTAACTGACAACATACCACTGTATGGCAATATTCTTCATGCTAGTAACAAAGTGAAGAACCCCCCCCCCCCAAGTTTAGAAATGAAATGTGAAGAAAAAAGCTTGGATGGTGGATGATCCAGGCAGAACATGAAGGTCAATTCTACAGCAGCAACTATGAAAATCTGGGACTGAAAACTTTCAGTTGCCGGTGGTGATAGAATTTATATGTTATCTCCCTTAGTTGACGGTGGTGATATAATTTATCTGTTATCTCCCTTTTCCTCATGCTGTCCGGTACAAGTGATTGTCAGAAGCAGACAAAACAGGTTCAACTGTTAAAAAAAAAACTAGGTTGATGTAGCAGAACAATAGATCTCCCTTACATCAAATCTTTTATTTAAAAAGAAAAATTAAACAGGTTTTTATTTTATTTTATTTTAAAATATGCCAGACAGAATTATATACAAGCCAATTAATATAATCTTTGCACAGAAAGAAACTGCATGTTGAGGGCTGTTCACAAAGTTGTGGGACTGAATTTTTTTTTCCTTGGAAACTATACCACACAGCAAAGTGGCACCAAGATATGAGTTGTAGCAACCATTCCTGAGTGTACATGTAAAATCTGAACTTATTATCTTCAGTTATTTGCACTACACAAATCTCTAAGTGAATGCACACCTGCAGGTATTTCAACAAGGATGAGAAAACTCAACAGTCTGCGTGCACTGATTTCTGTGATCGTCTTGGCAAAACTCAACAGTCTGTGTGCACTGATTTCTGTGTTCGTCTTGGCAAAACTCAACAGTCTGTGTGCACTGATTTCTGTGTTCATGTTGGGAAAACTGGTGCTGAAACTTATGAAATGCTACCAGTCAGTTTTCAGTGAGTCCTGGCCAAGTTGATGGAAGAATTTGAGTAGTTTTCCCAGCTGATGGACTAATTCATCATAAATGCATCCATAGAGGGTAGACTGTGGATATATAATTCTACATAGCAGTCCTACAATGCCTTCATGACACTGTGCGAAGACATCATCCCGAGAAGTGGTGTACCAGCAACTGGATACTTCATCATGATAATACCTCTGCTCACGTCTGTCAAAACAAACTAATTTTTGGTGAAACACCACATTCTGTTACTTCCACACCCTCCATATTCACCTGACCTTCCTCCCTGATACTTTCCTATTGCTCCCACATCTGAAGAAAACATTGAAAGATCACTGATTTGATGAAGTTGAAGAGATTCAAATAAACATAAAAAGAAAGTGACCTCCAGAGTCGCTTCTGTAAATGGCAGGAGCACTGGAATATGCTTATATAATCACAAGGAGACTACTTTGAAGGAGACTAGGCCAAGAAGCTGGTAAGTCTTTTTATTTAGTCCAAAAAAAAAAAAACTCAGTCTCAGAACTTTGTGACCAGACCTCATGTGCAAGCACATGAAAGAAAGAACTGATAGATACACTTCCTAGTTTTACAGTTTTCCTTCTGTCATGTCCACACTACAATTTTTACAGCTAATCCTACACTCTCCCATAAAAGTGCTTACGAATATAATTAAGAAAAATTTTATGCACAGAATGATATGATTAGTTCAAGAAAGCAGTAGGTAGATACCTTTACAGTAAAAAGACAAGTATCACTTTAAAAAAAAATTATGAGTACATGCTGATCAACCAAATTACAACACTTTCTTTGAAAGACAGTTTACTAGAACTAAAGAACTGGCTACAGATATGCCATTTTGTAATTCTAATGCCAAAACCAATTGGGCACGTTGGTCACCAGTGACAATAAGGAAATAAAGCAGCCCAGTTTAAAACCAGCAATTACATTTAAAATGTTAAAAATATGATTATATATTGTGCATCAGGAATAAGGCAGCAGTGATAATCGAACTTATCAGATTGATAAAACTGAACATTCATGAGACCAATAAAATCTGTCCCCACAAAACTGACAAATAAAAAAAAATATATCTAGTCTCAGAATATGGCATGTAATCAATTTATTGGTTTGCTTTCCAACAAATGAACTTTTCAGTATAGTATATTACTGAACTTCTCACTATAGTATATTACTGAACTTCTCACTATAGTATATTACTGAACTTCTCACTATAGTATATTACTGAACTTCTCACTATAGTATATTACTGAACTTCTCACTATAGTATATTACTGAACTTCTCACTATAGTATATTACTGAACTTCTCACTATAGTTATTACTGAACTTCTCACTATAGTATATTACTGAACTTTTCACTATAGTATATTACTGAACTTCTCACTATAGTATATTACTGAACTTCTCACTATAGTATATTACTGAACTTCTCACTATAGTATATTACTGAACTTCTCACTATAGTATATTACTGAACTTCTAGGTACAGCACATGACACTGTGTGTTTATGTGCATGAATTCAGTAGCTCTGCATATTTATGTGCATGAATTCAGTAACTCTGCATGTTTATATGCATGAATTCTGCAACTCTGCATATTTATGTGCATGAATTCTGCAACTCTGCATGTCTTTGTGCATGAATTCAGCAACTCTGCATATTTATGTGCATGAATTCAGTAACTCTGCATGTTTATGTGCATGAATTCAGTAACTGCATGTTTATGTGCATGAATTCAGTAACTCTGCATGTTTATGTGCATGAATTCAGTAACTGCATGTTTATGTGCATGAATTCAGTAACTCTGCATGTTTATGTGCATGAATTCAGTAAGTCTGCATGTTTATGTGTATGAATTCAGTAACAGAAAACACAAATATTTTCTCTGCACAAATTCTGGACTGATTAAACTTAGCAAATAAAAGTTCTGGACAGAGATGTGTAAGGCTGTAAGGAGCTGGTGAAGTGAGCACTTACTGAGCAGGACTTTCACACAGACCCCCTCGCTAACTAGCACCAGTCTGCTAGACTCATGGACCAGTGAGCAGGACTTTCACACAGACCCCTTCGCTAACTAGCACCAGTCTGCTAGACTCATGGACCAGCGAGCAGACAACCCCTTACACCCTACACTACTGTAACAGATTTATGTCACTGCCTTTTTTTTTATGCCTCAGATGTTCTGTTTCTGACATTACCCAGTGCAAGAGAACATGCTGATCAGTTCTAAAATAAGAGTTTCAGCAGCTTCTTTTCTTCATGAAAAATATTTATGCATTTCAATTTAATTAATAAAAAAAAAGATAAAAAAAGAATGTATAATTCCTATAAGCACTCAGAACTCCAAAACAGATAGCTTCTGTGCTTTATATTAAACAGCAGGAAGTTCCTGTAAAAAGTGATGCTATAAATACCCTGGATGCTCCTCTCAATTTTTAAGGAAAAAAAAAACAACAACACCGTAGCCATGGTAACAAAAACATGGCTCACTTAATGATTATGTTAAAGGAAAAAAAAAATATAAGTTTCTACATTTGTAACCTAACATATGAACTTCTGCAACACCACATGGAAGCTGTAACTTAACTTAAGCTGTTGTAGCCTAACATGTGAACTTCTGTAACAACACATGGAAGCTGTAACTTACAGCTGTTGTACTAAAACATATAAGACAATAATGATTGCATATCATAAAGCAACACGAGTGCTAGGAATAAATGGCCAGCCACGTCATGAATAAATGAATGCATATGTGATGTATGGAAGCACCAAAAGAAATAAAACCATACAATAACACTCTGTATATCTGTATAACAACTCAGCAAATGATGTAAAAAAAATATCAAATGATAACAACAGGAAGACCAAAAAAACAAAAAAAAAACGTCAGCTCAAAGTTAGAAGCAGCTCTTCCACCTTATACATATGTACGTTTCTCCCATCAGTAACACAGCAGAAAAGACATATGAGGCACACATACAAGTATTTCTTAAACCTTGTTAATGAAACTCTTTCACAGTGCAAGAAAGAAATGAAGGACAAACCATGTGTGCACAACATGTTATCACCTATGCATGTTTATGTGCACCAATTCAGCAACTCTGCATGTTTATGTGCATCAATTCACCAACTCTGCATATTTACGTGCATGAATTCTGCATGTTTATGTGCATGAATTCAGTAACTCTGCATGTTTATGTGCATGAATTCAGTAACTCTGCATGTTTATGTGTATGAATTCGGTAACAGAAAACACAAATATTTTCTCTGCACAAATTCTGGACTGATTAAACTCAGCAAATAAAAGTTCTGGACAGAGATGTGTAAGGCTGTAGCCAGTATCTGGCCAGTCAAGGAGCTGGTGAAGTGAGCACTTACTGAGCAGTACTTTCACACAGACCCCCTCGCTAACTAGCACCAGTCTGCTAGACTCATGGACCAGTGAGCAGGACTTTCACACAGACCCACTCGCTAACTAGCACCAGTCTGCTAGACTCATGGACCAGTGAGCAGGACTTTCACACAGACCCCTTCGCTAACTAGCACCAGTTTGCTAGACTCATGGACCAGCGAGCAGACAACCCCTTACACCCTACACTACTGTAACAGATTTATGTCACTGCCTTTTTTTTATGCCTCAAATGTTCTGTTTCTGACATTACCCAGTGCAAGAGAACATGCTGATCAGTTCTAAAATAAGAGTTTCAGCAGCTTTTTTTCTTCATGAAAAATATTTATGCATTTCAATTTAATTAATAAAAAAAAAAGATAAAAAAAGAATGTATAATTCCTATAAGCACTCAGATCTCCAAAACAGATAGCCTCTGTGCTTTATATTAAACAACAGGAAGTTCCTGTAAAAAGTGATGCTATAAATACCCTGGATGCTCCTCTCAATTTTTAAGGAAAAAAAAAACAACAACATTGTAGCCATGGTAACAAAAACATGGCTCACTTAATGATTATGTTAAAGGAAAAAAAAACATAAGTTTCTACATTTGTAACCTATCATGTGAACTTCTGCAACACCACATGGAAGCTGTAACTTAACTTGAAGCTGTTGTAACCTAACATGTGAACTTCTGTAACAACACATGGAAGCTGTAACTTACAGCTGTTGTACTAAAACATATAAGACAATAATGATTGCATATCATAAAGCAACACGAGTGCTAGGAATAAATGGCCAGCCACGTCATGAATAAATGAATGCATATGTGATGTATGGAAGCACCAAAAGAAATAAAACCATACAATAACACTCTGTATATCTGTATAACAACTCAGCAAATGATGTAAAAAAAAATATCAAATAAAAAAAAAAAAACATCAGCTCAAATTTAGAAGCAGCTCTTCCACCTTATACATATGTACGCTTCTCCCATCAGTAACACAGCAGAAAAGACATATGAGGCACACATACAAGTATTTCTTAAACCTTGTTAATGAAACTCTTTCACGGTGCAAGAAAGAAATGAAGGACAAACCACATGTGCACAACATGCTATCACCTATGACATATCAAATCTACTGATGCACAAACAGGACAGACCACATGTGCACAACATGTTATCACCTATGACATATCAAATCTACTGATGCACAAACAGGACAGACCATGTGTGCACAACATGTTATCACCTATGACATATCAAATCTACTGATGCACATACAGAACTTCTGAACACAACACTCACTAAGATGAGTACTTCATGTGCTCATTTCCAGATTATACCAGAGAGCACTTCTAAAACACTTCTACTAAAATAACTGCTTGTCACATCACACTAGAAAGCCGTCAAGTCTGAGAAGACATGAAACTTGTCAAGTCTGAGAAGAAATGAAACCTGTCAAGTCTGAGAAGAAATGAAACCTGTCAAGTCTGAGAAGACATGAAACTTGTCAAGTCTGAGAAGACATGAAACTTGTCAAGTCTGAGAAGAAATGAAACCTGTCAAGCCTGAGAAGAAATGAAACCTGTCAAGCCTGAGAAGACATGAAACCTGTCAAGTCTGAGAAGAAATGAAACCTGTCGAGCCTGAGAAGACATGAAACCTGTCAAGTCTGAGAAGAAATGAAACCTGTCAAGCCTGAGAAGACATGAAACCTGTCAAGTCTGAGAAGACATGAAACCTGTCAAGTCTGAGAAGACATGAAAGCCGTCAAGTCTGAGAAGACATGAAACCTGTCAAGTCTGAGAAGACATGAAAGCTGTCAAGTCTGAGAAGACATGAAACCTGTCAAGTCTGAGAAGACATGAAACTTGTCAAGTCTGAGAAGACATGAAAGCTGTCAAGTCTGAGAAGACATGAAACCTGTCAAGTCTGAGAAGACATGAAACCTGTCAAGTCTGAGAAGACATGAAAGCTGTCAAGTCTGAGAAGACATGAAAGCTGTCAACACAAAATGAGCCTTAGATCAGCTCTCTGATATGAAATACGTTCCATGCTGTGGCAAGCAGCTCTGGGCCTGACCCCTGCTTACCTAAGGAGATGTTAAGATCAAGTGAAAACAATCTTCTTATATACCAGCTGCACCACTCAACATCAACCTGTATATGCTCTTGTAAAGTTATATTAGCTTTACCTTCATACAATAATGTCCACTTTTCTCGCAATAACAACACAGCATTATAAGTGAACTGTTACACTTCATCAATAAACAAACAATACTTTCACCATACTCCATACTGTTCCAATAATATCAATTTTACAACAATAATTAGTGTATAAGTATATACCTATATACGATGCACTGCAGTAAAGCTGTGATACCAGAATGTATAAACTAGGACAGCTTTATTATTTAACGACCACAAAGTTGTGACATTTCGGCGTGAGCCTTAATCATACAAACAAAAATAAGATGAAAAATTAGAGAGAGCAGATAACGTATAGATTCACATGAATCCTATGTTTAAATAAATAAAATTAATAGAGCACTTAGCTTGAAACAACTGGAAACTTCCAGATTTCAATCAAAATTGACGCTGAAATGTCACAACTTTGTGGTCATTAAGTAATAAAGCTGTTCCTACTTGTTCCTAGTTGATACAATTTGACAACAAAGTTACCATAATATCAATCATTTATTTTGTTACTTCTGTTAGTGTTACCAAACCTGCTTAATTACCAGCTGTTAGTGAACTTGCAGAGCAATGGCTCTCAATGTCCCAGTCTGCTGGCCCCTAAACCATCCCCTGTATATTAATTCTGTTGCTAGTGGCATGGTTTTAGTATAGCTTGAGGTCATCAAACCCAAACTTGTAGCAGTGGAAGACTTAGTATGTAGTTACTGATCTAATCTTATCAAAAAGTTCATGTACTCCCCAGTCATCTAATCTTATCAAAGAGTTCATGTATTCCCCAGTCATCTAATCTTATCAAAGAGTTCATGTACTCCACAGTCATCTAATCTTATCAAAGAGTTCATGTACTCTCAGTCATCTAATCTTATCAAAGAGTTCATGTATTCTCAGTCAACTAATCTTATCAAAGAGTTCATGTACTCTCAGTCATCTAATCTTATCAAAGAGTTCATGTACTCCCAGTCGCCTAATCTTATCAGTAAAATTTAAGCTAAAAATCTCATCCTCACATTCTAAATGCATGTACATATTAAAATCAAATATAAAAAATAAGTGGAAGGTAAATGCTGAGACAATGGAAAATACAAGAGGCATTATAAACATTGTTAACACAGCAACACTTTACTACATTATAAACATTGTTAACAGGAACACTGTACTATGTCATAAACACTGTTAACATGAACACTGTACTACATTGTAAACCCTGCTAACACTGGAACATTGTACTACATTATAAACCCTGCTAACACTGGAACATTGTACTACATTGTAAACCCTGCTAACACTGGAACATTGTACTACATTGTAAACCCTGCTAACACTGGAACATTGTACTAAATTGTAAACCCTGCTAACACTGGAACATTGTACTACATTATAAACACTGCTAACACTGGAACACTGTACTACACACAAAAGTAATATCATGTAAATTAATGTGTATAATAAAGTAATATCATTTAAATGAAGCAAAATGTAGTAAACTCAAGTAAAGTTATTTTCAAGACAGTAAACAATTTCTGCTATGATAAAATGTGAATAAAGAAGCCAGAAGGACTTCAAGAGATCTAGACAAAGTAACATGAGAGAAAGCAAAGCCACAAGATGGTGACTGAAGGTAGAACCCACACCCTAGCACAACTAGTGAACCAATCATTTCACATGAGCACTTTGGTGACCACGGTTAAAGTGACACATGAACCAATTATCTCAGTGACTGTGGTTAAAACAATGCATAAAAAGCTGGCCTTAGTTATAAATTATAAATCTCACAGTGTGGTATCTATAAATATCAGAAAAAAGACATTAATACATCTCATAATGGCCTATTGTTCAGACAAACTTGTATGTGACAACATCGATCAGCTGATGTATTGCTACAACCCAATATAAAATAATAACATACAGCAGACCCCGTCTCACCCCAGTAAATGAATTACATAAACACTAACCACACAACTTTTGTGCAAAGTTAAATACAATGTAGAGAAGCCAGAAGCCTAACTAAAACAGCATCCATTAAGTGAAAACAATTCTTTAACAATTACGATGAACACATGCGGCTTCGAAAGCAACTCTGGGTGGAGCTGCAGTTGGCTGAAACGTACTAGACATGACTAGGCTGAAGTTGGACTAACATAAAGAATTCATGAAACAACTATTAAAACGTACAGATCTACATAATCTATGCTAGAACTGTACATTTCATATTTTCATAAAAACATTCACAACAATGCTTGCAATTATAACATTCTGGAAAATAAATGTGCTTGTGACACTCCATTTGCGGTTTCTTGGTATGTTTACAGAGAGGCCTACAGCAGCGCTGTTAGGGAGGCAAAGTTCCGCAAGGGACGTGCAAATGACTGACTGGCTGAGACACTCCAAGTAGAGAACTTTTTATGAGGACAACAGATTTATAACATTATTTCTGACACATCTTTGAACATTTTAATCTTCTGACCTGGAGATCTACAAAACTATTTCTGAGACATCTTTGCCGTCTAGAACATTTTAACCTTCTGACCTGGGGGTCATCAGCAAAACAAAAACCTGGCACCCCAAGCTAAAAGGGACAGTACTCTAAAACCATAAGATGACACCACTGCTAACTGCTGCGTCTGGTCAGCAGTGCTTTGTTCTGGCAAGAATGTTTTTATATTAATTTTCTGCTCCCTAGAGTGAGTTTACAAAAGACCAAGTTCTCTTTTTATATAAAAGAATAATAACAGAACTGGGACACCAAATACATTGGCATTCAGGGAATTAGGACGCTATTTTTACAGAAAATATGTATGCATAGACAGACTGTATGGCTTAAAGATCTGTCTCATTTAAAAAAAAATATGAGACACAGACAAGCATCTTGCTATTCTAGTCTAAAACTGTCTGGAGAGTACATCTTGGACAGTGACCACCAATACAACAGTAGCTCTATCATTTCTTTAACAATTTTAAAGAGCATCATCTACTGGACCGTCTGTGCTAGCAGGTCACTGGAAACATCAGTCAAACTCCCCTACCACAGACTTTATGGAGAAGATATGAGAGACTTTTGCCAAGACCACACTCAAAGCAACAGAAATTCACTCATTCTCCAGCTACCTGTGTTGCTGACTAGAAAACAAGCACGAATATTAACCAGAATGTTGTAGCTTTTCTTATGTGATGCTATCTACTTCAACCAAAATGTTGTAGCTCTTTCTTTCTTATGTTCTTATGTGATGCTATCTACTTCAACCAAAATGTAACTCGGCTTTATCAATGTCAGTTCTACCATTTATTTGATCATGGTCAAGCTCGTTGACGGTTGTGTCAACAGATGGCGCTGGCTCCTTGACTGGGGACTCGGGTTTGATCGCAACATTCTTGTAGTCAATGTAACGCTTCCAAACACTGCACACCAGCTCAGACATGATGACATCGTTGGTGTTGGTGGCTATGATACGCAGGATGAAAACACCATCATTGCCCAGGTAATCTCGGACAAACGTCACCACTGTCCTCTTCCCTTCCTGAAATCAAACATGGTAAGACATTAACGATCCTGTTTAGAATCAACCGAACCAGCATCAATGATCAGCGTGTTGTTGTTGTTAACCTGAAATTCTGGTAAGGTATTCTCACTAACACTGAACGCAGACCCACCAGGCCTAGAGGACTCTGCTGCCAACCTGCCCAAGTGACACATTCTGAGTAAGCATCTTAGAAAAGATGAAGACAAAACTTCTGGGTTGGTCTGAGGAAACAGGCCATTGAAATCATCCAGAACAAAAAAAAAAGAACAAATGACTTGAAGGGCTTAAGTTTCTTAAGATATGCCATCATGTTATGGTCACATGATACTGAAACATGACAGTGTTTTCAACATACACATGAGAGGAGATGGACGGCTCAGTGTCCGGCATCATTCTGGGGATCACAGTGAACCTTGCCTAGTTATCTAAGCCAGAGAAGTATATCAATTTATTATGGTGGGAGAACTAGGGAAACATGAGAAGATCTTGATGTTTTAACTGTAAGGGCACTAGGAAAATATGGTAAGATCTTGATGTTTTAACTGTAAGGCCATTAGGAAAATATGGTAAGATCTTGATGTTTTAACTGTAAGGGCACTAGAAAATATGGTAAGATCTTGATGTTTTAACTGTAAGGGTCTTAGAAAACATGATAAGATCTTGATGTTTAACTGTGAGGGCATTAGGAAAATGTGGAACACAATCTTGATGTTTAACTGTGAGGGCATTAGGTCAGGTAATGCATCCAAAACTGCTTTCAGTCCAGACTCTGGACCCCACAGCCATGGCTGCCTAACATCTGTTCTGGACACACTCACCTGTGGTAAGGTACCATCATCATTGAACACAGACAGGTATTTGGTAACAAACTTCACAGACTGCTCTGTCCTCAGAACTCTGGTCAACCAAGCTGGGAATAACAAGACACATGTTTTAAAATAACAATTACAAGTTGATAAAATAATCATCTGTTGATAAAATAACATAAACATCTTAGTAAAACAGCCATTTACAATGCAGTTTAAATGAATGAACACGTTGATATGACACCAATTAAGTGTTTATACAATAACAATTACATGTTGGTAAAATAATAACATTCTGATAAAAGAGCAACTGAAAGACTGGCACAGAACACAGCTTTTCTGCAGTTGACTACAGACTACGAGAGACAACATGAAAGTGGACTGACCTCCCATGCTGTAGGTTGTGAGAACAAGCAGAAACATGAGCCAGAACCACTCGATCATGAACAACTTCTCCAGGAGCATGTTGATGGTCAGCAAGCACTGGATCCAGCTACCTTGACCTCGAACTTGGAAGTGGCACAAGGCCACTCGTGGGAAGTGAACGTTATCCAACTTTTCTTCACTACTGGAATAAATCTGAGGATGAGATAACAAAAACACTCAGCATAACAGTGTCGGAGGATGAGATAACAAAAACACTCAGCACAACAGCGTCGGAGGATGAGATAACAAAAACACTCAGCACAACAGCATCGGAGGACTTTGCAATAAAGGCAGATACACGTGTAAGCTGAGTGGTGAAAATAACTATAGCCTGCATCCCTGCAACTCGGCTCCAAATCTAGCATCACTTGAACACAGAAGAGAGAGGCTCGAATATACAAGACGGCAGTGTAGGGTTCAGCTCTCTCCAGATTTTTACACGCCTGATGTGGATGCTCTGGACTTACAAGATTCTACTCTAGTATATATTACTTGTATAGGGTTCTGCTCTAGTATATATTACTTGTATAAGGATCAAGATAAAATGACATACCACCAAGGCATATTGGTGAAATAGTGTTATGTCCCTTATTTTCTCTGGCCTGGTCAGCTAGCGGCTAGCCAGTTTGACAGTGTGCGATGACACTGGTTCATAACTCATACCTTTACCTGTACCTTTTTATCTTTGGCCTGTCCCATAAAAGTGCCATTACTCTCCTTAACCTACCAGTTATTACACTGGAGAATTACAATTATGTGCCCTGTAATACACCTGGCTGTTCTTACTTCTCAAGCTCAAGGGGGAGTCAGGTACCCATTTCTGCAGCTGGGTTGACTGGCCTGTTTCTGGTTTAGGATCAAACCCCTGGTCTTTATCATGAGAGATGAGTGAACCAACTACTATGACTGAATGATTCACTACTGCACAATGAAAGTCCTGTAAGAAATCAGGATAATCTAAACTGGATAGGCTGGCCTGGGATCTGACTATAAATTACTGCATGCATGGGCAGCTGTTGCACACTTGTAAAAATGTTAAGTGCTGATTTAGTGACATTTCTGCAGTCATTACAACAGACAGTTAAGGTCTCTCTCTCTCTCTCCCTCCCCAGTATCACAACAATGATGACTCAACAACGTGTCAACTGTTCTACACACAATACACCTCTCTCCCTCTCTCTCTCTATCACAACAATGATGACTCAACAACGTGTCAACTGTTCTACACACAATACACCTCTCTCCCTCTCTCTCTCTATCACAACAATGATGACTCAACAACGTGTCAACTGTTCTACACACAATACACCTCTCTCCCTCTCTCTCTCTCTATCACAACAATGATGACTCAACAACGTGTCAACTGTTCTACACACAATACACCTCTCTCCCTCTCTCTCTCTATCACAACAATGATGACTCAACAACGTGTCAACTGTTCTACACACAATACACCTCTCTCCCTCTCTCTCTCTATCACAACAATGATGACTCAACAACGTGTCAACTGTTCTACACACAATACACCTCTCTCCCTCTCTCTCTCTATCACAACAATGATGACTCAACAACGTGTCAACTGTTCTACACCTCACTCTCTCTCTCCTGCGCCACCTGTTCCACAGCAAACCACTGACTATGACACAATGTTTCCACCCCTACCCCAGACACCACATGCCTCAGACTGATGGCAATATCACCGTGACCCATCATAAACTGAAACCTTCAACTGGCAATGTCAAAAAATGAATTGTTACTCAGCAAGACATAGTGACTGATATCTTTTTTTCTTAAAGTTATTTAGACTTCTTTGTGTTTTATATCTTGCCCCCCCCCCCCCTTTCTTTTTTGCCTGTATGTCTAATTCTTGTTAATTTTTTTTTAGATCTCTGCAGTTTGTGAGTTGTGTCTGTTTGTGTGTGAGAACTATATACTTAATTACTCCACCTGTTAGTGAGTTCTCATATTTGAGCATTTAACTGTTCAGTAGTTAAGCATGTCTCTCTTTCAGTCTCCAGTTATTTCAGCTGGTGAGTTGTGTACCAGCTGAAAGTTTAAAATACAGAGTGTGTAATATTTAAAAGTTTAGTTACTTCAGTAGTAAGTGTAATAATAGGAATTACTTTCAAACCAATAATAGTAGACAAGAATATAAAATGACACCACTTACTAAAAAATGGTTACATAAAGAAGGACTTCGAATAGGCCATCTGAATGTATATCACCTATTAGGTAAAATTCCTTAAGCAACACACATATTAAATAAAAAATTCCACTTTTGGCTTCTCTGAAAGCCATTTAAATAGGAACACAACCGATGAAGATATTAGAATTAATGGTTTTAACCTGATCCGGCGTGACCCAACCAGAAAACTAGAAACATGTCTTGTAATCTATGTCTCCACAGCTATCCAGTTTAGTCATAGAGAAGACTTCGAATCATTAGCGGTAGAGTGTATTTGGGCGGAAGTTAAACTGCCCAACCAGAGTCCATTAGTTATTGGACTTTTGTACCGTAATCCTGGTATGATCACTTCACGACTATGATGGATGAGGTTTCAACCTTTAAGTTCAAAGATATTGTCATTCTTGGAGATTTCAACATAGATCTAACACAATCAAATCCAACTTGGAGCAATATTATATTATCCTAAAATTTTTCCCAAACTGTCACCAAACCTACTAGAATAACAGAAGTATCATCCACATTATTAGATCATATATATGTAGCCCAACCAGAAAACATCATTGAATGTAACATCCCTCATACTTCGTTAAATGATCATTACCCAGTCTGCTGTACGTGGACAAGAAAGGGGTATAAACTTCCTAAACACAATCACATCAGTATGAAATTTAGAAGCTTCAGAAAATTTAACCTAGAATTGTTCCTTAATGATTTGCAAGCATCTTTACTTACACACATGTACCAACTAACTGACCCTGATGAGGCAATAAAATATTGGCTAAAGATCTTCAGAGATATATTAGACAAACATGTTCCCATGAAAGAGGTGAGAGTAAAACACCAGACGAAGTCACCTTGGATAACACCTGAAATACTACAATCCATGAGAGAACGTGACCGGGCGCACAAAATCAAGGACTTTAGGACCTACCGTTCACTCAGAAACAAAGTTCAATAATTAAGAGAAAAAAATTACTTTAGGAATCTAGTACAGAATAAATCAGACAGTAAATCAGTTTGGAAAGCCATAAATACCCTATCAAATAAAAGGAGGGAATTTGACTTTCAAGCCAGTAATTGTGATTACACTAGGGCACAAATCAGCACTCATTTCAGAAAAGAAATCAACGTTCTTAAATCATCAATACCAGCTCCTGTATGCGACTTACATGAACTACAAACATTCCTGGGTAGCAGATGTACTAATTTTAACAGTTACACATTCCATTCTTAACAGTCAGTAAAGTTCACAGTTATCTCTTAACCTTAAAAAACAACAATACAGCTGGGCTTGATGATATTAGTAATAAGATCTTACGTTATGCTGCACCTGTCATTTCACATACACTAACATACATTTACAACCAGTGCACTGCAAAATGTTATTTCCCTGAGGGTTTTAAAACTGCTAAGGTGTATCCTCGCTTTAAATCTGGCTCATCCAACAATCTTTCCAGCTATAGACCAATATCCACCTTATCGTCATTATCAAAACCACTAAAAAAACACACACACACAAAATAACTCTACGACACATGCAAGAGAACAATTTACTCATAGACAATCAGTCAGGTCCAATCATTCCTGCCACACAGCTCTCACCAAAATGACAGAAAACTGGTTAGTAAACATAAATGACAACAGACTATGTGGTGCCATCTTTGTTGACTTCAAAAAGGCATTTGATATGATTGACCATGATATTCTTGTAAAAAAAAAAAAAGACTTATAGACTGCGCCCTGACCTAATAAAATTAACTGCATCATTTCTTTCAGACAGACAACAGGTAGTATTCTTCAACAATTCTCTATCAAATTCTGCTAAAGTTGACACTGGTGTTCCGCAAGGCTCTATTCTAGGACCATTGCTCTTTGCTATCTATATCAATGATCTTCCACTTCATCTTAAACACTCTTCTTGTGACCTTTTTGCTGATGATTGGCACAGTCTACAACAGTGACTACGATTGTATTAACCTTGAATCAACTCTTCAGGTCGACTTAAACAATATAATTAGATGGAACAACAACAATGGCATGATTATAAATACTGATAAAACAAAATCAGTGCTCATAACAACAAGACAGAAACTACAAAACGCGACAAAAAACAACACTTCAGCTCCGCACGGAAACATCACAGATAGAAAACGTTAGCGAGTACAAAACACTAGGTCTTATTATTGACCAACATCTGACCTGGAACTCTCATGTACAATGTCTAACAAAACTCATCGCACAAAAAGTATACCAGTTAGCTAAAATCAAGCACTTCATCGATCAAGACACAAGGAAGACATACTACATATCACATATACAAACACATTTAAACTACTGCTCAACAATCTGGGATGGTTGCTCAGTGTCAAATACAAAGAGGCTATACTCACTACAAAAGCAAGCAGTAAAGCTTATTAGTGACAAAGATCAAGCACAAACAACTAACCAGCACAAACGTATCAAAATACTGCCTCTTAAGAACAGGTTCCTCTTCTACAAAGCCAAGTTAGTACATCAAATTCTTTCACGGCATGCCCCGCCTTATCTATGGAACCTGTTAAAATGCCCAACCAGAGTCCATTAGTTATTGGACGTTTGTACCGTAATCCAAATGCATCATCTCTGTGGCATGATCACTTCACGACTATGATGGATGAGGTTTCAACCTTTAAGTTCAAAGATATTATCATTCTTGGAGATTTCAACATAGATCTAACACAATCAAATCCAACTTGGAGCAATATTATATTATCCTAAAATTTTTCCCAAACTGTCACCAAACCTACTAGAATAACAGAAGTATCATCCACATTATTAGATCATATATATGTAGCCCAACCAGAAAACATCATTGAATGTAACATCCCTCATACTTCGTTAAGTGATCATTACCCAGTCTGCTGTACGTGGACAAGAAAGGGGTATAAACTTCCTAAACACAATCACATCAGTATGAAATTTAGAAGCTTCAGAAAATTTAACTTAGAATTATTCCTTACTGATTTGCAAGCATCTTTACTTACACACATGTACCAACTAATTGACCCTGATGAGGCAATAGAATATTGGCTAAAAATCTTCAGAGATATATTAGACAAACATGTCCCCATGAAAGAGGTGAGAGTAAAACACCAGACGAAGTCACCTTGGATAACACATGAAATACTACAATCCATGAGAGAACGTGACCGGGCGCACAAAATCAAGGACTTTAGGACCTACCGTTCACTCAGAAACAAAGTTCAATACTTAATAAGACAAGAGAAAAAAATTACTTTAGGAATCTAGTATAGAATAAATCAGTTTGGAAAGCCATAAATACCCTATCAAATAAAAGGAGGGAATCTGACTTTCAAGCCAGTAATTGTGATTACACTAGGGCACAAATCAGCACTCACTTCGGAGAAGAAATCAACGTTCTTAAATCATCAACACCAGCTCCTGTATGCCACTTACACGAATTACAAACATTCCTGGACAGCAGATGTACTAAACAGTTAAACATTCCATTCTTAACAGTCAGTGAAGTTTACAGTTATCCTTTATCCTTACAAAAACAACAATACAGCTGGGATGATATTAGTAATAAGATCTTACGTTACGCTGCAGCTGTCATTTCACATACACTAACATACATTTACAACCAGTGCACTGCAAAATGTTATTTCCCCGAGGCTTTTAAAACTGCTAAGGTGTATCCTCGCTTTAAATCTGGCTCATCCAACAATCTTTCCAGCTATAGACCAATATCCACCTTATCGTCATTATCAAAACCACTCAAAAAACACACACACACAAAATAACTCTACGACACATGCAAGAGAACAATTTACTCATAGACAGTCAGTCAGGTCCAATCATTCCTGCCACACAGCTCTCACCAAAATGACAGAAAACTGGTTAGTAAACATAAATGACAACAGACTATGTGGTGCCATCTTTGTTGACTTCAAAAAGGCATCTGATATGATTGACCATGATATTCTTGGGAAAAAAAAAAAAGACTTATAGACTGCACCCTGGCCTAATAAAATTAACTGCATCATTTCTTTCAGACAGACAACAGGTAGTATTCTTCAACAATTCTCTATCAAATTCTGCTATAGTTGACACCGGTGTTCCGCAAGGTTCTATTCTAGGACCATTGCTCTTTGCTATCTATATCAATGATCTTCCACTTCATCTTAAACACTCTTCTTGTGACCTTTTTGTTGATGATTGGCACAGTCTACAACAGTGACTACGATTGTATTAACCTTGAATCAACTTTTCAGGTCGAGTTAAACAATATAATTAGATGGAACAACAACAATGGCATGATTATAAATACTGATAAAACAAAATCAATGCTCATAACAACAAGACAGAAACTACAAAACGCAACAAAAACAACACTTCGGCTCTGTACAGAAACATCACAGATAGAAAACGTTAGCTAGCACAAAACACTAGGTCTTATTATTGACCAACATCTGACCTGGAACTCTCATGTGCAAGGTCTAACAAAACTCATCGCACAAAAAGTATACCAGTTAGCTAAAATCAAGCACTTCATCGATCAAGACACAAGGAAGACATACTACATATCACATATACAAACACATTTAAACTACTGCTCAACAATCTGGATGGTTGCTCAGTGTCAAATACAAAGAGGCTATACTCACTACAAAAGCGAGCAGTAAAGCTGGGATGATATTAGTAATAAGATCTTACGTTACGCTGCAGCTGTCATTTCACATACACTAACATACATTTACAACCAGTGCACTGCAAAATGTTATTTCCCCGAGGCTTTTAAAACTGCTAAGGTGTATCCTCGCTTTAAATCTGGCTCATCCAACAATCTTTCCAGCTATAGACCAATATCCACCTTATCGTCATTATCAAAACCACTCAAAAAACACACACACACAAAATAACTCTACGACACATGCAAGAGAACAATTTACTCATAGACAGTCAGTCAGGTCCAATCATTCCTGCCACACAGCTCTCACCAAAATGACAGAAAACTGGTTAGTAAACATAAATGACAACAGACTATGTGGTGCCATCTTTGTTGACTTCAAAAAGGCATCTGATATGATTGACCATGATATTCTTGGGAAAAAAAAAAAAGACTTATAGACTGCACCCTGGCCTAATAAAATTAACTGCATCATTTCTTTCAGACAGACAACAGGTAGTATTCTTCAACAATTCTCTATCAAATTCTGCTATAGTTGACACCGGTGTTCCGCAAGGTTCTATTCTAGGACCATTGCTCTTTGCTATCTATATCAATGATCTTCCACTTCATCTTAAACACTCTTCTTGTGACCTTTTTGTTGATGATTGGCACAGTCTACAACAGTGACTACGATTGTATTAACCTTGAATCAACTTTTCAGGTCGAGTTAAACAATATAATTAGATGGAACAACAACAATGGCATGATTATAAATACTGATAAAACAAAATCAATGCTCATAACAACAAGACAGAAACTACAAAACGCAACAAAAACAACACTTCGGCTCTGTACAGAAACATCACAGATAGAAAACGTTAGCTAGCACAAAACACTAGGTCTTATTATTGACCAACATCTGACCTGGAACTCTCATGTGCAAGGTCTAACAAAACTCATCGCACAAAAAGTATACCAGTTAGCTAAAATCAAGCACTTCATCGATCAAGACACAAGGAAGACATACTACATATCACATATACAAACACATTTAAACTACTGCTCAACAATCTGGGATGGTTGCTCAGTGTCAAATACAAAGAGGCTATACTCACTACAAAAGCGAGCAGTAAAGCTTATTAGTGACAAAGATCAAGCACAAACAACTAACCAGCACAAATGTATCAAAATACTGCCTCTTAAGAACAGGTTCCTCTTCTACAAAGCCAAGTTAGTACACCAAATTCTTTCACGGCACGCCCTGCCTTATCTATGGAACCTGTTTAAATGTAGCCCAAAGTGCAGCCAACGATTGAACAACATAAGTCTTCTAAAACCTAGACTTGATCTTTACAAGAAAAGCTTTACTTATTCTGCTGCTCATCTTTGGAATACCCTCCCATCCTGTATAAAAAATATAAACTATACTCCTTCCTACAACTACAAACTTTTCCAATATCTATTTGATGTCGGCTACATGTCTCCATGAATCATAAAACTTAAAATGTTATTTTAGACTGCTCTCACAGACACCTAATTCATTATTCTGAATAGTAATGAAATTTTTGTTTGGTAGATAGCCATTTATATGTGTATGTAGGTAGCCATATATATATATGAATGTAGTCAGTCATTTATATGTGCATGTAGTTAGTCATTTTATGTGTATGTAGTTACTTTATTGTTAATTATGTTTGTTATATGAGCAGTATATTTGTAGAATGTCTGGAACAGAATGAAAGTTGCAAGATAAAGGGCAGAATGTCAGACGGGCCTGTGCGCCCAATTCTTAACCCTTTTGAAATAAAGATCAATCAATCAATCTCCAGTATCACAATGATGATGACTCAACCACGTGCCAACTGTTCTATACACTACACACCTCTCTCTCTCTAGCACAATGATGATGACTCAACCATATGCCAACTGTTCTGCACACTATACACCTCTCTCTCTCTCTCTCTCTCTCTTTCTCTCTCTCACACTCTCCAGTATCACAATGATGATAATTCAACCATATGCCAACTGTTCTACACACTATACACCTCTCTCTCTCTCACACTCTCCAGTATCACATTGATGATAATTCAACCATATGCCAACTGTTCTACACACTATACACCTCTCTCTCTCTCTCTCACACTCTCCAGTATCACAATGATGATAATTCAACCATGTGTCAACTGTTCTACACACTATACACCTCTCTCTCTCTCTCTCTCTCTCACACTCTCCAGTATCACAATGATGATAATTCAACCATGTGTCAACTGTTCTACACACTATACACCTCTCTCTCTCTTTCTCTCTCTCACACTCTCCAGTATCACAATGATGATAATTCAACCATGTGTCAACTGTTCTACACACTATACACCTCTCTCTCTCTCTCTTTCTCTCTCTCACACTCTCCAGTATCACAATGATGATGACTCAACCATGTGTCAACTGTTCTACACACTATACACCTCTCTCTCTCTCTTTCTCTCTCTCACACTCTCCAGTATCACAATGATGATAACTCAACCACGTGTCAACTGTTCTACACACTATACACTTCTCTCTCTCTCTCTTTCTCTCTCTCACACTCTCCAGTATCACAATGATGATGACTCAACCATGTGTCAACTGTTCTACACACTATACACTTCTCTCTCTCTCTTTCTCTCTCTCACACTCTCCAGTATCACAATGATGATGACTCAACCATATGCCAACTGTTCTACACACTATACACCTCTCTCTCTCTCTTTCTCACGCTCTCCAGTATCACAATGATGATAATTCAACCATGTGTCAACTGTTCTACACACTATACACCTCTCTCTCTCTCTCTCTCTCTCACACTCTCCAGTATCACAATGATGATGACTCAACCATATGCCAACTGTTCTACACACTATACACTTCTCTCTCTCTCTTTCTCTCTCTCACACTCTCAAGTATCACAATGATGATGACTCAACCACGTGTCAACTGTTCTACACACTATACACTTCTCTCTCTCTCTTTCTCTCTCTCACACTCTCCAGTATCACAATGATGATGATTCAACCACGTGTCAACTGTTCTACACACTATACACTTCTCTCTCTCTCTCTCTCTCACACTCTCCAGTATCACAATGATGATGATTCAACCACGTGTCAACTGTTCTACACACTATACATTTCTCTCTCTCTCTTTCTCTCTCTCACACTCTCCAGTATCACAATGATGATGATTCAACCACGTGTCAACTGTTCTACACACTATACACCTCTCCATGCCACAGTCACAATGTAGCAGTCAGTTAGTCAGTCAGTCATTCATTTGCATGTCCCTTGCGGAACTTTGCCTCCCTAACAGCTCTCCTGTAGACCTATCTGTTGTAAGCAAGATGCTCTGCTGCTGATGCATCTATTCGCAGATTGTCAACAATGTCTTGCAGCCATCTTCATTTTGGTCTTCCTCTCTTTCTTTTTCCCATTATGTACCCTTCCAAGACAGTTTTCTATAAATTATCATGACGTTTAATGTGTCCAAAATATTTAAGTTTTCTCTCCTTAATCCTATTTACTAGCCAGCCTTCTTAAATATTAAGTTCTTGTAGTATGGATATATTTGTTCTTTTCTGTGTCCATGATATTTGAAGAACTCTTCTGTAGCATTTACATTCAAAAGCATTTATTTGTTTCTCAGCTGTTTTGTTAAGTGTCCAGGTCTCACAGGCATATGTTGTAATGGGAAAGATGCATGCCCTTAAAAATCTTATTTTTGTAGTTCTGTCTGCTCCTCTCCACAGATTCTTTAGTTGTTTTACTTTCTGAAGAGCGATAGATGTCCTCCTTTTAATTTTCCTCATTGTATCTCCATTATTAGTAGTGCTCCCGAGCAAATAATCTGTCAATCTTGTAACTTTCTAGAACAATGTAGAGTATATGATAAATGTAGCAGTATATGATAAATGTAGCAGTATATGATAAATGTAGCAGTATATTAGAATAAGCACAGAGTGATCGAGAAAACCCAATCCTTTGGTTGTCGCTCAGGTAGAAAAAAGCACCGTGCTGCACTGTGACTAGCAGACGATATAAGCAGACACATTAGATTAGAAATGATATTAGGGGCAGATGATATAAGCAGACACATTAGATTAGAATGATATTAGGGGCAGACGATATAAGCAGACACAGATTAGAAATGATATTAGGGGCAGACGATATAAGCAGACACATTAGATTAGAAATGATATTAGGGGCAGATGATATAAGCAGACACATTAGATTAGAAATGATATTAGGGGCAGACGATATAAGCAGACACAGATTAGAAATGATATTAGGGGCAGACGATATAAGCAGACACAGATTAGAAACAGTGAGGACCGGGGCAGAAGTGAAAAAGGTCTGAGAGAGGAAAAGATGTTTGTGCTAAGATGGCCTCATACTTTTGTTGAGTAGAAAGTGTAGAACTAGAGAATGTAGAATTAGTTCTGTCTTGAGATTTTGCCAGGACTAGTGGTTCTAAACCAGTGTTTGTGCAGTCAAGATAGAAGAAGGAATGAGTGAATGGTTCCAGACTGAAACGGGCGTGAAACAAGGATGTATACTGTCTCCTTTGCTTTTTGGAATTGCAACAGACTTTATAATGAAAAAATGCTGCACAGGTAACACAGGTACTGATTGGGTACATGGGACCCAAGATCTTGATTTTGCTGATGACATAACTCTTATCAGTCATTCATTCATTTGTATGTCCCTTGCAGAACTTTGCCTCCATAACAGCTCTCCTGTAGGCCTCTTGTTTATAAGCAAGATGCTCTGCTGTTGATGCATCCATTTGCAGATCATCAACAATGTCTTGCATTCATCTTTGCCTTGGTCTTCCTCTCTTTTTCCCATTATGTACCCTTCCAAGACGGTCTTCTCTAGATTATCATGACGTTTAATGTGTCCAAAATATTGAAGTTTTCTCTCCTTAATCCTATTTACTAGCCAGCCTTCTTAAATATTAAGTTCTTGTAGTATGGATATTTGTTCTTTTCTGTGTCCATGATATTTGAAGAACTCTTCTGTAGCATTACATTCAAAAGCATTTATTTGTTTCTCAGCTGTTTTGTTAAGTGTCCAGGTCTTCATCCCACAGGCATATGTTGTAATGGGAAAGATGCATGCCCTTAAAAATCTTATTTTTGTAGTTCTGTCTGCTCCTCTCCACAGATTCTTTAGTTGTTTTACTTTCTGAAGAGCGATAGATGTCCTCCTTTTAATTTTCCTCATTGTATCTCCATTATTAGTAGTGCTCCCGAGCAAATAATCTGTCAATCTTGTAACTTTCTAGAACAATGTAGAGTATATGATAAATGTAGCAGTATATGATAAATGTAGCAGTATATGATAAATGTAGCAGTATATTAGAATAAGCACAGAGTGATCGAGAAAACCCAATCCTTTGGTTGTCGCTCAGGTAGAAAAAAGCACCGTGCTGCACTGTGACTAGCAGACGATATAAGCAGACACATTAGATTAGAAATGATATTAGGGGCAGATGATATAAGCAGACACATTAGATTAGAAATGATATTAGGGGCAGACGATATAAGCAGACACAGATTAGAAATGATATTAGGGGCAGACGATATAAGCAGACACATTAGATTAGAAATGATATTAGGGGCAGATGATATAAGCAGACACATTAGATTAGAAATGATATTAGGGGCAGACGATATAAGCAGACACAGATTAGAAATGATATTAGGGGCAGACGATATAAGCAGACACAGATTAGAAACAGTGAGGACCGGGGCAGAAGTGAAAAAGGTCTGAGAGAGGAAAAGATGTTTGTGCTAAGATGGCCTCATACTTTTGTTGAGTAGAAAGTGTAGAACTAGAGAATGTAGAATTAGTTCTGTCTTGAGATTTTGCCAGGACTAGTGGTTCTAAACCAGTGTTTGTGCAGTCAAGATAGAAGAAGGAATGAGTGAATGGTTCCAGACTGAAACGGGCGTGAAACAAGGATGTATACTGTCTCCTTTGCTTTTTGGAATTGCAACAGACTTTATAATGAAAAAAATGCTGCACAGGTAACACAGGTACTGATTGGGTACATGGGACCCAAGATCTTGATTTTGCTGATGACATAACTCTTATCAGTCATTCATTCATTTGTATGTCCCTTGCAGAACTTTGCCTCCATAACAGCTCTCCTGTAGGCCTCTTGTTTATAAGCAAGATGCTCTGCTGTTGATGCATCCATTTGCAGATCATCAACAATGTCTTGCATTCATCTTTGCCTTGGTCTTCCTCTCTTTTTCCCCATTATGTACCCTTCCAAGACGGTCTTCTCTAGATTATCATGACGTTTAATGTGTCCAAAATATTGAAGTTTTCCTTGTTTAATCCTCTTTACTAGCCAGCCTTCTTCAATATTAAGTTCTTGTAGTACTCTTATCAGTAACGATGTGAATTCCATGCAAGAAAAAACAGATAGCCTGTCTTCACTGGCTACCAAAATAGGACTTGAAATTAACAAGGACAAAACAAAAATAATGAAACTTTCCACTAATCAAAACAGAAAAATACACAAAGAAGGGATAGATATTGAAGAAGTCAATCAATTTGCATACCTTGGCAGCTACACAGACGAGGATGGTGACACTAGAAAGGAAGTCAGAATTAGAAATGTAAAAGCAGCATCAATCTTCAAGAATCTTGTGAACATATGGCATTCAAAAGTTATAAGGACAAAAACCAAGTTAAGACTATTCAATTCAAATGTAATATCCACCCTCATTTATGCATGGGAAAGCTGGAAAACAACTAAAGAAACAGACAAAAAATTAGACTCTTTAGAAAACAAACAGATAAATTTCCTGTTTCCGTGCCATTAAGGCATGTTGGGGAATACGATGTTAGGCCCGTATTTTTAAAAACAAATGCTTAAGGAAAAAACTCGGCATTAAGTGGAACGAATTCAAGAACAACGCAGAGATAAGACAGATGACTGAACAACAACCAATCTCATGGGTGATTAGGAAAAGGAGATGGACATATGTTGGTCACTTGATGAGAAGAAACAATCAGAGAATCCCAAAACAAGCTATCAAGTGGAACACAAAAGGTCGAAGAAAAAAAGAGGCAGACCACATGAAACTCTGAAGAGGACACTGTTAAGAGAGGCCAAATTCATAGGCATAAAATCCTTTGATAAGGTTGAAAAGCTCGCCACAAACAGGAAAAATTGGCGAACTGCCTTGTGAGCCCTATGTGATGTTTAATGGCATGGGACGGATATAAGATATAAGTAGTTCTAAAAATATGTGTGTGATTTTTGTGAGACATGGTGATGCATATTCATGATATCCATAAGTTGCAACTCTTTGTTCATCACTATGTTTCAGTGCTGTTCTAGTTGAGTGAGAATGTAGATCACTCCCTCTCATGTGGCAAACTGTTGTCTTGCTGGGAGTGGAGCCTATGTGTAATTTTTTTCTTCTTGACAATCTTCACCTCATTTGTCATCTACCATCAGTACCCATCAATAAAACTTGTTACTTATACTCCACATGTTTTCAAGTTACTACACAATGTTTTCTGTAGTTGTGGAAAGAGTCGGAGGTTTTCATTCTATGCCGCTGTTATCCAAGTTGGAGTTGTGTACCTGGGTGTGATCGTTTCTCTGTGTATATCAAAGAAGCACTTGTTAATACTTTCATAACTAACAGTCAGATTAAAAGAAATATCTTCCTCCACTTAAAACTTCATGAAGCAGCAGCACATGCAAGCTACTTTGACTTATCAGCACCAGCCACAGTATACTATTTCAACACATCAATAAAAATGATCAGCAACTGCCTTGTACATCAAAAAAAAAAAAAGCAGCTTTCCTGAAAGAGCTATCATTTACACAGACAAAATCTTAAAGCACTACAAGTCCCCGCTGTGATGTTTTTCTACTGAATGTAACACTTTAGCTAAAGTAAAATGAAAATCAAACCAATCGGTGGTGGAACATGTGCTTCACATACCGTCACTTGGTAAAGTTAACTGTAATCTGTAATCAGAGACTGGCATCCCCACACTCTGGGCATTCCTATACGTGTTCCACCTTCCGCTCCAGCACCCACTGAAGCGTGCACCTGCTGATGGAGCCAGTCACACACCGGTTGTGGTTAACATGCTCTAAACCACTTCCTTCAGAAAAATGTCCACTTCCCCTCCCTCCTCCTCCAGTCTGATCATCCTCCTGATGTGATTGTTGTCACTCAACCTGATATTGCCCTCCATACTCAGCCTACTCAAGGTGGCTCTTGCAGTCTCCTCCTTGTCTATTCTTAGGCTGCCCTGAACTGATGCCATGCCTGCCAGCTTGTTCGCTTTCTCGTTGCCTTTGATTCCCAAATATTCTTGGCAGTAGATTCACATCAAACAGGATAACCAAGAGCCCAGCAGAAGCTGGATCCATGGAAGAAATGTCTCTCGATTCACTGTAACATGTTTTGGGAGTCTGTTACAGTGACCCCATGCTTGTCATTAACTGCGTACAGGCATGCCTTATCACACTGCACTTCAACTTTACAGCATCTCATTTTATTGTGTCTCGCTTTATTGCATCTCACATTACTGAACCTTGCTATCTTGTGTCTCATATTACTGAACCTTGTTATCTTGTGTCTCACATTACTGAACCCTGCTATCTTGTGTCTCATTTTATTGCATCTCACATTACTGAACCTTGTTATCTTGCGTTTCATATTACTGAACCTTGTTATCTTGTGTCTCACTTTATTGCATATCACATTACTGAACCTTGTTATCTTGCGTTTCATATTACTGAACCTTGTTATCTTGTGTCTCACTTTATTGCATATCACATTAATGAACCTTGTTATCTTGTGTCTCACTTTATTGTGTCTCACATTAATGAACCTTGCTATCTTGTGTCTCACTTTATTGTGTCTCACATTACTGAACCTTGCTATCTTGTGTCTCACTTTATTTCATCTCACATTACTGAACCTTGTTATCTTGTGTCTCACTTTATTGCATCTCACATTAATGAACCTTGCTATCTTGTGTCTCACTTTACTGCATATCACATTACTGAACCTTGTTATCTTGTGTCTCACATTACTGAACCTTATTATCTTGTGTCTCACATTACTGAACCTTGCTATCTTGTGCCTCACTTTATTGCATCTCACATTACTGAACCTTGCTATCTTGTGTCTCACTTTATTGTGTCTCACATTACTGAACCTTGCTATCTTGTGTCTCACTTTATTTCATCTCACATTACTGAACCTTGTTATCTTGTGTCTCACTTTATTGCATCTCACATTAATGAACCTTGCTATCTTGTGTCTCACTTTACTGCATCTCACATTACTGAACCTTGTTATCTTGTGTCTCACATTACTGAACCTTGCTATCTTGTGCCTCATTTTATTGCATCTCACATTACTCAACCTTGATATCTTGTGTCTCATATTACTGAACCTTGCTATCTTGTGTCTCACTTTATTGCATCTTACATTACTGAACCTTGATATCTTGTGTCTCACTTTATTGCATCTTACATTACTGAACTTTGATATCTTGTGTCTCACTTTATTGCATCTTACATTACTGAACCTTGATATCTTGTGCCTCACTTTATTGCATCTTACATTACTGAACCTTGATATCTTGTGCCTCACTTTATTGCATCTTACATTACTGAACCTTGATATCTTGTGTCTCACTTTATTGCATCTTACATTACTGAACCTTGATATCTTGTGCCTCACTTTATTGCATCTTACATTACTGAACCTTGATATCTTGTGTCTCACAGATATTGTGATTTTTCCAAATTATTCATCATATTATTTTCAGAATCTGCCTTCTTCTGTTTTTTGTTTTTTTTTCAGTAACACCGCAATGAATGAGTCAACTGGCAGCATTCTGCTTCCTGCATCCGTGTACTTTGTGTCTCAGTGTCTCATTCCAGCAACTCTCACAATATTTCACAATTTTCACTGCTCTTATGTGAACTGTGACTGATATAAGTAACCACACAGTGGGACCAAAGGAAGAATCACATTTTTCAGCAATAAAGTGTTTTTAACACTACAGCATAGTGTCTCTTCTTCCTGACCTAGCCTACTGCACACTGAATACACTACTGTGTCAGCTGGCTTTAAGGGTTTTTTAAATGCATGACCAAGTAAACAAACTCGGCTGTCCCTTGTTTTACTGCAATGTTTGCTTTACTGCCGAGCCCTGCAATCACATTCACACTATCTCCCAACTATGCTTTTAGTTTAAACTATGACCAGTTACCAGAAGCTACACAGTAAAAATTTAGCTTAAACTATGACCAGTTACCAGAAGCTACACAGTAAAAATTTAATTTAAACTATGACCAGTTACCAGAAGCTACACAGTAAAAATTTAGCTTAAACTATGACCAGTTACCAGAAGCTACACAGTAAAAATTTAGCTTAAACTATGACCAGTTACCAGAAGCTACACAGTAAAAATTTAATTTAAACTATGACCAGTTACCAGAAGCTACACAGTAAAAATTTAGCTTAAACTATGACCAGTTACCAGAAGCTACACAGTAAAAATTTAATTTAAACTATGACCAGTTACCAGAAGCTACACAGTAAAAATTTAGCTTAAACTATGACCAGTTACCAGAAGCTACACAGTAAAAATTTAATTTAAACTATGACCAGTTACCAGAAGCTACACAGTCAAACTGACCATAAGACTGGTCACATATTATAAGTTGGCAGCCATGTTGAGGGTAGTGCTCACAATGCAAGCACCACCAAAGTATTATTAAAAAAAATTACTAAGTATTTAATAACTAACAGACAGACAGGCAGGCAGGCAGGCAGGCAGGCAGGCAGGCAGGCAGGCAGGCAGACAGACAGACAGACAGAGATTAGAGCTGTTGTTAAAATAAAAAAAATGAAAAATGTTATTGCAAATATGCACACAAAATTTTTTACTGAAATTAACTACATATAAATCAAAATTTGGCATAATTTCCTTCAAGTGTATTAAGATATTCTTCTATACACCTAAACACTACTTTGTAACATAAACCAGTTTTAATAACCACTTGCCTGTGTATGAGAAATTATTTCAGACAGTTTATATGTAAGCTATTGTATATACAAGTTTGCATGTAATGCCCTCAAACATACAAGTTTACCTATAATTCCCTCATGATACAAGTTTACCTGTAATGCTCTCACACATACAACATGTTTACCTGTAATGCTCTCACACATACATCAAGCTTACCTGTAATGCCCTCACACACTCATTAAACTCACCTGCAATGCCCTGACTCCAAACTCCCAGTAATTAAAATCAAGAAAGGCTGTCAGAATGAAGAACTGTATGAAGACATTGAAGAGGAAGAGCGCCTTGACTACCAGGTACATGGTGGACATGAAGTTGCCTGTGTTAGCACCCACACAAAGCATCCAATGCTGCAAGATCTGGCAAAACATAGTCATCCACATTTTTGAAAAAATTCATTATGAGTTCAAGTGTAATCATATCTCTCTCTCTCTCTCTCGTTCTCTCTCTCTCTCTTCCTTTCACTGCCCAAAACATATAAGGCTCCCAGCAGTAAGGGACATCCACTCCTATCTGTCCTTTGCTATCTTCTTGGCTGCCTCTCATGTTAGCACTTCACTTACTAGTATTTTCTCTGTTGTACATATCCATGTCTCACTGGCCAATGTAAATCAGTACCACAGGGGGTAAAACAATGGTAATAAACTCTGGTTTATTGTTTAATATTTCTACAATTATTAAACTTTAACTGTGTTAAACTTTCAAGATTACTTAAGATTATGTACCAATAATCTTTAGGCTACATTTGTTAAAAATAAATTATATCTGGGAGTACAGAAATAAAAATGGTGGAATAAACTACATCTATACTGTCAAATGTCTTTCCAAAGTCTCTAATGAGTGTGTACAACAGTTCGCTATGTCAGCTTGTGGCAACCAAAGAATCCTATGCCATAACTTAGCAAATTCTCCTGCATGGAGAAGGAACTTCTGAGTCAGAAGCAACTCTGGGTGGAGCTGGGTGGAAGAAAACTATCAAATGTGATGGAGTTCAGATTTTGATGGTAGAAGAATGTCCAGAGCAACTCTGGGTGGATGCACAGTTAGTAGAAATGAATCGTTTATGAAAGAGTTGAGACTGGAGTTAAAGCCATAGTCAGCAGAAATGAATAGTTTATGAAAGAGTTGAGACTGGAGTTAAAGCCATAGTCAGCAGAAATGAATAGTTTATGAAAGAGTTGAGACTGGAGTTAAAGCCATAGTCAGCAGAAATGAATAGTTTATGAAAGAGCTGAGACTGGAGTTAAAGCCATAGTCAGCAGAAATGAATAGTTTATGAAAGAGTTGAGATTGGAGTTGAAGTTAAGAGTCTGAAAGTCTTACATCTTGACTCCACATCTCTACTCTTCTGTGTGAAAAAAGAAAAGTTAATCATAACAAAATAAACCTTTTACTTTTTCTCCAAACTGGTTTTTCTTGTTACTTTCTGGTAAAATATCAACCCTTCGACTTTTCCAACCCCTCATCTTTTATCTTGTGTTCCTCTGGTAAAATATCAACCCTTCAACTTTTCCAACCCCTCATCTTTTATCTTGTGTTCCTCTGGTAAAATATCAACCCTTCAACTTTCCCAACCCCTCATCTTTTGTCTTGTGTTCCTCTGGTAAAATATCAACCCTTCAACTTTCCCAACCCCTCATCTTTTGTCTTGTGTTCCTCTGGTAAAATATCAACCCTTCAACTTTCCCAACCCCTCATCTTTTATCTTGTGTTCCTCTGGTAAAATATCAACCCTTCAACTTTCCCAACCCCTCATCTTTTGTCTTGTGTTCCTCTGGTAAAATATCAACCCTTCAACTTTCCCAACCCCTCATCTTTTGCCTTGTGTTCCTCTGGTAAAATATCAACCCCTCAACTTTCCCAACCCCTCATCTTTTGTCTCTGAGTGCAACAAAGGAAGAGAAAGGCCAGGTAATGGGAAAATAAAACATCTGTGCTTACTTTTTTCGTCTGTCGCCCCACTCGACTTTTCATGAACCAGAACGGCTTCCGGTTGATCTTAAGCCAGACCTCCAGGAACTCCGCCAGGTTGCCAAATGTGGTGTTTTTCTTCTCAACAGTTTCGAAGGAGCTGTTGCCAATCATAGTCACCATCTTCTCGATCTGACTGCCCGAGTAATCGTTACACTCTGTCCACAGCAAGTTGGGGAGTTTGAACATGAAGGCCTGATGAATAAATGAGACAGGTGACATTATGACACATACTGTTATTATGTGCTATGACACATACTGTTATTATGTGCTGGGACACATACTGTTATTATGTGCTGCGACACATACTGTTATTATGTGCTGCGACACATACTGTTATTATGTGCTGCGACACATACTGTTATTATGTGCTGCGACACATACTATACTGTTATTATGTGCTGCGACACATACTATACTGTTATTATGTGCTGCGACACATACTGTTATTATGTGCTGCGACACATACTGTTATTATGTGCTGCGACACATACTGTTATTATGTGCTGTGACACATACTGCTATTATGTGCTGTGACACATACTGCTATAATGTGCTGTGACACATACTGTTATTATGTGCTGTGACACATACTGTTATTATGTGCTGTGACACATACTGTTATTATGTGCTGTGACACATACTATACTGTTATTATGTGCTGTGACACACACTGTTATTATGTGCTGTGACACATACTGTTATTATGTGCTGTGACACATACTGTTATTAAGTTCTGTGACACATCTCTCTCTCTCTCTGAACCTTAAATGCCCAGGGCACATGGGGCTTCCGCAAGGGTTTTCCACAAATGCCTGTCCTTTGCCTTTTTTTCTGCTCTTGCCCAGGTGAGCCCTCTATTGTTCAACATCCTTTCTGTTGTTCTTCTCCATGTCTCTTTTGGTCTACCCTTACTTCTGCTCCCCTGTGACACATACTATACTGTTATTATGTGCTGTGACACATACTATTATTATGTGCTGTGACACATACTGTTATTATGTGCTGTGATTCATACTGTTATTATGTGCTGTGGCACATACTGTTATTATGTGCTGGGACACATACTGTTATTATGTGCTGTGACACATACTATACTGTTATTATGTGCTGTGACACATACTGTTATTATGTGCTGTGACACATACTGTTATTATGTGCTGTGACACATACTGTTATTATGTGCTGCGACACATACTGTTATTATGTGCTGCGACACATACTGTTATTATGTGCTGTGACACATACTGTTATTATGTGCTGTGACACATACTGTTATTATGTGCTGTGACACATACTGTTATTATGTGCTGTGACACATACTATACTGTTATTATGTGCTATGCCTGACAACACTGCTTCTCTATCTTATACAGTCCTCTGCACTTCCAATTAATTCGGATGCTTTTCTTTTTCCATGCCACTCTGTCAGTCCACTGAGATCTTTCTCTTGTCCTCCCTTTTTTTTTTCCCCTTGAATTTTCCAGTTTAATAGGATCTCAAACTTCTATTTTCTCATGACACGGCCAAGAAATTTGAGTGGCATTTTCTTATCATTTTATCTAGTTTTCATTGTTCTGAAACCTCTTTGAGGACCTCTTCATTTGTTTCTGTCTGTCCTGGTTATTTGCTGCATCTTTTGCCAAAAACATTCCCAGTTGCTTCTAGTTTCTTTGCCATTGTTTTGTTGACTGTGGAAGTCTCACAACACACAACTTTAACATTCTCAAGCACACACACCTAGTACATAACATTATGTGTCACAAATTCTCAATATACTGGTCTGGTGCATTTTAATGATGTGGGACATCATGTGAACATACAAACCTGGAACATATTCATGACAAGGAACATATGCCCAACATACAATTGCCAGAAAAAAAAAACTGGCAAAATCTCTGGCCAGTTGAGGACTCTAAAGAACATCAAGGCACAAAAGTGCCTTCTTCCGTAGTTTTTTACTCAGTACAAAACCAGACATATTATAGCACTTTTGTACGTCAAGTGTAGATGTGTATGCATGTGTTAGCAACCATGTGCCATATATGTTTGTGCCAAAACACTGTGGACTGCTACCACTGTGGACTGCGCTGAAAAGCTCTCACTCACTGCAATTTCTCAGGGGTGTGTGGGGCTCCATGTTTCATGTCTAGTACACTACCCATTTCTTTGATCTGCTTATCTGTGCCAGTATCACGTGGACCATGACCGTCTTGGTCAACTTATCTGTGCAAGTATCATGTGGAACATGACTGTCTTGGTCAACTTATCTGTGCAAGTATCACGTGGAACATGACTGTCTTGGTCAACTTATCTGTGCCAGTATCATGTGGAACATGACTGTCTTGGTCAACTTATCTGTGCCAGTATCATGTGGAACATGACTGTCTTGGTCAACTTATCTGTGCAAGTATCACGTGGAACATGACTGTCTTGGTCAGCTTATCTGTGCAAGTATCACGTGGAACATAACTGTCTTGGTCAACTTATCTGTGCAAGTATCACGTGGAACATAAATGTCTTGGTCAGCTTAACTGTGCAAGTATCACATGGAACATAACTGTCTTGGTCAGCTTAACTGTGCAAGTATCATATGGAACATGACCATCTCTCATTATCTTTCTTCTTGTCTATCTTCTCTCATTATCTTTCTTCTTGTCTATCTCCCCATCTCTCATTATCTTTCTTCTTGTCTATCTCCCCATCTCTCATTATCTTTCTTCTTGTCTATCTCCCCATCTCTCATTGTCTTTGTCTACCTCCCCATCTCTCATTATCTTTCTTCTTGTCTATCTCCCCATCTCTCATTATCTTTCTTCTTGTCTACCTCCCCATCTCTCATTATCTTTCTTGTTGTTTACCTCCCCATCTCTCATTATCTTTCTTCTTGTCTACCTCTCCATCACTCATTACCTTTCTTCTTGTCTACCTCCCCATCTCTCATTATCTTTCTTGTTGTTTACCTCCCCATCTCTCATTATCTTTCTTCTTTCTTTTCCTGATTATCTGTTTCTTTCCCCTACAGAATAACAGCACAGCCTGAGAAGTACTACTGAAAAAATTATGATTATGAAACTAAAATGTACAAAATACCTGGCACATAAATAGCACAGTGATCCAGCGATAAAAGTTAATCTCGCCTGTACTTTCACTGTCCAGGAAAGTGGAGTTTACAGGACCTCCGTGTTCGCTGCTTATCTCGTATGGTACCTGAAGACATATATACATGGGAAATGTACACTCAAACACTGGATCCCTATCAACAAAAGGTACATGGCTATTTTAACTCGATAACCTACCAGATATTACCCATAACACATGAAGATGTTTTGTAATTTTAAAAAAATCACCGCTAGCTAATTTTAGCATTTCTTAAATCTTACATCCTTCCCATGCCGTTAAACGTCACATAGGGCTTGCAGGGTATGTTCGCCAATTTTTCCTGTTTTCTGCGAGGTTTTAAACCTCACCAAGGGATTTTATGCCTATTAATCTGGCCTCTCTTATCAATGTCCTCTTTAGAGTTTCACGTGGTCTGCCTCTTTTTCTTTGGCCTGCTGTGTTCCACTTGATAGCTTGTTTTGGTATTCTCTGATCGTTTCTTCTCATCACGTGACCAATATATGTCCATCTCCTTTTCCGGATCACCCATGAGACTGGTTGTTGTTCAGTCATCTGTCTTATCCCTGCTCTGTTCTTGAATTCATTCCACTTTATACTGAGTATATTCCTTAAGCATTTATTTTCAAAATAGTCTAATTTCTTGTCTATTTCTTTAGTTGTTTTCCAGCTTTCGCATGCTTAAATGAAGGTGGATATTACATCTGAATAGTCTTAACTTGGTTTTTGTGCTTATAAATTTTGAATTTTAGCATTTGCAGGAGTTTATGAACTCCTGACTACAGAGCTAAATACGACTGTAGTCATTTTATTTTTTAAATTTCTGAAAATCTGTTTAAACAGGTCAAAGGTCAAGGTGAAACAAGATTTAAAATTTTACACATTATTTGTATGTGCTCCTTTGTATGCTCAAGTTCTTGTCCTCTATTACATACTTAAGATTACTCTCTGGTTTCTCTATTTCTTCAAGTACAGAAGTACTGAAACTAACATTAACTTTACTGCATGTACTTAGTCACATCCTGTGTTAGGTGCACAGACAGGAGTGAAGTGTAGATGTTCTACTATTTTATCTTTTTGTTACTTCAGTTTTATTTCTTTTTGTTTTGTTACTTCAGTTTTAACTATATTTGTTTAGTTACTTCAGTTTTAACTATATTTGTTTAGTTACTTCAGTTTTAACTATATTTGTTTAGTTACTTCAGTTTTAACTATATTTGTTTAGTTACTTCAGTTTTAATTATATTTGTTTTGTTACTTCAGTTTTAACTATATTTGTTTTGTTAATTCAGTTTTAACTATATTTGTTTTGTTACTTCAGTTTTAATTATATTTGTTTTGTTATTTCAGTTTTAACTACATTTGTACTTATTTTGTTATAATGGAGATACAATGAGGGAAATTAAAAAGAACATCTACTGCTCTTCAGAAAGTAAGATGACTAAAGAATCTGTGGAGAGGAACAGACAGAACTATAAAAATAAGACTTTTAAGGGCATGCATCTTTCCCATCGCAACATATGCCTGTGAGACCTGGACACTTAACAAAACAGCTGAGAAACACATAAATGCCTTTGAATGTAAATGCTAGAGAAGAGTTCTTCAAACATCATGGACACAAAAAAGAACAAATATATCCATACTACAAGAACTTAATACTGAAGAAGGCTGGCTAGTAAAGAGGATTAAACAGAGAAAACTTAAATATTTTGGACACATTAAACGTCATGATAATCTAGAGAAGACCGTCTTGGAAGGGTACATAATGGGAAAAAGAAAGAGAAGAAGACAAAGGCGAAGATGGCTGCAAGACATTGTTGATGATCTGCAAATGGATGCATCAGCAGCAGGTCATCTTGCTTACAACCGAGAGGCCTTCAGGAGTGCTGTTACGGAGGCAAATTTCTGCAAGGGACATGCAAATGAACGAATGAATGAATGCTTTGTTACTTCAGTTTTAATTATATTTATTTTGTTACTTCAGTTTTAATTATATTTGTTTTATTACTTCAGTTTTAATTATATTTGTTATATGCATAACACATGTACATTGAATGAATGTCTGGAATAGAGTGAAAGTTTTATGATAAAGAGCAGAAGAAGCCTGCATGGCCAATTCTTCACCTCTTGAAAATAAATGTTTGTTTGCTCACTTTCACCTCTTTTATAAAATATCTGCTTCACCACAAATTTGTTATTAGAAGAATGTTGCGAATCCCCTGGACAGCAAAATAACTAATGAAGAATGTATGAGAAGAGCTGGAGAGACAAAAAACCTTGTCAGAAAGATAAGAGAGAGACAATGTACTTTCATAGGACATGCAATGAGAAGAGGGGGCATTGAAAATATTATAACAACAGGAAAAATAGAAGGAAGAAGATCAAGAGGAAGACCAAGAGAAATGATACTGGACAGTCTGACGGGATGGTGTGAGAGGAGATCACCAACTGAACTGATGGCCTGCATGAAGAATCGGGTACTCTGGAGAAGCATAATAGCCAACGCCAGTCAGCACGGCACCTGATGATGATGATGATGACCACAAATTTACCAAATTATATTAGCTGTATCCATGGTCTGAGTTCTTCGGAGTTGGTACCCCTGATGCTTGATTGATCTTGTTGCGAGTTTCCATAACAGTTGTTTTTTTCCCCATCTAGAGACAACTCCAGATGGGTCTGAGGATAAGGCTGTTAGCCTTATGCCAAACTCCTGTTTTATGATATGTGGCGATGCAAAAGATTCATACAAAAGTATGCCAGATTGAAACAGGCGTGAAACAAGGATGTGTATTATCTCCCTTTGTTTTTGGAATTGACATAGACTTCATAACGAAAAAATGCTGCACAGGTAAAACGGGCATTGACTGGGTACATGGGGCCCAACTGGAAGATCTTGATTTTGCAGGTTACATAACTCTTATCAGTGGCAATGTGAAATAAATGCAAGAAAAAACAGATACCCTGTCTTCAATGGCTAGTAAAACAGGACTTGAAATTAACAAGGAAAAAAAAAAAATAATGAAACTTCTCATTAATCAAGAAGGAAAAATATATGTAGATGGAACAGCTGTTGAAGAAGTAAACCAAATATGCATACCTCAGCAGCTACACAGACCAGGACAGTGACATCAGAAAGGAAGTTAGAATTCAGACTGCAAAAGCAGCACTGACCTTCAAGAATCTTGAGATCATATGGCACTCAAAAGTTATAAGCACAAAAACCAAGTTAAGACTATTCAATTCAAATGTAATATCCACCCTCATTTATGCAAGTGAAAGCTGAAAATCAATTAAAGAAGCAGACAAGAAAATAGACTCTTTTGAAAACAAATGCCTAAGAAAAATACTTGGTACATGAAATGGAATTAATTCAAGAACAACCCAGAGATAAGACAGATGAGCAAACAACAGCCTGTCTCATGGGTAATCAGAAAAAGAAGATGGACATATGTAGGCCATATGATGAGAAGAAACAATCAGAGAATACCAAAACAAGCTATCAAGTGGAGCACAACAAACCGAAGAAAAAGAGGTCGACCATGTGAAACTCTAAAGAGGACACTGTTAAGAGAAGCCAGTTTAGGGGGCATAACATCCCTTGATGAGGTTGAAAAGCTCACCAAAAACAGGAAAAACTTGGACATGAACCCTGGACTCTTCATTCAGTAGGCAGGCTGGTTAACTCAGCCAGCCGCCTACCCCCTCAAGCTATCATGAGTAAATGGTCTCACAGCCAAGTAACCTTTTCTTACCAATTTTAACCCATATTCTAAGCTGGCCATATAAACAGCTTTTTAACAAAATTACAAGTGGAACAGCAGCATTCACAAAGTTTTGTTCCATAATTGGGATTTTTAAATACTTTTAAACTGTACAACATCAAAAATAGACCTATCATTATGTCTCAGTACAATGTGGCAGCAGCATTGTTTAAATACACAAACAGCTGATATGGACTTGGCTGCTGGTCAGAGTTGAGTTGTGAAATTATTTTACTTTCAACTTTTTTTTAACTTAATGAAGAAGATGAATTTAATTTCTATGTTTACAGGGAACAAAATAAACAAAAGAGAATCTAAAAGCTCAAATCTGCATGCTCTAGAAACAGGTTAGTATTTTCATAGTTTTGTAAAGTTCTTTATTTATTTATTCATTTTTTTTCGTTTTACTTTTATAAACATTTCTAAAGTTCTATTTTTACTTCTTTAACTTTTCTAAAAGTTTCTAAAGTTTTCTTTTTTACGTTTTTTTTACTTTTATAGATGTTTCTAAGGTTTTCTTTTTACTTTTCTAAATGTTTCCTAAGTTTTAACTTTTTTTACTTTTCTAAAAGTTTCTAAAATGTTCTTTTTTAAACTTTTCTAAAGTAAAAAAACTCTAAAAATGGGTACCAAAGAAATCTGGGAAGGTAAAGCGGGCAGGCATGATACTGACCACATCAGACTTTCATGTGCTGAAGGTCATGGAAAATACGGGCCTAACACCGTATTCCCCTGTATGCCTTAATGGTGTGGAAACGGGAATTTTAGCTTTTTTTTTTTTAACTTTTCTAAAACTTTCTAGTTCGTTGGTGACTATGGACTGGGGGAGAGGAATGACAGAGGTTATAAATTAATTGAATGGGCAAGAATACATAGCATGGTTGTAGGAAACACCTGGTTTAAACAACATCCTCGAAGACTGGCAACGTGGTGCAGCCCAGACAAAAAGGCTTTTAACCAGACATATTAATCAACAAACGATTCCGCAGTGCATTACTGACAACAAAAACCATGCCAGGAGCTGACTGCAATAGTGACCATGATCCACTCTGTGGAAAAGTTAGAATAAAGCTAAAGAAAGCAGGCAGAAAAGTGAGAAACATCAAACTGAATACAGAACTTCTTAAAAATGACCAAGAACTGCGAGAACAATACAAAGTTATTATAACAAATAGATACAATGCAATAGCAAAGATAAATAGTATAGATGAACAATGGGAAATGTTAAGAGATTCTATCCACCAAACTGTTAAGGAGATAATACCACCGAAAAAAGAAGCCCCTAAAAATAAATGGATGACAGACGACATCTTAGGACTGATGGACAAGAGGAGGAGGAGTAAAAATAACGAGGAAAAATATAGCAAGATAAATAAAGAAATAAGACACAAATGCAGAGAAGCAAAAGAAGTGTGGTTAAATGAACAGTGCAGACAGATAGAGGACTCTCATAATAAAGACAGCAAAAACATGCACGAACGAATTAATGAACTCACAGGCAGGAAAACAAAATATACCACAGGATGCCTGAAATCAAAAGAAGGTAAAATGTTAATGGGAAAAGAAGACATTGTGGACAGGTGGACAGAGTATATCGGTGAGCTATATGGAGGAGAAAGACAAGAATTAACACCAGATACTGAAAACTGTGATGGACCGCCAATACTTGAAGATGAAATCATAGATGCCATCAAACACATGAAGAAAGGAAAAGCGACTGGGCCTGATAATATAACAATAGAAGAAATAGAGGCACTAGAGGAGACAGTTATAAAAATAATAACCAAGTTACTGAATGATATTTACAACAGTGGTTATATTCCCAGTGACCTGCTTAAATCCACGTTTATAGCACTACCAAAGAAACCAGGTGCAAAGGAATGTGACGACCACCGGACTATCAGCCTCTCATGTCACATAACGAAGTTACTTCTGAGAATCATTATGAGAAGAACAAGGAAAAAGATAAAAATGGAAATAGCAGATGAACAGTTTGGATTTGTTGAAGGAAAGGAAACACACAATGCCATTTATGCTTTACGAACACTAACAGAAAGAGCTTTAGAAGTACAGAAAGATCTCTACTTATGCTTCATTGATTACACCAAGGCATTTGACAAGGTGAAACATAGTGAAATTATTAAAATGCTTGAAGACATCAATATAGACGGCAAAGACTTGAGGATTATAAAACATCTATACTGGCAGCAAGAAGCAGCAGTTCGAGTTGAAAATAGAATTGGAAAATACCAACCTATAAAACAAGGGGTGCGACAAGGATGTGTACTATCTCCAGACCTTTTTTCTCTGTACAGTGAGAATATTCTAAGAACAATCATCACAGAACCAGGTATAAAAATTGGAGGATACAATATTAACAACCTTCGGTATGCTGACGACACAGTACTGATAGCTGAGAACCAACAAGACCTGCAAAATCTCTTGGATAAAGTCGCCAAAGAAAGTGAACAGAATGGCCTTACTTTGAACATCAAAAAGACAGAGACTATGGTTATATCTAAGAAACAGAATCCACCAGCATGCAGTATTAAATTAAACGGAACCATTCTAAAGCAGGTGCAGAAATTCAAATACCTTGGAGCAGTAATAACTTCAGATGGGAAATGCAGAACAGAAATTATGAACAGAATAGGTCAAGCAAAGACTGCATTTCAGAGAATGAGAAACATATTAACTAACACATCTTTATCAATGAATGTTAGAAAACGAGTCCTAAAATGCTATATTGAACCTATCTTGTTATATGGAAGTGAATCATGGACAATAGGCAAGTCTGCACAAAAATCATTGGAAGCAGCAGAAATGTGGTTTATTAGAAGAATGTTGCGAATCCCCTGGACAGCAAAAATAACTAATGAAGAATGTATGAGAAGAGCTGGAGAGACAAAAAACCTTGTCAGAAAGATAAGAGAGAGACAATGTACTTTCATAGGACATGCAATGAGAAGAGGGGGCATTGAAAATATTATAACAACAGGAAAAATAGAAGGAAGAAGATCAAGAGGAAGACCAAGAGAAATGATACTGGACAGTCTGACGGGATGGTGTGAGAGGAGATCACCAACTGAACTGATGGCCTGCATGAAGGATCGTGTACTGTGGAGAAGCATAATAGCCAACGCCAGTCGGCACGGCACCTGATGATGATGATGAAAACTTTCTAAAGCTTTCTTTTTTTTTCTTTTTACTTTTCTAGAAGTTTCAAAAGTTTTCTTTTTACTTTTTTACTTTTCTAGAAGTTTCAAAAGTTAGAAATGTTTCTAAGTTTTTATCATTTTTTAAACTTTACCCAGTGCATTTTATCATTTTATCTCTTTCTCTTCACTAATAAACTAAAGCTGCATGATGAAAGTGAAAGCAGAAATATTGCTCGGTTGATGGTTAAAGCTTGTTATTATATTTTTGTCTTGGAGACTGAGTCTCTGAAACTCTAACACCACAGTCACTGAAGCAGGCATTCTGACTACACAAAAAAAAAACATTTTCAGACTGGCTATCAAGAACGGCTATTATAAATGACAGACTGAGTGAAGAACTACATGAGATGGACATTTAAGGAGATGATGATGCCAATGATGATGATGGCGACAACATACCTGACTCATATTTTCTGGGTTCGGATATCTGTAGAGTTTGTGCGTCCAGCAGTAAGTGTTTGCATGATCCTGGAAATGCTTCAGAGTGTAGTTAGTGAACCAACAGTCTAGCTGACCCACCGTGTACTCCTTCACTCCAATCAAGATAGCAAACGCTGCCAGCAAGTACACTGTGACAAAGTGATGGAGCTGGTCTACAGAGTCATCATCTCTGATTCGCTCTTTGATCTTCAGCCCAATAAGATTATTAATGACAGTGTCCATGCTGTGCTATTTTTAGTACCTGCAGGAAGTAAGGATGATTAGTTGGGTTTTATTTTTATTTTGTAGACAAAACATCTTCCCAAGTTATTCCCTATCAGTCAGTCATTTGCATGTTCCTTTAAGGTAAACTCTGCCTCCCTAACAGCTCTCTTGTAGACCTCTAGGTTGTAAGCAAGATGCCCTGCTGTTGATGCATCCATTTTCAGATCATCAACGATCTCTTGCAGCCATCTTCGCCTTGGTCTTCCTCTCTATATCCTTCTAAAATGATTTCTACTTTATTATCATTTTACATCTATGTATACTTTATATCTAAAAATATAATAAATGTGTATTTGAACAAAATAATCTATAAAAAAATAATAAGATTTCTATGTATACAGAAATGTGTAAACCTTTTCTTTATGATCTAAATAGACTTTTAAGCAAACCCTTTTTTTTAACTATATAAACAGATTTTTATGCAAATCTCTTTTTTTTTAACTTTATGAGCAGATTCTTAGACAAAACTTTTTTTTTTCAATCTATTTAAAATAACTTCCAGATAAACATTTTCTTTACCTAGGGGAAAAAACTAAAGATTTCTGTGTAAACATTTTATTTATTTTTAAAAAAGTAAAGATTTCTGTGTAAACAATTTCTTTACTTCTATAAAAAAAATGACTAAATTTCTATGTAAACTTTCTCTTCGTATAAAAAAAAATAACCAAACTTTTTCTTCATCTATATAAGAAAAAAAATTTCCATATAAACCTTTTCACTATCTATATTTTTTTAAAAGTAATATTTCCATAGCAACATTAACTTTCTATGCTTAATACTCCACATCCAGTTCCTATATGGACACTCTTCATATGAATGAAACTGAACCATATTTGTTGGTTATGGTTGCAAACATGAAGTTCTAAACTTTATAATAAAGCCAGACAGAGGTGTATGGTTCAGTTTGACATAAATGATAGATAGAAAGAATGAGGAAAGTATACAGAAACAAGAGTGGCAGAAAGTAAGATGCGTTTGTATAAATGAAGAAAGTGTTATATTCTTAACCTCGTTTTCATCATTTATCGTATTTCCTGCAACTCTCTTATCTGCTCCAAATTTTCTCACTCTTTATATCTTTTTTGTAAAACTGAACCATACACCTCTGTCTGCCTTTATTACTAGAACCATACACCTCTGTCTACCTTTATTACTTGAACCATACACCTCCGTCTACCTTTATTACTAGAACCATACACCTCTGTCTGCCTTTATTACTAGAACCATACACCTCCGTCTACCTTTATTACTAGAACCATACACCTCCGTCTACCTTTATTACTTGAACCATACACCTCCGTCTACCTTTATTACTAGAACCATACACCTCTGTCTACCTTTATTACTAGAACCATACACCTCCGTCTACCTTTATTACTAGATCAATACACCTCTGTCTACCTACTAGAACCATACACCTCTGCCTACCATTATTACTAGAACCATACACCTCTGCCTACCATTATTACTAGAACCATACACCTCTGCCTACCATTATTACTAGAACCATACACCTCTGCCTACCATTATTACTAGAACCATATACCTCTGTCTAGCTCTATTACTAGAACCAGTCTTATGGCACTCGTCATTTTCTCTCATCGCTGCACTTAAAACAGCCATTTTGATAACAACTAGTTTTTCGTCTGGTCGTGGTTTCAAAATTTGAAGTGTTTAAATTATGAGACGGTAGGAGATATTCGAAGCTGTAAACACTGCACGATGAGATGTTAACGAAACGTGGTTACACTATCAAGTTTGTGGCCAGCGAAAAAACAAATCCCTGTCAACAAAATGGATCCAAGTGCCCCTTACCTGTACTGGCTCATCAGCGTCAAACATCCACCTTCAACTTGAAAAGTCTTGTTATCTTTCAATCTATTCCTCAAAATGAAGCATAAATCATATTTATATACGATAACCTACCGCTTGGATGACGTTGGGTTAAATTTAGAGCCGTAATTCTGCGTTTTTTGCGTTTTTTTTTTTTTCCTGCTGTTAGCTCACAATCTGGACCGCCCTAATCGGCTGCTGAGCTATCCGGTGTTAACTCAAAATTTATACCCGGATTAATTCCATGTATCGAAACGGTGTTCATCATGTCCACATTATGACGAAGCATTGGTTCTAAAACTGTGATCTAAAACGGAGATCGGGAATAGTCGTAGCAGGTGTAGATTTTTAAAAATTTTTTCTTCGTTCATTTTTTTTTCATATTACAGAGGCTCAAAATCCACACCGTGTTGAATATTCGGCAGTTTTTAAAATGTAATATCAAGTTGAAAGTGGATGTAGGGGGCAAGGGAACAAGTGGCATCGACGATACATACAATCATAAATTAAATGCTCTGGTACATGGCCATCAGTTAGCGTATGTGACTCACAATATCTAACTTGATTTAAAGAACGTAAAAGGGATGGCAACTGCAGTGAAACTGGTTCAAATAATAAAGATAGATAGAGGTTATGGTGCAATTTTACAAGGCGGGCAGAGGGAGTGAGTAAAGTGAGAAAAGTGAGAACAAAAAACGAATAGAAAGTATGAGACTAAGATGAGAATGTATACATGAAAAACATACAATATCCAATATTTCGGCGTGAGCCTTTTTCGAGGATTACATACACAAACAAAACACGACAAATAATTAAAAGAAAAACTTATCTTAGTGGCATCCTCCTAAGTAGGAAACACAAGAATGCGTGTCACATTGACGAGGCATAGAGATCACGGGGGGAGGGGGCACAAAGGATAGCATATGAAGCCAATCGGAAATAAGAGGCAGTGAAACGGAGAGAAACGGGTGGGGGGAGGGAAAGGCAATAGACACCTCTATGTCGCTAGAGACGCAGGTGTCGGGGCGGGGGGGGGGAGCGGAGAAATAATGAATGAAGAACTGCAGTAACGAACAGAAGGGGCCATAAACACCTCTAGGCAGCTAGAAGCGCAAATCATGGTGGGGAGGGAAGCAGGGAGATAATATATGAAACTGGTGAATGAAGGACAAGACCTGGAGGGGCAATAAACACCTATAGGACACCAGAGAAGAAGAGAAGGTGGCGGTGGGGAGAGGAGGGAAGCTAGGAGAGATAAACAGGAAAGTAGAGTAAAAATAACAGAAGAAAACTGAAAAACTAAAGAAGTTAAAGGAAACTGAAGACATTGTTAATTCCAGCTGGGTGGAGAAGCCAGTCTGAAAAATAAGAGGTTGTTCTAGGACCCTCCGAGATCGTACATCAGCAGAACAAGAGCGGATTGCACTAACATAAATGTCCTGTTTTCCCCTGTGGTTGCTAAGGCAAAAATATTTAGCCACAGGTGTCCAAGCCCTCTTAGAAATGTCGTTAAGATGTTGACAAAAATGATTTCCTAGGCGTAAACCGGTCTCCTACTAAGATAAGATGCCACTAAGATAAGTTTTTCTTATAGTTATATGTCGTGTATGTAATCCTTGAAAAAGGCTCAGGCCGAAATGTTGGATGCTGTATTCATTTATACATTCTCATCTTATTCTCATACTTTCTATTCGTTTTTTCTCAGTTTCCTCACTTTACTCACTCCCTCTGCCCGCCTTGTAAAACTGCACTATACCCCTTTATCTACCTTTATTAAAGAACGTAAATCAGAGGTTCTCATTTGGGAACAATTGCGATAAAACCTCGAAAACAAATCGGGGGTGCAAGATAGCGAAGTTAATAATGCGCTGTTCTCTCGTGGCTAGACGGCTGCTCAGTTCAAGTCCCAGGTAATTCTCTTGTGATTTTTCTTTCTTTCAGGTCTTAAAATGCTTTGTCTGTGATTTTTTTTTCCCGAGGTACAACACTGTGTTCTATTACTTTACTGTACAACAGTCTCACTGGTTCCTATTTGTGAAAATCTGTATCTAGAACAATTGAGATAGATTATCCCTGTTGTAGTCTTAAATAAAATCCTCGTGTATATAGCGGTTAAATACTGAATAATTAGTTCCATAAACGTTCAGCAAGTTAGCGAATCTTCTTCTCAATTCGTCAAATGTGTGCTTTATGCAGTGGAAAACTAGATCCTATTTCATTTCTTTGTTGCGCTCCACTGTAATAGGCTGTGCCACAACTGCCTTGTGACAATTAAAGATCGAAGTGATCCATGTGGTGGTGAAACATATTAAGAAACCTGGTATTGCAGCACTTCTGAGATTATCACCCCACTTTCTTGTGTATGGCGGGACATGAGGAAAGTTTTAACTATCGACACTGTCGCCGAGCGTAATTACAAACCAGCCGGGCCAATAGCATTCACAACAAATCGTTAAAGAAGAGTTGGATGTGATATTAGTATACACTTGGAACTCTTGTAAAAAGAACTGTTCATTCATTCATTCATTCATTCAATCTTCTTCTTCTTGTTTAAAAGTTTTCAGACGTGTTTCAATATCCGTCAATAATTCTATCATCTGTCCTATGGTGTTGACATCGCCATGCAGTTTGGTCTGGATTGTGGCACTGAGTGTTTTCTTTGCTCCTTATATGCCGACCAGTCTTGGCCAGTCTTGGCCAGTCCTGTAGCAGATGTTCGGCTGCCATTTTCCCAATGCCATACGTGCACTCATCGTGTTGTTCAATGGAGAAGCAAATTTTCGTGTGTGGACTCTTTAATCACGGACACATAAAAGAACAAATATATCCATACTACAAGAAATTAATATTGAAGAAGGCTGGCTAGTAAAGAAGGTTAAACAGAGAAAGCGTATTTTAGACATATGAAACGTCATGAGAATATAGAGAAGACAGTCTTGGAATGGTACATAATGGGAAAAATAAGGAGAGGAAAACCAAGGCGAAGATGGCTGCAAGACATTGTTGATGATCTACGAATGGATGCATCAACAGCATGGCATCTTGCTTACAACCTAGAGGCCTACACGAGAGCTGTTAGGGAAGCAAAGTTTACTTTCAAGAGACGTGCAAATGACTGACTTTGAAAAAGGAAGTAGTAAAATAACAAAATAAACTGAGGGGATCTTCTTCAGAAAATGAACGTTGGTCTTTTATTTCATTGGAACTGCAAGCAATACGTTCTCAACGGCAGGCGCCGTGCAGATAATGGGACACAAGCAATGTTTTAGATTGCGAGTGCATTACGGCGGCTTTCCTTGTAGACATGGAGCTGGATCCGAAAAGTAAGCTTATCTCGGTATACTTCGCCACCTTGGAGACCTCGACGAGCTTTGCCCATTAACCAGGCAGAGAGTGACACTAGGATCACCAACAGAGATGCCAGATTTGGCTGGTTGTTAACAGTGGTGTCACTCTGGTACAGTCATCTTTTCGCCCCCAGTAACTTGGCTCACATTTGTGCTAAAAATAACATGACCGTCGCTGACATATTCCGACCTTTCATTGCTGCACCTACGCAAGAGCTGGGGGAACTCCCTGTTGATTCATTTCCTTGTAAAGAAGGAGTGAAACGGCACAGGCGTAATCGGGGCAGTAGATACTTTTAGAGGTGATGCATGGTTGTGGATGAAAATAGATATTCTTACCAATAATTAACATTATTTTACATACCCTAGTCTGAGAATCGTACACAGCAGTGGTTCCCAAACTGTGAAGTACCGCCCCTTTCATCCTCAGGGTGGAGGGGGCGGGGGTTTGGAAAAAATCCATAACTACGGTGAGGGGAAAGGGAGTAGCAGATGACATTAGAACTCATTAAACAAACAAAAAATGTTCTCATATTTATTATCTGTGCCATCTGGGCGGATATTGCTTGAGCCATGTGTGTGCTACATGTGCAAGCTGGGGCCACCTAGATCATGACGTCGTGTTAGTATCTTTATCTTCGTCTCTTTATTCATTTCTTAGCCAACCGCCTGCTTCTACCTTGTGCATGCCTACATTTATCTGGGCACATTTTGTCTCTGTCTTTCCTACAAGAAGAATCACTCACTCACACACACACACACTCACTCACACACACACTCACACACACACACACACACACGTGTTTAATCTTCTTCTATCCGATGAGCAGTTTTTGTATGTGGTCATAGCATTTGCCTGAATATTGGATTGCTGTATGTTCCTCATTTATATGTGCTCCTCTTATTTTCTACTACTCTCGTTGCTGCCCCATTTTCCTTACTCTTTCTGTTTTACTGCGAAGCTGAACCGTACGCCTCTGTCCACGCTTATCACTAGAGCCAGTTTTACAACAGTCGCCATTTTGCCTGTGAGAAGGGCGTGGCGGTTTGCAAGAACGATTAAGAGAGTCTATCGCACTTTGAAAACTGGCCAGCTCTTCTGCCATATCAGTGTGACCTGTTACTTAGAATGCGTTCTTCGACCAGTAATCGCTTTCTTGTATCCCGCAATATTGCAGTAGACACCTTGTTGTCTGGTATCCAGAAATATTACAATAGACATCTTCTTGCTTGGTATTCTGCAATATTACAGTAGACATATTCTTGCTTGGTATCCTGCAGTATTACAGTAGACATCTTCTTGCTTGGTATCCTGCAACATTACAGTAGACATCTTCTTGCTTGGTATCCTGCAATATTACAGTAGACATATTCTTGCTTGGTATCCTGCAATATTACAGTAGACATCTTCTTGCTTGGTACCCTGCAATATTACAGTAGACGTCTGGTATCTGGCAATATTACAGTAGACGTCTGGTATCTGGCAATATTATAGTAGACGTCTGGTATCTGGCAATATTACAGTAGACGTCTGGTATCTGGCAATATTACAGTAGACGTCTGGTATCTGGCAATATTACAGTAGACGTCTGGTATCTGGCAATATTACAACAGACGTCTTTTATCCAGCAATATTACAGTAGACGTCTGGTATCTGGCAATATTACAGTAGACGTCTTTTATCCCGCAATATTACAGTAGACGTCTGGTATCTGGCAATATTATAGTAGACGTCTGGTATCCCGCAATATTACAGTAGACGTCTGGTATCTGGCAATATTACAGTAGACGTCTGGTATCTGGCAATATTACAGTAGACGTCTGGTATCCCGCAATATTACAGTAGACGTCTTGTATCCCGTAATATTACAGTAGACGTCTTGTATCACGCAATATTACAGTAGACGTCTGGTATCTGGCAATATTACAGTAGACATCTTCTTTTTTGGTATCCCCCAATATTACAGTAGACATCTTCTTGCTTGGTATCCTGCAATATTACAGTAGACATCTTCTTGCTTGGTATCCTGCAATATTACAGTAGACATATTCTTGCTTGGTATCCCGCAATATTACAGTAGACATCTTCTTGCTTGGTATCCTGCAATATTACAGTAGACGTCTGTTATTCCGCAATATTACAGTAATTAGTCCATGGATCATTCTTATTGACTATCGGACAATATTCCCCCCAGTGTTTGGCGGCTGACGCTACGAGTCTGTGTGGATCAATCAGTCTTCTTTGTTTTCCGCTATCTTGTCTGGCCACTCCACGTTTGACGTTGTTTCAGCAATCTGTTCATGGTAGGAGATTCAGAATTGTTGCTTGAATAAGCGATTTTATCAGCTTGTCTGAGTGCATTCAGGATATCAGCCCAGTCCATTATGCTAGTAAGACTTCCACCCTCCACTGTAGCCATGCCATCAAGTCTGTCCACCCTACACTGTAGCCATGCCAGCAAGTCTGTCTGCCCTACACTGTAGCCATACCATCAAGTCTGTCCACCCTCCGCTGTAGCTATGCCAGCAAGTCTGTCTACCCTACACTGTAGCCATGCCAGCAAGTCTGTCTACCCTACACTGTAGCCATGCCAGCAAGTTTGTCTACCCTACACTGTAGCCATGCCATCAAGTCTGTTCACCCTCCACTGTAGCCATGCCATCAAGTCTGTCTACCTTTCACTGTAGTTATGCCATCAAGTCTGTCTACCCTACACTGCCATGCCTGCAAGTCTGTCTACCCTCCACTGTAGTTATGCCATCAAGTCTGTCTACCCTCCGCTGTAGCCATGCTAGCAAGTCTGTTTACCCTCCGCTGTAGCCATGCCAGCAAGCCTGTCTACCCTCCGCTGTAGCCATGCCAGCAAGTCTGTCTACCCTACACTGTAGCCATGCCAGCAAGTCTGTCTACCCTCCGCTGTAGTCATGTCAGCAAGTCTGTCTACCCTACACTGTAGCCATGCCAGCAAGTCTGTCTACCCTCCGCTGTAGCTATGCCAGCAAGTCGGTCTACCCTACACTGTAGCCATGCCATCAAGTCTGTCTACCCTACACTGTAGCCATGCCAGCAAGTCTGTCTACCCTGCACTGTAGCCATGCCATCAAGTCTGTCTACCCTACACTGTAGCCATGCCATCAAGTCTGTCTACCCTACACTGTAGCCATGTCATCAAGTCTGTCTACCCTACACTGTAGCCATGCCATCAAGTCTGTCTACCCTCCGCTGTAGCTATGCCAGCAAGTTTGTCTACCCTACACTGTAGCCGTGCCATCAAGTCTGTCTACCCTACACTGTAGTCATGCCAGCAAGTCTTTCTACCCTACACTGTAGCCATGCCAGCAAGTCTGTCTACCCTACACTGTAGCCATGCCAGCAAGTCTGTCTACCCTACACTGTAGCCATGTCATCAAGTCTGTCTACCCTACACTGTAGCCATGCCAGCAAGTCTGTCTACCCTACACTGTAGCCATGCTAGCACGTCTGTCTACCCTACACTGTAGCCATGCCATCAAGTCTGTCTACCCTTCACTGTAGCCATGCCAGCAAGTTTGTCTGTTCGTTCATTGCTTCTCACCCCCGCCCCCCTCCCATGACCTGGCACAAACAAATGAAACAGATTTTTGTCACCCGTGATATTATAAGTGGACTTGTATCTTGTAATATTAACTCTTGATCAGGCCTATAAGCAGACATTATAACACAGATTTGTAACTGTTCATGCATGATACATCTTTTAGTGTAGATTATTATTATTATTAACAAATAATATTATTATTTCTGTTGTATTCAAACATTGAAAATAAGCAAGGATAAAGTCGTATATAAAACTTATATTTTCTTTACATAATATTATCTTTTAGCAGGTCGCCTTATCCACCAACTACCGGTAAATTATCGATTTAAAAAAGAGAGAGAAAATCGAAAATTTTAAAGGTCGTCGGTTACCGTAACCGGTTTATGTTATTAAAAAAACTGCCAAAAAGCACCCAGGGAAATCGGCTGGAGGATAACCTGGGGCAGAAGGATGATATGGAGGAGAATCTGGCAGTTTTGACTTTGGTTGAGTTTGTGAGCATTTTGCAAAGGTTAAATCTCGCCATGGGAAAGAGAGAGAGAGAGAGAGAGAGAGAGAGAGAGAGGGAGAGAGAAAGACACGAACACTTTCTTTGTCTGATGTTTGTAAAAGGGTATAATTTTACTGTATATAAAGTATGAAAAGTTGTACTGAGAAAGCCGGTATTTCGGAAGACAACTCACGCAAAGTGAAAGACAGCCAGGCTGGTACGGAGTCACTGATTGATGGAAGAAAAGCGTAGGCGGAGATAAGCTGGTTCCAATACCCGTTCCCATCTCTCAGCTGACGTCAGTCACTTTAAGAGGTCACCTTGTGCTGAATGGTCTGACGAAATGTGAGCATACCTTACAAACAAAGGAAAGCTCTGGGGATGTGAAAGAAGAATCTTTGCAACGAATATGAAACAGACGGAAATATGAAGGAGTTTTTCAGCACAGTGCTTGCTGCATCTCGCTAGCTCTCGTGTTGTCTCCAAGAATTACGAGCTTCTGCGAGAGTATAATTCCAGTCCACAGGACAACGTGGGTCTTACAGCACGTGGGTCAGCCTGGACAAGGAGGGGCTAACAATGGCTGCCTTGAAATAGACTCAAAAGTTTGTTTTCTGACTCCACCAATGTGTCCTCTAAGGTTTTACGTTTCGAGTGCAAAATGTTCAAACCCGTGCGCAAATATATTCACACACAAACACAAATCTATGCATGTGTACGTCCTAATGTCAAATTACATCGCATAATTTAAATTTCTCACAGGGGGAAAAAAAACTGAAATTAAAAGAAATCGAGAAAAAAAACAAACTCATATAGCTCTTGAGACAGTATCATAGCCGTGATCACTGAGAGAACCGCTCAACTCCAGTGACTGAGTTCACGAGAAAGAGGTTCCGGGTCGTGAACACGAGGGTTGAGCTCGGCGAGAGAATGGACGATGTCTGACTAGTTATTCTCTCGTTGCTAGAAGAACAGAGAAAGAATTCTTGCTAGTGAATGTGGTTTTACTTGGATATGTTGGATAAACCAAGATGGATTCTGGGGGGGGGGGGGATTTGTGCTTATGTGTGCGTATGTGTGTGTGGCTGATTTATTTATATAAGAAAATATGTCAGACTGACAATGTAAACAATAAAAATCTCGGCCCTGGCGCTGTAGACAAAAACTGTGACCCGGCTGTTTGGTCTGTCTGGTATGTACTGATGTGGGGAGACAGTTCCCATCCCTTGACCCCGCTACACGAAACGGTTCGCTCGGTCTCTGCTAACAAAAGAGATAACGACTGCAGTAAAACTGCTTCTAGCAATACAGGCAGATAGAGGTGTATGGTACAGTTTTACAAAGCGACAGAGGGAGCGAGAAAAGTGAGAAAAACATAAATAATGAAAAACATACAGCATCCAATATTTCGGTGTTAGCCCTTTTCAAGGAAACAAACACAACAAAATAACAGAAGAAAAATGAAAATGAAAAAAATTAACTTTGTTTCATGTTATCTCCCAGCTTCTCTTCTTCCCCTCCCCCCCCCCCCAACCTTTTTCTCTAGCGGCCTAGAGGTACTTATTGCCTCCTGATCTCATTCTCGAGCCCCAAACCCGTATCGTTCTCTCCCTTTCACCGCCGCTAACATCCGATTGCTTCTTTTTTCCCCCTTTATGGTCTCACAGCTTTGTCTTTAGGGCGCACTCTGTTGTATTGTGTATAAGGGGGATGCCACAGAGCTACGTTTTTCATGTTCATTTTTATTCTTTTATTTTATGTTGTGTTTCTTTTATGTATGTAATCCTTGAAAAAGGCTCAGGCCAAAATACTGGGTGTTGTGTGTTTTTCATTATTTATGTTTTTTCTCACTTTTCTCACTCCCTCTATGGCTTTGTAAAACTGTACCATACAGCTCTATCTACCTATGTTACATAGTCGGTCTCTACGACTGGGTTCAGCAACGGCACTCTTACAGCATATATTGATCAAACTGAAAAACAGAAGTACCAATTTTATTTTTCTTTGCCTGACATAAAACCTTTCGTGCACGGCGTGATTCTTATTTTAGAGTGCTCGTCCTCGCTGCCGCACAGCTTAGAAAGAACATTATATAGACTAGGACTCTGGAACACGCGAGTAATTTACTGTATATAAAGTATGAAAAGTTGTACTGAGAAAGCCGGTATTTCGGAAGACAACTCACGCAAAGTGAAAGACAGCCAGGCTGGTACGGAGTCACTGATTGATGGAAGAAAAGCGTAGGCGGAGATAAGCTGGTTCCAATACCCGTTCCCATCTCTCAGCTGACGTCAGTCACTTTAAGAGGTCACCTTGTGCTGAATGGTCTGACGAAATGTGAGCATACCTTACAAACAAAGGAAAGCTCTGGGGATGTGAAAGAAGAATCTTTGCAACGAATATGAAACAGACGGAAATATGAAGGAGTTTTTCAGCACAGTGCTTGCTGCATCTCGCTAGCTCTCGTGTTGTCTCCAAGAATTACGAGCTTCTGCGAGAGTATAATTCCAGTCCACAGGACAACGTGGGTCTTACAGCACGTGGGTCAGCCTGGACAAGGAGGGGCTAACAATGGCTGCCTTGAAATAGACTCAAAAGTTTGTTTTTTTTTCTCTGACTCCACCAATGTGTCCTCTGTTTTACGTTTCGAGTGCAAAATGTTCAAACCCGTGCGCAAATATATTCACACGCACACAAATCTATGCATGTGTACGTCCTAATGTCAAATTACATTGTATAATTTAAATTTCTTACAGGGGGAAAAAAACTGAAATTAAAAGAAATCGAGAAAACAAATTCATATAGCTCTTGAGACAGTATCAAAGCCGTGATCAGTATGACGGAGTTCACGAGAAAGAGGTTCCGGGTTGTGAGCACGAGGGTTGGGGTAGGCGAGAGAATGGACGATGTCTGACTAGTTATTCTTTCGTTGCTAGAAGAACAGAGAAAGAATTCTTGCTAGTGAATTTGGTTTTACTTGGATATGTTGGATAAACCAAGATGGATTCTGGGGGGGGGGGGGATTTGTGCGTGCGTGCGTGTGTGTGTGTGGCTGATTTATTTATCTAAGAAAATATGTCAAACTGACAATGTAAACAATAAAAATCTCGGCCCTGGCGCTGTAGACAAAAACTGTGACCCGGCTGTTTGGTCTGTCTGGTATGTACTGATGTGGGGAGACAGTTCCCATCCCTTGACCCCGCTACACGAAACAGTTCGCTCGGTCTCTGCTAACAAAAGAGATAACGACTGCGGTAAAACTGCTTCTAGCAATACAGGTAGATAGAGGCGTATGGTACAGTTTTACAAAGCGACAGAGGGAGTGATAAAAGTAAGAAAAAAAACATAAATAATGAAAAACATACAGCATCCAATATTTCGGTGTTAGCCTTTTTCAAGGAAACAAATACAACAAAATAGAAGAAGAAAAATGAAAATGAAAGAAAATTAACTTTGTTTCACGTTATCTCCCAGCTTCTCTTCTCCCCCCCCCCCCACCTTTTTCTCTAGCGGCCTAGAGGTACTTATTGCCTCCTGATCTCATTCTCGAGCCCCAACCCCCCCCCCCCAACCCGTATCGTTCTCTCCCTTTCACAGCCGCTAACATCCGATTGGTTATTTTTTTCCCCTTTATGGTCTCCCACCTTTGTCTTTAGGGCGCACTCTGTTGTATTGTGTATTAGGGGGATGCCACAAAACTAAGTTTTTCATGTTCATTTTTATTCTTTTATTTTATGTTATGTTTCTTTTTTGTATGTAATCCTTGAAAAAGGCTCAGGCCAAAATGTTGGGTGTTGTGTGTTTTTTCCTTATTTGTGTTTTTTCTCACTCTTCTCACTCCCTCTATGGCTTTGTAAAACTGTACCATACAGCTCTATTTACCTTGGGTTACATAGTCGGTATCTACGACTGGGTTCAGCAACGGCACTCTTACAGCATATATTGATCAAACTGAAAACAGAAGTACCAATTTTATTTTTCTTTGCCTGACATAAAACCTTTCGTTCACGGCGTGATTTTTACTTTAGAGTGCTCATCCTCGCTGCCGCACAGTTTAGAAAGAACATTATATAGGCTAGGACTCTGGAACACGCGAGTAACCTTTCCCATTTATCCAGACCGCAGATGCGGAACATGCGTGTTATGGTGTACATGTATCTCCAAGCGTGTACGCAAATATACACAAACACCGGAGTAAAGCGATGGATAGTGATCTGAATGTATGAATCTGGTACATTTTTATTTTGTCGTTATTTTTCTTCACAGTACGTACCTCACTCTTTTTTTCACTGTTTGTGTGGTTGTCTGTTACATTTGTTGCTGCCAGGCAAATGTGAGAGTTCAAATATCACACTGGACAGTTAGCGTCAGCAACATTTTGTCATATCTTTTCTTTCAACAATGAAGGCGTGTAACTTTCTGATTGTGGAGGAAGCTCGAGACACCTCTAGTTCACTGACATGAAGTTAACCCACACATCTTCGCTCTCCACTCGCCAATGACTAGGGCTCAAAGTCTTTCTATTATCTTTAATGTTCTTGACAGACATAAGATCTGCTGTTAAGTATTCCTTCAGATAATGTCTGTCTATCTATTATCTTCTCTCTCAGTCGACATCTATCTCCACCTGTTGGACAATGGTCTAGATTTCATTTGCCACTGCCTGTCAAGTGAACATATAGTATGTCACACTCGCTAGGTACTTTACTTTATGGACGCTAAGGAGGACGATGGATGGATGTCATTAAAGATGTCTCCCAAGTGACTCATGAAAATTAGTAATAAATCTTACATGTAGTGGAATCTGAGTCATACTGGAACGCTCCGTAACAGATGTACGACTCAACAGGTCCGTGATGCTAGAGACACGTGGGCTGGTTTATTCCCGCCAGATTCAGCAGTTTGAGAACGGCTCCGAGATGATAACCTCAAGAGCGGAAATAAAAGAATAAAGAGTATAAAACCAGGATGGATTATTTAGAAGATGGAATTAGATGGTGCCTTGCCAGTAGGCGCAGACGTTCATCTCTCTTCATTCCTGTCTTCATCTTTGTCTTCTGTCATTTATCTTTTCAGTCATGACCAATTTTTCGAGACCTTCATGTCTGCTGATGTGTCCGAGAAACTTTGATTGTCCTTTTTCTTATGTACGCCTCTAGTCGGAGACGTTCCTTTGCCTGTTGCAGTAATTCTTTATTTTTATTTCTGTGTATCCATGGAATGCGAAGCTTCCTTCTTAATAGGAACCACATCTTTGGAAGGCTGCGGCTAAACTTGACTTGGATATTCTCAAGAACCACATCTTTGGAAGGCTGCTGCTAATCTTGATTTGAATACTCTCAAGAACCACATCTTTGGAAGGCTGCTGCTAAACTTGATTTGAATACTCTCAAGGACCACATCTTTGGAAGGCTGCTGCTAAACTTGATTTGAATACTCTCAAGGACCACATCTTTGGAAGGCTGCTGCTAAACTTGATTTGAATACTCTCAAGGACCACATCTTTGGAAGGCTGCAGCTAAACCTGATTTGAATACTCTCAAGGACCACATCTTTGGAAGGCTGCTGTTAAACTTGATTTGAATACTCTCAAGGACACATCTTTGGAAGGCTGCTGCTAAACTTGATTTGGATATTCTCAAGAACCACATCTTTGGAAGTCTGAGGCTAGACTTGACTTGGATATTCTAAAGAACCACATCTTTGGAAGGCAGCGGCTAAACATGACTTGGAGATTCTCAAGAACCACATCTTTGGAAAACAGGGTTTAAACTTGACTTGGATATTCTAAAGAACCACATCTTTGGAAGGCAGCGGCTAAACTTGACTTGGAGATTCTCATTATGAATTCTCAGGATCTTTCCCGAAGGAATATTAGCTCATGATAACACGAGGATAAGGTGTGTGAATGTGTGAAATGTAGAGGGCTAATATCACATCAGTTATCAGGTCACGAGAGATGAAATGTCAGTTACATATAGAGAATTTATCTCCCACGAGAGTGAAGTTTGTTTCGTGTGTCAGACATTGGATTTTATGTTTTTTCTTTCTTTAACGAGGGGAAGAAACTCAGCAAAGCTCGGCCATAGTTTGATTTAGTACTGGTTGTTATCAAGTACGTTAGCTGTCTAAAAGTGAAATTAGCCATTGACTAGCCAATCAACCAAAGAATCTGCCAACCGGACAACCGATCAATCAGTCAGTTAGCCAACGATTCAGCTAGTCGACTTATCAACCTAGCCAATCATTCAACTATTAAATTAATCAACAAGTCAATTGTCAATCGTTTAACTATTCAACTAATCAACAAGCCATTAGCCAACCATTTAACTATTCGATTGTCCAACTAATCAATTAACTAACCGCTGAATTGGTCATCTAATCAAACAATTCTATTATTCAATCTAACCAAACAGTTAATTAGCCAACCATTCAACTAATCACCTAACCAACAAATCAACCAGTCCGTTAACAAGCTATTCAGCTAGTCAACTAACTAACCAATCAAACAGCCACCCATTCAACTAACCAATCAATGAACACGCCCGCTAGTCAGCCAGTCAACAAGCTATCACTCAATCAATCATCATGTCAGACAGCCAACATATCAATTAGCAACCAATCAACCAACAAACAAACCAAACAAGCAGTCGACCAGTCAAGTAAAATCAATACAAAGTAGTTTTCACAGACCCTCACACACATACACACACACACACACACAAGAACAAATATATCCATACCACAAGAACTTAATATTGAAAAAGGTTGGCTAGTAAAAAGGATAAAACCGAGAAAACATAAATATTTTGGACACATTAAACGTCATGATAATCTAGAGAAGACCGTCCTGAAAGGTACACAACGGAAAAAAGAGGAAGACCAAGGCGACGATGGCTGCAAGACATCGTTGATGATCTGCAAATGGATGCATCAGCAGCAGGCCATCTTGCTTTACAACCGAGAGGCTTACAGGAGTGCTGTTCGGGAGGCAAAGTTCCGCAAGGGACATGCAAATGACTGACTGAGATTATGGTAACCATCAACCAGATAAGCAGGCTTGGATTTCAAGAACTGACGTAATAGAGCACTGTTATGAGCTTTGTTGTTTGTGGGAACCTGTTAGACAGGACATCTGACACGTATTATTTTACACTGGCTGTGTTATGTGAGCTACAGGAACTGTGGTCCTTGCTAAGTACAGGGACAAGTGCATGGTAAGTATCCCCCCCCCTCACCATAATTTGTGATGTTAGCTATGAACATACCACGTGATATATGCATGATACAATGGTTCTCATACTTTTTAAATTGCTTTTTTTCTCTAAGCTAACTGGGGGTAGATATTAACTATTTTAATTTTCGCAAACTTTAAGTTATTTATTTACGTTTTTTTAAAGAAAAGATTTCTTTAATACCAGAGAACACTGTGTACGCCTTATTTTAATCAGATCGTGTGTACAATGCACAACTCCAGTGTGTACGTATTTTTTGTTGTTGCAAAATGAGAGAAGAATGTAGCGACAGGTGAGAAAATCGTCCAGTTTTGGGGACAAAATTACGTTCTACCGCTGTCCAAGGTTACAAGTAATGATAGCATCCATGATCGTGTTGAAACGGACGTAGGACTAAAACTGTAGTCTACAAATTTTGTAGGAGGGCATATAAGATAAATTTTGTAACCTTCCTAATCGCTAACTTTCCGTTTATCTGTTTCCGTCCACTATGTGCCCCCCCTCCCCCCCCCCCAAGCCCTACCCTTAAAAACAAGGCTTGGACGCTTGTTTCGTGACACTTGACCCACACGGAAGTACATTGTGATTGCGAATAATTAGCGTATAAGTATACTTAGTTTTAACTAAGTATACAACTGTATACGAAGCCACTGCAGTAAAGCTGTGATAACAAAATGTATAAACTAGGAAAACAAAGTAGGAGCAGCTTTATTACTTAACTAGTACAAAGTTGTGACGTTTCATTTAATTTTATTCTATTTTTTTTCCATTCATACTTTTTACATCGCATTCATGTGAATTTATATTTGATCTTCTCTCTCTCGGCTGCAAGACATCGTTTATAATCTGCAAATGGATGCATCGGCAGCAGGGCATCTTGCTTACAACCGAGAGGCCTACAGGAGTGCTGTTAGGGAGACAAAGTTCTGCAAGGGACATGCAAATGACTGACTGTTATCGATTTCTTGCGATACTAGTACTTGCATTTTATGCCATGCTAATCTATCTGTCTGTCTGTCTGTCTATTCTTGGTCCTCTTTTCTTTGCTACCTATATTAACGACTTACCACTACATTTAAAGCACTCTTCATGTGATCTTTTCGCTGATGACTGTACTGTTTACAATAGTGACTATGACATTAATAAACTACAGACAACGCTCCAAAATGATATAAACAGTTCGATTTAATGGAGTAATAAAAAATGGTATCTTGATAAACACCAACAAAACAAAATCCATGCTCATCACTACAAGACAGAAACTGCAGAATGCAACAAAAACTTCACTACACCTTTGTGCTGGGACTAAGGCAATAGAAAATGTTCATGAACATAAAACCCTAGGACTCATCATTGATCAGCATTTAACTTGGAATTCTCACATACATAACCTAACAATTATGTAAATACAGATATTCTAACATATGTTTTTAACAAACATTAAAATAATTTCTAACAATATCTAACAAGTTACTTTTCGAACTATGTCATTTTAGTACTTGATGGTTGGCGAGTCATGTGTTGAGAGAGTGTTGGTTATTCTATGGAGGCATATAATTACAAGCAAGTAAATAATGAAACAGGTTTGAGTTAAAGGGTGAAGTATTACCAATGGATTTTAAATGGTAGGGGAGGGTGTTCCAGAGCTGTACTGCAGAGTATGCAAGGCTTTTCTTGTACAGATCAATCCTGGGTTTAGGAAGAAGACAGTTTTTTAAACGCTGGCTATGTTTAGTGTTATACGTAAACAGTGACCACAAGTAAGGCGGAGCATTGTGCGACAGAATTCTGTGAACAAACTTGATATGTTTTTTCCTAATTTAATTAAACCGAGTATGTGGGAAGAATGAAAGATGGCGTGATGAAGGGCAGAATGTAAGACGGGCCTGCGTCCCAATTCTCTACCCTTTAAAAATAAAGATTATTCATTCATTCTATCTATCTATCTCTATCTATCTATCTATCTATCTATCTATCTATCTATCTATCTATCTATCTATCTGTCTGTCTGTCTGTCTGTCTGTCTATCTATCTATCTATCTATCTGACTGTCTGTCTGCAAGGTGGAATGTAGGTGTTATCCGTTGCATCATTGTTACCTATTTTGGTTGTATCACTAACAATCCATCGTTGTGTAAATGACAAGAAGATTCGTAATCTTACATAAGTCGCTCATCTCTCTCCATCTCGCTCCATCTTTCGTGTCTCGAATCAAATCGGTTGTCGTTTGTGCCTAACCATACAGTCAGTATGTCTTCCCCGCCCCCTCTGTCTTTTATCATTTATCTTTGCAAAGATAGAAAGCTTCACTTACGGAATACGGGGGGGGGGGGGGGGAATAGAGAAAAAAGTTTTTTTTAATGAATTAAGAAAAATAGAATAAGTTTTTAGCAAAATGTGTTTTCCGTGTGAGTCGAAGGTCACAAGACATGCGCAGTCTCATTGTTATTGGCTTGGGGTCAAGTTCCGCGGACATGCGCAGTCTCAATGTAGGTTTACGAATAAGCTACGCCTTAACATAAACAATATGCGTTAGTTTGTCGTCGTGAGTGTATATTTTTTCTTTCCAGTGCTGGAGCTGTTGTGTTGCAGTTTCCTTACAGTCTGTGATGGAGAATACAGTTCTTGTCTCATAAGTAAGCGTATCTGTTGGTCAAACTGAACCCTGTTGTAACCTCTGAGATCTTGCCCCTTGTAGCAAGCTGGTGTGCTAATTCTGCCTGCCTGATGGGGAAGGTGATTGACGTGGGTCCCAAAGCGGTGTACTCTGTCAGGAAGCTAGGGTCGTGTCAGTTAAACACTGGATTGTAGCTCCTTTAGCGTTACTTAGAAACCCCAGGCGAGTTATTTCCACACACTCACACAAAGCCTAAGCTAAGTTGACAAATGTTATAACATCGAAGTAAATGATTATTTTTGCCAGAAATAAAAATACCAGTTCTTGAGATTGTTGATGGAGGTTTGGTGATGTTGAGAGTAAAAGGTGCTCACGAATAATAATGATTATGCTCGTGGTAATGACGATTATATCTTGACATAGGCTCACGATGAAGACAGTAGTGATGTGATAGTATGATGAAAGCTGATGTTCAAATGAACAGTTTTTGTTTATTTGATAAACTGCAAAGCCATGTCACTTTATGTCTCGCATAGAAATGCCTCTTTCCCCAGAAATGTGGCCACTGATTATTCTCAGATCACACAAATTCAGGTGCAGGTTCAACAGTTTTAGTGTTGTTGTTATTATCATAAACATCACTTTCACTCGGAGAATCTAAAATGTCTGCTGTCCATATAAGTAGAAACCGACGCGCGACAACCCCTCAACACACAACAAGCCCTCGACGCACAAGAAATCCTCGTATTCTCCGAAACTAACGCACTTACTACCCCCCTCCTCCTTATTGTTTACAAAATGCGTGTAGCAGCCTCCCACGTCACGTGATAACCAGGTTAGTGACTGTTTACAATCATCATCATTTGTTTCTTCGCTCGCTCGTCTTGATGGGGCATTCGCTCAGGCTGTGTCCCGTCCATTCTCGTATGTTATCTTCCCTCCATCTCCTTCTCTGTCTTCCACCCCCCCCCCCCCACCTTCCACCTTTCCTTCTAATATGCTCTTCATTATGTTGTTACGTCTTTTGATATGGCCAAAGTATTTTGTTTTCTTGATCCTTAATTCTTTGAGAAGTTCACATTGCAGTTGGAGCGGTTCTAAAACTTGTGTGTTTGGACAGCCATCTTTGTTCTTTGTAGTTCATTTAACATGATTATTGTTCTGTAGATGGTGGACATTTCTGATGACACAACAAATGGCCATGACCTTGTAGTGATTGTGAGGAGAAAGTAGACGCGGGGTCAAGTGAAGGAGAAACTATACCAGAACTTTCAAGCAGAAGACAGGGAGAGATAACTGTAGAGAGTCAGATGTCCCAGACCAGGTTAGTTAGGAAAAAAAGAAGTCTTCTGGACATTTTTAGAATGGCTATGACCTGCAAGCTTTCTGCAGTGGTGTGGAATATTTGTATATGGAAGCTTCTTCGTTCGCACTTCTTCTTCTTCTTCGTTCGCAACATATGGAAGCTAAATGCAAGCACTTAGTGAGCAGGATGTTAGTGTTGAGATCATGGAAGTGAAAACCTGGCAGTATTCTATGTCAGCATGTTATGAAAGTTAAATCCTGATAATATTTGATGGCTACAAAACTGGAAGCTAAATCCTGACAATATTTGATGCCTACAGAAATAGAAGCTAAATTTTGACAATATTGGATGTCAGCTGGTCATGAAAACTAAATTCTGCCAAAATTAGATGTCAGCAGATCATGAAAACTTAATCCTGGCAATATTTGACGTTGAAAGATCATGAAAACTTAATCCTGGCAATATTTGACTTTAAAAGATCATGAAAACAAAATCCTGGTAATAAAACAGTTATTTACGGGAGATAACCGATGGACAAAATCGACACTGATTGACAATTGTTACCTCCCATTGGAAACCTTCACCAAAGGTCGTTTTTGGTTTAAAAAAAAAGGTGAAGGTAATCCTGTCATTAATTCTTAGAGGCACATAGGGATGTGGTGTTAGTGCCCTTATTTTCCTTGACCTGTCGGCACACTAGAGGGTGATATGGTCAGTATCACGCCTGGCTGCCTTTCCTTCCTCAACTTCACAAAAATTCGGGTACCCATTTCTACAGCTGGGTGACTGGGGCGCCTCTGGCCGGATTCGAACCACCCCCCCCCCCCGACCATTTTTGGCACGAATCACACATTAGTGTGGGGAGCTAACGTAACTTGTAGATGTACAAGTTTGAGGAGATAGAGCAGATGAGAGAGAGAGAGAAGATGATAAGAGATGACAGGGAGACTGAGGGGAGTGTGGGGACAGCGCCCAAAAACAAGGACAAGGAGAAGGATAAAGACAAGGAGAAGGATAAAGACAAGGAGAAGGATAAAGACAAGGATACAAAGAGAAGGATAAAGACAAGGATAAAGACAAAGAGAAAGATACAGGCAAGGAGAAGGATAAAGACATGGATAAAGACAAAGAGAAGGATAAAGACAAGGATAAAGACAAGGAGAAGGATAAAGAAGGATAAAGACAAGGAGAACAATAAAGACAAGGGTAAAGACAAGGACAAGGATAAAGGCAAGGAGAAGGATAAAGACAAGGATAAAGACAAGGAGAAGGATAAAGACAAGGATAAAAACAAAGAGAAGGATAAAGACAAGGAGAAGGATAAAGACAAGGAGAAGGATAAAGACAAGGAGAAGGATAAAGACAAGGATAAAGACAAAGAGAAGGATTAAAAACAAGGAGAAGGATAAAGAGAAGGATAAAGACAAGGAGAATGATAAAGACAAGGAGAACAATAAAGACAAGGATAAAGACAAGGACAAGGATAAAGGCAAGGAGAAGGATAAAGACAAGGATAAAGACAAAGAGAAGGATAAAGACAAGGATAAAGACAAGAAGAAGGATAAAGACAAGGAGAAGGATAAAGACAAGGAGAATGATAAAGACAAGGAGAAGGACACAGAAAAGGATAAAGACAAGGAGAAGGATAAAGACAAGGAGAAGGATAAAGACAAGGAGAAGGACAAGTAGAAGGATAAAGACAAATAGAATGATAAAGACAGTGAGAAGAATAAAGACAAGGAGAAGGATAAAGAGAAGGATAAGGACAAGGAGAATGATAAAGACAAGGACACGGGCAGAACAAGCTGACATGGACAAAGTGCACCAGAGAAATAAAAGATGCTCTAATCTGAAGTCATGGAGTCTCAAGAAGACAGCGCAGTCCAGCAGTTAGTGTAGGAGGCTGGTCACTAACATTCATGATCATTCTGATGGTAGTAATCTAGCAGACTTTTACCACTCCAAATTGCAAAGGAGCACAGTCACTGTGAATAGATAACAGTCCTCACAGAGGTACCAGGCATACACAAAAAGATAACAGTCCTCACAGAGGTACCAGGCATACATAAAAAGATAACAGTCCTCACGGAGGTACCAGGCATACACAAAAAGATAACAGTCCTCACAGAGGTACCAGGCATACATAAAAAGATGAATCACCTCATAGAGGTACCAGGCATACATAAAAAGATAACAGTCCTCACAGAGGTACCAGGCATACATAAAAAGATAACAGTCCTCACACCAGGCATACACAAAAAGATAACAGTCCTCACAGAGGTACCAGGCATACACAAAAAGGACTACCTAACAACACTTCAGATGAAGACACTGACCCAGGAACTGATTGACACCAAATACAACTCAGCTGAATGGACACATGTGTACACAGATGGGTCTCCAGAAAAAGCAGGGAAAAAAATGGAGGTGGGTGTTTACATAAGATACATACATGGGAGACAAACCAAAAAGGCCTTCATGACAAGAAAGATTTCCTCTAACTATAGGGCAGAAACAACAGCCCCCCTCGAAGCCCTCAGAACACTTAAAATAGAAAACTAGAACCCACCACACAAAATAGCCTTCTTCACTGACTGCAGGGCACTTCTAGAATCTTTAAAAAAACAAAACCCACAGGCAAACATACAGGAAATCACAACAGAACTGAAGCACCTTACACTGTCAACAACCATGCTCCTACAATGGGTACTATCCCACCATGGAATAGCTGGCAATGAAATAGCTGACAGCCTATCCAAAGCTGCCAGCAATCAAGATCAAACAAATCATCCAGTAAACTAGCAAGAGGTGAAAACCATAATCTGTAACCAGTGCAGATCTGAATGGAAAAAGAAAGTGAAATGCAACAATGAACCAGATCCAATACACCAACCTCTTTCACCTAAGGACAGGCCACTGCAGACTAGTGAGCCACCTGCATTGACTCAAAATGTCTCAGATGAGTGTCCATGTGGCAGTGGAATCAAAACTCCAGAACATATCCTTCAAGAGTGCCCAAACCATGCAGACCTGAAATGAGAGACATGGCCAGAGGACACAAGTTTGGGGCAAAAGCTTTGGGGCTACTATCAGGATCTGGAGAGGACTGCAGGCTTTGCTATGTGGGCAGGGATCAGGATCTGATGTGACCAACAACCTCGAATGCAGAAGAAGAAGAAGAAGAATCAGACTTTTATTTCAGAACTACAGTAATATTGGATATACCTGAGCAGGTGTGAATCATTGTGAAGTGTTGTTATCAGTGGAATACATTGCAGGATAACTCTCCCTTTGAGAACATATGGAGGTTTGTGATATGACTTGTGCTTGCTACAGTTCATTTGACAGTATTAGCCAAGAATATTGCAGTTTATTTGATTTGTGACATCGATTTATCTCCCTTGATTCATCCAATTATTGAACATTTTCCATTAATAAAATTTTACATGTTAGTCTTGAAAGATCTTAGAATCTATCATGGCATGTGAAGTTCATTGTAACACAAGAACCTGGAGCACTTCTAAAATCATGATTAATAATTTTAGAACTGTTACTAGCACTGTCACCAGAAGGATAAAGACAAGGAAAAGGATAAAGACAAGGAGAATGATAAAGACAAGGAGAAGGACACAGAAAAGGATAAAGACAAGGATAAAGATAAAGACAAGGAGAAGGACAAGTAGAAGGATAAAGACGAGGAGAAGGATAAAGACAAGGAGAATGATAAAGACAAGGAGAAGGACACAGAAAAGGATAAAGACAAGGAGAAGGATAAAGACAAGGAGAAGGATAAAGACAAGGAGAAGGACAAGTAGAAGGATAAAGACAAATAGAATGATAAAGACAGTGAGAAGAATAAAGACAAGGAGAAGGATAAAGAGAAGGATAAGGACAAGGAGAATGATAAAGACAAGGACACGGGCAGAACAAGCTGACATGGACAAAGTGCACCAGAGAAATAAAAGATGCTCTAATCTGAAGTCATGGAGTCTCAAGAAGACAGCGCAGTCCAGCAGTTAGTGTAGGAGGCTGGTCACTAACATTCATGATCATTCTGATGGTAGTAATCTAGCAGACTTTTACCACTCCAAATTGCAAAGGAGCACAGTCACTGTGAATAGATAACAGTCCTCACAGAGGTACCAGGCATACACAAAAAGATAACAGTCCTCACAGAGGTACCAGGCATACATAAAAAGATAACAGTCCTCACGGAGGTACCAGGCATACACAAAAAGATAACAGTCCTCACAGAGGTACCAGGCATACATAAAAAGATGACAGTCCTCATAGAGGTACCAGGCATACATAAAAAGATAACAGTCCTCACAGAGGTACCAGGCATACATAAAAAGATAACAGTCCTCACAGAGGTACCAGGCATACATAAAAAGATAACAGTCCTCACAGAGGTACCAGGCATACACAAAAAGGACTACCTAACAACACTTCAGATGAAGACACTGACCCAGGAACTGATTGACACCAAATACAACTCAGCTGAATGGACACATGTGTACACAGATGGGTCTCCAGAAAAAGCAGGGAAAAAAATGGAGGTGGGTGTTTACATAAGATACACAGATGGGAGACAAACCAAAAAGGCCTTCGTGACAGGAAAGATTTCCTCCAGCTACAGGGCAGAAACAACAGCCCTCCTTGAAGCCCTCAGAACACTTAAAACAGAAAACCAGCAGCCACCACACAAAATAGCCTTCTTCACTGACTGCAGGGCACTTCTAGAATCTTTAAAAACAACAAACAACCCACAGGCAAACATACAGGAAATCACAACAGAACTGAAGCACCTTACACTGTCAACAACCATGCTCCTACAATGGGTACTATCCCACCATGGAATAGCTGGCAATGAAATAGCTGACAGCCTATCCAAAGCTGCCAGCAATCAAGATCAAACAAATCATCCAGTAAACTAGCAAGAGGTGAAAACCATAATCTGTAACCAGTGCAGATCTGAATGGAAAAAGAAAGTGAAATGCAACAATGAACCAGATCCAATACACCAACCTCTTTCACCTAAGGACAGGCCACTGCAGACTAGTGAGCCACCTGCATTGACTCAAAATGTCTCAGATGAGTGTCCATGTGGCAGTGGAATCAAAACTCCAGAACATATCCTTCAAGAGTGCCCAAACCATGCAGACCTGAAATGAGAGACATGGCCAGAGGACACAAGTTTGGGGCAAAAGCTTTGGGGCTACTATCAGGATCTGGAGAGGACTGCAGGCTTTGCTATGTGGGCAGGATCAGGATCTGATGTGACCAACAACCTCGAATGCAGAAGAAGAAGAAGAAGAATCAGACTTTTATTTCAGAACTACAGTAATATTGGATATACCTGAGCAGGTGTGAATCATTGTGAAGTGTTGTTATCAGTGGAATACATTGCAGGATAACTCTCCCTTTGAGAACATATGGAGGTTTGTGATATGACTTGTGCTTGCTACAGTTCATTTGACAGTATTAGCCAAGAATATTGCAGTTTATTTGATTTGTGACATCGATTTATCTCCCTTGATTCATCCAATTATTGAACATTTTCCATTAATAAAATTTTACATGTTAGTCTTGAAAGATCTTAGAATCTATCATGGCATGTGAAGTTCATTGTAACACAAGAACCTGGAGCACTTCTAAAATCATGATTAATAATTTTAGAACTGTTACTAGCACTGTCACCAGAAGGGTTATCATTAGAGATACCAGCAAAGATCATCATGGTCACAGTCTGGTGTCACATCACACACTGCCACGGTGTCACATCACACACTGACACAGCTGTTGGTGATGTGAGAACTGGTACAAGTCACAAACAGAAGGATAAAGATAAGGATAAAGACAAGGAGAAGGATAAAGACAAGGAGAAGAATAAAGACAAGGAGGAGGATAAGGACAAAGAGAAGTATAAGGACAAGGAGAAATATAAAGAGATGAATAAAGACAAGGAGAAGGATAAAGACAAGGAGGAGTATAAGGACAATAAGAAGAATAAAGACAAGGACACGGGCAGAACAAGCTGACATGGACAAAGTGCACCAGAGAAATAAAAGAAGCTCTAATCCGAAGTCATGGAGTCTCAAGAAGACCAGCGCGGTCCAGCAGTTAGTGTAGGAGGCTGGTCACTAACATTCATGATCATTCTGATGGTAATAATCTAGCAGACTTTTACTGCTCCAAATTGTGGAGGAGCACAGTCACTGTGAAAAGATAACAGTCCTCACAGAGGTACCAGGCATACATAAAAAGATAACAGTCCTCACAGAGGTACCAGACATACATAAAAAGATAACAGTCCTCTTTGAAGCCCTCAGAACACTTAAAACAGAAAACCAGCAGCCACCACACAAAATAGCCTTCTTCACAGACTGCAGTGCACTTCTAGAATCTCTAAAAACAACAAACAACCCACAGGCAAACATACAGGAAATCACAACAGAACTGAAGCACCTTACACTGTCAACAACCATGGTCCCACTGTGGAATAGCTGGCAATGAAATAGCTGACAGCCTATCCAAAGCTGGCAGTAATCAAGATCAAACAAATCATCCAGTAAACTACCAAGAGGCAAAAACCATAATCTGTAACCAGTGCAGATCTGAATGGAAAAAGAAACTGAAATGCAACAATGAACCAGATCCAATACATCAGCTACAAAGACATCAGCAAGCCATCCTCTTTCACCTAAGGATAGGCCACTGCAGACTACTGAGCCACCTGCATGGACTCAAAATGTCTCACACATACAAGTGTCCATGTGGCAGTGGAGTCCAGACTCCAGAACATATCCTACAAGAGTGCCCAAACCATGCGGACCTGAGACGTGAGACATGGCCAGAGGACACAAGCATGGGGCAAAAGCTTTGGGGCTACTATCAGGATCTGGAGAGGACTGCGGGCTTTGTCATGTCAACAGAGATCAGTTTCTGATGTGACCAACAATCTCAAACGCAGAAGAAGAAGAAGCAGACTTTTATTTTAGAACTACAGTAATAATAATATTATGATGATGTGAAAGACGACTTCTATCACCAACTACAACAAATCATCAACAAAGTCCCTAAACACGACATCCTAATTGCTATGGGGGTCTTCAACGCTAAGGTAGGGAAGGATAATACCGACGTTGAAAAAGTGATGGGGAAAGAATGAATTGACATGGTTAATCAGAATGGAGAAAGACTAATTGAAGTATGTCTAACAGAGGGCATGGTCACTGGAGGCACAATATTCCCACACAAAGAGATACATAAAACAACGTGGATATCTCCAGATGATAGAACTAGAAAGCAGATAGATCATTTTTGTATTAGAAAGCAATACAGAAAATCTCTCATAGATGTAAGAGCTCATAGGGGTGCAGATGTCAACAGTGATCACAACCTGTGCATAGGGAAAATAAAACTAAAACTGAAAAGTCAACACAAGAAATCAGTACATAGAAAGATAAACAGCCACAGCCTAAAAGAAGAAAGTAATAACATTAATTTCAATCAGGAAGTTGCCAATCATTCCAAAACACCCAGTGAAGTTGAGGAGACAGGTATAGATGAATTATGGAATTCTTACAGCACAGCCATAATCACAGCAGCAAAAGCAAGTGCTGGACTGAAAAAACCAAATAGAAAAGCATGGATAACAGATAAAACATGGAAGTATATACATGAAAGACGAGCAGTCAAATTAGACATGTTGAATGCAAAAACAGATCTTGGAAAAGATCTGGCGAAAGCAACATACAAAGAAATAGACAAGAAAGTAAAAAGTTCAGCTAGAAGGGCAAAAACAGGAGACAGCAAAACTTTATATAACATACACAAGAGGCTAACAGTTACTATTACATCTAAAGAAAGACCAATACTTAGCAAAACTGGAACCCTATTAACATCAAATAAAGACTAAAAGCAAAGATGGGCTGAACACTTCCAAGAAATACTTAATTGACCACACCCAAAAGAATTGTTAAACCTTGAAACTGACTTACCAGCCCCACAACTAAATTTCAACCTAGATGAAATTAAATTGCATGAAATTGAAACAGCAGTGAATTTAATGGCTAACAACAAAGCTGCAGGTGAAGATGAAATAACAGCCAAAATGCTAAAAGCTATCAATAGTGACAACATGAGACAACTACAGAGAATGTTTAACAAGATTTGTAAAGAAGAGAAGGTCCCTTCTAAATGGAAAAAGGAATCATTGTTAAAATACCAAAAAAAGGCAATCTTAGTGACTGTAATAACTGGTGAGGAGTAACCTTAATATCAGTTGTGTCAAAAGTATTTTGCAAGGTCATTTTGAACAGACTTAAAGATATAGTGGATACTGCAATGAGAGAAGAACAAGCAGGATTTCGAAAAGGGAGAAGCTGTCTCAACCAGATCTTTACTCTCAGAATAATACTTGAAGAACATATTGAAAAGCAGAAACCATTAATACTGAACTTCATAGATTTTAAAAAGGCATTTGATAGCATACACAGAGATTCATTATGGAGAATTTTAAGTCTATATGGAATACCATCTAAAATTGTCAACATCATTAAGGACTTCTAAAATGGATATGTTTATGCAGGCAAGACAGAAGAAGAGATGAGTGAATGGTTCCAGATTGAAACAGGCATGAAACAAGGATGTATACTGTCTCCTTTACTTTTTGGGATTACAATAGACTTCATAATGAAAAAATGCTGCACAGGTAACACAGGTATTGACTGGGTACATGGGACCCAACTAGAAGATCTTGATTTTGCTGATGACATAACTCTTATCAGTAATAATGTGAATTCCATGCAAGAAAAAACAGATAGCCTGTCTTCAATGGCTAGCAAAATAGGACTTGAAATTAACAAGGACAAAACAAAAATAATGAAAATTCCCATTAATCAAAATGGAAAAATACACATAGAAGGGACAGATATTGAAGAAGTCAATCAATTTGCATACCTTGGCAGCTACATAGACCAGGATGGTGACACCAGAAAGGAAATTAGGATCAGAATTGCAAAAGCAGCATCAATCTTCAAGAACCTGGAGAACATATGGAATTCAAAAGTTATAAGCACAAAAACCAAGTTAAGATTATTCAATTCAAATGTAATATCCACCCTCATTTATGCATGCGAAAGCTGGAAAACAACTAAAGAAATAGAAAAGAAATTGGACTCTTTTGAAAACAAATGCCTAATACTCGGCATCAAGTGGAATGAATTCAAGAACAATGCAGAGATAAGACAGATGACTGAACAACAACCAGTCTCGTGGGTGATCAGGAAAATGAGATGGACATATGTTAGTCACGTGATGAGAAGAAATGATCAGAGAATCCCAAAACAAGCTATCAAGTGGAACACAATAGGCCAAAGAAAAAGAGGCAGACCGCGTGAAACTCTGAAGAGGACATTGTTAAGAGAGGCCAAGTTAACAGGCATAAAATCCTTTGATGAGGTTGAAAGACTCACCGAAGACAGGAAAAATTGTCAAACTACTTTGCAAGCCCTATGTGACGTTTAACGGCACAGGAAGGATATAAGATATAAGATATATAAGACAGTAATAGTGGATACACCTGAGCAGGTGTGAATCATTGTGAAGTGTTGTTATCAGTGGAATACATTGCAGGTATAACTCTCCCTTTGAGAACATATGGAGGTTTGTGATATGACTTGTGCTTGCTACAGTTCATTTGACAGTATTAGCCAAGAATATTGCATCTTATTTGATTTGTGACATCGATTTATCTCCCTTGATTCATCCAATCATTGAACATTTTCCATTAATAAAATTTACATGTTAGTCTTGAAAGATCTTAGATCTATCATGGCATGTGAAGTTCATTGTAACACAAGAACCTGGAGTACTTCTAAAATCATGATTAATAATTTTAGAACTGTTACTAGCTCTGTCACCAGAAGGGTTATCATTACAGATACTGACAAAGATCATCATGGTCACAGTCTGGTGTCACGTCACACTCTGGCACTGTGTCACACCACACACTGGCACAGCTGTTGGTGACAATATTTAATGTCAGCAGATCATGAAAACTAAATTCTTCTGGAACTGATGAGTGAAAGATGGTGAGACATGATTCTGATCATTTCAGCCAAAAACGTGTTGACAACTCAAAGAAAGTATGAGCAATAACACTACGGCCAATTAAGTGCTTGAATATCAGTATAGGGTTTACCTTCACCTTTACATTTCTGCTCTTTCCATGCCTAGTGATTCCTTGTGTGGTGCTGGCCCCTGTTCTCTCTTTCTTTATCCCTTGAATTTCAAGGGATAAAGAAAGAGATGAAGATTAATAAACCAGCATCAGAGAAGACTGATGAAATGACACTGGAAGGAAAGGTAGCATATCAGATTAGAAGGACTCAATGCAATACAGAATGAATGAGCATGATTGCCAACACTTGCTAGCATGATTGCCAATACTTGCTAGCATGATTGCCAATACTTGCTAGCATGATTGCCAACACCTGCTAGCATGATTGCCAATACTTGCTAGCATGATTGCCAGTACTTGCTGGCATACTTACTTTATCCTTCCTCTTGTACCGTGAAATGTTGAGGGGAGACGCAGTTAGCCTTTCTGGCCCAGATGGATATTCTCAGTGGTGGTCCTGCCATAATTAGCCAGTGTTTCTCTGATACCATCCATCCATCTCTTCCAGTGTCTTCCTCTTGATCTGTGTCCTGTAGTTCTTTTGCTGAAGGCTCTCACGGCACACTCTCTCTGTCTCTCTCTCTCTGTGCCTGTCTGTCTTTTTGTCTATCTGTCTGAGTCAGTCTGTCAGTCATTAAGTGGCCGAACCACTTGATTCTTTGTTTGTCTGTGTGTTGCTGACATGATGTAGTTCCTACCATCTGTCTTATGGTGTCATTTCTTAGCTTATCAAACCTGCTGACATGATGTAGTTCCTACCACCTGTCTTATGGTGTCATTTCTTAGCTTAACAAACCTGCTGACATTTGCTGCTTTTCTAAGACATCTCTTTTCACATGTGGTTATTTTGTGCTGTTGTTTCTTGGTCTGGCGCTGGTAGCACTGCATTGGCATTGAACATGCCATTAATTATTTTTCTCCTAGTTGGAGTGTGTAAGCAACAGCATACCAGCTGCCATGGCACTTTATACACAGGATGTTGTAAATGGATGAAGGAATTTTATTTATATTTGAATTTTCTTTTCATTTTACACGGATAACCATTTTTATTTTAATTTCAGAATCAACTTTCCTTGAAAGAACTGATATTGAATTTTGATATTGTGTTACTTCTTGGCGGAAGCTTGCTAGAAAGTTTGGATTATTGATGGTAGACTTCACCATGCATTTTGGATTACTGATACTTCTAGAAACTTCTTTGATGGTTTCTGACTGTACCATCTGTCATGAGGGCACATTTTTATATACACCTCTTTCAGGTCCTGATGTCTGCCTGCCCTGTGAAATTGGAATAGGTTATATGCCAGAAGTCTCGCACAGGAAAAGGGAATGTTTGAAGTGTAAGCAGATACAAAACCCGGATGTGGAAGTTTTAAAGTCTGCGTGCAACGTAACCCATGATGGGGAAGTTTTGTGTAAACATGGTTTCTACAGGAAGAGAGCTAGAAATGTTCGTCAGAATGACAAGTGTGAGAAGTGTTCCGAGTGTGATCACCCAACTAGAATCTGTGAAGGATATTATGATACCGTTTGTTGTGAGGGCCCGAATTATGATGCTGTCCTAAACAAAGATGGTGTTTATGTTTGTAAGGAGCGGGAGATCTTTTGTCAGGATGGACAGTTTTTCGATGCAGCTGTCCGACAGTGTTTAGTATGCCCTCCAGACATGTACATGTTAGAGACCACTCACAGGAACATGGAATGTATTCCTTGTCGAAAAGCAGATCCTTACCTTAGAACAGTAGTTCTCCAGGTCTGCAATAGCACGCATCCAACAGTTCTAGGCTGCGAGCCTGGATATTTTGATAGCATTTCTTATGAGACCTTGTGGTCTGATCCGGACTGTGTTCCTTGCACAAAGTGTCAGCTTGAGCAGTATGAGGCTAGAAAGTGTGGCCTTGACCATGACGCAGTTTGTTGTAACAGCTCCGGCGTTGATAGTGAATCGGCTACACTCTGTGCACAAGTCACTGTTCCTTCACAAGGTAGGTTCTTACATACAGAATTGCAAGTAGCAAGAAAGAAAAAAACACTCACTATAGCAAGATTTAGAATATAATCTAGAGTGTAGTGATCTGTATACAAGTGTATGAGCAGTTAGCACTAGTTATAGTTGCAGCACAAGTGTATGAGCAGTTAGCACTATTTATAGTTGCAGCACAAGTGTATGAGCAGTTAGCACTATTTATAGTTGCAGCACAAGTGTATGAGCATTTAGCATTATTTATAGTTGCAGCACAAGTGTATGAGCAGTTAGCACTATTTATAGTTGCAGCACAAGTGTATGAGCAGTTAGCACTATTTATACCTGTAGCACAAGTGTATGAGCAGTTAGCACTATTTATAGTTACAGCACAAGTGTATGAGCAGTTAGCACTATTTATAGTTGCAGCACAAGTGTATGAGCAGTTAGCACTATTTATAGTTACAGCACAAGTGTATGAGCAATTAGCACTATTTATAGTTACAGCACAAGTGTATGAGCAGTTAGCACTATTTATAGTTACAGCACAAGTGTATGAGCAGTTAGCACTATTTATAGTTACAGCACAAGTGTATGAGCAGTTAGCACTATTTATAGTTACAGCACAAGTGTATGAGCAGTTAGCACTATTTATAGTTACAGCACAAGTGTATGAGCAGTTAGCACTATTTATAATTACAGCACAAGTGTATGAGCAATTAGCACTATTTATAGTTACAGCACAAGTGTATGAGCAGTTAGCACTATTTATAGTTACAGCACAAGTGTATGAGCAGTTAGCACTATTTATAGTTGCAGCACAAGTGTATGAGCAGTTAGCACTATTTATAGTTACAGCACAAGTGTATGAGCAGTTAGCACTATTTATAGTTACAGCACAAGTGTATAATTTTGCAGAAGACTCAGTAACATTGGGTTGATTATTCTTGGCTGACTCCATGTCAAAGAGAAGCTACTCTGATCTCAGACTTTCTCTTTTACTTCCATCATTAATTCCCCCTTGGGAAATGCATGCCCCTAGACCATCCTAACAGAATAGTGGTTGATAAATAGAAGCTTTATAAAAGACTGAAACTAAAAACTTCAGTGCTTATAGCAAAACATCATTAATTCCCCCTTGGGAAAGATTAACAAACAGCTTGTAATAGAAATGTTAATAATTATTCCTATTAAAAGCTGTGCTTAATGTGTTATTATTCTACTGTGTGATCTCAACGTTTTCTGGAGCATAGGGAAAAAGATGCATCAAACGTAAGTCAGTCAGATGTCTCTTGCGGAACTTTGCCCCCCTAACAGCTCTCCTGTACACCTCTTAGTTGTGAGAAAGATGCCCTGCTGCTGATGCATCCATTGCAGATCATCAACGATGTCTTGCATCCATCTTCTCCTAGATCTTCCTCTCTTTCTTTTTCCCATTATGTACCATTCCAAGACAGTCTTTTCTAGATTATCATGATGTTTTTTTTTTTTTTTATCATCATGATTTTTGCTAGCAACACTTCATTTATATTGTTGCTAACATCACTTCTTGTATATTGTTGCTAACATCATTTCTTGTATACTGTTGCTAACATCACTTCTTGTATATTTTTGCTAACATCATTTATTATATATTGTTGCTAACATCACTTCTTGTATATTTTTGCTAACATATTTCTTGTATATTTTTGCTAACATATTTCTTGTATATTTTTGCTAACATACTTCTTGTATATTTTTGCTAACATGGCTTCTTGTATATTATTGCTAACATCACTTCGTGTATATTGTTGCTAACAGTTTTTTGTTTTGTTTTGAAATTTGTGTATGTGTTTATTAAATAAATATCCTGTGTTTCTGAATAGTTCTCTTAAATCTGTGCTTCTCTATAGTTCTCTTAGACCTGTTTTTCTATATAGTTCTCTTAGATTTACCATGCACAGTGCAGGAGAGGTTCCCAGTCTCCTGTCCAAGGCTGCATTATCAGTTTTATAGAAACTGCCATCTATTGAATAAAAGTGGGGCCAGTTTCTAGAGGGCTCTCAGGTATCCACAGTTTGATGTGGATCTACTGCCCGGGTCGTATGGGAGTCAAAGGCAGTGAGAGAGTAGACTTTGCTGGCAGGCAAGGCATCAATTCAGGGCAGCCTAAGAATGGACAAGAGGGAGACTGCAAGAGCCACTTTGGACAGGCTGCGTATGGAGGACGACATCGGGTCAATTGACAACAATCACATCAGGAGGATGATTTGAGGGAGGAGAGAGGAAGTGGATATTTTTCCCAGCAAAGTGATTTAGCGTGTGTTGCCAACAACAAAGTGTGTGAGTGGCTCCACCAGCAGGCACACACTTCAGTGGATGTTGGAACAGATGGCGGAGCACATACGGTAATGCCTTGAGTGCGGGAATGCCAGTCTCTGGTTACAGACTGAATAAAAGCAGTTAATGGTTTATAGCAACATGATACAGCTTATAATCTGGTGATCTACATTGTGTATATGCATAGCTGGAAAGTGGTCCTTGTAAGTTAAAAGGGTGGAAACCACTGTGGTCCTTGGGAGTAAAAAGAGTGAGAACCACTGTGGTAGAGTCGTGTACTGTATGCATTTATAGGACGGCTTTTGTTGTAGTGTTCTTAAAAATGTTTTGTTGATCATAATCTCAGATGTCATTTAGTTTACGAGTATTTCTGTGCTGCTCTTAAAAATCTTTCAGTGCATAAAGTTCATAGTTTGTTGCATATCTTTTAATGCATGAAGTTCATTGTTTGTTGCATATCTTTTAATGTATAAAGTTCATTGTTTGTTGCATATCTTTTAATGCATGAAGTTCATTGTTTGTTGCATATCTTTTAATGCATGAAGTTCATAGTTTGTTGCATATCTTTTAATGCATGAAGTTCATTGTTTGTTGCATATCTTTTAATGTATGAAGTTCATTGTTTGTTGCATATCTTTTAATGTATGAAGTTCATTGTTTGTTGCATATCTTTTAATGTATGAAGGTCATTGTTTGTTGTATAATGTATGAGGTTCATTGTTTGTTGCATATCTTTTAATGTATGAGGTTCATTGTTTGTTGCATATCTTTTAATGTATGAAGTTCATTGTTTGTTGCATATCTTTTAATATATGAGGTTCATTGTTTGTTGCATATCTTTTAATGTATGAGGTTCATTGTTTGCTGCATATTTGCTTTCACCTGAATTTAGGGCAGTTTTTGTTTTGTTTTGTTTTGTTTTTTGTTCATAAATAGAAAGAAACAAATTTGTTCTATTCTGTCAGTCTAAGTAGGCTGATGATTCACGTGATGATGATGACGTTTTTTGTGCTGACATTGTCATATCTTTAACTACAGCAGATTTGTTTTAACTATTGATATACATTTGCCATTTATGAAAGATTTGGAGGTTGGGTTTATGATAGGTAAAGGTAATCCTGTCATGCCTTAGAGACACATAGGGATATGCTGTTAGTGCCCATATTTTCCTTGACCTGTCAGCACACTACAGGGTGATATGGTCAGTATCACAGCATAGTGGTTTATGATACACAGTGGTTTATGATTTGTGGTGGTTTATAATACATGTAAGTGTAGAGATAAAAGCTGTGAGACCTATATTAATGGAGTTGAGGGACACACAGACATTTATTTCAGTGCCAAAGAAGAGATGAAAAGTGCAAGAGAAGGGAGAAATAAATGATAACAAGATACATTGAAAAAACAAGAACAGCCCAATATTTTGGCAATATGCCTTTATCTAGGACAACAAAACTGGCAGAAGAATTCTGTTTCATTTATGGGTGAGAAACAAAAGATGGTAATGATGACGATATTCTGTGTCTGGCTTTTTATCTCTCTCTCTCTCTCTCTCTCTCTCTCTCTCAAGGCCCCTTGCCAACAGGTGCAGGAGATCATGTCCTTCTATAACCCTCGATCCCTTGAACATCTCAACAGGTTTGTCACTGAGCATTTCCCATGCCAGGATGTCAAACCATCAAACATCTTCTCTCTCTTCTTCTTCTTCTTCGTTCGCACTGTCTGTCTATATCTGCAGTCCTGTCTCTTGGATAAATTTCACTGTTTTTTGTAATTCATGTATGGAACCATAGAGCTTATCTTCTTTAGTGGTTTCACTGGGCCAGTAATTATTTCTCAGTGACTCGTAGTTGATGCAGTTCTGGAGGATATGTTCCACGGTTTGGGGCACCTGGGCACATGTACACAGATTAGTAGTACCAACCTTAAACTTTGTATACATATGACTTCGGAGTCGGCTGTGTCCTGTTCGGAGACGGAAGATGGTGACTTGTTCCTTTCTGTTTAGCATGTGATAGTCATCATGTGGTGGTGTTTGTGGCTTCCTGTAGGTTTTTATCATGCTTTTCTTCTGATTATAAGTGATTGGTATGTCTGGTTGCTCCATTTCAGTGCCCTCTTTGGCCAGTTGGTCAGCTTTCTCATTGCCTGGTATCCTACAGTGGGAGGGAATCCATTGCAAAGTGACTCCATGTTGTAAGCCAATTTTTGACAAGGCATCCTTAAGGTCTGGTAGTTTGTTGCACTGAAGAGCCTCCAGTACTGATCTTGCATCTGTGAGAATTACTACAGGACATGTATCAATTCTGGAGTCTGATAGTTTTTCAACTGCAGCAATAATTGCCCTAACTTCTGCATCAAAGTTGTTGCAGTATTTACCAGTGGGTATGGAAATCTTGTCAATGGTGTTGTTTGGATATTCAATATATGCTCCTGCCCCTCCATTCTTTATGGCATGTGCAGATCCATCTGTATACACACGTATCCATGTGTCACATGGATATTTGTCATCTAGAACACTATCTTCTCTCTCTGTCTACCTCTGTCTCTTCTACCTTCCATCTTCCCTGTTGACATTAGCTTCTCTATCCCTCCTCTCCTCCAAACATAGCCCACAAATCTGGATTGTCATTTTCTGATCCTCGTTATAATTTTCTTTATTTCTTGTGCCTCTTTCAGAACTTCCTCATTCGATTTTCTTGCCGTCCGTTGTACATTCAGCATTCTTCCTAAGTACCAGATTTCAGATTTCCTTGTATCTCTTTACTGACTGACCAAGCTTCGCATGCAGTAGAATAGTGTTAATTCAGTGTAACACTGTAGCGCTCTCGTCTTGATTCTCATTCTCATTGTAGTGACTTATTACAAAGTATGTATTTCAACTTTTGAAAAGTCTTGGCCTGTGCAGTTCTGCTTTTTACTTCGGTGATATATCTTCCGTCTGATGTTAACTAGGTTCCCAAGTAACTGTCAGCTTGGTTTTTTTTTTTTTTTGGCTGTTGCTTCTATAGTGCACCTTGGATGACCATCACGGTTGTGTTCTTTATGCTAAGATAGAGTCCCTTTTCCTCACTTTCCTTGATGACCTTTTTTTTTTGTTTTGTATAGTTATCATAATTATATTGTAAATATTCAGTTATCTTCCCTGATTGTAATTATCTTCTCCATAGAGTTAACAACTTCATCAGACGTGAAGATCTCCTGTGGTGAAGGTAAATATCTTCATACTGACAGCAGTGGGAGCAGCTGCAAGCCTTGTCCAGCAGAGACCTTCATGAGTTATTCAAACCACACTTATCGGAGTTGCAGAAACTGTTCAGAGGGCAAATGTCAACTATTAATTTATCATACAGCCATGAACGATACAAGCGATAATTGGTCCAGATATCTGAGTATTGCAGTACTATGTGTTGTGTCGCCACTACTTGTTTTTTATCTATTTATAAACTTGGACTGTGGTAAAAATGTTATGAACCGCTATCAAGACATAAAGATGTATAGGTTGAAATGCAAACATCAGCTGATGGTTGCGATTGCTCTGTACATGTTTGTATCATTTTTATTGATTGTTTCGTTGCCACACAAGATCATAGCCATTATTTTAATTACTGTTTTGTCTTTTTTGTTGTAGTAAGTTTCTGCTGCAGTTCTTTGTTACGAAATGGAGGCATCTCTCTTTATTACAGAATGGTGGCATCTCTCTTGAACTGAGCCGTGAAATTTCAAATTAAAATTTTGGATGGGAGAAATTTTTAAACAAAGCCGAAAGTGAAGTTTAATAACAGTGGAGGAGTGGACAGATTTTTTTTTCCTGCTTCTAGCACAAATGAAGAATAAATGAAACTACTGCAGGGCAGAAAAATCAGACTAAAATGTCTGCTGTTTTTCCACAAACAGATTTATCAGACTGTCATAAAGAATAGCTTTGGTGCAGGAAAAAAAAAGAAAAATTTTTTTTAGCAGTATTCTCATCTGAAACAAAATCTGGTCTTCAAATGTCAATAACAGACTGCTTCAACTTTGTGATATTTTTAGCCGGATGTGTAGTCTAAATAACAAAACAGAGAAGATATTCATTTAGGGATGACAACTCAGAATGATGGTTTTGTGAAAATATAACAAACTTAAATAACAGACTGACCTGACTGAGACTCCAACTTTTGCCTGCTTTTACATTTAGAAATGTGAATGTTAGGGAAAAGAGATTTGAACTTATTTTACTTGTAGAATATGGCTTTTATTTCTCTTGTGTGCCAGTAGATTCTATGAGCCTTTGTGACGTGTGAGACAATTTCGCACAGAATATCTGTTGGTGGTAGAATATATGGATGGAAATATGCTTAATTAGCTAGTGATACAAAAGACAAAACCCATGCCAGGAATGAATATTTCACGTTGTTCTCTCTTATTGTCTGTTGTGATAGTGTGAGGAGACTTTAGGGAACTCTGGAAAAATCAAAATCAGTTCACTATACTATGGTTTATATATACTTATGTCCCTTTTGTCAATGAGTTTATTCTCTTCCCTGAACTGATGTAGTCTTCCCTGCAGCTGTACTGATGTCAAGTGGGTATGATCTTAATCTAAACCTGATAACACATTTGTGAAGATGATGGCTTAACCATATACCATCACAGCTACAGTTCTTATGTATGTAATCCAGTGACCAGAACAAATACAGTAAAGTCTTCAGTTTTTTTGTTTTGTTTGTTGGGGGAGGGGGGGGGTTGTTCCCATAAAGGAATGATTTCCCATAAAATGCTGGTTAACCTGGCAGAGAATGAATGAGTGATGACTTTGGCAACAGTTGTTCACTTTGTTTTATATGGCCAGATATCTGCTGCTTATGGCAGCTACTGAACATCATTTTGTCCAGCAGCTACGGCTTGGTCTGCTGTTTGGCAGCAGAGTGCATGCAGTTCTTCAAGAATATATAAAAAAAGAATGGAGTAGCTCTGCTGATTACAAGCACTTAATCTAATCATATACTGTACCTCACATATCTACATATGATACTAGGAATAAAAGTAGGTAAAAGTCACATAAAGCAAGTTACATTATGTTGCAGATGATCTATCTGAGGGGTGGCCAGACTGTGACTTGTGAGCCACATGCCGCTCTTTGACATAGCCTGCAGCTCATGGAAGTATATTGACAGAGGTACTTTTGCCTCACAAATAATATGAGGGGTGAATAAAAAAAAATGTCATCTTTATAATTATTTACCGGGTATAAACCAAGAGTCCACAAGATGAAAATGTAAGTCTAATGTTTATGGTGAGTAAATATATTTAAGAATGCTACTTTTAATGCCACATTTAAGCCACGGATTAATGAAATTTGTATTAGACATGATGACAGCTGGAGAATCAGTAGTTGTACAAGCCATGCTAATATTGAGTAGATATTATTACATACATGTACTTCTTAATACTGATATAAAATTTTTGTATTAAAACGTGCATGAAATAAATAAAAAAAAAGGTTTGTGTGATATTTGTTCATTTCAGGTGGTTCTCGAACATCTAGGACTTGTTATATATTACTCTTACTTTATTCAAGTCTGGCCACCCCTGATCTACTATGTTCATACATTTCAGCTACATTTGGTTAGTTTTGTTATCTAGTCATACCCGAGCAGAAATATAACATTTATTTTACAAGAAACTATCGATGAGTAAAATTATACAATTTTTTCCTGTTGAAAAGGCAACACAAGATAAACATATTCCACGGTTACTTCCAACACAACCAATTGCACCACTTTATGTAAAGATGCTTTATATGCTGATATTTATTTATATGCTAGACTTCCGCTGCTCAATCCATTTTTTGCTTCTCTTATTTGTTCGGTTATGTCCCTTGATATGTTCAGCACCAGTTTCAAAGGCTTTGGTGTTTCTTGTGTCCATTTTTTCATGAATTTCTTCATTCTCAGAACAGGGAAGGGTCTAGCCATAAAACTGTGACCATGTTGTCATGACTTCCCAGGGCGTCTAGAGACTACACAAGAAGGTTAGTTCTTCAAATATGGTAGACAATCCATTTCCTTTGCAAAAGTGTGTCAAGTAGGTAGAATTTCGAAATCCTGTAATGGAAATAGGTTACCCCAGCCTATCAGCCCAAGAAGGATCATGTTGGTTACCCCAGCCTATCAGCCCAAGAAGAATCATTTGGGTTACTCCAGCCTATCAGCCCAAGAAGGATCATGTTGGTTACCCCAGCCTATCAGCCCAAGAAGGATCATGTGGGCATCTAATTAGCCAGTCTGGATTTGATATTTATTATTGTACAGGGTTATTCATCAGTCCACGAAACATTTTAAAAATTCATAAGAAATAAACTACGCAACGGATCATGATAATTCTTACGCCAAGACAGAGAGGGAGAGAGAGAGAGAGAGAGACTTACACACAGAGAAAGAGTCTTACGCGGAGAGAGAGAGAGAGAGAAAAGACTCAAGTTTTTTTTTAATAAAGCCCGCAAGCAGAGCTCGCGTGGTTGTTTCCGCTAGGTGGCAGCAGCAGTAAAATATGGCGCTCAGTACACGTGAGAAGTCATTTTGTGTTTTGGAATACGCAAGAACCTAGTCCATTGTGACTGTGCAGCAACTATTTCTAGCGGAATTCCAGAAGGCAGCGCCTGTTTTCAACAGTATCAAGAAGTGGTATGCGAAATTCCGGCATGAAGGTTGTCTATGCACAGCTCCTCGGCAGGGACGTCCAGGACCAAGTGAAGAAATTGTGACTTGTGTTAGAGAAGCTTACCAGTGAAGTCCCCGCAAGACCACGTACACGTGCAAGTTTACACCTAGAAGTCTCGCAATCAACAATATGGCCAATTCTCCATAAGAGATTTCTTAAAATGTTGTATCCGTTATGTAGCTTTATTTGCTGCGAATTTTTAAATGTTTCACGGATGTATGAAAGCTCTGTATGTGGACATCACAAGGAGTTCGAGCCTATAGGTTCTTAAAAAAAAAAAACAAGTATGAATATTTGAAAGGTTTTAAATGTAATAGCACTTCACAGAAAATGTGCAGGGGCAAACTGTTACTGGCTTTAAGGCTCCACCACCAGAACATATCGGGAACAACTCTCTTAAAACAATTTCACAAAGTCAAGGTCATAAAGTGGTAACCCATAATGACTAGCATGTAGGAAGAATGGTTAATGAGAAATGGTTTGTGGCGTGCATGTGAACAAAGCCATGAATATGTTCGTGGATTTAGAGAAGATTCAGCTTAGTCGCCTGTCCTGATTTATTATGGCTATTTCGTGTATGAAAATGGATGTTGGATTTAAATGACATAAAAACCTTGACTGTATTTAAATACTGGTCGAATAAAATGAAACAGTAACCAGATACGTTTACAGATGCAAACCTTTTTCATATAAAATTGCATTTATACATGGTACAAAACACAGGAGAGTTTGAACTTGTTTAGAAATATTTTCTACTGTAGTATAAAACAAGGATAATGAAAACTTGTGGATTTTTTTTTTTTTTGGAATTTGCTTTGTCGGGGCTGCGGTACAAAAAGTACCAGTACAAACTGGCAAATCGTTTTTGTTGCATGTGTGTGTTCCTCCATCAGTAATTTCTGTTATCTCTGTCCTCATTTTATTATTATTATTATGTAACATTCAAGGACTTAATGTATACATTGACCTTCAACTTGCTTGCCGCATGACCCTGAACAGACTGCCCTTTGACACTGTACAGTTTATCCTATGATTTGAAATGAGATTCTCGTGTGGTTTTAAACAATTTATTTTGTCACGTGCCCACTTATTATGCTCGGACTGTGCTAAAAAACAACTCCCATCTTAAAAATGAAAATACCGGAGAACAATTTAAAACAAAACGATGTGGTCTCCTCTTTCACAGAAGTGATCGATAACTGAGTTATTGCTGGTCACGAGGAGAAGGTGATAATGACGATGATGATATATGAAATGTGACAAAATCATCAACATTCATTGAAAAATTGAAGCATTTTTGATGTCCTGCTTGTGAAAGGAAAAAAAAAACCGTAGATTCCATTCGTTCAGAAATCTTTCACAAATTTGGTTGATTTAAGTTTTTTTTGACAAATTAAAAATAAAAACAAAAAACAAATCCCATCCTTGTTTTGTTTTCCCGCCTTTACGAATGGCTCTAATCACCAGCTCTGTTCAAAGGAAAATAAAATTTCTCTTATCCTCGTCCTCCACGCTGTAATCGCACACTTCCGGTTTATGCCCTTCCGTCAGCTGCCAGGTCCCGTGGCAGTGAGGAACGTCCACTGCCTTCCATGCGGTCTTAGTGTTGTAGACGCCGTGGCCCATGCAGCGCATGCCGATCTCGCGGTTCATGGCCACAGGCTGACACTCGACACAGACTGTCGTGTTCACTGTCAGGATGTTGGCCCAGTCTGACTTCTCGCAGCCATGGTGGACGGACAGTATCTTGAACTTCCCGCGATACCTGGAGAAGAGATGAATGTTTCTACTTTCAAGTTTCTTAGATACCTGGAGAAGAAAGGAATCTTTCTACTTTCAAGTTTCTTAGATACCTGGAGAAGAGTAGAATCTTTCTACTTTCAAGTTTCTTAGATACCTGAGGAAGAGAGGAATGTTCTACTTTCAAGTTTCTTAGATACCTGGAGAAGAGAAGAATATTTCTACTTTCACGCTTCTTAGATACCTGAAGAAGAGAGAGAATATTTCTACTTTCATGTTTCTTAGATACCTGGAGAAGAGAGAGAAATATAAGCACTTTCAAGTTTCTTAGTGTATAAACTAGTTTTTAAAAAAGTAGGAACAGCTTTATTAATTCACTAGCACACAGTTGTGACGTCTCGGAGTGAACCTTAATCTTACAAAAACATACAGGACGAAGAAAGAGAAGATAAAATATGAATTCACGTGATTGCTGTGTAAAAGGTAGGAATGGAAGAAATAGAATAAATAAATGGAGCACTTAGCTGTGACTTGTAAGAGGCTGTGTCCAGTAATGTGCATGGTGGAGTGTTGAGAATGTTTAAATGGAGACTTGGGATGTGTAACAAGTGGATCGTAAAGGGAGGGGGGACCACAGAAGGGGGAGAGAGTGGTATAATTGTGATCAAGTTGGGAGAAGGTGGAAGAGGTGATTGCAGTTGGGGTAGAGGGGCTGTAATCTGATGCAGTGAGGAGGTTCTGAACTATGTGTTGCAAGTGAGAAAGGAGTGGAACTTAGTGCAGAGGGAATATGCTTGTGGGAGAGGGGAATGCTAGGTGTGACTGAATTGTGAGTCCATTATTTCCCAAAGTTTCTGGTGTTGTACACAATCAAATGTCTTTGAGTAGTCTATAAAAGATAAATATAGATTCACATTAAACTCTCTGGATTTCTCTATTATTATTCTTATATTGAATATATAATCTCTGGATCCTTTTCCTTGCCTGAAACCAGCTTGGACCATATTGACTTTTTCTTCTATTTTCTTTCGAAGTCTACCCATTATGATTTTTAACAGAATTTTACTGGCATGACTAATCAGGGCAACAGTTCTGTAGTTTGTGCATAATTTCAGGTTATCCTTTTTTGGCAGTGGTATGAATATAATTCTTTTCCATTCTTTTGGCCAAATACCAGAATGCCATATCTTTTTACATAGTGCATGATAGATTGTTACACATTCCTTTCCTCCTGCTTTAATAAATTCAGCTGTCATCTCATCACATCCTGGTGATTTACCATTTTTCAGATTCTTTATTGCCTATAAAACTTCTATTGTCAGTTCAGGTTCTTTCTCCTCCAATAATAATTCACACTGTTGATTTCTGCTTTCACATTCAGTTGTTTCATACATTCCTCTGCAATATTCCTTCCATCTTTCTAGAATTTCCTCTGTCTCTGTCAAGGTATTCCCCATCTCATCACAAATTACATTTAGCTTAGGTGTGACATTTCTCGTCAACGTCTTCATATCTTTAAACATTTCACTATCTCTTCCACACTTCCTACGTCCTTCTGTTCTTTCACAACAACCTTGTATGTGTTGTTTTTTGTCTTGTCTTATGTTTCTTCGTACTTCTTTTATTAAAGATTTATATTCCTCTTTGTTGTTGCCTGTCACTTTCCATTGCATTTTCATTTCTCTACGTTGTTTTATCAGTTCTAGTTTGCCTGTTGTAATCCATCCATTCTTTTGTGATTTCTTTACTGGAACCATGTCTTTAGCTGTTGTTATTAAGATATCTCTGGCCTATGTAGACAATTCATCTGGTGTCATCTCCTCCTGTACAGCCATCAGAATTTCCAAATGGTTTTTCACTTCTATACCACAGTGTTGTGGTATTTTTGTAAGATCAAATCGGAGTGGTCTTGATCCCCTAACTATCTTTTTTTATCTTTATCTTCATGTCTGCTATTAGTAACTCATGGTCCGTGTTACAATCAGCACCTGGTAAAGTTGTTGCTGGTGATATACTTGATGATCTCCACCTGCTTGTGAGGATTCTATCACTTACTGGATTGTAACCTAGTAATTCTTTTGATGTTGATTTGTCCAAGTAAAAAGCCACTCCATTCTTTCCTCCTACTTCTCCACCAAAGTATATAAAGATATTATCATTCTCGCTCTTGAAGTGTCCTGATCCTTTCCATTGATGTTCGCAGATTCCCAAAATGTGTATCCCCGGTCTTTTCATCTAGTCACTTATTATTTGATACTTCCCCTCATACATACTTCTCACATTCCATGTTCCTACTCTTATTTTTCTTTTTAGTTTGATGCAGGAGTTTTCCTTAGTAATACCATCAGGATTTTGTCCGTCATCACAATTACTAGTACTGACCTCTGTCTCACACTCTTCCCCAGTGTTAAAATTGAAGATCTATCTGGCCTGGGGACCTCACAACCAGATCTTTTTCCTATTTGACTTTCCATGTTGTCATCTCATTGAATACTTACTAAAATACTTACTTAGTTGTGGTAAAGATTTGTTAAAATAATAAAATACTTGATAAAATACTTACGCAGCTCTGGTAAAGATCTCGTTGAAGTACTTGTCATACAAATTCTTCAGGATGCCCTTCCATGGATCGAACTTCTTCATTGTTCGGTACCGGCCAAACTCGATGGGCAGGAGGCGGGCTTGTTCTGTGGAGCAACAACATCTGTAATAGATTTGCGGTTGGACATTTCTCCTTGTCTCTTATTTTTCTCACCAACCCCGCCTCTAAATCTCCCAGTAATAAAAAAAGCTTATTTTAGTCCCCCTCCCCCTTTTGCAACAAATTTCTGTTCCCAATCTTGTCCAGGCAATCTTGTCCGCATTGGCTGATTGTGTCTTGGACTCGGTCCGCCATCAGGCCAAGGTTGTGCAGGGGCGATAATTCGACTTCATCAGCAGAACAATCTTTTCTTCAATTTCCCCGTCATTGCCTCCCCTCGCTGTGCCAGAAAGATTGGGACAGCGGGTCAGATTGACACTCGTGCGTGTTTTGGACTCCTAAGCTTGTACACAAACACGTGAGCTGGAAATACAAACAAACAAAAACTGAACTTTATTCCTTTCTAAATTTTTTTCTTCAAAGTTTGCTTTTAGCGAAGCTAAATTTTCGTGCTCTTATCCCATACCTAAGATGTCAGTGCACTAATCTTGTGTCAACGATATTTAGACACAAATTCCTAAGATAAAACCATGTTTTGGTTCTCTTATCCTGTGTCCAAAATCTTCTTCTTCGGCTTTCCGATCCATTAAGGCTCATTGCTGCAGATAAAAAGTTCGCCTCCATTCCTCTCTTTTCCTAATCTACTTTCTCCAGTTGGTGACACCAATTTCTTTTATATCCTCTTCTATGTTGTCTTTCCATCTTAGCCTTGGTCTACCACTTGGTCTTGTTTCCCTCACCTCTTGTGCATACATCATTTTCATTTGTCTGTTCTCTTCCATTCTCTCTACGTGCCCCAGCCAGCGCAGTCTGTTCAGTTTCAAGATATTTATAATTTGTTGGGATTTTAATAAGCTGTTCAGTTCAGTGTTCTTTCTAGCTCTCCATTCTCCACTGTTGGTATCCTTTATGGGCCCGAAGATTCTTCTTAGGATCTTGTTCTCAAAGATCTGCAATTGTTGTTCATCTTTCTTTGTTGTGCTCGATGTTTTTGATCCATACATGACGGCTGGTCTTATTATAGTTTTGTATATTGTTATTTTTGTCAAAATTTTGTATCAAACATAGTTTAGATAAACCACATTTCAGTGCTGTAATCATGTGTCAACAATATTAAGACAGATCACATTTTGTTGCTATAATCATGTGTCCAATTTTTTTTCTTTTTAGATAAACTACATTTTGGTAATCTCAGATCAAACTTCTAAAGCCTTACTGCATTGGACAGCAGCGTGACCTAGGGGAGGTTATGAGATCATCCTGTTCGGCCACGTTCAAGACCCTAGTGAAATAAAGAATAGCAGCTGGTGGGGGGAGGGGGGCAATGGTAAAAGACACCGTGAAAGTAGCAGATGCTCCGTGCGAACCTCTCTCAGCCAGATCGTCTCAGCTTCATGTTGTCACTCGGTTCACTAGGGTATCGTTCTGACTGTGATCAGTATTAAGAAAGGTTGCGGCTAAACCTTCTACACGTTCTGCTGAATAATAAACTCGGGCGCCCTTAGGGCCGAGTGTTAAATAAACTTTTATGATTCAGAACATACCGATCCCCGCGTCTTACCCGATGTCACTGCTGGCGCTTAGTGTATGATGTAAGGAACTGCACTCAATAACAGAACAGTAATAGAAGATACATGTCGCAGTATAGAAAACAATTATATAGTATATATAAACAATAACGCTTATAAATAAGAGTTATAAACAATAATCCCTCAATGGAAGTTTACACCATATTTATACTGAAAAAATACAGAAAACAAAAGTAAACATGCACGAATAAACAGACATTTGAGCGGAAAACAACATAATTTTATTTACACTGTTGAGAGAAAAAAAACAGGCACATATGCAAATGAATAAGAGGAGATTATAAACAGAAAACTAAATTACAAAACGGACAGAATTCAAGAGTGATTGGAGACATGTGCATGTTTTTCGCGTACGGATGAAGAATAGAACAATGAACGCTCCCATTGTTCACTTCATTGAATATTCATGAATCCGGACTTTTCCACAGTCAGACGGCGCTTTCAAGTCACAAAAGCCGGAAAACTGAAACTTTTCCGAACACAAAACGAGCATGTGTATCACGAACAAACGTAAATAGAACACCACGTTTTGTTGGCCGTTATTTAAAACATAGGGGGTTTGCCTTTCAAAAGTTCTTTCAATGCTGGCCCTTGTTTTCTAGGCTGTTTTGTTTACAAACTGTGGGACAGTCACGTTTCCTGGGTGTATGTCCCAGTCGGGGGGGGGGGGGGGGGGGGGAACAGATCCAAAATCTTGTACTCAGCAGCTTTTGTGCTCGGAACTGTTAGATAGTAATATGAATGTGAAGTAGGTGTACTGAGCCAAGAACCGCTAGTTCAGACACGAACGCAGGTGGCTTCTTCTGCCTTTGATATGGTTCATGGCTGCGCATTACCTCCGGGAATAGAAATATTTGGCAGAGATGGATTTTCCTGATATGGACCGGGGAAGCAGTTCTTTCTTGTGCCCTCATTTTTAAAAGTGCGACATTTTTTTTTTTTTGGTTGTTGCCCTGGCTTGCATTTAAATCCGAAACTGTTGATATAGCTTGACCTACATATTTCTGAAACCAGGTATTCGTGAAAAAAACTGTGTTGGGGTGGGGGGGGGGGAGGAGAATGTCATTTTTTTTTCTTAAAATGACAACATCAGTACATATGGGGGAGGGGAAGGGGAATGCTCACGGCTTTACTTTGAAGTGTACACTATTCACACCGCTACAAGACTTAATTTCGTACAACATGTACGCACTTACAAGACTTAGTTTTGTACAAAGTGTACAGAGCTACAAAACGTGGTTCTGTACAAGATGTACACAGTTATGGCTCTTAGTTTTAAAATCTCATCCCAGGCTTGGTTCATTTTTGCAGCTTCATATACATACACTGTCTAGATGTGGGCCACATAGACATATTTCTCGTAGACTGTGTCCAGACACTGAGGGCCATATAGACACATTTTTCGTACTCTATGTGCAGACACCGAGGGCCACATAGACACATTTCTCCTAGACCATGTCCAGACATTGTGTGTCTGAGTGGCGAAGTGGCTAGTGCACTGGTCTCTCATGACGGAGGTCAGGGGTTCGAATCTGGCCGGAGGCACCCCAGTCACCCAGCTGTAGAAATGGGTACCCGACTTCTTCTGGGGTTGGGAAAGGAAAGGCGGCCAGGTGTGATACTGACCATATCACCCTCTAGTGTGCTGACAGGTCAAGGAAAATATGGGCACTAACACCATATCCCTATGTGCCTCTAAGGCATGACAGGATCACCTTTACCTTTTTTTTATATCCCGACACTGAGGACCACAGAAAGGTTTCTCGTATATAACTTACAGATTTTGTTTTGAGTTTCTTCGAGAAAATTCTCTGGTCTCCCTACGTCTTTGTTTCATTCGTCCCTTAGTTTGTTGCTGTTGCTGGGCGCGAGTTTCTGACAGGCAGCTTTGCGGTTGTTGAAGAAGAAGAAGAAGAAGCCCCACAACCCTCAGTAATCTGGACAACGCATTCCCGCAAGTTGGCAGACAGAAATCTCTCTCTAAACTTCAAGAGCGTTGCCACAAAAGAACAGGAAACTCTTTCCCTCCAAGACAAGCTGCTCCTGGCGGCACATGACAACTGCCCCGAGCCATGCAGAACAAATGAGAGAAGAACTCCATAAAATCTTACACGATTTTCATCAATGGCTCCAACAACCTCGTAGGTGGTCGGCCTAATGCTGTTTGTTAACAAGTCCAAAAAAACTCACGTACACTTGGCATAGAAATCCCTCAAATCCCTGGCAATGACTGGCTATTACGTGGGTGCAATTCGTGCCAGATTGTCCGGAGAGGAGGTTTAGTGTCACGTGAGATATTTGCACTCAAATCAGGCAGGAAAACAGCGGCTGTCCAACAAAAGATTACTGTACACAATGTGTACTGTTCTGTCCATGTATTATTTATTGCAGTTATGATCTGTGTCAAGGACGTGGAGGAATATCTGGATGTACAAGAGAAGGCTTGACGTATGACGTGCAGTTTACAACATATTAATCTGTAAAACATCTTGACTTGTTGCTAACACTGAGTTATTGCTAACACTGAGTTATTGCTAACATTGAGTTATTGCTAACATTGAGTTATTGCTAACATTGAGTTATTGCTAACATTGAGTTATTGCTAACATTGAGTTATTGCTAACATTGAGTTATTGCTAACATTGAGTTATTGCTAACATTGAGTTATTGCTAACACTGAGTTATTGCTAACATTGAGTTATTGCTAACATTGAGTTATTGCTAACATTGAGTTATTGCTAACATTGAGTTATTGCTAACATTGAGTTATTGCTAACGCTCAGCTTGGTGTTTTTTTTTTATTTTCAACATTTAAAACATGGTCGAGTTTTTTTTAAAATTTTGTTGGTTGACTGATTGTCTCGCTGGTTGCTCCAATGCATGCCTGTCTGTCTGGATGGTTGATTGGGGGCTGAATGTTGGATTGGTAGTTAGTTGACTGGCTGAATGGTTGGGTTGTGCTCTCACTTGAGTTTTCTACATTTAAATGTCAGGCAGCAATAAATCTAGAATCGCAGGCAGCAATAAATCTAGAATCGCAGGCCGCAGTAAATCTAGAATCGCAGGCCGCAGTAAATCTAGAATCGCAGGCCGCAGTAAATCTAGAATCGCAGGCTGCAGTAAATCTAGAATCGCAGGCCGCAGTAAATCTAGAATCGCAGGCCGCAGTAAATCTAGAATCGCAGGCCGCAGTAAATCTAGAATCGCAGGCCGCAGTAAATCTAGAATCGCAGGCCGCAGTAAATCTAGAATCGCAGGCCGCAGTAAATCTAGAATCGCAGGCCGCAGAATCGGATAAGAAGTAGCGACACCGACTTTACCTAATTCCTGGCACGAACCAGAGAACCAGACATCTGTGTAGGCTCCGCCACCACAAGGACTAAAGTAATCGTATCCCGCTGACTGGAACGAAGCCCAGAAACAGATCTTTCTCGGGATCCAGGCAGGAAAACCTTCCTGGTCTTTTCTGAAACTGTTAACTGGGTTATCTGCCCTTAGCTCAGTCGCAAGAAGAGTTCTCGGTCGTAGAGAAGTTCATGAGACAAGAATAGATTCTTTGTTCAGATTTTCTTTTACGGAAATAAACCCAAAGAAAAAAAAAGAATTTACAAAGACAAGAATGGGTTAATGATCTTAGTTCAGCCGCCAACACACCCGGCCATTCTAGACTTTAGAAAGGAAGACCAGAAGGCTAAACAATGGCTGTTAAAATCTACCCCCAGGTTTCAAGTTCTCGTGGGAAACCAGACTGTATTAATTGCAGGAACTAGTGGTGGTATAAAAGCGACAGTTTGAAGTGTTGCAATTTATGTAAGTATGTCAGACGTTTGTGATCAGTTTCAGCGTGCCGGGGTGCATTCTGGGGCAGAGAAAGACCTGGGCACTTAATAAAACCACTGAAGAACACATCAGTGTCTTTCAATGTAAATGTTATAAGAGAGTCCTACAAATATCATGGACCAAAACAAAATGTACCCATACTGCAAGAACTTAATATTGAAGACTGTTGGCTAGTAAAGAGGATTAAAGAGAGAAAACTTAAATATTTTGGACACATTAAATGTCATGATAATCTAGAGAAGGCCGTCTTGGAAGGGTACATAATGGGAAAAAGAAAGAGAGGAAGACCAAGGCGAAGATGGTTGCAAGACATCGTTGATGATCTGCAAATGGATGTATCAGCAGCAGGCCATCTTGCTCACAACTGAGAGGCCTACAGGAGTGTTGTTAGAGAGGCAAAGTTCCGCAAGGGACATGCTAATGAGTGAATGAATGAAATATGAACAGCTTTGTTGGTGACGAGTTTTTCAAAGATGGCTGGACTAGAGAGAATCTGCTGGTCCGTGGAAGAACTTCCGGGGGATGTGAATGTCGATTACTGGACCAATCCGAGTATTACAGACGTAAATCTGTATGGGTTTGTTGTGTGCCCAGTTGACATCGATGCTCTTATAGTCTGCGTGTTCACGTGATATCGATGCTCTGCCATAGTATGGTGTTCTGATGGTATCGATGTTCTCACGGTCAGTGTTTTCGGACGGTATCAGTGTTCTTATGGTTTCAATGTTCGGGTGGTATCGAGCTATATGTGTGTGTGGTATCGATACTCTCTCAGTCTGCTTGTACAGGCACAATCGAGGCTTTGTTTTTAAACAAATCTGCCCCCCGCCCCCCAAATTTATCCACTGCATCCACAATCCATTCACTTTATACGAAGAATATATCAATTATCACATCAAAGCTAACCATCTGTTTGCTGGCAGGCCCACCCATCCACCCATTCATACAATCATCCATTCATATCCAGACATCCATCCAAACTTGCATGTGTAGTCCCACCAACCCTACCCAGACAACCCGGTTATCCTGTCCCCTATAAAACGGCCACTCACAAATTCTGTTTCTCTCGTCAACACAAGGACGCGCGGGTTGTCATGGGCTACACCTGGAAACAAACGGAATGTGATAACAGATCTGTTTTGTTCAATTACATTTTTTTAATTGTGTTCTAAGCTGAGACGTAAAAGATTGTAGTAAAAAGACACACACACACACAAGCTTTCTGTTTCTAAATGCTAGGAGAAGATGTTGCTGACATTTCCAGAAAACAGAGAGGACTAGGAGAGGACTCTGAGAAAACCTGGAGAAAACAGAGAACATTGGGAGAAAAAAAGAGAAAACAAATAGGAAACAGAGAGAAAACAGAGAGAGAGAGAGAGAGCGAGAGAGAAAGCAGATGAAACAGAAAGCAAATAGAAAACACAGAGAGAGAGAGAGAGAGAGAAAGCAGATGAAACAGAAAGCAAATAGAAAACAGAGAGAGAGAACAGACGAAACATAAAACAAATAGAAAAGAGAGAGAGAAAGCAGATGAAATAGAAAGCAAATAGAAAACAGAGAGAAAACAGACGAAACATAAAACAAATAGAAAAGAGAGAGAGAGAGAGAGAGAAAGCAGATCAAATAGAAAACAGACAGAGAGAAAACAAATAGAAAACAAGAGAGAAAATAGATAAAACAGAGAAAGCAGATAAAACAAAGAGAATATAGAAAGAAATGAGAAAACAGAGAGAACTGAGAAAAGACAGGGAGTGGTGGATACATTTAAGAATGACCTCAAACAGCAGAAAGAAAAAAAAACAAGATCAAAGTTGTCGGAAGATTCCCTCTTCGTGGGACCACGCCGAACCTTGTCCCGTTAACCTGGCTGAACCTAAACCTGGCTACAACCAGGTGGGACAGGGTCTTGGCTAGTTTTAACTAGCCCTGATAGTTTTGCTGCGACTCCTACACGGCCATATTTGCTCCCTATTTCAAATATTACCGGCACCAGAAACTCCGGTACGGCCAACCCAGTACAGCGCCTGTACCGGTACAGCAACCCTGTACGTCGCCTGTACCGGTACAGCTCACTGGAACCCTCTCCCGTCACATACTTCGTTCTGAAGTTGTGAGTTTCATGGCTCATTCCAAGACCCCAGATTTCAGGCGCCACTCTCAAAATCTGTATTTCATAATTCATACTCAGATCTTTCATTTGAAACATCACTGCCAGAGATTCCACACTTCACAAATCATTCATAAAATTCTTTTTTTTTTTTCATGAGCCATTCATAAGTTCCGCTTTTCATGAGTCATTCATAAACTTCATATATCATGAGTAATTCATAAATTTCATATATCATGAGTAATTCATAAACTTCATATATCATGAGTAATTCATAAACTTCATATATCATGAGTAATTCATAAATTTCATATATCATGAGTAATTCATAAACTTCATATATCATGAGTAATTCATAAACTTCATATATCATGAGTAATTCATAAATTTCACATTACATGAAAACAGTTCTTTAGTCATGTATAAATTCCACTTTTCATAGTTCATTCATCATCATCATTGACCTTCGCACAGGTCACGGATAAAGGGTCTCCAATCGTCCCTGGTTTGGCTCTATTCTCCATTTCCCCCTCCCTGTGTGTCCCTTACCTCTGGGCGTTTTCTCAGATGAGATGCTATTCACTTCTCATACACCAGGCTTCTGTGAGGGCAATCCAAACTCCTAGAACTGCGCTACACCCGATGATGGCAGGAAGTCCTGACCTCATTAATTCTTTGCCTCTAGAGTACAGTTCCTTCAGATTTTAATTCTGTCTCTTCCTTTATGAATTTATGAATGTCATCTACATTCCTCCTCCTCCTCCTTTTTTCTTCTGTTCCCATTATCTTGAAGACTCAACCCGCAGCCAGATCTATTAATTCTGATCCCAGGTCACCCCCACCCCCACCCCAGCAACTTCACGACAGATCTGAAATGTTTCAGAGTTATGGCGGAATACGACTTCCGGTTTTATGGCGATCGCCAGGGGGGAGAGCACTCTGAATGTAAATTAAGATAAGGCCACGAAGTAAGAAGTCACGGGAGTGTGCAGTCCTAGAGAAATCTTCTCTCTTTGTTCGGGACAGGCAGTTTCGTTTTTCAGGGGAAAGGTTTGTGGGGTGGGGGTGGGGGTGTAAGTTCTTACCTGGGTTTTAACTTTGAAAACTGTCTGAGAGTGACTTCCTCTTGGCGTCGTGTCTGTGTATGCAGTGCTATCTCTTTCTTTCTTTCTCTCTTCTCTTTCTTTCGTTCACTCTCTTTCTCTCTCACTTTTTCTCGCCCTCTTCCCTTTCTCTCTTCTCTTTATCCTCTCTCTCTTCTCTTTCTGTCTCTTCTCTTTATCCTCTTTCTCTCTTTCTTCTCTTTCTCCCTCTTCTCTCTCTCTCTCTCTTTCTTCTCTTTTCTCTCTCACTCTCTCTTCTCTCTTCTCTCTCTCTCTCTTCTCTTTCTCTCTCACTCTCTCTTCTCTTTCTCTCTCTCTTCTCTTTCTCTCTTCTCTCTCTTCTCTCTCACTCTCACTGTCTCTCACTCTCTCTTCTCTTTCTTCCTCTTCTATCTCGCTCTTCTCTTCTCTCTCATTCTCTCTTCTCTTTCTCTCTCTTCTCTCTCACTCTCACTGTCTCTCACTCTCTCTTCTCTTTCTCCCTCCTCTCTCACTCTTCTCTTCCTCCCTCTTCTCTCTCAGTCTCTCTTCTCTCTAACTGTCTCTCACTCTCTCTTCTCTTTCTCCCTCCTCTCTCACTCTTCTCTTCCTCCCTCTTCTCTCTCAGTCTCTCTTCTCTCTAACTCTCTCTTCTCCTTCTCTCTCTTCTCTTTCTCTCCTCTCTTCTCTTTCTGTCTCTTCTCTTTATCCTCTTTCTCTCTCTTCTCTTTCTCTCTCTCTCTCTTCTCGTTCTCTCTGTCCCATGGTTGTTCTGTCTTTCTTTCCTCGACTAGTTTCTCGACGTTTGTCGCTTTGTTAGTTTCTCCTTGTCTGCCGTCTCTCCATACATCCATCCACCCGTCCATCCACTGATCGATCCATTCATCCATCTTCACTTCCTCCTTCATCTACCCCTCCTTCTCATCCTCAAACTCCGCCCATCTGCCTGTCTTCGATCCATCCATCCCTCGTCCTCATGCTCCACCCTTCTGCCTGTCTTCGATCTATCCATCCACGAATCTGACGTCCGCCTGACATTCTGCCGTGAATAGTGAGACGAGATTTATCAAGATTAAAATATGAATATACAGATCGACGAGGAAGATAAAGAGGGAGAGTGTAGGCGAGATCGGCCCAACACACGGGGAGAAAGTAGACAAGATAGGTCCAAAACACAGGGAGAAAGTAGACAAGATAGGTCCAAAACACAGGGAGAAAGTAGACAAGATATGTCCAAAACACAGGGAGAAAGTAGACAAGATAGGTCCAAAACACAGGGAGAAAGTAGACAAGATAAGCCCAAAACACAGGGAGAAAGTAGACAAGATAGGTCCAAAACACAGGGAGAAAGTAGACAAGATAGGTCCAAAACACAGGGAGAAAGTAGACAAGATAGGTCCAAAACACAAGGAGAAAGTAGCCAAGAAAAGCCGAAAACACAGGGAGAATGTAGACAAGATAGGTCCAAAACACAGGGAGAAAGTAGCCAAGATAAGTCCAAAACACAGGGAGAGAATAAGCAAGATAAGTCCAAAACATTTAAACCTCTTGCTCGTCTTGTCGTGTCTGACATCTCCTGCTCGTCTCGTCACGCCTTAAGCCTCTTGCATGTTCTGTCACATATTATTAAACCTCTCGTTTTTTATACTTGTCACGCCTTAAAATCTCCTGTTTGTTTTGTCACGCCTCAAACCTCTCAGCATTTTCTGGGCACGCCTCAAACCTCTCTGCATTGTCTGGGCACGCCTCAAACCTCTCAGCATTGTCTGGGCACGCCTAAAACCTCTCAGCATTGTCTGGGCACGCCTCAAACCTCTCTGCATTGTCTGGGCACGCCTCAAACCTCTCTGCATTGTCTGGGCACGCCTCAAACCTCTCTGCATTGTCTGGGCACGCCTCAAACCTCTCAGCATTGTCTGGGCACGCCTCAAACCTCTCTGCATTGTCTGGGCACGCCTCAAACCTCTCTGCATTGTCTGGGCACGCCTCAAACCTCTCTGCATTGTCTGGGCACGCCTCAAACCTCTCTGCATTGTCTGGGCACGCCTCATACTTCTCGTTTTAGCATTGCCTACTTACGTCCCAGACTCCTTGATTTTACAGCCTAGCCACGCCTCAAATCTCTTAATCTTCATAGCGCCTCGTCAGGTCTCATACCTTTCTTTTTGAAACTATCTTGTCACGCCTCAGGTCTCTCTTTTTAAAACAGTCTAGTCACGCCTCAAACTTCTAATCTTGACGCTGTCTAGTCACGCCTCAAACTTCTAATCTTCACGCTGTCTAGTCACGCCTCAAACTTATCTTCACGCTGTCTAGTCACGCCTCAAACCTTTAATCTTCACGCTGTCTAGTCACGCCTCAAACCTTTAATCTTCACGCTGTCTAGTCACGCCTCAAACTTCTAATCTTCACGCTGTCTAGTCACGCCTCAAACCTTTTAATCTTCACGCTGTCTCGTCACGCCTCAAACCTTTAATCTTCATCCTGTCTCGTCACGCCTCAAACCTTTAATATTCACGCTGTCTCGTCACGCCTCAAACCTTTAGTCGTCACGCCCCATATAATCTCCTTTTCACAATAGAACGTAATTCTGGCAGTTTGTTGAAATATTCCAGTACAGCCGTGACACTAAGCAAACAGTCTGTGTGCCCGTGTACCTTGTATAGGGTCTGACATTTCGTTTCTCCGACAATCCTGTTCCGTAATTTTATAACGATCAACCAATATTCATGACCTGGTGCTTGATATGGGCGGCCCCTTTGGCTTGCTGGGGTTCATGGGGGGGAGGGGGGTGGCGACCAGAGAAAGGGTTACCTGATAGCAGAACAGATGAATGTCACGTTCGTGGCCGTGGCCACAAAATGGAGTCGACCGTCTGAGCCATTGTTTGACCTTGGCTTTACAGGCTGACCTTCATAATTGCAGATTATGACAAACGGTACTTACTGGAGGCTTAGGTAACCGGGAGACGTGATTGGTCCTAGTTTTTGTCCCGCTCGGGCGTGACGTCACCAGAGCGGAAGTTTACCCTGCGCGACTTCACAGCACCGCACATATTCCTACGCCGTGAAGTCCCGACGAGGAAAGAAAATAGGGCCATATCCGGTATTCGGAGCCCAAATATTATCTTAGTGAAAACTGATATCGCAACCTGTTTGATCAGTATTAAATTTGAACTGCTTTCATTGATCCACCCCCCTCCTTCCCTTCCCCACGTGACAAGCAGTAAATATTTTGAGGGTACACGACATAACTCAAGTTAGTAACACGTGAGTTAACCTGGATGACAAATCATTTTGCTGACTCGAAAGATCGACTGTTTACAAAAACTAGAATGACATATTTATGAAATCAGTCGACCACGAGTCGGTCGACTATATCCTGGGATTAGATTTTATTATTTGGAGAATGTCTGCGGTTAATGCCGCAGAACTGTCACGAACGTGACAACTTAGCTCTCGCCGTGACCTTTTTTTCCTTTCAGTCCTGGGTTATGCAGGATAAAGTGTGGAAAATAACGGGAGAATGACCCCAGAATTCGTGGACAAGCACGAAGATGTGAGGGGGGAGAACAGGGTGAAGGAAACAACGACGTGAAAACATGAACAAGCGACCGCCCAGCCCGTTACAAGATAAGAAAGCTGGACCGGTCAACGCACTGTCCAGTTGGGGGATATAGGGCGGTTGCTTGTTCCGATAGAGATTGAGGTTCAACTCTCAGCTGCGTGTGTGTGTGCGTGCGTGCGTGAAGTAGGCCTTCCTCTTGTGTCCGTGCACTGTGTCTTGATCTCCCACGTCTTCTTGCTGGGGTTCACCTCCCGCTGCCCATCCATCACTACCTGGACTCGTGGATATTAAAACAAGGAGAAGCAACAACAATTCCTACTGAAGGAAGTAAACAATATGCACACTTGTTTATTATCATAAACAAAAGAACAGTATTATAAACATAATCCCAAAAAGGAGGCACCCAACGTATGTAAAAGTAAAGGTAATCCTGTCATGCTTTAGAGGCACACTATAAGATATATGTAAATGCATCAAATATACACTAAAGAAAAGAGAGAGAGAGAGAGAGAGATGAGAGAGAGAAAGAGAGATGAGAGAAAGAGATGGGAGGAACATGAGAGAGATGAGAGAGAGATGAGATAACCTTTAAAAACGACATAAATGATCATGACGGGCTTCCGTATAAAACCTGAGCGTGATGGAAGATTGTAAAAAAATCAACTCTGAAACACTGAATAATTTTAAATTAATCAAAACAGGATAAATGTCAATAACATCAAACTTGAAATGACAGTTCTCTCTCTCTCTCTCTCTCACGCACACACACACATACACACTCAACGTACTCTTCCTCTCACTCTCTCTCTCACATACACATACACACTCAACGTACTCTTCCTCTCACTCTCTCTCTCACTCACTCATTTTCTTCCTCTCATTACTTTCTCTCCTCTCTCTCTCTCTCTCACACACACATTCTTCTTTCTCACTCACTCTCACTCGCTCTTCTCGCGTATGTTCTCTCTCTCATTCATTCTCTCACCCACTGACTCACTCTCTCATATTCTTCTCTCTCACTCTCTCTCTCACTCACTATTCTCTAACTGACTTTCTTTCCTCACTCTTTCTCTCTCTCTCTCTCTCACACACACACACACACGTACGATAAATGACTTGGACAACTAAAACCTTCTAGACCGCCCTGACCACAGCGGGCGCCATTAATGACCGCTTGACCTAACAGAAACCTCGCATTACAGATATTCCACCTTTATCACACACATTCCACCTTTATCACAAACACTCCACCTTTATCACACACATTCCACCTTTATCACAAACACTCCACCTTTATCACACACATTCCACCTTCATCACAGATATTCCACCTTTATCACACACATTCCACCTTTATCACAGATATTCCACCTTTATCACACACATTCCACCTTTATCACAGATATTCCACCTTTATCACAGATATTCCACCTTTATCACAGATATTCCACCTTTATCACAGATATTCCACCTTTATCACAGATATTCCACCTTCATCACAGATATTCCACCTTCATCACACACATTCCACCTTTATCACAGATATTCCACCTTTATCACAGATATTCCACCTTTAACTCTTTCACTCAGATCTGGCTTAGGTCAGCAAGGCCTACAGACAAAAGGCCTTGAGAAGTCCTTGTTATCTGAAGACATGGATCCTGCTCATCATGTTTATCAACATCACTTAGACAAGACACGTGTCTCAAGTCTAGTGAAACATACCTGATCAAGACCCTACCTGACGTGTTCTTCGGTTGGGGGGGGGGCGCGACAAAGGGAAACTGACCGCTGGAGAGGATCAGAACCAATCAAGGGTAAAATGTTTCCTGGGGGGGGGGGGGGCGCTAGGGATGTGGCGTTTGAAACAAAAGGGGCGGCGGGTTGAACAATTTCTAGAGCCGCTGAAGTAAGGGACAGCTTGGGAACACACTGTCCCTTGACAAAAAAATGGGACAAAACAAAACAAAAAACAATAACCCGCACGGGACACACTGGAGAGAGAAGCCACAGGGAACCCAGGATTCCAAAATACAAGAAAAATAAGATGGAGAATACTGACGCCCAAAACCGGGTTCTGTGGAGCAGTTTTGTCTCTCGGCAGTTACATGTCTCTGTACACGAAGGTACATAAAGTGTACTGTGTACATAAGGCTTTGGTCACATAATACTTAGTGCTAACTACAGTGAAACTCAAATTTTAAAAAAAACTGAAAGCTGAAGAAGAAAGATGAAAAGAACGACAACAGCTTGGATGTTTGGGATAGAAAGATGAAGAAGATTCTGCTAGGTCGGGGTGTACTGTAGAAACAAGAGACAGAAAACTGCCTGGTGAGATGTGAAGGAAAGAGATTTGGTGATTTAGAAAACCATTTCTTCCCTTCTTTTCTTACCAAAAGGCACACGATGATGATCAGCACCCATAAAGAACAAAGAATTCGGCCAAATCACAAACACCATTATGTGAATTATATTTAGTAGTGACTGATACATAAATGACGGGAGAAAGTAGATAAAAGGGAAGTAAGCCAGACGAAGGGAGGCAAATGATGTCAGAATACTGGCAAAGTAAAACAGTGGACAGAACTGGGTCATGTACTTGCATAAAAACAGGCCAGCAGGACAGAGATTTCCTAACCTGGTAAGCTTAATCAGTCTGACCTAATTAAGTGTTACATTATACCTCGGACGTGGCGTTGATGACACAAGCTGTCATGGCTAGAGCCTGTATCTTATCATGAACTGTATGTAGTTCGTGCTAACTGGAGAGTTTCCAGGACTAGTTTCAGATGTTGTCTTCAAGACCTAGATCTTACTCATCTCTATAGTTCAAGGTCGAGTAAACATCAAGTGTCCACACAATGACAACTGTAATAAGTATATCTTCATTCTTTAACGTCGAGTATCCAAATATTGGTTACAATATTCAGCACAACTTCCATACTTTACTGTCCGGTAAACATCGACTGCAGAATTCATAGAAATCCAAAAAGCTGAGAATGAAAACAAAGATCAGGATATTTAAGAGCAATGTCCTAAAACTACTACTCTACGGAAGCGAATGCGGGAGAAATAGCTAAAACTGTACACAAGCTGAGTTGTTTCCAGACTAAATGTTTTTGAAGAATTAGAAAAATATTTTGGCCAAACACCATAAGAAATAACATCTTGTTGGCAGAAATGCAGATGAAGCCACTGACAGCAATTATTGAGGAAAGACGCTGGCGATGGTTGGGACATGTGCTCTGAATGACTGTTAACTCACTACCAAAAATAGCACTAAGATGGAGACCACAGGGGAGCAGAAGTAAGGGTAGACCAAAAGAGACAGGGAGAAGAACAACAGAGGGGATGTTGAGTAATACAGGGCTCACCTGGGCAAGAGCAGAAAAAAAGGCAAAGGACAGGCATTTGTGGAAAACCCTTGCGGAAGCCCCATGTGCCCTGGGCACTTATGGTTTATTATTATTACAAGTATTATTATTATTATATTACAAGTATTATTATTATTATTACAAGTATTATTATGTAACCCCGATGTTTGTAAGACGATTGAGAAGTTTAAGAGAGCAAGGTCTCTGAGAGATCTGTACAGCGGCACAAACATACTTTCCAGCCATTCATGTCCTCATACCCCTTCAACACCAAATTGTGGAAACCATCACCATCACTATCATTATCATCATCATCATCATCATGTCCTATGTGTGACCAATATGACTTTAAAATGATTTATAACTTGTTTTACTTCACACATAAACAGCCGGGAGCATGACAGCCGGGAGCAGAACAGCCGGGAGCATGACAGCCGGGAGCATGACAGCCGGGAGCAGAACAGCCGGGACCATGACAGCCGGGAGCATGACAGCCGGGAGCAGAACAGCCGGGAGCATGACAGCCGGGAGCGGAACAGCCGGGACCATGACAGCCGGGAGCGGAACAGCCGGGACCATGACAGCCGGGAGCAGAACAGCCGGGAGGGGAACAGCCGGGAGCATGACAGCTGGGAGCATAACAGCTGGGAGCATGACAGCTGGGAGCAGAACGGCTGGGAGCATAACAGCCGGGAGCATAACAGCCGGGAGCAGGATAGCCGGGAGCAGAACAGCCAGGAGCAGAACAGACGGGAACAGAACAGCCGGGAGCAGAACAGACGGGAGCAGAACAGCCGGGAGCAGAACAGCCGGGAGCAGAACAGACGGGAGCAGAACAGCTGAAAGAAATTTTCTAATCTAACATGTAATCACAAAACCCCATCATTAGATTTCCCACACCTTCAGTGCCTTCATGGGATACCGAAGCCCCCCGCTTAAGAACCCCTGCCTCGTGGCTTTTAGTTCCAACTTGACCATGAACTACTTCATTAGTTCTTGTGGCTGCCATGAATGCGGCTGCTCTTCTCATACAGCACAGAATGATGGCGGTTCAACGGGTTATAAATAAACTTTCTGGAACACAAAAGAAAAATGATAAAAAGATCTGGGGGTACTACTTCCAGGGCGTCAACAAATCCAGTCAGGGTTTGTGAAACCTCCGAAACAATTTGATATCCTTTTCCCTGTGAGACTGAAGCGGGGGGGACAACCTGATACTCCACTCTCTCGCTACCGAAGGTTTCAAACAACCGCCTGGAGTTTTGTTTCGGGGCAGAACACGAGATCTTAGTCTTCCTATCAGAGTGAGGTTTTATCTTCGTGACATCCAACACCCCCCCCCCCCCAGTTGGGCTGAAATCTCCGGGAGACATCTGGCCATTTCAGAGCTTTCAGTCGGGACGAGAAGGCTGCCATGTTAGCGTCAGGGTTGGCGAACCATAGTTGACATCTTAACATCAGTGTTGGCGAACCATAGTTGACATCTTAACATCAGGGTTGGCGAACCATAGTTGACATCTTAACATCAGTGTTGGCGAACCATAGTTGACATCTTAACATCAGGGTTGGCGAACCATAGCTGACATCTTAACATCAGGGTTGGCGAACCATATTTGACATCTTAACATCAGGGTTGGCGAACCATAGTTGACATCTTAACATCAGGGTTGGCGAAGCAAAGATGATATGCTGACATCAGAGTTGAAGAACCATAGCTGACATGCTAGCGTCACGGTTGGCTGGCAGTGATACAAAAGACTGACTAAAGAAGCCTGGATCGTTGTGACGTCTGGTGGGGCGGAGCTTACTCAGAAGTCAAGTATCGTAGCTAAAAAGTACAGGGAGTGTAGTAGATTTCAACACGTCTTGGTAAGTTCAGATAGCAATGTCTACCAGATATCACTGAGTGTATCAGATGTCCAGATAGCAATGTCTACCAGATATCAGTGAGTGTATCAGATGTCCAGATAGCAATGTCTGCCAGATATCACTGAGTGTATCAGAAGTCCAGATAGCAATGTCTGCCAGATATCACTGAGTGTATCAGCGTAGTCAAACAAGAGAGTCAACTACTGGGGCTCGTAAAGCAGGAAAACCTCGATATACGAGGCAAATTCGTGAAACGAGGACACCACATATATAGAAACCGCATTACAAGACTTCATTTAACAATTCACGTACACAGCAATACAAGAAAAATAATAATAAAAAATAACGAAAAAAAAAAACTCTTTATTAGGGAATTAGACAACAATATAAACTGAAACGGCAGCGCTACTTTCTAGAGAAGATACAAGCTGTTTAACAGGTGTAGCTGTGGGATATTTCCTGGCTTGATTGGTTGTAGCTGTGGGATATTTCCTGGCTTGATTGGTTGTAGCTGTGGGATATTTCCTGGCTTGATTGGTTGTAGCTGTGGATATTTCCTGGCTTGATTGGTGTAGCTGTGGATATTTCCTGGCTTGATTGGTGTAGCTGTGGGATATTTCCTGGCTTGATTGGTTGTAGCTGTGGGATATTTCCTGGCTTGATTGGTTGTAGCTGTGGGATATTTCCTGGCTTGATTGGTTGTAGCTGTGGGATATTTCCTGGCTTGATTGGTTGTAGCTGTGGATATTTCCTGCTTGATTGGTTGTAGCTGTGGGATATTTCCTGGCTTGATTGGTTGTAGCTGTGGGATATTTCCTGGCTTGATTGGTTGTAGCTGTGGGATATTTCCTGGCTTGATTGGTTGTAGCTGTGGGATATTTCCTGGCTTGATTGGTTGTAGCTGTGGGATATTTCCTGGCTTGATTGGTTGTAGCTGTGGGATATTTCCTGGCTTGATTGGTGTAGCTGTGGATATTTCCTGGCTTGATTGGTTGTAGCTGTGGGATATTTCCTGGCTTGATTGGTTGTAGCTGTGGGATATTTCTGGCTTGATTGGTTGTAGCTGTGGGATATTTCCTGGCTTGATTGGTTGTAGCTGTGGGATATTTCCTGGCTTGATTGGTTGTAGCTGTGGGATATTTCCTGGCTTGATTGGTTGTAGCTGTGGGAATATTTTCCTGGCTTGATTGGTTGTAGCTGTGGAATATTTTCGTGGCTTGATTGGTTGTAGCTGTGGGATATTTCGTGGCTTGATTGGTTGTAGCTGTGGAATATTTTCGTGGCTTGATTGGTTGTAGCTGTGGGATATTTTCGTGGCTTGATTGGTTGTAGCTGTGGGATATTTTCGTGGCTTGATTGGTTGTAGCTGTGGGATATTTTCGTGGCTTGATTGGTTGTAGCTGTGGAAGGTTTTCTTGGTTTGATTGGTTGTAGCTGTGGAAGGTTTTCCTGGCTTGATTGGTTGTAGCTGTGGAAGGTTTTCTTGGTTTGATTGGTTGTAGCTGTGGAATATTTTCGTGGCTTGATTGGTTGTAGCTGTGGAAGGTTTTCTTGGTTTGATTGGTTGTAGCTGTGGAATATTTTCGTGGCTTGATTGGTTGTAGCTGTGGAAGGTTTTCTTGGTTTGATTGGTTGTAGCTGTGGAAGGTTTTCCTGGCTTGATTGGTTGTAGCTGTGGAAGGTTTTCCTGGCTTGATTGGTTGTAGCTGTGGAAGGTTTTCTTGGTTTGATTGGTTGTAGCTGTGGAAGGTTTTCCTGGCTTGATTGGTTGTAGCTGTGGAAGGTTTTCTTGGTTTGATTGGTTGTAGCTGTGGAAGGTTTTCCTGGCTTGATTGGTTGTAGCTGTGGAAGGTTTTCTTGGTTTGTGCAGATGTAGCTGTGGAAGTAGATTTTCTTGCCTTGTGTAGATGTAGCTGTGGAAGGTTTTCTTGGTTTGTGTATACGTAGGTGTGGAAGTAGATTTTCTTGCCTTGTGTAGATGTAGCTGTGGAAGGTTTTCTTGGTTTGTGCAGATGTAGCTGTGGAAGGTTTTCTTGGTTTGTGCAGATGTAGCTGTGGAAGTAGATTTTCTTGGTTTGTGTATACGTAGGTGTGGAAGTAGATTTTCTTGCCTTGTGTAGATGTAGCTGTGGAAGTAGATTTTCTTGCCTTGTGTAGATGTAGCTGTGGAAGGTTTTCTTGGTTTGTGTATACGTAGGTGTGGAAGTAGATTTTCTTGCCTTGTGTAGATGTAGCTGTGGAAGGTTTTCTTGGTTTGTGTAGATGTAGCTGTGGAAGTAGATTTTCTTGCCTTGTGTAGATGTAGCTGTGGAAGGTTTTCTTGGTTTGTGTAGATGTAGCTGTGGAAGTAGATTTTCTTGCCTTGTGTAGATGTAGCTGTGGAAGGTTTTCTTGGTTTGTGTAGACGCAGCTGTAGAAGGTTTTCTTGGCTGGTGTAGACGTAGCTGTGGAAGTATATTTTCTTGGCTTGTGTCGCAGACGTCCACCATGTGTGTAAACAGCCTCCTTCGCTAACGTCCACAGATGATGCCGTTTGCTTGCTTGGTAACATACTTCCGTGGTTTATTCGATTTCACTCCCAACATCTTTAAGGTGACCCCCACGTCATGACTGTAACCTGCGATCAGAGACCGGCATCCCCGCGCTCCGAGCATTCCTATACGAGCTCCGCCTTCCGTTCCAACAGTCACTGAACCGTGCGCCCGCTGATGGAGCCAGTCACGCTCTGGTTGTGGGTGACACGCGCTAAACCACTTCTTTCGGAAAAACGTACACTTCCCCTCTTCTCTCTCCTCCCTTCCCCACCCCCCCCCCCCCCCCCCCCGTTCGATCATCCTCCTGATGTGATTATCGTCATTCAACCCGATGTCGTCCTCCATACGTAGCCCATCCAAGGTGTCTCTCTCAGTCCCCTCCTTGGCCCTTCTTATGATGCCCTGTATTGATGCCCTGCCTGCAGTTACCATAACTGGTTACAAGTTAATCAATCTAGAGGCTAATACATTGCATGTAGACAAGACCCATCATCTGTAGAACAGTTCTAAGGACTGTTATTGCCGGAGGTAGGGTGGAGAATTCGATCTCCGCTCCAACGGAGTGCGCCTCAAACAGCCTCTGGCAGTCAAGTCCAGCTCCTGGCCTTCCCGTGGCAGAACTGTTTAAACTGACAGGAGAAGGGGCGAGGGCGAATATCTGGCGCCTGAAAACCAGATACTTAGGGTAGATGAGTGGCACGTTTGGTAGCTCATCTACTGTTGTTGGCGAGATTCTTCAGCTGCCGTGATTGGAGCGGTGCTCCTTCCGGCCAATGAAGAAAGGTGCAAATGGGGTTGCCGCGCAGCACCACTGCGGAAAAGGCGGTAGAAATGATAACGCGAAGCAAACAGTCAAATCACGGCACCTCTGGTCTGGAGGTCGGCTACGTCCTGAGTGCAGTCATATCGGGTGAAATGCATGAACCGGCTTGTCCCAGAGGTTAAGACACTGCTGGCGAGACTCTTCGAATGCCGCGCGTGGAGTGAAGCTCCTCCCGGTCAAGGAAGAAAATGCGGAAAAGAAATAAAGGTTGCTGTGCGGTGCCGATGGGAAAAGGTGGTGGAAAGGATAAAGTGAAGTTTAATCGGTATGTCCAGTAGTATCGCTGCGAGAGCTACTCATACCACGGCGCCTCTGCTCTAGAGGCCGGCCACGTCCGAAATACACCTACACTGGTGAATTATGCCTAAACCGGCTCACACCAGGGGTGAAACTTGAAGGCTACGCACGTCACAGTACCTCTGCGGTCACGTCCCAAACACGCCCATACTGGGATAATATGCCTAAACCGGCTCAACCCAGGGGTGGAAGTCACTAGAGGCGAGGATTCGTCCTCCTGGACAAAAGCTCCATCCCGGTCACAATTAGGAAGGGTAGCGGCCACGACCACAAAATGCTGAAGTCGGAGAAACTGGACCAGGACAGTCTAGATAGGCAACCACCTCTCACCCGGCGGGGATGTTTGTGTATCCTAATCACGCTGAGGTTTTCCAGTGAGAAAGTCCAACCCTGGACTGGATGGGTAACCACCTCTCACCCGGCGGTGATACACGGGTATCTCAAAACACGTCGAGGTTTTCCGGTGAGAAGGTCCAACTCTGGCCTGGGTGGGCTACCACCTCTCACCCAGCGGGGATGCACTGATATCCTAAACACGTCGAGGTCTTCTGGTGAGAAAGTCCAACTCTAGACTAAACTGGTGCAACGAAAACCACGGTGTCACGCAATCCGCTTCAGAGACCCACCAAGAATACAGGCTAAAGCCCTGCGATACTCTGAACCCCTTGTGGTCCTATCGGGGATCTCGTGTGGTCCTTTTGGGGACCACACAGGAGACCACGGGACCTAACGAGGACCACAGGCGTAAATTCAGTAGGATCACAGTTCACAGTGCGGTTTTGGTGGTAGAAGCGAACGAAGAAGAAGAAGAAGAAGAATATCTGTAGAACGCTAGGCAGGATAGCTACACATCATCTGTAGAACTGTAGGGCAGCTAGACATCAGCTGTAGAACTGTAGAACACTAGGCAGGACAGCTATCCATCATCTATCAAACACTGATAGAACTGTAGAAAACTAGGTAGGATAGCTACCCATCATCTGGAAAACTGATAGAACACTAGGCAGGACAGATATCCATCATCTATCAAACACTGATAGAACTGTAGAAAACTAGGTAGGACAGTTACCTATCATCTGTAGAACTGATAGAACACTAGGCAGGATCTCTCTCTCTCTCTCTCTCTCTGAACCTTAAGTGCCCAGGGCACATGGGGCTTCCGCAAGGGTTTTCCACAAATGCCTGTCCTTTGCCTTTTTTTCTGCTCTTGCCCAGGTGAGCCCTGTATTACTCAACATCCTCTCTGTTGTTCTTCTCCATGTCTCTTTTGGTCTACCCTTACTTCTGTTCCCCTGTGGTGTCCATCGTAGTGCTATTTTTGGTAGTGAGTTGTCAGTCATTCTGAGCACATGTCCCAATCATCGCCAGCGTCTTTCCTCAATAATTGTTGTCAGTGGCTTCATCTGCATTTCTGCCAATAAAATGTTATTTCTTATGGTGTTTGGCCAAAATATTTTTCTAATTCTTCGTAAACATTTAGTTTGGAAAGAATTCAACTTGTTTTCTATAGTTTTGGTGATTTTCCAGCATTCACTTCCATAGAGTAGTACACTTAGAACATTACTCTTAAATATCCTGATTTTCATATTTATGCTTAGTTTTCTTTCATATTTATGCTTAGTTTTTTTTAATTTCCATATAGTCTGCAGCACTGCAAAAGCCTGGTTTGCTCTAGTAAGTCTGCTGTTGATGTCCTCTGTGCTGTCTCCATTTTCTACTACTCTGCTGCCAAGGTATACAAATTCGTTGACCTCCTCCACTAACTTGTTATCTACTCTGAGTACATTTCTGTTGTTCACATTTTGCTTCATTAACTTTGTCTTTCCTACGTTGATCTTTAGTCCTATGTTGTTTTCATTCTGAGTTAGCTTGTTTATTTTATCTTGCATATCTTTGTGACTGCTTGATAATAGACAAATGTCGTCCGCAAAGTCAAGGTCCTCCTGCACTGTGTCAAGGGTCCATTGTAATCCTCTGCGTTTGTCTGATGTTGCCTCCTTCATTAACCAGTCTACTGCCAAGATAAATAATGTTGGTGATAGTACAAATCCCTGTTTCACTCCTGTTTGTACCCTAAAGCTGCTGGAGGTATGTTCTCCACAGATCACTTTGCACTGAAAACCCTCATATAGGGCTTTGATTACATTCACTATCTTATGGGGGAGGCCATGCCATCTTAGGATTTTCCACAGTGCATCTCTGTTGACACTATCAAAGGCTTTCTCAAAATCTATGAATAGTGCGCATGTTGTGCTATGCCACTCATTTGCCTGTTCTAATATTTGTCTCAGTACAAATATGTGGTCTATGCATGATCTTCCTTTCCTAAATCCTGCCTGCTCTTTCCGAAGTTTTTCCTCAAATGTTGGTACAATTCTGTTGATGATTATTCTGCAAAATACTTACTGGTGAGTGGCAGTAGGGTAATGCCTCTCCAGTTCCCGCAATCTCTGAGGTCACCCTTCTTTGGTAGTTTTACTATAAGCCCAGTTTTCCACTCCTCTGGGGCTTTTTCTAGATCCCAAATTTGTTGTAATATCCGGCAAAGTTGTTTTGGTGTTTCTGTTTCTTCTGCTTTCAACATCTCAGCAGTCACTTCATCTTCACCTGGTGCCCTGTCTGATTTTAGCTTCTTTATCGCCTCCTTTACTTCATTTATCGTTATTGGTCCTGTATTGATGTTTAGTTCCGTTTTTGCTTCAGGTATGTCTATTGTTTGTGCTGCTTGTGTTCTGTTTAGTAGGGTGTTAAAGTGTTCCCTCCATCTTTCAATTTTTTCTCTTTCTCCACTGACCAGTTGTCCATTTTGTGTCCTTACTGCACTTTCACATCTTGTGCTGAAGTTACCTGTCATCCGCTTTGTGATTTTGTATATGGTTTTCATGTCATTTGCTGCTTTCTCTGCTGCTTCTGCTAAGTTGTCATAGTATTGACGTTTATCTTGACGGCATGATTCCTTCACTTCTTTGTCTTTTTGTGCATAATTACTTAAAACTTGTTCTTTAAGCCGTTGTGATTTGGTGTTCAGTAATTTTTTCTTGATTTCTTTTCTTTGCTCTATCTTTTCCCATGTGGTCTTGCTTATCCATTCCTCTTTTTTCCGTTTCCGATATCCCAGCACCTCTATTGCTGTTTCCTGTAGTGTTTTATTGAACTCTAATATGGACATTTCTGCTTCGCCTTGTAGGAGACTGAATCGGTTCTTAAGTACTATTGAGAATTCATTTCTTGTTTGCTGGTCTTTCAGTTTTCTTGTATCACAACGTATCTTTCTGTGTTTTCCGATTTTGGCTTTCTTTAATTTTAGTTTTGTTTTTGCTACCAGAAGGTTGTGATCGCTTCCTACATCTGCTCCTTTCCTTGCTCGCACATCTTGTAGTGACCGTTTCCATTTGTTGTTTATTAGTATGTGATCGATTTGGTTTTCTGTGTTTTTATCTACCTCAAGTTACCTTATGGATATTTTTATGTTGCAAAATTGTCCCTCCGATGGTCATCATGTTTTCTTCACAGAAACTGCACAGTCTTTCTCCATTTTCATTTATTTCTCCGATTCCTTCTCTTCCCACGATTCTTCTTCTATCTCCATTTCCTTCACCTACTTTTGCATTGAAGTCGCCCAAGATGAGTAACAACATATCATGCTTGGGTATTGTTTCTACTGTGGCTTGGAGGCTGTTGTAAAAATCTTCTTTTAATTCCTCTTCAGCTGCTTCTGTTGGTGCATAACAAACTATAATAGACAGCTTCGTGAATCTTGAGTTGAACCGTTCATATAATAATCTCTCATTTATTTGGGTCCATTTCAGCAAAGCTCTTGATGCTTCTTTTGTTATAATCAATGCTATTCCTCCTTCATGAAGATCTTCTTTACCTGACCATATTATTGTATCTTCTGTGTGCTGTGTTGTTAATTTCCTTCTGCCTTGTCCTGTCCATCTTGCTTCTTGTATTCCTAGTATGTCTAGTTTGTATCTGTGCATTTCCTTGATGGTTTGTGCTAGTTTTCCAGTCTGGTTAAGTGTTCTTACATTCCAGCTGCCTATTTGCATCTTGTGTTTAGGTTCCAGGAGGTCTGCAGTCGGGCTGGGGACTTCCAGTGGCTGGCTTTCATCCACAACCTTCATGGGCTCAGTTTCCTGATAAGCATTTCTCCTTCCACCTGCATTTGTTTTTTCCCTTGCTTCCGTTTCTGTAGCAGTCTGATAGTTTGTTTTTTTACCAGATAGGGTTGCTGGCCCTATGCCGAACCCTCCTTAGTCGCCTTTTACGATCATGCGTGGTAGGGTACAGTGGTCCTATTCTTTGCAGATCCCGGGTACCACACGAGTGACTAGGCAGGATAACTACCCATAATCTGTAGAACTGATAGAACATTAGGCAGGACAGCTACCTATCATTATCTTTATAAATTCAAACCAACGCTGCTTACAAATCTGAAAAAAAAATGTCCCACGGGATCTTGTTATCTGCAGTTGTTATATTTCCACCCAGCGTAAAAGAAAATCCCATAAAAATTTCCCTTTTTCGACAAAACCACTTTCTGCCGTGACTGTTACCTTCCAATCTCCGAGACATTTCCATTTTCTTGTTCAAGATTTTTTAGTCCATGTTTCTTTCTGTCGTCGGTTCTAATTATAGAATTTGAAACATCTGCAGAGATTCCTAGTTCTTTCTACGCTCGGTTCTAATTATAGAATTTGAAACATCTGCAGAGATTCCTTGTTCTTTCTACGTTCGGTTCTAATTATAGAATTTGCAACATCTGCAGAGATTCCTTGAGCGAATTTCCTTCTGAGACACACAGTCCACTCCTTCAGTGGCAAGTTCTTTCTTGGGCGTGTAAAACAGGTTGTTGCTACAGTTCTATAAAGTAGATGGCCGCGGGTGTGAATCTGAATGCGAAACCAGGACTTCTCTGACACCTGAGGGAAGGGGACACCAACATCTCTGCAGACAAGATCTTTTCCTACGAAGCTAACTTAATCTTTGTTTCCCCCTTCAGAATAATCAACTGAACTATTCGAAAATGTCTGCGACACAAAAAGGGGAATAGTATAAACGTTTCCGACCGTGTTAACCGAAAGATGCACTAATCGAAAAGACATATATCGAGTTTTGCCTCTACTATATTCGATAATGACGAGTGAAAGTCAATTCTTTCTGTCCCGTAATGGCATTTTATTTTAAACAGGACTCTAAAACTCTCACCCAGAACCTCATTTCTTGTGACCTATCACGTGTCTACGGCCGATGCGTGTCACATTCTGGGGCTCCAGTTTGTCACATTCCAAGCTCCTAATCTCATCCAGATTAAGCGGGTGTTGGGATCTCAAGTAGATTGTGCTAGGACGTGACTAAGGCCGGTTTGAGCCTAATTTACGATCGACTGATGCCACAAGAGCCGCAGGTCTTGTCTGGAGTGCCTCTCCTATCTACCAGCGCTGGATCAAGTTAGACAACTGCTGCGCTCTTGGTATTCGCGACGTTCGGCGGTGAAATTTGCCACGTGAAAAGCTAACAAAGATGGCGGCGGATGTTTCGGTCTCTTTAAAAAAAAAAAGAATAATGATAACAAAGAAAGAAGAAAACACAAAATCAATGAAAAGCATCAATGAGGACATGGTTGCTCAGTTGTGGTTGTAGTGACTTGTACGACCTCCCTGTAACTGGGAGCTGTTGTTCTTTGCAGCCGATGCTGTAGAGATGTTGAGGCACAGCATCGTATCGGCGTGGGAGCGGGGTTATGGTGGCTACTTTTTCAGTCCCAGAGTACAGCTAAAAAGCAGGGAGTGTGCAATGCTTCTTTAGCAGACTCCACCACCATGGGGACTATGGCGATCCCTGCCCTGTTAGCCAGGCTAGGCCTGTTCCTAGGAGTATCAACGTAGAGATGAGGCAGGGTCTTGGTCAGCTATGGTTCGCTAACCCTGACGCTGGCATATCAGCCATGGCTCGCTGCCTCAGCAGACAAATGTGTAACAAGAAAACACTAGAAACTGTCATAAACATGTCATAAAAGGAATCAACAATCTGTCAAAAACAAGTCACTAAAGGAATCATCAATCTGTCAAAAACAAGTCACTAAAGGAATCAACAATCTATCAAAAACAAGTCACTAAAGGAATCAACAATCTGTCAAAATCAAGTCACTAAAGGAATCAACAATCTGTCATAAACAAGTCACTAAAGGAATCAACAATCTGTCAAAATCAAGTCACTAAAGGAATCAACAATCTGTCAAAAACAAGTCACTAAAGGAATCAACAATCTGTCAAAAACAAGTCACTAAAGGAATCAGCAATCTGTCAAAAAACATGTCACAAAAGGAAGCAACATTTAATTCTCTGGTTGAAGAAGTGCTGGATACAGTATAGAAAACCGAAAGTGACAACTGGCACATGATGATGATAAATTCTGATATCTGGTATATGCTTATTTAACATTGTTTCCAGTACTAGAATCATACAACAAGAACAAAAAATTGTAGAAACAGACACACAAACATAGACCAACACTCAGAAGTATGTTTCGTGGCTGTCCTTATTTATGTGGCGATTGTTATATAGAGATACATACAAACATATAACAAAACTCACAGAGGAGGCGACGGTCACATAGAGACACATTTAAACATAACAAAACTCAGAGACTGTCACACAGAGACACATATAAACAGCACTCAGAGACTGTCACATAGAGACACATATAAACAGCCCCCAGAGACTGCCACATAGAGACACATATAAACAGCGCTCAGAGACTGCCACATAGAGACACATATAAACAGCCCCCAGAGACCGCCACATAGAGACACATATAAACAGCCCCCAGAGACCGCCACATAGAGACACATATAAACAGCCCCCAGAGACCGCCACATAGAGACACATATAAACAGCCCCCAGAGACTGCCACATAGAGACGCCCTGCTGGAGAGAACACAGAACAAGGAACCAATCTCCGTGTCCTCGTCAACTCTCGGGGCCTGGAGGTTTACTTTATTGAGTTGTGCGCACTTCGCTCGCTTCTTATGTACGGGCTAATCGTAGCCCGAGTCCCCCTCCTTCTCCCCCCTCCCCCCGCCCTAAAACTGCTGGGCCTCATTTATCACCCCGGCCCTCTCCACAACCACCCTCTCCCTCATACAACTCCCCTCCTCCAGTCTCGCATAGACTCAATAGACTTTGTCCGCTTTTGAATAAATGTCTGACCTATCTTCCCTCTCTGTGATCTTCTGAAGTGTAGTTTCTTCACCCGGGTTGGTTTACTTTGTCTTCTGATCTTCGTGCACGCGGGGAGAATGTAGGGTTTAAAAGCATCATCACAGCAGAAATGAGAATGTGGTTAGAAAAAGACACAGTGAGAAGACAGTAGATAGTTTAAAACGGTGAGAAGACAGTAAATAGTTTAAAACAGTGAGAAGACAGTAGATAGTTTAAAACAGTGAGAAGACAGTAAATAGTTTAAAACAGTGAGAAGACAGTAGATAGTTTAAAACAGTGAGAAGACAGTAGATAGTTTAAAACAGTGAGAAGACAGTAGATAGTTTAAAACAGTGAGAAGACAGTAGATAGTTTAAAACAGTGAGAAGACAGTAGATAGTTTAAAACAGTGAGAAGACAGTAGATAGTTTAAAACAGTGAGAAGACAGTAGATAGTTTAAAACAGTTAATCACGACAATTTTGGTAGCAACTGAAAGAATTGCTTCTAACAGTCAATTCATACTCTGTTTCTCTCTCTCTCTCTCTCTCTCTCCATGTTTCTCTGATTCATTCTTCGTCTCCCTCTGTTTCTCTATTCGACTCACTCTTCTTGTTTCTTTCTGACTCTCTCTCTCTCTCTCTCTCTCTCACTCTCTCAATATCACTGTTTCTCTGATTAACTCTTCGTTTCCCTGTTTCTCTCTCTGTTTCCCTCACTCAGTCTCTTCCTGTTTTTCTCTCTCTCTCTCTCTCTCTGTGTTTCACTCTCATTCTGTCTCTCTCTCTCTCTCTGCCTCACCATCTCTCTCCCTTTCTCTCTCTCTCTCTCTCTCTCTCACGTAATCTACTTGATAATCTAACCAGATTGTTTATGCTTTCGGGCATGCCTTCAGTACATCCTCATCTCTGCTCGGTCGCCCCTTCTAACACTTCCTCTGGACCCAAAACTTCCCCTGGATCCAACACTTCCCCCGGACCCAAAACTTCCCCTGGATTCAACACTTCCCCTGGACCCAAAACTTCCCCTGGACCCAACACTTCCCCTGGACCCAACACTTCCCCTGGACCCAACACTTCCCCTGGACCCAACACTTCCCCTGGATCCAACACTTCCCCTGGACCCAAAACTTCCCCTGGACCTGTTGTTCAATATAAAGGTCGGTCGTTCAAGAACAGAGGTCAAGATCAAGGGAACGTGCTCGTCTTATTTGATGTTACTGAACTCTCGCTACTAGAGAATGGATCATCAAATAACCACTCACCCACAACCAGACCACACGTTACAAGTATGAGGGCCAAACGTGTGCCAGAGCTGACAGACTGAGGGTATAGATAAAGTAAGAGAACAAATTTTGTATGATTAGACCTCGAAAAAATCGTAGACAAAGCACTTTAGTGAGACGTGAGAGAAAGAAAAATCATAAGAGAACCTGGGATTCGAACACGGACTCCGGTAGGACTAGCAACCGTCTAACCACGAGAGAACAGCGTACTATCGATTTAGCCAAATAGCTAGCTGCTCGTCCTACCGGAGTCCGTGTTCGAATCCCAGGTAATTCTCTTGTGATTTTTCTTTCTCTCACGTCTCACTAAAGTGCTTTGTCTACGATTTTTTCCAGGTCTAATCCTACAAAATTTGTTCTCTTACTTTACCGTACCAAAGCCTACAAAATTTGTTCTCTTACTTTACCGTACCAAAGCCTACAAAATTTGTTCTCTTACTTTACCGTACCAAAGCCTACAAAATTTGTTCTCTTACTTTACCGTACCAAAGCCTACAAAATTTGTTCTCTTACTTTACCGTACCAAAGCCTACAAAATTTGTTCTCTTACTTTACCGTACCAAAGCCTACAAAATTTGTTCTCTTACTTTACCGTACCAAAGCCTACAAAATTTGTTCTCTTACTTTACCGTACCAAAGCCTACAAAATTTGTTCTCTTACTTTACCGTACCAAAGCCTACAAAATTTGTTCTCTTACTTTACCGTACCAAAGCCTACAAAATTTGTTCTCTTACTTTACCGTACCAAAGCCTCGTAGTTTCCTATTTATAAAAAAAAAACTGAGGGTAGAGATAGGTTTTGAAGAGAAGCTGGTCAGAACAAATAACGCAAAGGTCGTCTCAAGACAGTTCATGAAAGCCGGAAGAGTTCATGAGTGCCAGAAGACAGTTCATGAAAGCCAGAAGACAGTTCATGAATGCCAGAATACAGTTCATGAAAGCCAGAAGACAGTTCATGAATGCCAGAATACAGTTCATGAAAGCCAGAAGACAGTTCATGAATGCCAGAAGACAGTTCATGAATTCCAGAAGACAGTTCATGAAAGCCAGAAGACAGTTCATGAATGCCAGAATACAGTTCATAAAAGCCAGAAGACAGTTCATGAATGCCAGAATACAGTTCATGAAAGCCAGAAGACAGTTCATGAAAGCCGGATGATCCACACATGTATATCACCACCATAATGTTATTGATCTCCAACGTTCATCATTATTACATCTTATAACTGCACTTGATACTTTGGCGTTACATAATAACTGCACTTGACACTTTGGCTTTAAATAATAACTGCACTTGACACTTTGGCTTTAAATAATAACTGCACTTGACACTTTGGCTTTAAATAATAACTGCACTTGACACTTTGGCTTTAAATAATAACTGCACTTGACACTTTGGCTTTAAATAATAACTGCACTTGACACCTTGGCTTTAAATAATAACTGCACTTGACACCTTGGCTTTAAATAATAACTGTACTTGACACTTTGGCTTTAAATAATAACTGCACTTGACACTTTGGCTTTACATAATAACTGCACTTGACACTTTGGCTTTAAATAATAACTGTACTTGACACTTTGGCTTTATATAACAATGACTCAACTTGGCCATCAACGTTCTCTTGTTGTGTCCGCCTCAAATGTGACCAGGATGCAGCCGATGCGGTGAAGACGGTGGGGCACAGCATCGCATCTAACGGGGAGTCAGTTCTACCGGCAACTCCTGCACATCCAGAACGTGGCTAAAAAGCGAGGAGACGTGTAGCGCTTCTTTAACAGACTCTGCCACCACGGAGATCCTTGTGATCACTGCCCTGTTAATCATCTTCTTCTTCTTCTTCTTCTTCTTCGTTCGCTAATTATGACGCAGGCGGACAACTATGATATGCTAAGTATCACGTAGGCGGACAACTATGGTATGCTAATTATGACGTAGGCGGACAACTATGGTATGCTAATTATCACGTAGGCGGACAACTATGGTATGCTAATTATCACGTAGGCGGACAACTATGGTATGCTAATTATGACGTAGGCGGACAACTATGGTATGCTAATTATGACGTAGGCGGACAACTATGGTACGCTAATTATGACGCAAGCGGACAGCTATGGCCTGCCTATGGCTACATCCCCTCAGTAAGCACAAAACCGTGAATTCATTTTCAATACTTAAGAAAGCGTGAACAATACAACTGTGAATCAGCTTACAGTATTTAAGAAAGCGTTAAGAACAAAATCGTGAATTAACTTTCAGCACTCAAGAAGGTGTGAATAACAAATCCGTGAATTCACTGTTTAGTTACCAGCCTGATGAAACCGTTACTAGAGTCACTTCCCTTTGAACGGTTTAAAAACTACTCCCGGAGCAAATGACAGAATTATCTAATTAAATCTAACACAAGCCTTCTATGCACTCATTTCGGAGCTTCGATCTGATTCCGCGGCAATTTTCCTGCTTCTTGTTTTGTTATAACCGGGCGTCCCTAGCGACAGGTCGACTCGAGACAGAACTCCCAATTACAGAGAGTGAAGATCCAACAAGGGAAATAAATCGATGTAGGAGCGAGTTCTGGGAGTTTGTGAGATATTTCGGTTTAATACAGACACCCAGGCTTTTAGATTACTTTCTCCCTTACACTGAACTGTGATTAATTTCTCCCATACGTTTAACAGTGATTACTTTCTCTCGCGCTCTCTCTCTGATATAGACTCATCTTCAACAGAGGCAAATTAGTTCTTAGAATTTTGTCGCAAAATGGCCCGCCCTTCTTTGGGGTGACCTTCTAAAACTTATCTTCTCTCAAAACCTACACTTGTCTTGTTCAAGAAAAGCCTTGCTTGCTCTGCTGCTCACTTCTGGAATACCCTTCCATCCTGAAAGTAGTAAGTAAGTAAGAGTTTTAAGCAAATCTGCTTCTGCATTCTCCATTTTGTGTGGATCCTTGTCATTCCTCATCAAAGTTGTCTTTCTTTTCGTGTGCAGTGGGGATGAATAATTTGTCGTCGTTTCCCCCCGGTTTACCAGTGATTGTCACGTTCTGTCTTCTCCAGCCAAAGAATAAATGACAACAATTATCTTTTTCAATGGAGGGTTGGAAATATGGAGGCATGCAACATGTGATAGTTTTGATGCATTTTTTAAAGTGGTGGAGCTTAGTAAAAATACAGCTTTCTGAAAAGTATGTTATGGCAACTGAATGAAAGCTCAGCTGCCCATTCTTCCATACGATCTGACTTGCGTGCTACAAGGCGTGTACCCTGCGCCAGCTGTTATAGTTACAGAGGACGTGCACCCACCACCAGCTGTTACAGTTACAGAGGACGTGCACCCACCACCAGCTGTTACAGTTACAGAGGACGTGCACCCACCACCAGCTGTTACAGTTACAGAGGAAAGTTACGATCAGGACAAAGGAGCTTCCAGTGGAGTGGGTAGTGATAATAATAGTGTATCATTCGTGAGGTTACCTGGAGATGGGCTGTTTACTGTAGGTGTGAGGTTACCTGGAGATGGGCTGTTTACTGGAGGTGTGAGGTTACCTGGAGATGGGCTGTTTACTGGAGGTGTGAGGTTACCTGGAGATGGGCTGTTTACTGGAGGTGTGAGGTTACCTGGAGATGGGCTGTTTACTGGAGGTGTGAGGTTTGACAGCAGAAAGAGGAGTGGAATGTCTTGTCTATGTGTACCCACTCCACGTCCTGACTATAACCATCTTTCACAGGAACAAGCCTCCAAACAATTTTTCAAATTTTCTTTCACAACCATCACATTTTCCGGTCTTCTTTCACAACCATCACTTTTTTCCAGTCTTCTTTCACAAATAACACTTTTTCCAGTCTTCTTTAACAACCATCACCTTTTTTCCGGTCTTCCTTTCGCAAAGATCACTTTTTCTCAGTCTTCTTTCAGAAATATATTTTCTCCAGTCTTCTTTCACAAACACTACTTTTTCCAATCTTCCTAAAATTAATATTTAGAAATACCTGGACTCATGTCCTCCTGGCCCTCACCTACCTGTGGGCTTATAAGCCCGTCTTACCTGTAAGGTAATCTCCACAGGGGAAAACCCCAGACCCATCTCTGAGGCAGTCGTCGACAAAGGATGAAAACGTGACACGATCAAGCAACCCATGGACCCAGACTATAGGCCAGGTCGAAACTCCGCCAGACGCTAGGTCATAATAGCCTGCGGCCTGTAGCTTCTATTATATCCCCGAGTCCCCGAGTTTAACGATCTGGTCCCACCTTCCTTTGTGTTGCCTGTGAATGGCTGATGCGTCTCTTCCAGGTCGGCCCCCGGTAAATTAGGTTGGTCTATGGAGATGTCGCAAACGGAGACGAACCGCTGTACGATATGTCGTAAAACTTAATGAAATCCAGGAGCTGGAGCCGGAAATAGGACGTACAGACACCAGGTTTTTTTTTTTTTTTACTCGTTTAAACGGGAGATAATGTAGATTAGCTATCAGAAGCGTTTGTTTTGTACGTGCGTCCCGTAAAAACAAAATGGCGCTGTTCACAATGAAGTTTGAAAATATTAAAGCGGCGTGGATAGAATTCAAGACATTTTTTCTCTTTGTCTGCGCAGCCACATGTTAGTCCGCCTGTCTGTCTGCATGTCTGTCTGCTTGTCTGTCCGCCTGTCTGTCTGCTTGTCTGCCTGCTTGTCTATGTATGTCCTGTCTACGGTATCGGCCATTTATCTTTGTATTAAAAAATATATCTATTCACATGCGTATCTAGCCATTCATCCACCCACCCACCCATCCATTCATCCACCCACCCATCCACCCATTCATCCACCCACCCACCCACCCATCCACCCACCCATCCATCCATCTGTTCATGTATACTGTGGCTTCACTGTCTACATCTTCCATCTACTACTCTGTTAACGATAACATATCCTGATTACTGTTGTTATCTTTTCTCTGTTTATGTTTATCCTGAACTTGTTACCCTTTCTCTGTTTATGTTTATCCTGAACTTGTTACCCTTTCTCTGTTTATGTTTATCCTGAACTTGTTACCCTTTCTCTGTTTATGTTTATCCTGAACTTGTTACCCTTTCTCTGTTTATGTTTATCCTGAACTTGTTACCCTTTTTCTGTTTATGTTTGTCCTGAACTTGTTACCCTTTCTCTGTTTATGTTTATCCTGAACTTGTTACCCTTTCTCTGTTTATGTTTATCCTGAACTTGTTACCCTTTCTCTGTTTATGTTTGTCCTGAACTTGTTACCCTTTCTCTGTTTATGTTTGTCCTGAACTTGTTATTCTCCTTCATTTTAATAAGGACAAGGAAAACAAAAAAAATGCACCACAACCTTGCAACACGCACAACAACTGTGTCAATTATCTTCACCTATCAAGCTCAACAAATATTATGTGCAAATTATCTTCACCTATCAAGCTCAACAAATATTATGTGCAAATTATCTTCACCTATCAAGCTCAACAAATATTATGTGCAAATTATCTTCACCTATCAAGCTCAACAAATATTATGTGCAAATTATCTTCACCTATCAAGCTCAACAAATATTATGTGCAAATTATCTTCACCTATCAAGCTCAACAAATATTATGTGCAAATTATCTTCACCTATCAAGCTCAACAAATATTATGTGCAAATTATCTTCACCTATCACGCTCAACAAATATTATGTGCAAATGATCTTCACCTATCAAGCTCAACAAATATTCTGTGCAAATGATCTTCACCTATCAAGCTCAACAAATATTATGTGCAAATGATCTTCATCTATCAAGCTCAACAAATATTCTGTACAAATGATCTTCACCTATCAAGCTCAAAAAATGTTCTATGCAAATGAACTTCACGTCTCAAGATCAACGAATGTTCTATGCCAATGATATTCACGTCCGGAGCTCAACAAATGTTCTATGCCAATGATCTTCACGTCTCAAGCTCAACGAATGTTCTATGCCAATGATATTCACGTCCGGAGCTCAACAAATGTTCTATGAACAAAAATTTATTAACACCCGGACATGAGGATAAATATTTCTGCCCTAAATCAGTGAGCAACATCCACCCAGCTTTCTTGTAACAACCACATAAACTTTCTTGTAACAATCACATAAACTTTCTTGTAACAATCACATACATAGCTTTCTTGTAACAACCAACCACATAAACTTTCTTGTAACAATCACATACCCGGCTTTCTTGTAACAACCACATAAACTTTCTTGTAACAATCACATACACGGCTTTCTTGTAACAATCATATACACGGCCTTCTTGTAACAAATACGACTCGTACATCCACCATCTTCTTATAACAAATACATCGTGTGACATATCATACAAGCGCTAATTTTTGTTTTTTTTTCTGTTAATTACTTTTAAGAATCATTGTCCCAAGGTTTGTAAAGAACCAGTTTTTCTGTTAATTACTTTTAAGAATCATTGTCCCAAGGTTTGTAAAGAACCAGTTTTTCTGTTAATTACTTTTTAGAATCATTGTCCCAAGGTTTGTAAAGAACCAGTTTTTCTGTTAATTACTTTTTAGAATCATTGTCCCAAGGTTTGTAAAGAACCAGTTTTTCTGTTAATTACTTTTTAGAATCATTGTCTCAAGGTTTGTAAAGAACCAGTTTTTCTGTTAATTACTTTTTAGAATCATTGTCTCAAGGTTTGTAAAGAACCAGTTTTTCTGTTAATTACTTTTTAGAATCATTGTTTCAAGGTTTGTAAAGAACCAGTTTTTCTGTTAATTACTTTTTAGAATCGTTGTCTCAAGGTTTGTAAAGAACCAGTTTTTCTGTTAATTACTTTTTAGAATCATTGTCTCAAGGTTTGTAAAGAACCAGTTTTTCTGTTAATTACTTTTTAGAATCATTGTTTCAAGGTTTGTAAAGAACCAGTTTTTCTGTTAATTACTTTTTAGAATCGTTGTCTCAAGGTTTGTAAAGAACCAGTTTTTCTGTTAATTACTTTTAAGAATCATTGTCTCAAGGTTTGTAAAGAACCAGTTTTTCTGTTAATTACTTTTAAGAATCATTGTCTCAAGGTTTGTAAAGAACCAGTTTTTCTGTTAATTACTTTTAAGAATCATTGTCTCAAGGTTTGTAAAGAACCAATCACTTGTATTAGCAGTACCTTGGTAGTTACTTAGGCCGATATAAGTCTTACTTTCTCCCAGAGGGTCACAATTATGTGAGATGAGATGAACAGTGCGCTACAAGGGGGTGGGGGTGGGCTAATTTCTGAGAGACTATAACCTTGGAGGGAGTGAACAAAGAGCAGAGGACGTGGAACAGAATGAGATGTCTTTGTCTAGGAGGATTGGGGGGGGGGGGTGAACGGTAACCAGAAGAGCCCGCAGACAATTGCGTTATTTAATTATAACATCCAGGACCTGGTTCAATCTGGCATGCTGTCAGTCTGGATTAGGAGATGGGAGTGACAGGAAGAAAATGTCAAGTGAGAATTTGACACACTAGGTCTGTGTCAGAGATTAGACACACCAGGTCTGTGTCAGAGATTAGACACACTAGGTCTGTGTCAGAGATTAGACACACCAGGTCTGTGTCAGAGATTAGACACACTAGGTCTGTGTCAGAGATTAGACACACTAGGTCTGTGTCAGAGATTAGACACACTAGGTCTGTGTCAGAGATTAGACACACCAGGTCTGTGTCAGAGATTAGACACACTAGGTCTGTGTCAGAGATTAGACACACTAGGTCTGTGTCAGAGATTAGACACACTAGGTCTGTGTCAGAGATTAGACACACTAGGTCTGTGTCAGAGATTAGACACACTAGGTCTGTGTCAGAGATTAGACACACTAGGTCTGTGTCAGAGATTAGACACACTAGGTCTGTGTCAGAGATTCCATCCTACAACGAGTCTACGTGAAAGGTTCAGTTCTACATTTTGTATGAGAGATTCGACTTTACAATGAGTCTGTACGCCCGTATGAAAGATTCAACCCTACAGCTTTATAAAAGATTTAATCATACAACGTATAAGAGAGATTCGATCCTACAGTGAGTGTCTTTATGAGAGATTCGATCCTATAATGAATCTGTATTGAAGGTTCGATCCTACAATGCCTGTATGAGAGATTCTATCCTACAATAAGTCTATATGAGAGATTCGATCCTTCAGCTTGTATGAGAGATTTGAACCTATTGTTGAGTCTACATGAAAGGTTAGATACTACATCCTCTCAAAAGATCGCACTCACCCACCCAGCCTGTCCTGCAGGGACCTACCTGATCTCTCCTCGACCTGCTCCTCTGCGAGGTTCTGCTTGCACACCTCCGCCTGGTACCCCACGCAGGCACGCCTCTGCTTGAGGGCGGGGCAGTGGTTTCCGCCGTTGTCCGGGAACTGGGTGACGTCCCGCTTTCGCTTGCGCGTCCCGTAGCCGCATGGGTTGTCACAGGGGCTCCACTCCTCCCACTCTCCTACCTCACAGTCTTTGCCTGTGGGAGGGAAAAGATAAAATTAGGCTGTGCTAAAACTCAGCTTTGAAAGTAACAAATTATGGTGGAAGATAACACTGATACCAGAAAAATAACAATGTGAAAAAATAACAAAATATGATAAGAAGACAACATTTTGCTGGGGGTATTATAATGTGATATAACAAACACACAAAAACACTGACGGAAATCCTGACTTCAAAGACCGAGCTTTATTGGAGGGCCCCGAGTGTAATGAGGCCGTTCTCCAGGACCTGTAACAGAGCTAGGGCCCCTTTTGTTACAGTTACAAACACTGGTTAGCGGGGTAGGGGTATCCCCTATCAAAGGAGAAGTAAGACACCCCTTACCTCCTCAGTCTACGGGACACCCTTGGGCAAGGTGGAGTACCCGTATAGCCCCCCGATCAGGGTGACGTGAAGCCATGGGAGCAGGTGGTGGATGGAATGGGAGAGCAGCTGACAGATAATGTTGGTTATGGTCATCATTCTATAATGGTAGGCAGATTATCTCAATGTAGGGACAATGGCTACGATCACTGACTAGTACAGTCACTGCCCGGAAGGAAAGCAATGGTAAACTATCTTCTGGAAATATACCAAGAAACCCAAGCAGCAACATGGAAAGTCAAATAGGAAAAAATCTGATGGTGAGTCCCCCAGGCCAGATAGATCTAATTTTAACACTGGGGAAGAGTGTGAGACAGAGGTCAGTACTAGTAATTGTGATGACGGACAAAATCCTGACGGTGTTACTAAGGAAAATCCCTGTATCAAACTAAAAAGAAAAATAAGAGTAGGAACATGGAATGTAAGAAGCATGTATGAGGGAAAATATCAAATAAGTGACGAGATGAAAAGAACGGGGATACACATTTTGGGAATCTGCGAACATCGATGGAAAGGATCAGGACACTTTAAGAGCAAGAATGATGATATCTTTATATACTCTGGTGGAGAATTAGAAGGAAAGAATGGAGTAGCTCTTTACTTGGACAAATCAACATCAAAAGCATTACTAGGTTACATTCCAGTAAGTGATAGAATCCTCACAATCAGACTTAAGGGCACTCCTAGAAATGTAGCAATCATCCAGATGTATGCACCTACATCAGCAGCAGAAGAAGAGGAAGTAGAAGACTTTTATAACACACTGCAAACGACAATAGACCAGGTATGGAAAAATGATATTGTATTAATAATGGGAGATTTTAATGCAAAGATTGGTACAAAAAGAGCAGAAGATGAAGGACATGTTGTATGGAAATTTAGCACAGGACATAGAAATGAGGGAGGCGACAATCTAATGGCGTTTTGCATGGAAAATGAGCTAATGATCGCTAACACACTTTTTAAACAACATCCAAGAAGACTTTACACATGGACATCACCTGATGGTAAAACCAGGAATCAAATAGATTACATTTTAGTGCAAAGAAGGTGGAGGTCAAGTATAACATCAGCAAAAACTTTACCAGGTGCTGATTGTGACACGGACCATGAGTTATTAATAGCAGACATGAAGATAAAGATAAAAAAGACAGTTAGGGGATCAAGACCACTCCGCTTTGATCTTACAAATATACCAGAACAATACGGTATAGAAGTGAAGAACCATTTCGAAATCCTGGTGGATGTACACGAGGAGATGACACCAGACGATTTCACTATACAGCCCAGAGATATCTTAATAACAACAGCTAAAGACATGGTTCCAGTAAAGAAAACACAAAAGAATGGATGGATTACAGCAGGCACACTAGAACTGATAAAACAACGTAGAGAAATGAAGACGCAATGGAAAGTGACAAACAACAATAAAGAGGAATATAAATTTTTAACAAAGACAAAAGAAAAACAATACATACAAAATTGTTGTGAAAGAATAGAAGAACATCAGAAGTGTGGAAGAGACAGTGAAATGTTTAAAGAAATGAAGACATTGACGAGAAATGTCACACCTAAGCTAAATGTAATTTGTGACGAGATAGGGAATACCTTGACAGAGACAGAGGAAATTCTAGAAAGATGGAAGGAATGTTGTCGAAGAATTTATGAAACAACTGAATGTGAAAGCAGAAACCAACAGTGCGAATTATTCTTGGAGGGCAAATAACCTGAATCGACAATAGAAGAAGTTTTATGGGCAATAAAGAATCTGAAAAATGGTAAATCACCAGGATGTGATGAGATGACAGCTGAATTTATTAAAGCAGGAGGAAAGGAGTGTGCAACAATCTATCATGCACTATGTAAAAAGATATGGCATTCAGGTATTTGGCCAAAAGAATGGAAAAGAACTGTATTCATACCACTGCCAAAAAAGGATAACCTGAAATTATGCACAAACTACAGAACTGTTGCCCTGATTAGTCATGCCAGTAAAATTCTGTTAAAATCATAATGGGTAGACTTCATAAGAAAATAGAAGAAGAAGTCAATATGGTCCAAGCTGGTTTCAGGCAAGGACGAGGATCAAGAGATCATATATTCAATCTAAGATTAATAATACAGAAATGCAGAGAGTTTAATGTGAATTTATATTTATCCTTTATAGACTACTCAAAGGCATTTGATTGTGTACAACACCATAAACTTTGGGAAGTAACGGGATTTCCAACACATTTGATACAATTAATATCACTACTGTATCTAGACCAACAAGCAGCAGTAAGAATAAATGGTGAAACAACAACTTGGTTTGATATAAAACAAGGGGTCCGTAGGGGTGCATATTGTCACCTTATTTTTTAACTTGTATGCTGAAAATATAATGAGTAATGTTAGAGAAGATGTAGACAAAGAATATTACGATGCCATAACACTTGGAGGTTATGAAATACCAGAGATTAGATATGCTGATGACACAGACCACAACACAAAAAGGAATGGAGAAACTAATCATGTCAGTCCGTAAGAACAGCGAAGTGCAAAACCTCTATCTTGATGCGAAGAAAACTAAATTGATGACAACTGACAAAACAAACAAGGCAGATGAAATATGTATCAATGAGGGAAAACTGAAAGAAGTGGAGAGTTTTGAATATCTTGGATCACTACTAACTAGTAATGGAGATACAATGAGGGAAATTAAAAGGAGGACATCTGTCGCTCTTCAGAAAGTAAAACAAATAAAGAATCTGTGGAGAGGAACAGACAAAACCACAAAAATAAACCCAACATATGCCTGTGAGACCTGGACACTTAACAAAACAGCTGAGAAACGCATAAATGCCTTTGAATGTAAATGGTACAGAAGAGTTCTTCAAATGTGGACACAAAAAAGAACAAATACATCTATACTACAAGAACTTGCTAGTAAAGAGGATTAAAGAGAGAAAACTTAAATATTTTGGACACATTAAACGTCATGATAATTTAGAGAAGACCGTCTTGGAACGGTACATCATGGGAAAAAGAAAAAGAGGAAGACTAAGGCGAAGATGGCTGCAAGACATCGTTGATCATCTGCAAATGGATGCATTAGCAGCAGCCCATCTTGATTACATATGAGAGGCCTACATGAGTGCTGTTTGGGAGGCAAAGTTCCGCAAGATTTGCAAGGGACATGCAAATGAATGAATGAATAACATCCAGGAATAGAAATCTAAGGGCATTACTTGTGAGGTATCGTCTAGGATTCCCAGATCTAAGATTAGACTCCGGAGTTTCATTGGTGGGTTTGAAACAACGTCACTCATAAGTAGGAAACCCATATCTGATTTATGGAACATTAGACTGAATATATAAACCTAACTGTGGAACTAGACCTGTGATATAAACCTAACTGTGGAACTACACCTGTGATATAAACCTAACTGTGGAACTAGACCTTTGATATAAACCTAACTGTGGAACTAGACCTGTGATATAAACTTAACTGTGGAACTAGACCTTTGATATAAACCTAACTGTGGAACTATACCTGTGATATAAACCTAACTGTGGAACTATACCTTTGATATAAACCTAACTGTGGAACTAGACCTTTGATATAAACCTAACTGTGTAACTAGACCTTTGATATAAACCTAACTGTGGAACTTTCAGAAGAGTTCTAATATTCCGGGAATATTTAGCGTATTTTTATACGATTTTTGTGTTTCATAAAACAGTATGTTGCACAGTTTATGCTGTTAGAGATACGCACACAAACATACGACGGTCATACCGTTTCTTCACTTTTCAACATAATCTCCATTTCTCTGCACACATTTTTCCCATCGCTCTGCAAGTTTGAAAATACCCTCCTGGTAGAATTCTGTTCCAGCTGACCGACGACACAGACGCACTGCTTTTTCGTCGTTCTCTCACGTGGGACCCAGCGGGCACAAACTTTTCTATAGCTTAAGGTTTCAATCATTTCCTGTACTGCATTGCGTCCTATTCTAATATTTACAGCGATTTCAGAAACTGTGACACGTCTGTCTTCTTTAATGATGTCGTCAACCCTTTCCAAGTTGCGTTTAGTGGAGGCAGTTCGAGGGCAACCGCTGCGAGGCATATCTTGGATGCTCGAGTTTCCACTTTGAAATGTTTCACCCACCTCCTAACACTGCTAGCACCCAGACATACATCTCCATAAACAAGTTGAAGTCTTTGGTGAATTTCAGCAGCGGGGATTTCCTCTTTAACGAGGAACTCAATAACAGCAAGTTGACCAAACGAAACTTCAGCACCCGCCATTTTGTTTCTGCTCCGCGTGACATATGATGGTGACATCATGTGACCTCTACATGAAGTGCAAAGAATGCAGGTTAAGGTGATACATTTATATTTTCTCTATCTATAAATTCTGATTTTTAAAAAAAATTTGCTCACGACTTTCGGTATGACCCTCGTACAATTTATAACGGAAGACATACTCATGTAAACGTACAGTTTATGACGGAAGCGAAATCCATCTTTGAAAAAAAAACCTTTGTTACATTATAAGTTTGTTTATTTGTTTTTTTTTCCCTTTCTTTCTCTAGCTTTCCATATGTACATTAAAACCAAACTACGAGAAGTGAGTGCACTAACCGCTTCACTACTCAGCCGCCCTTAAAATTTCTCAGTAAAAGCAGACAGAAAGAAAGTGAGAATGCAACAGATGAAAGAAGAGAGAGAGAGAGAAACGAACAGCCTACACAAACAAAGCTGGTGAAGATGACAAAAGTGTGGCACATGTTAAGAGACATAGCGGATCATGTCAGCAACTTGGATGATGATGATGATGATGAGCTGTGGTTGAAAATATACACAGACTAGATAACGACATAAATGAGAAAGAGAGAGAGAGGGGGGGGGGGAGAGATGCTAAGCAAAATAACCCCAAATTGGTAATTTCTGAACTGCCCTAGGCTGAGCTAAGAAATATTGGAAACGTAATTCGTGAATGCCAACTCCTGCCTCGGGCAAAGCAATGGCGTGAGTGTACAATTTTGATGTCAAGCAACATGGGAGAATTTTTGGTGATGAAGCCATTTGGCCTGAGGGAAGTGCTTTCAAAATATTTCTACAACAATCTCAGAAGAAAAAGGAAATAGATTTTGAAAAACAAGCCATGTGGCTTCATTGTAGATCACATGTAGATCTTGCTGTTATAGGAGTTTGGATGCTGTGTTTTGTAACCTGTCTTTTTTAAGTATCATTTTAGGCAAGAAAAACAAATTGTGGAGGCTTAACAATCTGTTCAAATGTGGAGGCTTAACATTCTGTTCTAATGTGGAGGCTTCACTATCTGTTCCAATGTTGAGGCTTCTCTATCAGTTCCAATGTTGAGGCTTCTCTATCAGTTCCAATGTTGAGGCTTCACTATCTGTTCTAATGTTGAGGCTTCACTATCTGTTCCAATGTTGAGGCTTCTCTATCAGTTCCAATGTTGAGGCTTCACTATCTGTTCTAATGTTGAGGCTTCACTATCTGTTCCAATGTTGAGGCTTCTCAATCAGTTCCAATGTTGAGGCTTCTCTATCAGTTCCAATGTTGAGGCTTCACTATCTGTTCTAATGTTGAGGCTTCAATATCTGTTCCAATGTTGAGGCTTCACTATGTTTCTTAGTACTTTTTTTTTGTTACAAATCTGGGGTCGTTGGCCCCATGCTCCAACCCCCTACCTGGAGGACCTTGGTGCAAGTTTCGTCTGATCCCTACCTGAGGACCTTGGTGCAAGTTTCGTCTGATCCCTACCTGGAGGACCTTGGTGCAAGTTTCGTCTGACCCCCAACCTGGAGGACCTTGGTGCAAGTTTCGTCTGACCCCCAACCTGGAGGACCTTGGTGCAAGTTTCGTCTGACCCCCAACCTGGAGGACCTTGGTGCAAGTTTCGTCTGACCCCCAACCTGGAGGACCTTGGTGCAAGTTTCGTCTGACCCCAACCTGGAGGACCTTGGTGCAAGTTTCGTCTGACCCCTACCTGGAGGACCTTGGTGCAAGTTTCGTCTGACCCCTACCCGCGCAGACCTTCCCAGACTGGCTGAACCTGCCAGGTATAGCTCTGGAGGTGGTCAAGGTACGCAAGTTCCCAAGACACAACAAAAGACTAACACCCGTTCAAATCCAAAATCCTGTCCCAAAACACCAAAATAACAATCTACAAAACTATAATAAGACCAGCCGTCATGTATGGATCAGAAATGTGGAGTATAACAAAGGAAGATGAACAACAATTGCAAATTTTTGAGAACAAGATCCTAAGAAGAATCTTTTAAAGAATACCAACTGTGGGGGATGGAGAGCTAGAAAGAACACTGAACTGAATAGGTTATTTAAATCCCAGTGGATTATAAATGTCTTGAAACTGAACAGACTACGCTGATTGGGCCATGTAGAAAGAATGGAAGAGAACGGACAAACGAAAACTTTGTACGCACAAGAGATGTGGGAAACAAGACCAAGAGGTAGACCAAGACAGAGGTGGAGAGACAACGTAGAGCACTGGTGTTATGTATGAACTAACGCTCGTGTATGAATGAACTAACACTGGTGGTATGAGTGAACTAACGCGCACGTGTGAACTAATGTGCGTGAATTAATATACATGAACATACGCAGGTGAAAGAAACAGTAGATGATAAAGTAGATGCTGGATGTAAATAAGGCTGAAGCTTGCCCTAGATGCTGCACGACGACACGAGATACGCGTGCACGTGCAACAGAGATTCCTGTACAGGCTAATGAGGCAGTAATGTCTGTGACCTCAATCAGCCCTGACCTCTCCTGACTGATACAAACCCCACCCCTCGGGGAGGTTTAACGGTGCCAGGTTGCACACAAACCCCTGGGACAGAGCAGCCAAGCCCCATGCCCGTCTCGGACCGACAAGTCTGTGGCGTAGCAACTCGCCGAGACAGCTCAGAGGGTGCAATCAACCAGATGTGACACAGTTGGAGCATGAGTCAGTCGTCCGTAACTGGGGCGTAGAGTTCGAGTCATTTCCATAGGAATGTGGTCTGGTTTCCGGTCTGTGCTCGGCGACTGCTTGAAGAAACTGAATGTTGAATGAAGGCCCTGAACTTTGCTTTTACAATTTTTTTTTTTTAAATCCCACTTCACTGAATTTAATCGAGTGTTTTCCAAAGTAGCTGGCAGCAGTCTTAATCGTGTGATTTTAACCGTAAATAACATTTCACAGTGGTTGGTCATGATATGAATGTATTTATGGCAAATAATCATTCACTCCATGAGTAACTCGTCACAAACTTAATCATGTGTTTTACGTAAAATAATCATTCACTCCATGAGTACTTCGTCACAAATTTAATCATGTGCTTTACGTCAAATAATCATTTAATCCATGAGTACCTCGTCACAAACTTAATCATGTGTTTTATGTCAAATAATCATCTAGTTTACTTCAACTGGCAGTTCTTTACGGCAGTTAACAAAAGACAGGGCGCGGCTGGGTGGAGGGTGGGGGCGTCATCTGATGTCCAGGTTGTGTAGGGGGTTCTGGGGACCTTGTGGAGGGGGGCCCGTCATCTGATGTCCAGGTTGTGTAGGGGGTTCTGGGGACCTCCTCTTCCCCACCCCCAACCCACCCCCACACACACACACAACATTCCGACTACTTCTTCTTCTTCTTCTTCGAACATTTTCAAACATCGACCTTGCATACTTCTGAACTAGCTGCTAGTCTTCCGGAGGTTGTGGACATCCCCATACAGTTTGTTCTGGATAAGTATAGTAGTTGGCCATATCTGTCTTCTCTGCTGTTCCTATGTTAGCAATCCTGTAGTATGTGGTCTGCTGTCACCTTATTGGTGCCACGTGCACGTTCATCAGTCGATCCTATCTTGAATCTCTTGTACAGATGGTATCTTAACCTGTTGTGCTTGGCATGTAGCCTCAAGATGATGATCTTCAACGGACAAAATTCAGTGTTATCGGAGTGGATCTAAGACAGAAGTTAAACGATAAGCGCCCATCCTTGCTCTATATGTTAAAACTGAAAAAGTCTGTCTCCTGCCTGTTTCTCTGTCTCCTGCCTGTTTCTCTGTCTCCTGCCTGTTTCTCTGTCTCATGCCTGTTTCTCTGTCTCATGCCTGTTTCTCTGTCTCATGCCTGTTTCTCTGTCTCCTGCCTGTTTCTCTGTCTACAGAAGATTCTGTCTTTTTTTTCTGCCCGAAGTCTCATTTTTGTTTTATCCTTAATGTACAGTCGAACCCATTTAATGTCACATCGTCGGGACCGTCAAAATGATGCCATTAAGGGGAGTTCACATTAAGCAGGGTCCGTTACAAGGGATTTAACTGGACCAGTGTGTGTGTGTGTGTGTCCGTCCGTCCGTCCCACATTTCCTACATTAAACACATAACAAACAGCCAAAGATATCATCATCGGTCACAACATGTACTAATCACAAAATATATTAATCACAAAATACAGTAAGTCTTAGTCTTACAGTATAGAAAACACTATAATTAAGCAGCATCTGACTTGTCAGCAGTACTATTAAAAACATGCCTGATTCTGCGTTGTGTAGTCATAACTGGTTTATTAATAATAAAAAAGTCATTTAAACACGATACAGCACTAAAAACGTCCTGCGCCACGTCAGGCATACTGTAAATGAACGAGCGCAAAGTCTCGAACGCGCTTACAGACTGAGCGTAAGAAACAGTTTTGGTGGGTGTCTGGTCCATGACGTCGTCAGCACTATCCTCGGCGTCGGTGTCTACCTTGCTTCTACTGCACTACTCGAGTCTGACCAACCACCAGCTCGCGTGGCCAACTTAACGACGTCAACGTTAATGTTATAAAGACAATGACCCGAAAGAAGCCAGACTTTAATCACGAAAGGGCGGCCACGGTAAGCCTTTCATTCACACCATTCACATCATTAACATCACCTGAGTTTTGAAGCCCGCGTGTCCAAAAGGTTGATGTGGCACGTACTCGGTGATCAAACGGCCGGCCCTTTCTTTGATGAATCGCGAAGCTGATAACGCTTTATGAGATGATCTAGCTTGTACTCGCCCAGTCTGTGATACAAAGCAGGGTCTTTAGCTCACCCGAGTGCAAAAATACCGTGACATTAACCGATTTGTCGCAATAAGCGGGGTGATATTAACGGGAGTAAAGCCAATTAATTACTTATGGGAGTTGGCCAGGGATACAAATTTATGTGACAATATTCAGGTGGTGACATAAAGTGATATGATATTAAGTAGATTCGACTGTATTCTAAAGACGCAGACAATGTTATCTAACAGAATAATGAAGGACAGACAATGTCATCTAACAGAAGAATGAAGGACAGACACTGTCATTTAACAGAAGAATGGAGGACAGACACTGTCATCTAACAGAAGAATGGAGGACAGACACTGTTATTTAACAGAAGAATGAAGGACAGACAACGTCATCTAACAGAAGAACAGAGGGCTGAAGAAATTTAAAAAAAAAAAAAAAAAGATTCATATCTGAAGAGAAATATCTCCGGCTTCTTTGGCTCTCTGTCTTAATGAGCAAAGGACGTCACTCAAACTCCTCTGGACTTCTGCCATGAAGTGGCCATTACTCAGCTGTAGCCCATCACTCAACTTTGGGGCGGAAGTTGTTGAGCGAACAGCGCCATCTACAGCAGAACATACCAGCTCTTGGAGCTCTCGTTCAGGACCAATCCAGGAGAGGCCCGGCTTGTACAACAATAATTGGCCAAATTATTCGGCCATTTTACCCCAGTGAATGGGGGAGATCAGACAGATCTAAACGACCGCCATTTACAGGGGTCTCGGGGGGAATAACAACCAGGGCCGGAGATGTAATTATTCCCACTGCAGGCCATAATTGAGGGCATTCTGGTAGCGCCCCCCTACCCCTTTTGTACCTCACTGTAAAACTAGGATAAACAGGACCTGTTGCGTTTATGTAATACTTACAACTGTTGTAGTAGTAAAAGTTGGGGTTACAGCAGTTGTTTATGTAATACTTACAACTGTGAGAAGAATACTTGCAAGTAATATAACATATTATTATATAACACACATAGAAGTAACAGAACTCGGCGTTACAGCAGCTCTGTTTATGGCTAGAATGTGGAGTTTTGTGGATACATTTTGTCCTGTAAGTGTCCCTTAAATACCTTATGATCGCGCTTTTGTGGAGTGGAGTGAGTAGGGGAAGTGTTAAGGAGGGGGTGGGGAATGAGTGTTAATGAGGGAGCATGTGAATAAAGGAGCGTGTTAGTCAGTGACGAAGTGTGCGAGTGGGTGAATGTGTTAATGAATGCTAGTAGTAGGTAAATGAGTGTGACAGTGAATGCTAGTAGTAAGTAAATGAGTGTGACAGTAAATGCTAGTATTATGTAAATGAGTGTGACAGTGAAAGCTAGTATTAGGTAAATGAGTGTGACAGTGAATGCTAGTATTAGGTAAATGAGTGTGACAGTGAATGCTAGTAGTAGGTAAATGAGTGTGACAGTAAATGCTAGTAGTAGGTAAATGAGTTCAACAGTAAATGATTGTATTAGGTAAATGAGTGTGACAGTAAATGCTAATAGTAGGTAAATGAGTGTGACAGTAAATGCTAGTAGTAGGTAAATGAGTTTGACAGTAAATGATTGCAGTAGGTAAATGAGTGTGACAGTGACTGACAGAACAGATTGGTGGGGGGGGGGGAGGTGTTAAGCCCATACACCGCTCTATGGCCTTGACACCTTCCTGTTTTGGGTGGTGGACCCTTGTAGTGGATGAAAACAATTGGTAATCAGCTGACTAAGCTTTTTCCTTTTGGGGGTGGGGGTGGGGTCGAGGGGCCTGGGCGGGTTTAAAGGTAAGGAAGAAAAAGTTTTAAAACCATCTTACAAAGTTCCTGCCACAGATTCCAAGTTTTAAAACCATCTTATAAAGTTCCTGCCACAGATTCCAAGTTTTAAACCCATCTTACAAAGTTCCTGCCACAGATTCCAAGTTTTAAACCCATCTTACAAAGTTCCTGCCACAGATTCCAAGTTTTAAAACCATCTTATAAAGTTCCTGCCACAGATTCCAAGTTTTAAACCCATCTTACAAAGTTCCTGCCACAGATTCCAAGTTTTAAACCCATCTTACAAAGTTCCTGCCACAGATTCCAAGTTTTAAAACCATCTTATAAAGTTCCTGCCACAGTCTCCAAGTTTTAAAACCATCTTACAAAGTTCCTGCCACAGACTCCAAATTTAGGCATTCAGTAAATTACAACTTTGGCAACAGATGGATGATGGGGGTGGGCTTGGTTGGGGTGAGGTGGGGTCTGACACTGCAAGCTAAAAGTTCTTTAACTCAAAAGAAGGGACATTGTGAAATGCGAATAACTCTACACAAAGACATATTTAACTCTCACACTCACACACACAGAGACATATTTAATTCTCACACAAAGATATATTTAACTCCCACACACAGAGACATATTTAATTCTCACACAAAGAGATATTTAACTCCCACACACAAAGACATATTTAACTCTCAGACAAAGATATATTTAACTCCCACACACAAAGACATATTTAATTCTCACACAAAGACATATTTAACTCCCACACACAAAGACATATTTAACTCTCACACAAAACATATTTAACCGACACACAAAGATATATTTAACTCCCACATAGAAAGACATATTTAACTCCCAAACAAAGACATATTTAACCCACACACAAAGATATATTTAACTCCCACACAAAAAGACATATTTAACTCCCACACAAAGACATATTTCACTCTCATACACAAAGACATATTCAACTCTCACACACAAAGACATATTCAACTCCCATACACAAAGACATATTTAACTCTAACACACAAAGACATATCTAATTCTCACACAAAGACATATTCTGTACAAGTCCCACACATAAAGACATATTCTGTACAAGCCCCACACACAAATACATATTCTGTACAAGTCCCACACACAAAGACATATTTAACTCCCACACACAAAGACATATTTCACTCTCACACACAAAGACATATTTAACTCTCACACACAAAGACATATTCTGTACAAGTCTCAAACATCCTGACGCCAGATCTGTACCAAGGTTCAAGGACATGACAGAAAACTGCAACAGAATTTCTCCCCCGCCCCCACCCCAACAAAATTAGCCACCCAATCAACGTCTTTATGCCGCCCCCCACCCCCAGTTTTCAATGATTACACCTGTTAATGGGGTGCGTGAATCATGGCCGACGCTGCGTGAGATAATCTCCGGCACATTTGGTTGCACGTCTTTTACAACACTCTCATGTCCGGTGCAACTTTTATTTAAAGATTCGGCAAAACTTTTTTGCGGACAAATATGTTTTTTTTAAAAACTTTTTGTCGTGTCGTGTGTTTTAATCATCGATCTAGCTCCAATCACGGCCATAATGTGAAAATCAATTCCCCTAACACTTGAAGGGGAAGCCAAGTCGATGTAATGGCTTTTTAAAATCACGTTAGGACCGCTTTGGATTGGGGCGCTGGAATTAAGTCTCGCTACAGCTTGGGGGTGGGGGGGGGGGGCGGCATAATGTGGTTCTATTTGCTGGCGCTGACGTCACGAGGGGCACATTAGCACGTGCTACCCCAAAACAGGCGCGTGACCATGCCAACTGGTTACTTTCTGAAAGAGAAACTTGTTTGAGGGAGGAGAAAAAAAACCAAAACAATACAACAAAAATCTCGTGTGAACAATACAAGCATATAATGGTAAGTACAAATATCTCTCTCTCTCTCTCTCTCTCTCCTTCCCTTTCTCTCTTATGCCCCAATGATTCATAAACGTTCCACATTATTTTTAAGACTCATTTATTGGAAGTAAAAGGTAAAATTACCGTTCCCGTGCCATCACGTTGTATTCAGGATATACGGTATTAGTCCCGTATCTCTGCGACCTTCGGCACATGAAACTTTGATGTGCTCAGTATCACGCCTGGCCGCACCTTCCTAGACTTCCCTGGTGCCCGTCTTTGCAGGCTGGGCGGACCCTGGAGCCTTTCTGGTGTATACCAGGAAAACAAATATCCACTGTCAGGACTTAAACCCAGTTCCATCGGATCAGTAGGCCGAGCGCCCAACCACTCAGCTACCCAGGCCGTTCTTGCACGTACTGAATGTAAATAACTGTATATGGAATTTGACTGCACAGGAGTTTGGTAGATATTAATTAATGTCACAGGAGTTTCTTATCTTATATCTTATATCCTTCCCGTGCCGTTAAACGTCACATAGGGCTCGCAAAGTAGTTCGCCAATTTTTCCTGTCTTCGGCGAGTCTTTCAACCTCAACAAAGGATTTTATGCCTGTTAATTTGGCCTCTCTTAATAATGTCCTCTTCAGAGTTTCACGCGGTCTGGCTCTTTTTCTTCGGCCTGTTGTGTTCCACTTGATAGCTTGTTTTTGGGATTCTCTGATCATTTCTTCTCATCAAGTGACCAACATATGTCCATCTCCTTTTCCTGATCACCCATGAGACTGGTTGTTGCTCAGTCATCGGTCTTATCTCTGCATTGTTCTTGAATTCATTCCACTTGATGCCGAGTATTTTCCTTAGGCATTTGTTTTCAAAAGAGTCTAATTTCTTGTCTATTTCTTTAGATGTTTTCCAGCTTTCGCATGCATAAATGAGGGTGGATATTACATTTGAATTGAATAGTCTTAACTTTGTTTTTGTGCTTATAACTTTTGAATTCCATATGTTCTCAAGATTCTTAAAGATTGATGCTGCTTTTGCAATTCTGATCCCAACTTCCTTTCTAGTGTCGCCATTACGGTCTATGTAGCTGCCAAGGTGTGCAAATTGATTGACTTCTTCAAGATCTGTCCCTTCTATGTGTATTTTTCCATTTTGATTGAGAGGAATTTTCATTATTTTTGTTTTGTCCTTGTTAATTTCAAGTCCTATTTTGCTAGCCAGTGATGACAGACTGACTGTTTTTTCTTGTATGGAATTCACATTATTACTGATAAGAGTTATGTCATCAGCAAAATCAAGATCTTCTAGTTGGGTCCCATGTACCAAGTCATACAGAGGAGTTTGCTAGATATTAATTAATGTCACAGGAGTTTGGTAGATATTAATTAATGTCACAGGAGTTTGGTAGATATTAATTAATGTCACAGGAGTTTGGTAGATATTAATTAATGTCACAGGAGTTTGGAAAATATTAATTAATGTCACAGGAGTTTGGTATATATTAATTAATCTCACAGGAGTTTGGTAGATATTAATTAATGTCATAGGAGCTTCGCAGATATTAATTAACGTCACAGGCGAGATTCTTCGGATGCCGCGCGTGGAGTGAAACCTCTCGGCCAATGAAGAAAATGGGAAAAATGGACTAGGGTTGCCGTGCGGCCCCGATGTAAAAAGGTGACGGAAAGAAGTGAAGCTTAATCGGTATGTCCTGTGGTCTCGCGGCGAGAGCTATTCATACCACGGCACCTCTGCTCTAGGGGCCGGCTACGTCCGATATACACCCATACTGGTGAAATATACCTAAACCGGCTTAAACCAGGGGTGAAACTTGTTGGCTACGCATGTCACGGTACCTCCGCTCTATAGATCGGTCACGTCCCAAACCGGCTCAACCCAGGGGTAAAACTTACTAGTGGCGAAATTCGTCCTCCTGGACAAAAGCTCCGTCCTGGTCACAACTAGGAAGGGTAGCGGCCACGACCACAAAATGCTGAAGTCGGAGACACTGGACCAGTGCAGTCTAGACAGACAACCACCTCTCACCCGGCGGGGATGTTTGCGTATCCTAATCACGCTGAGGTTTTCCGGTCAGAAAGCCCAACTCTAGACTAAACTGGTGCAACGAAAACCACGGTGTCACGCAATCCCGCTTCTGAGATCCACAAAGAATACAGGCTCAAGCCGTGCGATACTCTGAACCTCTTGTGGTCCAGTCAGGGACCTCGTGTGGTCCTTTCGGAGACCACGGGACCTATCGAGGACCACAGGAGTAAATTCAAGAGGATCACAGGGCGGTCTTGTTGGTAGAAGCGAAAGAAGAAGAAGGTCACAGGAGACTGGCAGATATTAATTAATGTCACAGGAGTGTGGTAGATATTAATTAATGGCGAGAGCAACTGCTACATGCATGTAGGGAAAGTAACTGTTACATGTATGTAGGGAGAGTAACTGTTACATGTATGTCTTTCCTACATTCACCGTGAAGGTAAAAGTGAAATGTAATAGTTTTTGTTACTTCAGTTTTCTCACTTCATTTCTGTTATTTCGGTAATTAAGTTTGCTACAACCATAACATACTAGCCACCATTAAAAATGCACCACAAACTACTGCGAACTGTGAAATGTTTATGTATGTGAGCGAGTTCCAAGCTCAGAGAGCGTGTAAGTGTGGCAGTGAATGTGATGACATTTTCCTGGCGATGTGATGTTTACTTCACATTTGGCCCGCCGCTGGTAAAAAGTCAACTTTTCTTAATTCACTGCCTTATTAAATGTGGCATGACTCTGAAATTTGGCACACACGCATCAGCCAAGTTTGAGCAAGGAAAAAAGCCATCATCTGTTTCCATCGAAATGAAGTCTGTTGAAAAGTTTTTGTCATACCCAGATTGTTGCCACAAAACTGATGGCAAGCTCGTGGTATGCTTATCAGAGGAATGAAGACCAGAGATGTTGTCAGACATTTTCACTGTGATCATTCGACTGTAGCGAGGCTGAACCAGCGAGTTCAGGCACAAGGTCCCAGGCCTGGCCAACCTCATGTAACAACATCAGCTCAAGGCTGCCACATACTACTAGTACATCTGATCAGCTGTTTTTAGACAGCAGTTGAGACAGCAACTCGAACAGCAGCTAAGATAGCAACTCAGACGGTAACTGAGACAGCAACTCAGACAGCAGCTGAGACAGCAACTAAGATAGCAGCACACACACCTGGCACTCTACGACAGCATGAGACACTGAGACCAAGCCCACGCTGACGCCTCGGGGGGTGGGGGGAGTCGGTCACACGCGGGATTAGTGATCGTCTACGACTTGATGACAGAGAGCGGGAATTTTGTTCTTACACCTAAGTCAAACACCTGTTTATGGGGACCTTGTGAATTGTGTCACCTTTAAGAATACAGCAAGTTTGTCTCAGTGCATGTATGAGAAATGTGAAATCAGTGGCTTTATGTAACTTAAATCCAAGAGTTGTACACTTCTGGCTAAAAAAAAATAATTACATAAAGAAGTAATTAAATAAATAAAGTGGTGGGATTTCAACAGCTGATAGTATAAGCCTGTACTAACCAACGTTGAATGTCTGGAACTGAGAGAAAGGGCAGAATACCAGATGAACCTACGCGCCCAATTCTTCGTCCTTTGCAAATAAAGTTCATCCAATCAATCCAGTCTCTCACACACAACAAGAAAAGAAGAGATTAAGGATGAAAAGAAAAAAAAAACTACAAAAAAAGTAGATAATCAACACTCGGACAAGTAGCGTCCCCTGTCCCTTGTTCACAACCAAGGACTACCCGAACGTGACCTTCACATACAGGGGTCAAAGACTAATGGCCAGCGGAATCCCTGGGCAAACAAAATAGTCCCCGAGCTAAGTCGGAAAGTAAATTTGTGGGGACGGTACCTGGTGTGCGGCAATGAGTGGCATGTTCTGGTTGGCAGTGTTTGAGAACAGCCCTAGGATGAGGCCTGCGGCGGGGACAGAACAAACACGAAATCCTCCACGAGACAAATAACGATAGGTCTCAAAATGTAGGAAGTAGTTCTGTTTACTGCCCGCCATATTTGGCTGGAAACAAGGGAGAGAAGTCTGAAGGTAGTTCAATAATTGATACCCTACAGCAGTGTTTCTCAGAGTGGTTCTGGCTGTCGTCCCCTTTTCTCCCATGCCACATCTTCAAAGGCTCCTCCATCCCCCATGTGCTACTATACTTGAACATAGTGTTTCACACGGTAGACATACTGGCCGCTTGGTACTGTTATAAACCCATATTTCGGATTATCTACACTATGTTGTCTACATTATTGTATTATCTACACTATGTTGTCTACATTATCGTGTTATCTACACTATTTTGTCTACATTATCGTGTTATCTACACTATGTTGTCTACATTATCGTGTTATCTACACTATTTTGTCTACATTATCGTGTTATCTACACTATGTTGTCTACATTATCGTGTTATCTACACTATGTTGTCTACTTTATCGTATTATCTACACTAGGTTTTTTACATTATCGTGTTATCTACACTATGTTGTCTACTTTATCGTATTATCTACACTATGTTGTCTACATTATCGTATTATCTACACTATGTTGTCTATATTTCAGTTTTGCTTGTGGTGCTGCTGACATTTTGTTATGGACTCTCAGGAAAGATGCCGATGTGTTGGTGAAAAGGCGTAAAAAGACAATTCCGGCGAAAACAACAGAAATCTGTGGAACTTTACGGGATCTTAACAAACAGCGCTAAGTGACCTAGTTACACGCGGGGTTGCCGATCCAACCGCGTTCCGTAAGTCAGCAGAGACCTTTTACTTAGCAGTTCAAAATGTGGCCAGATGGGTGCTTGTTCTGTTGGATCCCCGGGTTCCACCCACACTTTATTTCTTCGTTCGTTCTCTGATGTATAAAGAGGATTGTAAGCAATTTTTTGGGGGGAGGCTAATCTTAAATATTTGGCTCCAGCACTATTTTAATATTGTCCTATACTCAGACAAGCCAACCCAGTCATGGTTCAGTCATGCTCAGTCATAGTTCAAGAATGCTCGGTCATGGTTTTGCCAGCGAAACCGACTCTACCAGAACAGAGACAGGAGCTACCGAGACTAGCCAGCCATAACTGGCCCAATAAGGGCACATAAATACCGGCAAGAGAAACGAGAGTGGGCCACCAGGTCAGATCTCTGGGAACCAGGTAATCGCGTCCATGAGATCACTTCTCTAGAAAACAGTTTAGCCTTGACCTTGAAATGAGATCTCAAGTGGAAGCAGAATCTTCTCTTAAGCCTCATTCTGTCTTTTCCTGAGGTTGTCCAGCCACCTCCTTCATCGGTGCCCTCTCATTCGTTCCTTTTCACTAAATTAGTGTCTTTTCTTGATGCTATCCATCCACTTCCCTCAGCTGATGCCCTTTCATCCAAATACTGTCCTTTTCTCATGCTGGTCATCCACCCACCCTATCGTTGGTGACCCGTCATCTGTTCCTGTCATCAAATTACCGTCTTCTCACAAGGTGAAAGCACTTTTGGGTTGAAATTTGTTTTGTTTCTCCTATTTAAGTTGCTCCACCAAAGGTTTCTTTCATTTTCTGCAGGGAAGAAGTGTGAGCCACATCTTGTGTTTATCACGGTTTACACAGCTGCCTCTGGTTTGCTTCCCTCACTCCACGCGCGTGTAAGCTCGTGCAGCTTCTGGAGGTAGGTACAGCAAGACCCGTGCTGCCAGCGAGCACACGGGCCGCAGTTGCGTCCCCTGGCAGGGAACGCGGAATGAGCTGTTTTAACACAGTTCTAGGCCCCGCTTCTCAGCTAGTGGCTCGTCCCCAAATAATTAGCCGGCCTGTGTTCTTACGTAGGGGGTAAGACAGTTTGAATCATCGCCAGCCAGCGGTTCTAAAAATATTGCTTAGGAAGGTCAAGGGTAGGAAATGTGGGCTGCATCACGCGAATTATGGAGTTAATAAGTTAACAGTATTATGTAGGTGAAATAATTATTACTCATAGTTTTATATTATTTTGTTACTATCGCTCTCATGTATCAGCTATGTGGGCTTGCTAGCCAGTCTTAAACCTGCCATCCGGGTTCTTTGTAGAAGAACGTTGCCCACCAAGAACTCTTTTTAAAAAAACAATAGTTATGCCCCTTGTAATGTTCTTGCTTCTGGTTATTGCCCCTTGTGATGTTCCTGCTTCTGGTTATGCCCCTTGTGATGTTCCTGCTTCTGGTTATGCCCATTGTAATGTTCCTGCTTCTGGTTATGCCCATTGTAATGTTCCTGCTTCTGGATATGCCCTTTGTGATGTCCTGCTTCTGGATATGTCCCTTGTGATGTCCTGCTTCTGGATATGCCCCTTGTGATGTTCTTGCTTCTGGTTATGCCCCTTGTGATGTTCCTGCTTCTGGTTATGCCCCTTGTGATGTTCATGCTTCTGGTTATGCCCCCTGTGATGTTCCTGCTTCTGGTTGAACGACTGGCCAACTCTGGCGGAAATAATCATTTCTGCATTTAGGATTACTGCATTCGGGGCCTCGTGGTTCGTAAGATGTCATTTGTGTTAAGAGTCATGAAGTAGGTTAGGAGTCATGAAGTAGGTTAGGAGTCATGAATTATGTTAGGAGTCATGAATCAGGTTATGTCTTATGAACTACATGAGGACTTTCACCTAAGTTAGGAGTCATAAACTAGGCGAGGAGTCGTAGACTAGGTGAAGAGTCATGAACCAAGGAGTCATGAACTAGGTTAGAAGTCGTGAATTAAGTGAAGAGTCAGGTGAGCACCAGGCAGAGATATTCCCCCCCCCCCTCGCTGGACTGCTCACTTCTACAGTCAGAGCAACGAGCTCTTGCGTGCTCAGAGTTGAGAACCGCCCCAGTGACTCACTCACATTCACACAGCAGTAGCCAGCCCCACTCCTGCTCCCTCTCCCACTCCCACCCGCATGATGAGTTCCACATTCATGTATGTCAGCGGAGTCGTAGACGCAAACTTGTTGTCACTTCCACGTTCAGGCTAAAGCAAGCGAGATGGGCACAGTTTAATAGAGATAGCAGCCCCCACAGCAGGAATCACATATGTTTTCCTTATCGCTGTTATCATCAATTTCTTCTCCCATAAAAAAGAGAATCTATTTTGGAAGATGGATCGGGCCTGAGAGTTGAGATATGTCTGTACGACAGGCAGGGAGAATTTAAATGTAAAAGTTTCTGGCTTGAGTAGCGGCGTCTGCAAGGTTTGTGTTAATGTTTGAGGGTGTCTTGTCTTTTTTTGTCTGTCTTTCCTCTTATTCTTCCTCCTCCTCCTTCTTATCTGCACAATTCTTCTTCTTATCTGCAATTCTTCTTCTTCTTTGCAGTTCTTCTTCTTCTTCTTTGCAGTTTTTCTTCTTCTTTTTTGCAGTTCTTCTTTGCAGTTCTTCTTCTTCTTCTTTGCAGTTCTTCTTCTTCTTCTTTGCAGTTCTTCTTCTTCTTAACTGCAATTCTTCTTCTCCTCCTCCTCCTCCTCATCTACCTGCAGCTCCGGTGTCAGTTGTTCCTGCGTAGAACTCGTTACATGTAGGCCAGCAGGGAAGCTCAGCCCGCCCGACCTGGTGTAGTCTTACAGCAGCTTCCCCACAAGACCAGGAGCAAAGTATTGCTCTCAGACCCACACACACACACAACCCTTTGACTTTCTGCACAGGGCAACCACGCAGCCAAGCTGGCACAACAGAACTACGCGCAGCCAGCAAAGAACACCAGATAGCACATCAAACCTCCCCGGGGTTACCAGTTACAGAACCCACTCAGACAACGGGCCTGACCAGACCCCAGACCCCTACAAGAGAAGATCTATGGCGACGATGAAAACCTGGGACGAACTGGCGCCATTTGAAAGAGAGATTGGCGTCGATGTCTGAGTGAACGACGGAGGAGAAGAAGTGAAGAGAGGGTAGTTTTTTTGTATGGTGTCACGTGACCAACCTGGTGCGTCTCTGTGAAAGAGGCGGCTGGCGAAAGTCCCACAGTTTGAAGTATCTGAGAGCATCCAGCTTTTGAACTACGCCATGCCCATGCAATGTATTTCTCCTTTGTAGGGGTTATCTCATCTTTCGGGGGCGGTGGTGTAGTTCTGTAGCTGAATGAGAGGGCGGTTAGCGGCCAACAGATGACCGCTTGCGTCATGACTAGCGAACCACAGAATGTCAAGGTCCTGCCCCTGGAAAGTGACAGTAATCTGGCCACGTGAATACAACGAGAAGACGAACCCGGGGCCCAAAATATACACCGAGCCGAGGTAGGATGTGTTGGACCTAAAGGCGCACATCTTCAACCCAGTGCAATCAATGCACTACTGATGACGAATGACGAAGGTCTGATCTTTAAAACCGCACCTCTCTTTTCGTATCCCTGCGTCTTAAGTTGTTAAAATAACTGACAGTCTCCGTCAGCTTTCCATCTAACGTCATCTCTCGTCTCTGTTTCGCCAATCTTCGCTACAAGCAAAACTTCACCACGGAAACCAAGTCGTTATCCGGCTCGTGTGCGCATGCGCGCGTGAATCTAGCGCGAGTTGGATAAACATAGCACGTGACTCGAGCCTGTTGTTTACCCAGGCGCATCTCAGATCAGCAGCAAATTTCCTCCAGGAAAATGAATCGCAGACGAAACGAAAGGGGGGAAAAAACATTTCGTGTCAATATTGACACAATATTGTGAATATTCCGTCAGTCAGCAAAAGTGTGTGTTTTCCTCTTCAGCTGCTCTGATTTGTAGACAAGACGCGTCGAAACCCCCCCCCCCCCCCCATTTTTCCCGTCAGTGTCATTGTCTGATTCTGCGTACATTCTCCGCCATGATTGTCCCCAGAATCGATGTGGATCTTTTAGCAGCATGCTCTAGCTGCTGAGAATAGATAATATTACTCTTGAGAATACGTCATCTTATTCTTGGCTGTATAGATTCTATCTTACAACTTTAGATTATCATCAAGAGATACTTTCTTTTCAATGACCTGCCTACCCACCCAGCCTGTCAAGGATTTCTTACCTGCTACCCTTGCTACCACCCAGTCTCTGCATACCTACTTATCTTACATGCCAAACTTGTTCTGTCTACCCACTCACCTGCTTACTCACCAGTTCTGTCTACCCACTCACCTGCTTACTCACCAGTTCTGTCTACCCACTCACCTGCTTACTCACCAGTTCTGTCTACCCACTCACCTGCTTACTCACCAGTTCTGTCTACCCACTCACCTGCTTACTCACCAGTTCTGTCTACCCACTCACCTGCTTACTCACCAGTTCTGTCTACCCACTCACCTGCTTACTCACCAGTCCTGCAAGCAACAACCTTCAGTAGCTGCCATCATGCCTACCTGCCTACATACTGTCTACGATACCTGCCTACCTGCCTACATACTGTCTACGCTACCTGCTAAGACTGATCCTACATACTTACCTATCCACAGATGCACCAGCCTATCTGACTTCAAGCCTACCTGTGTGCCAAACTATTTACCTGCCTATCTGTCTCTCAATCCACGTGCCTGCCCGTATGCCAGTCTGTCAATCCACCTGCCCGCCTGGCGTCTGTCTGACAATTCACCTGCCCGCCTGTATGCGAGTCTGTCAATCTACCTGCCCGCTTGTCTGTCCGTCAGTTCTCCTTCCCGCCTGCATGTCTGTTGTCTGTTGGTCATTTCACCTGCCCGCCTGTATGTCAGTCTGTCAATCCACCTACCTGAAGAAGTGAGGACTGTGCTCCTATATTTTTAAAAATGTAACAGTTATTTCTCTGATAAGAACTTGGCTCAGAAATGGCTCTCTCTCTCTCTCTCTCTCTCTCTCTCTCTCTCTCTCTCTCTCTCTCTCTCTCTCACAGGATTATCCAGCAAGTAGCCAAAGCGGTTCTCAAGCTTCTGTCAGAGAACAGCTACATTCAGGAATATGGGACGATGGAACCACATGGTTTGAACTCGTTATTCAGCCACACCTAACACTCTCCTCTTTCACATTCCCTCCCCACTAAGTTCCACTCCCTTCTCACTTGTTACACATAGTTCAGAACCTCAACACAGCATCATATTACAACCCCTCTACCCTAACTATAATCATAATCACATATTTCACCTTCTCCCTGCTAGAATACCATTGTATCACTCTCTCTCTCTCCCCTCCACGGTTTCCCCACCCACCACTCGCAGTTACGACCCACCTATCACACATCACAAGTCTCGATTTAAATACTCTCTACACTCCACCATGCGCATTTCTGACACACAGCGTCGGACAAGCCACAGTTTCCTACAAGTTACATCTATGTGCTCAATTCACTTTGTTTGATTTTGTTTAACACAGCATTCATGTGCAATCTATACTTTATCTCCTCTCTCTATTTCTTTGTCCTGTATGTTTCTGTATGATAAAGGCTCACACCGAAACGTCACAACTGTGTGATAGTTAAGTAATAAAGCTGCTCCTACTTTGTTTTCCTAGTTTATACATTTTGTTATCACAGTTTCGCTGCAGTGACTCTGTATATAGTTATATACTCATACAGTAATTATTGTGTTACTAGATATACACGAAAGTGAAAGAAAGATGCAACAGTTTTAGAGCAGAAACAAAGATAAAGATGTGGAGTAGTTTTACAGAACGAAAATAAAATACTGCTCATAAATTACTTCCGCGACCGAAAAAGTTTTGTGGCATTGTTCTCTTATGCAAATTATCGCCCTTTACGAGCTCCGACGTACTAATTATTTCCCTGTAAATGCCAAGGGGAAATAATTTATTCTGATGGAATGCGAACATTCCCAGGAACGATAACTCAGATCATGCTGGACGGATGACGCTGGAGTTAAATAAATAAACGAATACTACACTAAATAAATTCGAAAACTGTTTCCACAAATGCTCATTTTCAAGCCCCAACTTTTCCAAAGAAAATATTTTGAGAGTGAAAGGAATTGTGGGACCATGTCTGTGACGAAGTTCATCCCCAAAACGTGGAGTGGCGTATTTATACATCTGTGACGAACGTCAAAAGCCACGTGACAGACGTGCGCGGCCGGAACTCCACGGAAGATGTAGTGCCAGGCTGTGCATGATGCATGCTGGGAGTATCAAAGCCATCAGCAACACGACGTGCTGGCTTCTCCTGGGTTTCTGAGTGCCATCTTGGGCCTCATTTATGATGTTTGAACTGAGCCATACAAAAGAGGATTACGGCTTTCTGCTGCTTCGCCACTTCGGCTTTCTGCTTTCAGCTAATATATTCTTTTTTTTTTTTACATTGCAGACAGAAACTTTTTCTTTTCCTCTTGTCATACAAAATATTCCATCCAAGCCAGGTTGATGAAATCTTGTTCAGTCTGTGTCATCATTTCGCTGGAACTTCTCTCGTGGTCGCCTCGTACATCCTCAGCTTTGGCCTCTTTGCCTTCTGTTATTTTCTCGTTATCTTCTAAGTCTTCTGTTATTTTCCTGTCCAATAAATGACCTCTGTTCCCCAGTGCTCTCTGTCATTGTTTTCCCTTCAGTCCTGCTGTTTTCCTGCAATTTTTTCTCTCTTCCGTTATTTTTCTGTAGATTTCTACTCTCCCTGTTATTTGCCTGTACCTGCTGTTCCGTTATTTTCCTGCAACTTTTCTTTCTCTCTCTCTCTCTCTCACACACACACTCTCTCTCTCTCTCTCTTTCTCTCTCTCTCTCTTATGTGCTTTAACTTTCTGTTACTTTCATGTGATTTTCTATATTCTGTTATTTTTCTGTCAATTTGTCTTTTTTTTTTTTTGTTACTTCTACAAAATCATAAAGGCGCATTATTTTATACAAAATAATGTAGCACACAAAAGTAAAGACACACAAATGAACACAAGGATCAGGACCAGGACAAGCGATGGACTGAAGGTAACTGATATGACTGTTATAACCAAGACATGATGGAAGGTTCGAGCTCGAGCCAGAAGGATTTCTGTCTCCAGTACGTGCCTTCGGGAACAATTACGATGATGATGATGATGATGATGATGATGATGATGATGATGATGATGATGATAAAACAAACTACAAAGCGTCACCCTACCATGTCACAGAATCAAGTCAGAATGCTGACACAGTGCTCACATCTTCCTTCATCTGCCCCCTCAAGTCAGGCTGATGTGACCAGCATGGCTGCTCTTCCTTCATCTGTCCTCTCAAGTCAGGCTGATGTGACCAGCATGGCTGCTCTTCCTTCATCTGCCCCCTCAAGTCAGGCTGATGTGACCAGCATGGCTGCTCTTCCTTCATCTGCCCCCTCAAGTCAGGCTGATGTGACCAGCATGGCTGCTCTTCCTTCATCTGCCCCCTCAAGTCAGGCTGATGTGACCAGCATGGCTGCTCTTCCTTCATCTGCCCCCTCAAGTCAGGCTGATGTGACTAGCATGGCTGCTCTTCCTTCATCTGTCCTCTCAAGTCAGGCTGATGTGACCAGCATGGCTGCTCTTCCTTCATCTGCCCCCTCAAGTCAGGCTGATGTGACCAGCATGGCTGCTGCTCTTTCATCTGTCCCCTCAAGTCAGGCTGATGTGACCAGCATGGCTGCTCTTCCTTCATCAGGATGCAGGTACCCATTTCTACAGCACGTGACTGGGATGCATCCGATCAAATCTCAACCACCCACCTTCGCGTGGGAAACGAACCCACTACCTACTGAGCAACTCACACTCCATCCATCCATCCTCTTGTCAGCCATCAGTTATGATCTTGCCGAGCTAGGACGCCCTGTGGCGTCTTATAAACAAACTCTCTCCACTTCTCACGGTCTGCGGCCAGCTTTTGTACCGTGCTGCAAGATGCTCACTTCCACTTCTACAGTTGTCCGCCAGTTAGTCTTTGCTCGTCCTCTCCTTCTTTTTCCCTCTCGTGGCTGTTTTAGCGATGTTGGTGAGGTCCTTCGGAGCACGTGACCAATCCATTTCCATTCTTTCTTTTTCTATTTTAACAAGCACATCTTCTATTCCACACACATCACGAAGTTAGTTATTATCTGTGGCCAGTAAACATAACTAACTAATAACGGAGATGTGAGGGAAATTAAGTAAAACAACTAAAGAATCTGTGGGGAGGAACAGACAGAACTACAAAAATAAGATTTTTAAGGGCATGCATCTTTCCCATCGCGACATATGCCTGTGAGACCTGGACACTTAACAAAACAGCTGAGAAACACATAAATGCCTTTGAATGTAAATGCTACAGAAGAGTTCTTCAAATACCATGGACATAAAAAGAAAAAAATATATCCATACTACAAGAACTTAATATTGAAGAAGGTTGGCTAGTAAAGAGGATTAAAGAGAGAAAACTTATTTTGGACACATTCAACGTCATGATAATCTAGAGAAGACCGTCTTGGAAGGATACATAATGGGGAAAAAAGAAAGAGAGGAAGATCAAGGCGAAGATGGCTGCAAGACATTGTTGATAATCTGCAAATTGATGCATCAGCAGCAGGCCATCTTGCTCACAACCGGGAGGCCTACACGAGGCAAATTTCCGCAAGGGACATGCAAATGACTGACTGGGCCAGTAAATATTTAACATATTTCTTATGTAGGTTATGTGAAATGATGATAATTTGCCCATTTTATTTCCTGTTGTTCTCCGTCATTCTGCTCCATAGAGGAGTATGTATAATAATGTTTAGATGTGAACTATCATAATATTGAAGAAGATGAAGTCGAAGTTCTTTGTTCTTTTGACATCGAGGTCTCACACGCATTACCACATTCACTAGTCCACAGCGAGTCACATGAAATGTTCATTGCATTATTTAATCCTGATATATTAAGGTATTAGATTCATCAGTTGGTAACATCAATTGTACTAAGACGTAATATGACATAATCTTCGTTAGTTTCGTCACTGAAGCACATAATCATTTGTTAACAATATTAAACTCTTATCATATTCTACATGCTGTATTTCGTCAATGTTTTCAACTTCAAAATACTCTGCACATGATACGAGGACAATTCTAAACTCTGTACTATATTAGATCCGTCGCACGTGGTCAACTAATTCCTCGTCTAAATCACTTTACTCAAAGTTTCAAAGTAACAGATCTTCATAATCACTTGAACCCACTGAAACACATCATCAGTCTAACACTACTTATGATTCTATATGCCTCCTCCTCTTTCTTCTATTGTCCGTCCTTCTGTTCTCTTGTCTGTCCTCTGATCTCTTCTGACAGTCTTCCTCTGCCCTCTGAATCGACCTTCGTTTACTCACCGTCTTTGGTTGGTCGATCCCCTACTAGATCGTCCCTCTCTGTCTGCTATTCTTCTTCGATCGTCTGATTGTCCGTCATTCAAACTGCCCCGTGACTTATGTGTGGTAAGTCAATTGTCCAACAGGCCACGCCTCTAAATATTTAATTGGTCAGCTGGCCGAGTTGGTCACTCCTTTATTTCAAAACCGTGTGGAATAGCATCCTCAGATTAGTAAGCCAATACGCGCCATACGTTTCAGTCTGTGTCAACTCCGTCTATACAATTGCTATTTACATAAGTCATTATTTTGCTCTTTCATGTCGGAGGTTTTATTGTGTCCTCGCTTTTCATTGCGTCTGTTTCTTTTATTCGTCTTTTCTATTCTGTTTACAAGTGTCAGCATCCAGTCATACAGTAACAAGGAAGTTTGTTTTTCTACCTTGCTCTAATTTTTCTATTTACTTTTTCTGTTGCTATTAGATGTTACTATTATGCCTACAATATATTCATAATCATATTCATTAATACTAATAATAATAATGATAACTATAACAATCACTTAAAAGGCCATACTACATTTGGATAACACATAACTTTGGTACAATTTTATTTTGGTTCTAGTACTGTACTGAGAGAAGGGACATTATGACAGTGCTCAGAGACAAGGGGTACACATGGAAGGAAGCAGAGAATAATTCCAAGAACAGGAATGGCTGGAGAGCCTTTATCAATGGTCTGTGCTCTCAAGGGAGTGAAAGGCAATAATGATGATGATGACTGTATTTGCAGGACTTCCATGTGTGTCCAAGATTAATGAAAACTATTCTTGCTTTATTTATTCTAATCTGTATGTCTTTATTTGTTCCTCCATCCCGTGTTAGTACGCTGCCAAGGTATGTGGAGGTATCTGTTTCTGTTGGGTTTTGGTCATTCATTTTAACTGCTGCCTGGTTTCCTGTCATTAGTTTAATTATTTATATTGATGTTCAGCCCCACGTGTCTGCTGATTGTCTCTGGAGTGCTTGTTTTCTTCTGTATGTGGGAGTGAGTATGTGCTAATAGTGCCTGTTTCTCCTGTATGTGGGAGTGAGTATGTGCTAAGAGTGCTTGTTTTCTCCTGTATGTGGGGGTATGTGCTAAGAGCTCTTGTTTTCTCCTGTATGTGGGGGTATGTGCTAAGAGCTCTTGTTTTCTCCTGTATGTGGGGGTGATTATGTGCTAATAGAACGAATTCCAGCAGAGGTTCACATTCTCTGGATAATCTTAAAAGATTAAGTTTCCAGCACGGCCAGCACCGAGCCAGAGATAAGTCCCGATCTTCTGCCACGTCTGCTATCTCTTCTTTAAGAAGTTGTGACGTGTGCTTTAAGAACCGAAATGGAACAGCAGCACCTGGTACATACCTCCATCTGACACTTAAGCTAGGTTAACTTATCGGTAGCCGGGTAGACACACCTGTGAACTGATAGTCATTAACAAGGTTGTTTCCCCGCTAACTAGATTCCTGCACTGGTAACCAAGGAGACCAGTTTTGTTTTGTGTGAGAGAGAGGCCGATAACATGGCAGATGTGCCAGGAGCGAGGTATGTGTGTCAGAAATGTGACCCGGGTTCGTCACTCACCTGAATCCGGCAGTTCATTCAAGAACCCGGCAGTTCATTCAAGAACCCGGCAGTTCATTCAAGAACCCGGTCATTATACATTTAACCAATAAACATGACGTTATATAAATAACCAGGCAATTCATGCTGTAAACAAGTAATTCAACTTATAACCCACGCGCAAAGATAAAAGTAGCCAGGTAACAACCAGACAGCAGGCAAATAAACAAGTAACCAGGGAGTTCACTGGGTAACTGTGCGATTCAGTTAATAACCAGGATATTACACAAATAACAGGTAACCAGCAAGAATACAGGCTCAAGATCTGCGATACTCTGAACCTTTTGTGGTCCTCTCGGACCACGGGACCTATCGAGGACCACAGGTGTAAATTCAGTAGGACCACAGGGCGGTCTTGGTGGCAGAAGCGAACGAAGAAGAGGAGATAACCAACAAAATTACATAACTATTCAACCACTTCATTCGGTATTTTGACAGTATATACAAATCACTCGTACATCAACCGGTAAGCAAAACTGGCAAAACGAAAAACAGACACAAAAATAAAGTGGCGGTTTCTAGAACAGCAGAGAATGTTTGTAGGCGAACAACGCCTAGAACACGGACACGAGTGGAACACAGACAATGCGTAAGAACACAGACAAGGAGTAGAAAACAGACAATGAGTAGAAAACAATGAGTAGAAAACAGACAAGGAGTAGAAAACAGACAAAGAGTAGAAAACAGACAATGAGTAGAAAACAGATAATGAGTAGAAAACAGACAAGGAGTAGAAAACAGACAATGATTAGAAAACAGACAATGAGCAGAACACAGATAAGGAGTAGAATACAGACAATGAGCAGAACACAGACAATGAGCAGAACACAGATAAGGAGTAGAACGCAGACAATGAGTAGAACACAGACAAGGCGTAGAACACAGACAAGGCGTAGAACACAGACAAATATTAGGTCCCCATTCGTGTCTAATAAGACTTCTAAATAATACAAATCTGTTCTTTTTTTTTTTAAAAGCCAGGTCACGTGATTTGAAGTCAGAGGAAAGTCCACAATTTCGGCATCGAAATCTGGAGATCCTTGAGGTCAAAGGTCAAGAAAAGGAGACTGGGTAGGACAGAAGACAGCTAAACTCCAGTGACAGGACTGGCAGAAACAAAACAAAACAAAAACTTGATACGGGGAAGGTATGAGTGGAAAATTGTGTTGTTGTTTTTTTCCTCACAAGAAAAGAAAGAGGAAAAGAGGTGTCAACTGCTTAGTGCTGTGTGCATTTTAAATGTTTGTGCTGCTACGTAGATTCCATTACAGGCTGTCTGTCATCCACAGCATCAGCAGTAATAACCCGGTCAAATGCCAGAAAATGTAATCCCTGCAAGATTATGCAGGAGAATGTGATTCCTGCAAGATTATGCAAGAGAATGTGATTCTTGCAAGACTATGCAGGAGAATGTGATTCCTGCAAGATTATGCAGGAGAATGTGATTCCTGCAACATTATGCAGGAGAATGTGATTCTTGCAAGATTATGCAGAAGAATGTGATTCCTGCAACATTATGCAGGAGAATGTGATTCCTGCAGCATTATGCAGGAGAATGTGATTCCTGCAGCATTATGCAGGAGAATGTGATTCGTACAAAATATCTGCAGGCCCCGAAAGCGCAGGCATACCAGTCGTACACCGCTGATCAGGCTGCTGTGCCAAGGATGCAGCTTGGCACCACTATCGCCGTGTAGAAGCAGGGGGTGAGAATTGGAGACCACTGGCTTTGATGATACTGTAAGTCTTCTACTGAACTTAATAATGTGACATTTCCCATGCGTTGGGTCTACTCCCAGCATGGCCACAGAATGATGAAAGCCGCATATATACAGGGTTGGCGGGCCGTAGGTGTGACATATCCGCACTTCCCGAAAATAAAACTAAATTAGTTGTCAAACAGAGCCTCATAAATCTGTTTGATTACCCCAATTTTCCATCATTCTGGGGAGAGAGAGAGAGTGAGGCGAATTAAAAGTCTGTTTGATTACACCAAAATTCCAACATTCTGGGGAGGGGGAGAAGCGAATTCAAAGTCTGCTTAAGCCTGGCACAAAATCTGAAAAACTAGGATTCAATAGTGAAGAAAACTCCCTGGCGAAATCAGCGTCGGTGAGCTAAGACTGAAAAACAACGAAACAATCTACCCAGAGCCATGCGACTGGAATTTCGGAGGGATTCATTAGTCAAAATTCCCAGACATTGAGTCTCTCTGGTGAGTCCCCACGGGGCTGTCTTGTAGAATTGTTGGTCCTGGTCTGAGCACAATAGGGAACTTGGGAGGGAGTTCTTGTCTGAAGAAAGTTTGTCTTTTTTTTTCTGTAACAGATTTTGTCGAAGTTTGTATCAAAAAAACGTTTCTTCTCAAACATTACCCGCGCCTCTTTAGTGATTGTTAAATTTACGATGATTAAGTGTGAAAACTTACTGACGGTGTAAGAATGCCACCCAAGAGGGTGACGGCTGGATGACATGTAAATGGATCAAAGACGGTCTACGCGTAGGAAGGTGGCCAGTAAAGAGAGACAGAGATGGATGATGATGATGATGATGATTATGATGATGATGATGATTGTTTCTAAGGGTCAGAAGCTACAGAGAATAAAAATAATCATTCTCTCTCCCTCTCTTTCTCTCTCTCTCTCTCTCTCTCTCTTTCTCTCTCGTACCTCTACCACTCTAACTAAACACAACTGGACCACACCTTCCCACTAATATTCCTGTGACTTATGTCAAAATAAGAAAACAGGGAATCCTTTAAAAAAAAAACACCAGGGAATCCTTACAAACTTACCAGAAAATCCGAAATTGCCTGATTTAATTTTTTTCCCTTCTTATTCTCCTTCTGGCAGGCAACAGGCAACCCACCTGCCAGACAAACCTGCCACGACTGAATACAAACCTTTGATGTTCCTTATCGACAAATTTTAACAGAAATTACCCTCACAGATGTGGACTTCGAGGTGGGGGGGGGGGGGGGGGGCAGAGACAGCCCCCAAACTGGAAAATGAGAACTGGAATTTAAACAAAAAATGAACTTCCGACTCAATGGCAGAAGTTTCTTCATAAAACTCTGACATCTGTGACAAATGAACCAGGCTTCTACAGAATTCTTTTTTTTTTTAATGGGGTTGCTCACTTCTAGGGCCTTTCCTTTATCTCCTCGCGAAAAGAAAATGGACCAAGTTTGACAACTGGCAATAACATGTCATCTTACGCCAGATCCTTGACATCTACATGTCACTTGTAATAGGCGACGGTAATCCTGAAAACAGGCTCATAAGGCCGTATCAAAACTGGTAAAAAGCTTCCTTCTGGCACTCTCATCACTGGCTCAAGCAGGATTCCACAGGTCAGCTGAAGATATCTGCGGTGATTTTCGGATAATCCGGTAATGGAATAACGGCCACCGAAAAAAACCCCCACGGAGGGAAAGAAGGAAAACTTAACTCAGTCCCAACTTTACCATCACAGAACATGTTTCATAAATTAAGCCAGGGGTTCTCAACCTGTCACGTCCAGGGACATACAACATAAATATAACATCCTGTGCCATGAACGATTGTCTCTGATGACAGCGCTGGACCACTTAACAACACTCTGAGGACCTTTTGTGGCCAACGGGCCACAGGTTAAGAGCTACACAATTAAGGTATTCATTTAAAGTTAGTCAAAAAATGTTTGAGTTTGCCCCTTTCACATTGGAAGCAGTCTCAATTATATCGGATTGATATTTTTTTAAACATATCCCGTTTTACCATTACACCGTTAGTATAAAGTGTTCTTTTGTGTGCCCCGCCCTGAGAATAAATATTTTTTTACGCGAGATATAGAGTTGCAGGCTACCCGTTATAAGAGGAATAGGTTACCCGCTATAAGAGGAGCAGGCTAATTGCTATAAGAGGAATAGGCTACCCGCTATAAGAGAAGAATAACAGACTACCTGCTATAAGAGGAATAGGCTACCTGCTATAAGAGTAGTAGGCTACCCGCTTGAGAGTAATAAGCTACCCCCTATGAGTAGCAGGCTACCCGCTATAAGAGGAATAGGCTGTCCGCTATAAGAGAAATAGGCTGTCCGCTATAAGAGAAATAGGCTGTCCGCTATAAGAGGAATAGGCTACCCGCTATAAGAGAAGAATAACAGACTACCTGCTATAAGAGGAATAGGCTACCTGCTATAAGAGTAGTAGGCTACCCGCTTGAGAGTAATAAGCTACCCCCTATGAGTAGCAGGCTACCTGCTACAAGGGGAATAGGCTGTCCGCTATAAGAAGAAAAGACTGTTACAAGTCTAACAATCACTGGAAAACTTGAAGGAAAAAAGATCTGGTCTAGCTACCCAAGTGAGATAGCACACCTAAAGCAGCAGACCTGTACTGAAATACCAAGGATCAGATACTACAAGGAAGCATGATCGTCAACTTTTATCAGTACAGCATCTGATGACTGAAGAAAGACCGATGACATTAACAAAAGATGTAAAAACAAAATGAAATCATCTTTTTAGAAAACTGAATTAATCTAAGGAAAAACCGAAGCACAAAACCATAAAAGACGACAAAAAGCAAGAAAGCAGGTTTCTAGAAAGATTCAAATGTGGAGTGTAGGACAGCATTCAGTCATCCAATCAGCGTTAGAATTCAACTAACCAATCATAAGAGTTCAGCCAGCTCATCTCTATTTATAGATCAATAACGGCAACTCCGCGTTCAACATAGAAAAGACAATGACAATATTAGACTTGCAAATCCTTGCACAGAATTTAACCAACAAGATTTGAAAAGAATTAACAACTTTTAAAAGTGTTTTGTGTAACCTTAACAAATTATGTTCTAGTGTGGACACCCATACGCGTAGATTTGTTCAGATAACAGAAGTCTCTGCTCTGAATGTATGGAAAGAGATTCCAGCCAAACAAGTGAGACTTGAACCTGGGGCCTTTTTGTTCATTAGCGGAACGTTCTATCAACTAAGCTGTTCACACTATCCAGAAGCCCCATCGAGAGTGAAAGTTAAACAACAGCTTTCCACTTCAAATGAAAGTCCAGACAGGCCTATCGTGAAGACGTCACTTCCAGCCTGGCAAGTCACGCAATGAAAGTGAAAATACTTAACATTGCTAATTTACGCACAAAACGTTTATCTTTAACACTGGGAAAGCGACATTTTAAAATGATCAATCAAAGGCATCATTCAAAGTCTGCCATGCGCCTGCAAACCAGAATTGAAGTCTGATTATCTGTCTTATTTTGTAACGGAGGGGAGGGGAGGGGTGTGGGATTATCTGCTTTATCCTGGCAAATGTGGCCAGAGAGAAGTAATACCAAAAATTTGAGCTCGACTAAAATGCGATTTTTAAACTGTCAGACAGTCTCAATCCCAAACTGGCAAATGACCGTGATTGAGGAAATGAAATACAAGGCTAGAAAAAGCAACCCATGCCAGGAGGCATGTGCACAACGTTACCTACAATTTGGCTGAAAATTTCCAAACTGGCATGCAGGAAACGATGAACTCCAACATACAACAGAAGCCAAATTGTGGCTAATAAATATTATGAACTACCTTCTTCTGCGTTCTCTACTGCTTTTAAGTGCAGTTATCAATAGATGTTTGTTGTTAAGGGCTGTTATCTGCAAGGTAGAGATTACATTTTATCGTGCTCAAGTGTCTCGTAAAAACGTTTAATGCTCAAAAGTTATTCCCAAGTCCAGCGGTTTTCAAACTGGGGTTTCCGAAAGATCATGTGAGATCTGCAAGTAATAAGTTTAGATCAGCGACTGACAAACAGTATACCGAGACACAGTAATGTCCCGCGCCGGGTTCAAAGGTGTGCCGGTGAGGTTTTGGAAAAGAGTTTAAAATAACCGGTTTTATCATCATCATCATCAGGTGCCGTGCCGACTGGCGTTGGCTATTATGCTTCTCCAGAGTACATGATCTTTCATGCAGGCCATCAGTTCAGTTGGTGATCTCCTCTCACACCACCCCGTCAGACTGTACAGTATCATTTCTCTTGGTCTTCCTCTTGATCTTCTTCCTTCTATTTTTCCCTGTTGTTATAATATTTTCAATGCCCCCTCTTCTCATTGCATGTCCTATGAAAGTACATTGTCTCTCTCTTATCTCTTTGACAAGGTTTTTTTGTCTCTCCAGCTCTTCTCATACATTCTCCATTAGTTATTTTTGCTGTCCAGGGGATTCGCAACATTCTTCTAATAAACCACATTTCTGCTGCTTCCAATGATTTTTGTGCAGACTTGCCTATTGTCCATGATTCACTTCCATATAACAAGATAGGTTCAATATAGCATTTTAGGACTCGTTTTCTAACATTCATTGATAAAGATGTGTTAGCTAATATGTTTCTCATTCTCTGAAATGCAGTCTTTGCTTGGCCTATTCTGTTCCTAATTTCTGTTCTGCATTTCCCATCTGAAGTTATTACTGCTCCAAGGTATTTGAATTTCTGCACCTGCTTTAGAATGGTTCCATTTAATTTAATACTGCATGCTAGTGGATTCTGTTTCTTAGATATAACCATAGTCTCTGTCTTTTTGATGTTCAAAGTAAGGCCTTTCTGTTCACTTTCTTTGGCCACTTTATCCAAGAGATTTTGCAGGTCCTGTTGGTTCTCAGCTATCAGTACTGTGTCGTCAGCATACCGAAGGTTGTTAATATTGTATCCTCCAATTTTTATGCCTGGTTCTGTGATGATCGTTCTTAGAATATTCTCGGTGTACAGAGAAAAAAGGTCTGGAGATAGTACACATCCTTGTCGCACCCCTTGTTTTATAGGTTGATATTTTCCAGTTCTATTTTCAACTCGAATTGCTGCTTCTTGCTGCCTGTATAGATGTTTTACAATCCTCAGATCTTTGCCATCTATATTGATGTCTTCAAGCATTTTAATAATTTCATTATTTTTCACCTTGTTGAATGCCTTGGTGTAATCAATGAAGCATAAGTAGAGATCTTTCTGTACTTCTAAAGCTCTTTCTATTAGTGTTTGTAAAGCATAAATGGCATTGTGTGTTCCCTTTCCTTCAACAAATCCAAACTGTTCATCTGCTATTTCCATTTTTATCTTTTTCCTTGTTCTTCTCATAATTATTCTCAGAAGTAGCTTCGTTATGTGACATGAGAGGCTGATAGTCCGGTGGTCATCACATTCCTTTGCACCTGGTTTCTTTGGTTTTAGCTGGTTTTAAATGGCATAATCTCCCAGTAAAATTTGGCTTTCCCTGGCAACACCTCTCACTGTTCAGTTTGTGCTTTGAGATTGAGAGTCTCTAAAATAGATAATAAAATTTGTTATTTGAGTACAACACAACCAGTACATGCCAACTAAGTTCTCATCGTATGAATATTCCAACGGTTTCTGTAGGAGGTAGCGAGGGACCGGTGGAAGAGGTTGTGGCAAGTAACAGCTGGCTTCAGGATCTGCTATCCGCGATAGGTCAGTTAGACCTGACCTAGTTTGTGATTGGACAACTACAGCTAGACAGCCATCTTGTTGAGATATCTGGCTCCGTGAGCTTTTTTTTTTTTAATGAATTTTAGAACATGTCTCACAGTCTGAGTGTGCTAGATGATTTAACATCATACGGGACCCACGACAATAAGAAGTTGAGAACCTCTCATGTATAGAGAGATTAAAGGTGATGTGTGTATAGAGATTAAAGGTGATGTGTGTATAGAGATTAAAGGTGATGTGTGTATAGAGATTAAAGGTGATGTGTGTAGAGAGATTAAAGGTGATGTGTGTATAGAGATTAAAGGTGATGTGTGTAGAGAGATTACAACATGTCTTGGAATGTGAAGGTTGTGTTGTGAGGAAGTGCTGTACAGACTACAACACGGAAAATCTGTTCAGAATTTGCCAAAACTGAAAAAAAAACCCGAGGTTTCCAGGCAGTAAAGTGACACTGCACAATGTTATAAAGTGACACTGCACAATGTTATAAAGTGACACAGCACAATGCTGTAAAGTGACACAGCACAATGCTGTAAAGTGACACAGCACAATGTTATAAAGTGACACAGCACAATGTTATAAAGTGACACAGCACACTGTTATAAAGTGACACAGCACAATGTTATAAAGTGACACAGCACAATGTTATAAAGTGACACAGCACAATGCTGTAAAGTGACACAGCACAATGTTATAAAATGATACTGCACAATGTTATAAAGTGACACTGCACAATGTTATAAAGTGACACAGCACAATGCTGTAAAGTGACACAGCACAATGATATAAAGTGACGCAGCACAATGCTGTAAAGTGACACAGCACAATGCTGTAAAGTGACACAGCACAACGTTGTATGTTGAGCCTGAAAATGTGTACACAGAAGCACTTTAGACCTACCAGGGAGAGAGACAAGAGTAAGAGAGAATCTGGGGAACTAGTCATGTAAGGCGACCGCGCTACCAGCTCGGCCCTAAAACAAGACAAAGGCTTGCATGTCGAACCGATGATGAAAAAAAAAATCTGATTAGAACATCCTCATTTGTTCTGGTTGTTCTTTCCCAGATTTTATACCCACCTTCAGAACATAAAATGCAGGCCATTTTTTTCCCCCCGAGAAAACACACTTTTTTTTTTTTAGGTCTAGAAACTGCCAAATCGGGACACACGCGACAGAATATAATACATCACTCCAGGTTTTTTACTTTGTTAAATTGTAACATTTTCCATTCTTTACTTCTAGCATTCTTTTCTTTTCCTTTCCTTTGTCTTCCTTGTCAAGAAAACAAGGACACCGATGGTTGTTTCTGTGTTACAGGAGAGAGTCGGACAGAGAGATTCCGCGTTCACTGGACACATCATGACGTCTGGAGGACTTGGTGACATCATAACAACAGGAAAAATAAAGGGGAGGAGAGGCGGAGGAAAGCCAAGAGAGAAGATTATGGATAGTTTAATCAGTGGTTCTCATATTTTCTGGCTGCTTCCCCTCCTCTGCTTCTTCTTCTTCGTCTGCATTCGAGGTTGTTGGTCACATCAGATCCTGATCCCTAGCGACATGGCAAAGCCCGCAGTCCTCTCTAGATCCTGACAGGAGCCCCAAAAGGTCCCCCCCGACCCCCCCCCCCCCAAGCTTGCGTCCTCTGGCCAAGTATCCTTTGCCTCTAAGGTCACATCCCGTGAGGTGTCTCTTCCCCCACCCCCTAACTTTTTTCACAAATTCTGAGGCTGCCTGTCCATACCTTTTCCCTCGCCGCCCTGCCTTCCCCCTCTCCCCTCCGCTATCGGGGAATTTACCAATGTACCCCCCTCCCCCCCTACTGCCCGAATCTCACCGATGCACGGTCCCCCACCCAAACCACAGAGTGGGGGTAGTGGTATGGTGGTGGGGCGGCATCGCCTACCTTAGAGATCACTAATATAAAACAACGGCCTGATAGAACTTGAGATGACAGGAAGATGTAGAGAACCAACACTCCCCTAACACCTACTGACACGGCACTTGATGATGATGATGATGATGATGAGCTTGTCTGGCAATGATTTAGTTCTCTAAAATATGGCTCGCATTTCTCCAACATCCGGTTCGCGTTGGAATCATGCGTCGATTATCCATAGTGACACGCCAGAGCTGCCCAAGACCATATCCGCCTTCCTCGTGGCGGTCCTAGTACGGAGCTGATGAGCTCCTTGAACCTGACAAAGTTCACATCATGATGAACTTGGGTCCCCGGGTCGTCAAAGCATCTGTTACCAATCTTGCGCTTCAGGAACATGAGTTGGTTTGTTCTTGGAAGAGCTGGCAAAGAACACGCGATTATATTTTCCTGGTTTTTCTACCAATTACATGTTCTACACAGATGTATGTTGCCCCCAGTCTATGTTCTAAACACTTGTATGTTCTCCCCACTATATGCTCTAAACACTTGTATGTTCTCCCCACTATATGCTCTAAACACTTGTATGTTCTCCCCACTATATGCTCTAAACACTTGTATGTTCTCCCCACTATATGCTCTAAACACTTGTATGTTCTCCCCACTATATGCTCTAAACACTTGTATGTTCTCCCCACTATATGCTCTAAACACTTGTATGTTCTCCCCACTATATGCTCTAAACACTTGTATGTTCTCCCCACTATATGCTCTAAACACTTGTATGTTCTCCCCACTATATGCTCTAAACACTTGTATGTTCTCCCCACTATATGCTCTAAACACTTGTATGTGGCCCCCACTATATGCTCTAAACACTTGTATGTACTCAATATTTCTGTCATATTTTGTATCATCATAACATAATTCTCATGTCACTTCAGAACTATGAGAGACACTTCAGAACTATGAGACTCACTTCAGAACTATGATAGTCACTTCAGAGCTATGAGACTCGCTTCAGAGCTATGAGACTCACTTCAGAGCTATGAGACTCACTTCAGAACTATGAGACTCACTTCAGAACTATGGGAGTCACTTCAGAGCTATGAGAGACTCACTTCAGAACTGTGAGACTCACTTCACAACTATGAGACTCACTTCACAACTATGAGACTCACTTCACAACTATGAGACTCACTTCAGAACTGTTCTCCTGTTTTATAGCCTGTCTTTCCCTTCTCTCCCCCCCCCCCCCCGCCCCCCATACAACAAAAATGTTTTCCCTTCTTGTAAGTCCAACATTTGCTGGGCAGCGTTTGCCTGTGACCCCCAGTGTCAAGCAACAAATGATCTCGCCAGCGTTACGGGTCATTGCTCACTTGGGGGGGGGGGGGGGGGGGAAGAGAGAGAATGTCGCTCTGAAGGTCCGATAGGTCGACCAGGAATGTCAGCTGAGGCGTGAACTCTGACCCATGAATATAATTATTAGGGAGGGCTACCTGGACGATGACGTGAACTTATCACTGACATTTCAGCACGCGCCAGGCGCGTGACGGGCGATGCACTCCCAGCGAGCTATCTAGCGCTGAAAATGTCAGAACACGAGAACAGAGGTTCAGGTTTGCGTGTATGAAATAAGCCTCACGTTCACCTGCGGCAGTTACCTGGCGCGCGTACCTGCTGAAAACAAAGACATCTGCCAGGTAATTGTAAACATGACCTCCTTGCAGAAACTGTGACTCACGGCGTCATTATTATCATCGTCAGCTGTCTTGTTGCTGACCTCCGGTCTATGTCGTCTTTGAGCTCCTGTCTATTTTCTTGTTGACTTCCAGTCTATCTTGTTGTTGACCTCCAGTCTATTTTCTTGTTGTCCTTCAGTCTATCTTCTTGTTGACCTCCAGTCTATCTTGCTGATGACCTTCAGTCTATCTTCTTGTTGACCCCCAGTCTATCTTGCTGATGACCTCCAGTCTATCTTCTCGTTGACCTTCAGTCTATCTTGCTGATGACCTCCAGTCTATCTTCTCGTTGACCTTCAGTCTATCTTGCTGATGACCTCCAGTCTATCTTCTCGTTGACCTTCAGTCTATCTTGCTGATGACCTCCAGTCTATTTTCTCGTTGACCTCTTACTTTTTTGCCTTCAACTTCACTCCCCCCCCCCGTCCTCTCCAGCCATCTCTACCATCCTCTCCTGTCTTCTCTCTATCATCTTCTCCTGCCATCTCTATCATCCTCTTCTGCTATATCTCTATCATCATCTCCGTATGAGCCTCTCCTGCCATCTGTCTATCATCCTATCCTACTCTCTCTCTCTACATCATCCCCTCCTGCTATCTATCATCCTCTCCTGCTTATCTGTATCATCCTCCCCTGCTATATCCTCTCCTGTAACCTCGGCACAAAACCTCGAGGACGAGAGAGCCTTCCCCCCCCCCCCCCCCCCCCCAAACATATCACAGCTGACTTGACTAATCCGATTCCTCTTTTCCATGTCACACTTTAAGGCAACAGCTTTACTCCTCGCCCTAGGATACAGACACTCCCTGCATACAGACGGGGGCTGTTCATGTCACATTACCAGCGTCTTGTCACATTAGCTCATGGTCATGATTCTTCAACTATCATCCTGTGCCATTCCCAACACGTTAATGGCTTTTTTTCCCCTGGAGGCCAGGGTACATAACCTTGACCGGCGGCACCTGATCTGAGCAGACAGATGATGGTGCTGGGAAAGATGGATGACGCCAGTGAAGATTATCACGTGTTTTCTCACTTCTCCGGCCCGTACTCAACAATCTGGAACAGCACCACCTCCGCGGGCTGCAGAGTCAGGCTGATCTGTAGGCTCCACCACCCAAGAGACCTCAGTCACTCTTCTCAACTAGGTAAGTGTATCCTAGAACAAACTACAGTCATTCGTTTTCTCACAGCTTCCTGTGGTTGTTTTCTCACAGCTTTCTGTCGCTGTTGTCTCACAGCTTTCTGTGGTTGTTTTCTCACAGCTTTCTGTCGCTGTTTTCTCACAGCTTCCTGTGGTTGTTTTCTCACAGCTTTCTGTGGTTGTTTTCTCACAGCTTTCTGTCGCTGTTTTCTCACAGCTTCCTGTGGTTGTTTTCTCACAGCTTTCTGTGGTTGTTTTCTCACAGCTTTCTGTCGCTGTTTTCTCACAGCTTTCTGTCGCTGTTTTCTCACAGCTTTGTGCGGCTGTTTTCTCACAGCTTTCTGTCGCTGTTGTCTCACAGCTTCCTGTGGTTGTTTTCTCACAGCTTTCTGTCGCTGTTGTCTCACAGCTTTCTGTCGCTGTTTTCTCACAGCTTTCTGTCGCTGTTTTCTCACAGCTTTCTGTCGCTGTTTTCTCACAGCTTTCTGTCGCTGTTTTCTCACAGCTTCCTGTGGTTGTTTTCTCACAGCTTTCTGTCGCTGTTGTCTCACAGCTTTCTGTCGCTGTTTTCTCACAGCTTTCTGTCGCTGTTTTCTCACAGCTTTCTGTCGCTGTTTCCATGTGCTTGGTTACAAGTTTTGTAGATTATTCCAGCTGTTCTGGTGTGTCTTATTCCCTGGTTTTGTCACAAATTTCCTTGCATATCCCAACTGTCCTGGTGTGTCATACTCCCTGGTTTTGTCACAAATTTCCTAGCATATCCCAGCTGTCCTGGTGTGTCTTACTCCCTGGTTCTGTCACAAATGTCCTAGCATATCCCAGCTGTCCTGGTGTGTCTTATTCCCTGGTTCTGTCACAAATGTCCTAGCATATCCCAGCTGTCCTGGTGTGTCTTATTCCCTGGTTCTGTCACAAATGTCCTAGCATATCCCAGCTGTCCTGGTGTGTCTTATTCCCTGGTTCTGTCACAAATGTCCTATCATATCCCATTGTTCTGGCAAAGTTTATTCCCACTACTTTGACAAATCTTATTCCCACTTTTCTGACAAAACGTATTCCAATGTTGAACGTGGAGGAAGACAAGCAGAATCTGTGCTCGCCCTGTCCTGGTGCCCGCCCTGCCTGTCCTGGTGCCCCCTGCCTGCCCTGGTGCCCGCCCTGCCTGTCCTGGTGCCCGCCCTGCCTGTCCTGGTGCCCGCCCTGCCTGCCCTGGTGCCCGCCCTGCCTGCCCTGGTGCCCAACCTGCCATTTCTGCTTCCCAAAACTTTGGTCTTTAACCTTCATGGTCTCATCGTTTGCCCTTCTTTCTGCCTGGACGAGGAGCACACCCTTCCCACCAATTCCAAGCCCACCTGCTCTACATGTTCCGCTAAATTTCCACCCAAGTTTTCCCATGTCTCTGTTGTTAAAGTTGCTCCCCGCTTCCTTGTTTCTGGAAGATTTTCGGCCGCTACAGAATCTTTGTTCTCTGCACCTGTACTTTCTACACAGTACACCTGAGACTTAACGTTCTACACAGTACACCTGAGACTTAACGTTCTACACAGTACACCTGAGACTTAACGTTCTAGACAGTACACCTGAGACTTAACGTTCTACACAGTACACCTGAGACTTAACGTTCTAGACAGTACACCTGAGACTTAACGTTCTACACAGTACACCTGAGACTTAACGTTCTAGACAGTACACCTGAAACTTAACTTTCTAGACCGTACACCTGAGACTTAACGTTCTAGACCGTACACCTGAGACTTAACGTTCTAGACAGTACACCTGAGACTTAACGTTCTAGACAGTACACCTGAGACTTAACGTTCTAGACAGTACACCTGAGACTTAACGTTCTAGACAGTACACCTGAGACTTAACGTTCTAGACAGTACACCTGAGACTTAACGTTCTAGACAGTACACCTGAGACTTAACGTTCTACACAGTACACCTGAGACTTAACGTTCTAGACAGTACACCTGAAACTTAACTTTCTAGACCGTACACCTGAGACTTAACGTTCTAGACAGTACACCTGAGACTTAACGTTCTACACAGTACACCTGAGACTTAACGTTCTAGACAGTACACCTGAGACTTAACGTTCTAGACAGTACACCTGAGACTTAACGTTCTAGACAGTACACCTGAGACTTAACTTTCTAGACAGTACACCTGAGACTTAACGTTCTAGACCGTACACCTGAGACTTAACGTTCTAGACAGTACACCTGAGACTTAACGTTCTAGACAGTACACCTGAGACTTAACGTTCTAGACAGTACACCTGAGACTTAACTTTCTAGACCGTACACCTGAGACTTAACTTTCTAGACCGTACACCTGAGACTTAACTTTCTAGACCGTACACCTGAGACTTAACTTTCTAGACCGTACACCTGAGACTCTTGGTTCTTTGATCTTCCTGTAACAGCACACCTGTGATCCATGCAATCGGCGCCGTGTTGATCTTCAAGGGCAGGTATCTTGTAGGATGGGGAGTGGATAACAAGGAGAGTAGGATGGGGAGTGGATAAGAAGAGTAGGATGGGGAACGGATAAAAGGAGAGTAGGATGAGGAGTGGATAACAGGAGCGTAGGATGGAGAGTGGATAACAGGGGGAGTAGGATGAGTGGATATCAGGAGAGTGGATAACAAGGAGTGTAGGATGGGGAGTGGATAACAGGAGAGTAGGATGAGCGGTGCATAACAAGGAAAGTAGGATGGAGAGTGGATAACGAGGACAGTAGGATGGGAAGTGGATAACAGGAGAGTGGATAACAGGGGAGTAGGATGGAGAGTTGATAACAGGGGAGTAGAATGAAGAGCGGATAACAGGGGAGTAGGATGGAGAGTTGATAACAGGGGAGTAGGATGGTGAGTTGATAACAGGGGAGTAGAATGGAGAGTGGATAACAAGGGAGTAGAATGGAGAGTGGATAACAGGGGAGTAGAATGGAGAATGGATAACAGGGGAGTAGGATGGAGAGTGGATAACAGGAGAGTGGATAACAGGGGGAGTAGGACGGGGAGTGGATACCAGGAGAGTAGGATAAAGGGTGGGTAACAAGGAGATTAGGATAGGGAGTGGATAAGAAGATCAGGATGGGTTGTGAATAACAAGAGGAGTGGATAATAGGTGGAGTAGAATGGAGAGTGGATAATAGGTGGAGTAGAATGGAGAGTGGATAACAGGGGGAGTAGAATGGGGAGTGGATAATAAGAGCAGGATGAGGAGTGGATAACAAGAGTAGGATGGGGAGTTGATAACGGTGAGTAGGATGTGGAGTGGATAACAAGAGTAGGATGAGGAGTGGATAACAATGAGACTAAGATAGGGAGTTGATAACGGTGAGTAGGATGTGGAGTGGATAACAAGAGTAGGATGAGGAGTTGATAACAATGAGACTAAGATAGGGAGTAGATAACAAATGAAATAGGATGGGGAGTTGAACGGATGTGTGTATGAAATCCCAGAAGAGACTCTAGAAAAATATTTCTAGCCAGACTTCTCCGCCACGGGAGACACTCGCTTCGTCAAAACTAGCCTGCTACTAGAAACAAATGAAAAAAAAAGATAAGACAGGGTCTTGACCAGATGTGGCGAGCCAGCTCTGACAGTTTTACCGTTTCTCAAGGTCGGCCATATGTCTTTGTGTTCTCTCACACAAGTCTCCAGGTGCCCGTGAACATTCGTTCTTACATATGCAATCATCATAATCATCAGAACTAGAAGTTCGCCAGCTAACGTAATCATCAGAACTAGAAGTTCGCCAGTTAATATAATCATGAAGACTAGACGTCCGCCAGCTAATGTAATCATCAAGACTAGAAATTCGCCACTTAATGTGAGCATCAAAACTAGAAGTTCACCAGCTAACGTGATCATCAAGACTAGAAGGTGGTGATATGTTGTAACCACCAAAACCAGAATGTGATAAACATCGAGACTACAAGCGAGCTATGGCCAGTACACGGCAAAAAAAAACCACGTGTTTCTGATATATCAGACATACATTTACCACTATCTTGTTACTAATATTTACCACAATCCTGATACTACATTTACCACTATCTTGTTACTAATATTTACCACAATCCTGATACCACATTTACCACTATCTTGTTACTAATATTTACCACAATCCTGTTACTACATTTACCACTATCCTGTTACTACATTTACCACTATCTTGTTACTAATATTTACCACAATCCTGTTATTACATTTACCACTATCCTGTTATTACATTTACCACTATCTTGTTACTAATATTTACCACAATCCTGTTACTACATTTACTACTATCTTGTTACTAATATTTACCACAATCCTGTTATTACATTTACCACTATCCTGTTACTACATTTACCACTATCTTGTTACTAATATTTACCACAATCCTGTTACTACATTTACCACTATCCTGTTACTACATTTACCACTATACTGTTACTACATTTACCACTATCCTGTTACTACATATTTACCACTATCCTTCTCCACCAACCATCATTTCCTGTCTTTGTTTACACCAGACCTGATCAGGCAACAACCAGACCGACCTGGTTCAGTCACGGACAGACTATAACCAGTCTTCTGCGTGTAGTCTTTACGCCACCCAGATCTCGGTATCTGTGGCCCAGCCAACAAAGAACAAGGCCAAGCACTTTCAAGAAGCGACATGACCACAACACATCCAAACAAATCTACACTTTCCCTCTACGTAGAAAGCTGGACAGGAACTTCCCCATATGTCTTTGCAAGTCAATGAACAGTGACATTCAAATGCCTGGTTTCCCCTCCCCCATTCCTTTTTTTTTTCTTTCTTTCTTTTCATGAAATGAAAGAACTGCTCCTGTAGTGAATGCCCGGATGTGCCATGGCGTGTAACTGGCAAAATAAGCAAAAGAGTTGCTAAAGAGACCAGTGAGTGTGACGCGACTTTACAAAATGTTCCTGCTGCCGGCAAAACTTATTTAGAGGAAAGTACTGTACAGAATTACCTTTCACGTCTTAGTTGTGTATTTCTTTTCCTTGGACATGCGTTGTGGTCGGGCTGATAGCGGTGTCCTGTTGTGGATAAGTGGTTGCTCCTACCAACCCGTGTCCAGGATTCGAGTCAGTAATTTTCTTTCTTTCTTTCTTTCTTCCTTCCTTTCTTTCTTTCTTTCTTTCTTCCTGTCATCAAGAATTTAACCTTGAACTTCCTTAACATATATCTCTCTCTTTCTCTTTCTTCATCTATCAAGACATAAGAAAGATATACTACATATTATATATACAAACACATTTAGACTATTGCTCAACAGTCTGGGATGGTTGCACAGTGTCAAATAGAAAGAGGCTTTACTCACTACAAAAGCGAGCAGTAAAGCTTATTGGTGACAAAGATCAAGCACAAACAACTAACCAGCACAAACGTATCAAAATACTGCCTCTTAAGAACAGGTTCCTCTTCAACAAAGCTAAATTGGTACATCAGATTCTTTCACGGCATGCCCCGCCTTATCTATGGAACCTGTTTAAATTTAGCCCAAAGTGCAGCCAACGCTTGAACAACATATGTCTTCCAAAACCTAGGCTTGATCTTTACAAGAAAAGCTTTATTTATTCTGCTGCTCATCTTTGGAATACCCTCCCATCATGTATTAAAAAAAAATATAAACTATACTCCTTACAGCTACAAACTTTTCCAATATCTATTTGATGTCGACTACATGCCTCCATGAATCATAAAACTTAAAAAGTTATTTCAGACTGCTCTTACAGACACCGAACTCATTATTCTGAATAGTAATGAAGTTTTTGTTTGGTAGATAGTCAATTATATGTGTATATAGGTAGTCATTTGTATGTAGTCAGTCATTTATATGTGTATTTTAGTTAGTCATTTTAAATGTATATAGTTACTTTATTGTTAATTATGTTTGTTATATGAGCAGCATATTTGTAGAATGTCTGGAACAGAGTGAAAGTTGTATGATAAAGGGGGGAACTGTCAGACGGGCCTGCGTGCCCTTTTGAAATAAAGGTCAATTAATCTCTCGTGCAGACTGTTCGCCTCTCTCTCTCTCTCTCTCTCTCTCTCTCTCTCTCTCTCTCTCTCTCTCTCTCGTGTATACACAAACCTAAATGCAACTGTTACAATGATCAAGATATTCTCTAATTACATCATACCCCCAACTCCCCTCCCAACATACACATACATGTGTTTATGTGGGTGGTAACATGTGCTAGAAATGAGGTATTCACAGTTATATCAGCCGGGGAGCGGGGGGGGGGGAGTGCAGACAGACAGACAGACAGACAGACAGACAAATGTCTTGTTCTCTTCAGTACACACTCCACATGTTGCCATAGTCAAGCCATCATTTAAGTACAAAACCTCGATATGACCTGAGCAGCAACTACTCACACCTGTTGAACGTCAAAGCTGGGTCTACTCACACCTTAGTGAACATCAAAGCTGGGTCTACTCACACCTGTTGAACGTCAAAGCTGGGTCTACTCACACCTTAGTGAACGTCAAAGCTGGGTCTACTCACACCTTAGTGAACGTCAAAGCTGGGTCTACTAACACCTAGTGAACGTCAAAGCTGGATCTACTAACACCAAGTGAACGTCAAAGCTGGGTCTACTAACACCAAGTGAACGTCAAAGCTGGGTCTACTCACACCAAGTGAACGTCAAACCTGGGTCTACTCACACCTAGTGAACGTCAAAGCTGGGTCTACTCACACTTTAGTGAACGTCAAAGCTGGGTCTACTAACACTTTAGTGAACGTCAAAGCTGGGTCTACTAACACCTAGTGAACGTCAAAGCTGGGTCTACTCACACTTTAGTGAACGTCAAAGCTGGGTCTACTAACACCTAGTGAACGTCAAAGCTGGGTCTACTCACACTTTAGTGAACGTCAAAGCTGGGTCTACTCACACTTTAGTGAACGTCAAAACTGGGTCTACTCACACCTAGTGAACGTCAAAGCTGAGTCTACTCACACTTTAGTGAACGTCAAAGCTGGGTCTACTAACACTTTAGTGAACGTCAAAGCTGGGTCTACTCACACCTAGTGAACGTTAAAGCTGGATCTACTCACACCTAGTGAACGTCAAAGCTGGGTCTACTCACACTTTAGTGAACGTCAAAGCTGGGTCTACTCACACTTTAGTGAACGTCAAAGCTGGGTCTACTCACACCTAGTGAACGTTAAAGCTGGGTCTACTCACACCTAGTGAACGTCAAACCTGGGTCTACTCACCCAGACCCGCTGGCAGTTCCTTCTATATTCTAGAAATCTGCTACGTCAATGGCCTCAAGCCTGGTCTGTCTGTCTGCCTGGTCTGTCTGCTAGGATCATGTGGGGGAACTTTCTAGCAAATCAGGAATATGTAAAGTATTACGGATGCTTGAAAGCTTTTAATTTCATACAAGGTGTGTGTATGTGTGTGCGGGCGTGCGAGCGAGCGAGCGAATGCGCGCGCGCAAATGGCAGGACAGCAACATTTTCTGCGCTTCAAAGCCAGTACTAAAAATATCATTGTAAAACTTATTCATAAAACGGGAACTACAACCTAACTATCGTCAGCAGCATGTCAGTACTAGACAAACTTCACAGCCAGCCAGTACTAGACAAACTTCACAACCAGCCAGTACTAGACAAACTTCACAGCCAGCCAGTACTAGACAAACTTCACAGCCAACACTGACAGAAGCAAAACAAAACCCGACAGAAAACCAGCACCAGAATCAGCAAACAGAGGCAAAAAACTGCAGGTACGGGACTAAGGACAACCTGGAAGCCAGTACCTGCGGCAGGAAGTAGTACATCATGTACTTTTTGCAAGTCAGAATGAAAACGCTGATAAACTTGGCAAGTCTGAGACACCCTCAACCTACCCTCCAGAGATGCTGACACATCACCGGGATATCAGCCCGGGCACTAGCTGCTGCGTCAGGGCACTATGTTAGGACACTGCGTCAGGCTTGTGGACTCCATTTCGTTTTTTTTTCCTCTGATCTCTTGACTCCTTCATAAATACTACACTACCACCAACTCTGTCATAAATGCTACATTACCACCAACTCTGTCATAAATGCTACATTACCACCAACTCTGTCATAAATGTTACATTACCACCAACTCTGTCATAAATGCTACATTACCACCAACTCTGTCATAAATGCTACATTACCACCAACTCTGTCATAAATGCTACACTACCACCAACTCTGTCATAAATGCTACACTACCACCAACTCTGTCATAAATGCTACATTACCACCAACTCTGTCATAAATGCTACATTACCACCAACTCTGTCATAAAGAGAAAAAAAAAGGGGGGGGGGGGCAGTACATCTCAATTTATGAAACACTGCCCAGAAGTAATGACCGATCATCTTTATTCATCTCTGCTTGTCTTTATGATGTGCAGAAGCTACTGCCAGTCGATGCGCGATGTGCTACGCAGGGTCTGGAGGTGTGCCGTGGGCGTTTTCTGGGGAAAATGGAAAAGGAACCAGGTTTTACGTGGTCTTAGATGATCAAACTTTCCAGCTAAAAAGTTCCGATGGTGTTTCGACGGCTGTGATCTGGCAAAAAGTTGACAACCGCTGATGTACAGCTCCCGATCCGCATCAACCAGACCTGGAGTGACACACAAAGGTTTGCATGAATGTGGGTGTGCTCTCTACGCCAGCTGTTACCCATCATCTCCCCCCACCCCGACACATCGACCCAACACCAGATGCTGTAACACCGTCAATTCACAAACCTGACCACAGGTGACACAGCTGCTAGAGCGCTTACTACAGCTAGTACACGGCTGCTAGAGCGCTTACTACAGCTAGTACACGGCTGCTAGAGCGCTTACTACAGCTAGTACACGGCTGCTAGAGCGCTTACTACAGCTAGTACACGGCTGCTAGAGCGCTTACTACAGCTAGTACACGGCTGCTAGAGCGCTTACTACAGCTAGTACACGGCTGCTAGAGCGCTTACTACAGCTAGTACGGCAGTTTTTATTTCATTAAATGCCTTCCCCCAACCCCTCAACATAAAAGAGAGGACCGGTAGCCTCAGAGCTCGGGTATAATTTTCCTTGCTTTCACCGTCTTTGTTCCAGGCCAAACGTTTCCGTGCTAAGCCAACTGGCGAAATTTCCTTTAAGAGGTGCAGAAGATGAAACCTATTTATAGCTGTCGACAAACCTCCACAAACATCTTAAAGGATACACACACCTCCACAAACATATTAAAAGATACACAAACCTCCACAAATATCTTAAAAGATACACAAACCTCCACAAACATCTTAAAAGATACACAAACCTCCACAAACATCTTAAAAGATACACAAACATCCACAAACATCTTAAAAGATACACAAACCTCCACAAATATCTTAAAAGATACACAAACCTCCACAAACATCTTAAAAGATACACAAACATCCACAAACATCTTAAAAGATACACAAACCTCCACAAATATCTTAAAAGATACACAGACCTCCACAAATATCTTAAAGGATAGACAAACCTCCACACACATCTTATAGGACAGACAAACCTCCACAAACATCTTATAGGATAGACAAACCTCAACACGCATCTTAAAGGACAGACAACCTCCGCAAACATCTTAAAGGACAGACAAACCTCCACAAACATCTTATAGGACAGACAAACCTCCAGAAACATCTTAAAGGACAGACAAACCTCCACACACATCTTATAGGACAGACAAACCTCCACAAACATCTTATAGTACTGTCGATAATAGCTCACTTCCTTCTTAGAGTTTATTTTTAAAAAAAACTATTTCATATTCACAAGTCCTAAAGAGTTGAAAACTATACCGTTTCCTCAAATTATACTGTTTTCTCAGTCTATACCTTTGAGAACTATACTGTTTTCATAAGCTATATCGTTTTCACAAGTCCAGATGGAAATCTAAACTATTTTCACAAGTTCATACAGAGATCTGTACACCGTTTTCACAAAACCATACAGAGATCTATACCATTTTCACAAGTTCTCACAGAGATCTATACTATTTTTCTTCGCTTACAATCAGAAGAGAATAAACTATATACTTGACTGAAAATGAAAGAAGAAACGAATCTATATCAGGTTTTTAAAATGCGGCTCCGCGTGACAGACAGACAACAACTAGGAAACTTGAGAGAGAAGAAAACAGACAGACAACAACTAGGAAACTTGAGAGAGAAGAAAACAGACAGACAACAACACGGAAACTTGAGAGAAAAGACAACAGACAGACAACAACTAGGAAACTTGAGAGAGAAGAAAACAGGCAGACAACAACTAGGAAACTTGAGAGAGAAGAAAACACAAAGTAGAAGATACTGAGACAAAAACTCATCCACCCAACCAACCAATCATCCACCCAACCAACCAACCAACCAACCAACCCACCAACCAACCAAGCAGGAGCTGAAATCCGCGGGAAAGCTTTTCTATCGTCTCTCCATTTTCCTGCAAGCCCTAGTCCGTCGCTGTGTCCAATGTACATGTCTATGTACACATGTGTACATGAAGCAGAATCACGGCGCCACTAAAGCAGGATTCCCCTTACAAGGAGACTACTGGTTTGATTGATTCTTCTTGTGGAGTACAGTTTCAACTTATAAGTTTCTTCTTGTTGCTGGTGTTCTAACCATCACCTAATTTTCTGTATTATACACTAAGAAAATACAACAAGACACCCAGGCTTTCCACTCCACAAAAATTAGTACGAATACAACAACTTAAACATAACTTGGCAGTCTTCCGACCAAAACAAACTGGTCAACAATGAGAATTTCCACAAAGCCGATTTGTTGTAGTTTATCATCAGACAACACACATTTATTACATAAATTCACAGCAACAAATGCCCGGCGTGAAATATCTACGCCACATGGGCAAGAAAAACCTTACAATGATTTATTCATACCAAAAACCATACTTACAGGCTTACCAAGGACTGCAGCCACACAGAAAAAAAACAAAACTAAACTAATTCTGACAACAAGACTCGCTCTACCCCATTCTCGTTCGCCCGACACGTCCATCCAATTCAACTTTCCACACATAGACTGCCTAACGACCGGCTTTTTCACACGGACCTTTTTAACGACTTCTTTGCACACGTACTTTCCTAATGACGTAGTCTACGCAACACAATTATTAGCAATACACAAAAACTCTCTGAACAGAATGGTTATTCTGTTACATACACACGCTACAACAAAACACACAATACATGAGTAGAAGTGGGTTCCAAGGATCAAGTATCCCCACATCCTTAAATCTCCAACACCGCCGATCCCTAGAACAGCAGATAGAGTACACCAGGCCCGTTGTAAGCCCAAACACAAACACAGTCCAGCCAAGTCCTACAGCTCAAACCCCGTTGACCAGTTTTGTCCACATGACTGACCACACATACTGTATTAGCGGGGTCGGGAATTGTTTGCAGAAAGATTTCTGTCTACCACGTCATCCATGGATAGCGTCTACATCCATGGATGTCAAGAGTTCAACAAAGGCGAAACCTTATTTGGAAAATCATTTTCCCAATGGCTTCACAGAGGAAAGAGGTGAGGGGAAACAACCAAAGTCTTTGTTCCAACGTCGTCATTTCATTTTAGACTTCTTCTTCTTCTTCTTCGTTCGCATTTTTCATTTTAGACAAATCTGCGAGGAATTCCGTCGTTCATTACTACCACGTGGTGCATACCTTCCTGGCACGCCAAGGTCACGTGCTCTGAAACAGTGCCAGATTTTAAACAAATTTAGGCCTAACAAACTTTCAGAATTTGAAAAACAAAAAGGAGAGGGGGAGGCTTTCTATAACTTAGAGCCTCACTAAGTCTTAATCCAGCACCGCTATATCGAGACGACTGCCGAACTCTGACAGATCAAGACCCTTCTCTGCCTCAGTCTTATAGTAAATCTCTCATTATCCCATTAACTAGAACAACATGGTGACCGATGTCTGCTTGAAGGAACAGAAAAGTGTATCTAGGTCATCTCTGGTTTTTTTTCTGACTTTGACAACTTGAGCAGCTACGTATACTTGTCTGTCTATGGCTGTCGTGACAGCTTAAGTCTATCTATGCAGTGTCTGTACATGACAGTACAGACTTGGCCGAGAGACATGGTTACAAAAAAAGTACTAGGCACTGTCTGTACATGACAGCACTGATTTGACTGGAAGTGCAAGGTACTGTGTGTGTACTTCAGTCACGTGGCCGAGAAGAATAATCGCTTATCACAGACCAAGATACTGTCTGTCTGTGACTGCACTCATCCGACGGACAGACAGACAGGAGAGCAAAGTCTGTCAATGTCAGATGTTAACTAGCAAGAGCTGACACGACATTCATCACGTGATCATGATACCTGCTGCTGTCTCTGCTGCTAACTACAGCCTGTAGGCTCGTGAAATGTCGCAGTAGCAAGAGACATGCTGACGCAAGCGCCAGAGAGTCATGGGGAGATTGTTGGAGATAATTACATGATTACAGTGTGTTATATATGTGTGTGTGTGATGTGGTGTAAAGTTTCTTTCACTTTGTGATAGTCTGTGTCTGTACTAGTGTATGTGCTCGTGAGAGAGAGAAGGTATGTGTGTGGGGAGGGGGAGGGGTGGGGGAGAGAGAGAGACAGATATTTCAATTCTTTCTCTTTCTGACTAATTTAGCATGTTTTAAAATCGTTTTACCTTCTTTGTATAAGAATAATATCTCGCTGACTAAGCTCTACATGTTTCAATCACTAACAGCCACGTGTACGCAGGGCATTCAGGTGTGCCTCGCCATACAGGCAGATATTCTTCGATCTGCCAGGAATGTGTCTGCCTGGAGGTGTGTCGGTCCGTCTTTCTGTGTGTACTAATCTGTATCTGGGTATCTTCGCATAAGTGACCTAACGGTGTACCATCTTTCTCTGTGTTAAACGTTTGAAAGTAATGATGCAGTGTGTACTTGTAGATACACAACAGCGAGTATGGTATACCAAACTGCACAAAGTTTATTTTATGATGGCTATACTTTTTAAAAACGCTTTGCCTTTCTTATACAGAGGCGAGAGGTCTGAGCCTCGAGCAAGTTTCTAGGGAGTCGTGATAAGTAAGAAGTGTATCATTGATGAAAGAGTCGGGGGAGGTAGAAATGTATCATTCATGAAAGAGTCGGAGGAGGTAGAAGTGTATCACTAAAGAATGTGTCGTACCGCCTCCAAGTCCCGTCCTCGTTTATAATCTGCTGTTTTTTTCGCCAAGATGTTTTTGTCACATTCCTCGGCTGTTTCTTGGTACCTTCGCTGTTTATACTTGGGCCAGAAGAATGTTCTCACTTGTGAGAGAAGTGTGTAAGAAGTGCAAGTTTCCCAGATGTTGTGCCAGGAACTCATACAGATAAGATAAAAATGGTAGGCCAGGAACTGATACAGATAAGATAAGAATGGTAGGCCAGGAACTGATACAGATAAGATAAGAATGGTAGGCCAGGAACTGATACAGATAAGATAAGAATGGTAGGCCAGGAACTGATAAAGATAAGACATGGGAGATGATACAGGTAAGACAAGAATGGTGGGCCAGGAACTGATACAGATAAGATAAGAATGGTAGGCCAGGAACTGATAAAGATAAGACATGGGAGATGATACAGGTAAGACAAGAATGGTAGGCCAGGAACTGATACAGATAAGATAAGAATGGTGGGCCAGGGACTCATACAGATAAGACATGGGAGATGATACAGATAAGATAAGAATGGTGGGCCAGGAACTGATACAATTAAGACAAGAATGTGGGACGGGACCTGATAAAGATAAGAATGGCGAGCCGGGACCTGATAAAGACAAGAATGGTGGGCCGGGACCTGATAAAGATAAGAATGGCGAGCCGGGACCTGATAAAGACAAGAATGGTGGGCCGGGACCTGATAAAGATAAGAATGGTGGGGCGGGACCTGATAAAGATAAGAATGGTGGGCCGGGACCTGATAAAGATAAGAATGGTGGGAGATTATACAGGTAAGATAAGAATGGTGGGCCGGGAACTGATACAGGTAAGACAAGAATGGTAAGGCAGGAACTGATACAGGTAAGACAAGAATGGTGGGCCGGGAACTGATACAGGTAAGACAAGAATGGTGGGCCGGGAACTGATACAAGTAGGACAAGAATGGTGGGCCGGGAACTGATACAGGTAAGACAAGAATTGTGGGCCGGGAACTGATAAAAGTAAGACAAGAATGGTAGACCAGGTAAGATAAGAATGGAAGTTTGTGGGGGTAAGTAAAAGTTTGGACAACATAAACTAGGATAACCATAAAATATGTCCTCGGACGAAGAGAGACTGGTTTCAAGGGGCGCCACTCTCACGGTGAACTTGTGTTGTCAGGCGATTTATGGGTCCTGCTGTAAAAATAAACCGTGACCCTTGCCCCAAAGAGGTCATCAGCTGACCCGGTGTCACCTGACCTCCTGATGCTATTGTACCAGGAACAATTGCCAGGCGATGAAACAGACCGTGACGGGCGTTGAAACTCCCAGGCTTATATTGCCATCTCCTTCTTTCCTCGCGCAAATGAGAAACCTCAAGCCAGCTGCGCGGCCAACTTATCATGAGAGGTCAGTGTAGTCCGCCATGTACCACCACCTGCGTCTGTCTTTAAAACTAAGCGGTCCATCCACTTACTGGAGCTCGAGGTTCGATTCTCCGCAACTGCTTTACCAATTTTTTTTTCTCTCCCATCTACGTGTTCAGTATGGGATTATCAATGCTGCCATGACTTCATTAGATCCATATTATATACCGTGAGGTTGTCACTTTCTGTGGCAGTGAACCTCGAGGTTCTTTTCAAGGTTTATGCAGGCATGAATTTCTCTGTCCCAGGAAACTGTACAGTTCTCCAGACACCCCCTCCCAAAAAAAAAACAAAAAAACAGACATCATCAGGTGCCGTGCCGACTGGCGTTGGCTTCTCCAGAGTACACGATCCTTCATGCAGGCCATCAGCTCAGTTGGTGATCTCCTCTCACACCATCCCGCCAGACTGTCCAGTATCATTTCTCTTGGTCTTCTATTTTTCCTGTTGTTATAATATTTTCAATGCCCCCTCTTCTCATTGCATGTCCTATGAAAGTACATTGTCTCTCTCTTATCTTTTTTGACAAGATTTTTTGTCTGTCCAGCTCTACACCACTCCTGTCTCTCGTCCTGTCTCTCTTCTCTGTGTGCGCGCGCGCTAAAGAACAAACACCCAATTCATGGGTACACGACCAGACAGAACAATTTTAGAACCACTGCCTTTGATCATTCAGGCATGCAAACTTCACAGATCACCCCGTCACCAAGTCATCCAAGCGCCTGGAATGAGCTCTCTCCTGGCAGGTCAACGGAACCCACATTCGGGTGAAAACTGATTCAGAAATTCTAAACCAAGATACATGTCAAATTTAATATCTCCACCTGTCACGGACACATGCCCAAGTGTGCAAATATTTGCCGCCACACCTGGAGGCGAGCACCTGTGCCGACAAAGGTACCTACTCAAAGTCTGTGTGACCAGGTGCCCCAAGAACGGGGACAAGTTTGTCCAAGGTTAAGTTCCTGCCAGAAATTGTGTAGCCAACTGAGAAACAGCAACAGAAAATGTCTCCGCCAAGTTTTGTAAATAGATGCAATACACCAACTACAAAGATATTAGCAAACCATCCTCTTTCGCCTATGGACAGGCCACTGCAGACTACTGAACCACCAACATCCACTCAAAAAATGTCTCACACAGACGAGTGTCCATGTGGCAGTGGAGTCCAGACTCCAGAACATATCCTACAAGAGTGCCCAAACCATGCAGACCTGAGACGTGAGACATGGACATAGGACACAAGCTTGGGGCAAAAGCTTTGGGGCTCCTATCAGGATCTGGAGAGGACTGCGGGGTTTGCCATGTCAACAGGGATCAGGATCTGGAGAGGACTGCGGGGTTTGCCATGTCAACAGGGATCAGGATCTGGAGAGGACTGCGGGGTTTGCCATGTCAACAGGGATCAGGATCTGGAGAGGACTGCGGGGTTTGCCATGTCAACAGGGATCAGGATCTGGAGAGGACTGCGGGGTTTGCCATGTCAACAGGGATCAGGATCTGGAGAGGACTGCGGGCGTTGCCATGTCAACAGGGATCAGGATCTGGAGAGGACTGCGGGCGTTGCCATGTCAACAGGGATCAGGATCTGGAGAGGACTGCGGGCGTTGCCATGTCAACAGGGATCAGGATCTGGAGAGGACTGCGGGCGTTGCCATGTCAACAGGGATCAGGATCTGGAGAGGACTGCGGGGTTTGCCATGTCAACAGGGATCAGGATCTGGAGAGGACTGCGGGCTTTGCATTGTCAACAGGGATCATGACCTGGAGAGGGCTGCGGGCTTTGTCATATCGACAGGGATCAGGATATGATGTGACCAACAACCTTGAATACAGAAGAAGTAAATATTAATTTGTTACAACAGCCTGATATTGTTTGTTTCGTTATTTTGATGTGGGTGTAAGTTTTACATAAAATAACTTTTTGTGAGTTTTTTAAAACATAAATTTGACATTTGTTGCTTGATGTTACGATAATTTTGGGTGTGATTCTGACATTTGATCTTACAAAAATTTCTATGGCATTATTTGATTTTTTTTAATGTAACTTTTCCCATTTCTTACAGGAAAGGAGAAAACTGGAAGGTTACTCTGTCGCTTGTTGTCGAGACTTTCATTGTTATCTGTGTTCATTGTTTCCATACAGAGGACAGTAAGCAGACATCATGGCATGAAAGGCCGGCAAAGTAACCATCATTATGAGGGGACAACAAAGTAGCCATGATGTCATGTCATGACAGGGCGGCAAGTAACTGTCATGTCATGTAGAAGAGGACTACAAGCAACTATCATGTCATGTAGGAGAGGACTACAAGCAACTATCATGTCATGTAGGAGAGGACTACAAGCAACTATCATGTCATGTAGGAGAGGACTACAAGCAACTATCATGTCATATAGGAGAGGTGGACAAGCAACCCTCCTGTAGCGTAGATAACGAGCACACCACTCAGGCACGATACTTCGCCTTACCTCCCCCCAAACTCCTGAACAACTTCGCCTGCCAACGTGAGCAAGTAGATTCCACAACCCGATGTTATTCTTGGCACTGCCAGGAATGTCCGGACCTGGAGAAAGTTTTCCCGTCCGGACAAGAAAAGATTTGCGTTCCTGGCGCTAACAACTTCTAGCGGCGCCTACACAAAAACGTGCGCGTGCGCGCGCGCGCTTGAATTACACGAACATTTACTGGTAACTTTTTTTCTTCTCCTAACTTTCTGTTTTTCCTGTCGTGTGTAAGAAATTATTTGTAAGAAAACATGTCTCTTCTGCCCTTCAAACATCATCTCTAAAACACATGTAACCTTCACGTGCACTGGACACATGAAACCATTCGTGAGACCTGACCCTTGTTGTGACCTCTCAGTGTGGGGCAGGACATTCTGGTCGGTCGATGTAGGGGAGGCCTTGATGTGCAAGAACTGTGTCGGATCGGGAGTGGGTTACTGCGGTTATTTTTACAGATCCCTGGAATGAAGCTAAATAGCAACGAGGGGCGTAATGCTTCTTCGGAAATCTCCCTTCTTCTTCTTCCTCTTCTTCTTCTTCCTGTCTTCCCTGACAGCTGGTGTTCTGACAAGAAATTTGCTTCGTGAATAGAGAGAGACACAGAGAGAGAGAGAGACATAGAGAGAGAGAGATAGACAGAGACGCACAGAGAGAGCGACAGAGATTGATTGACTGATTGATCTTTATTTCAAAAGGGTGAAGACTTGGGCACGCAGGCCCGTCTGACATTCTGCCCTTTATCATAACAACTTTCAATTCTACAAATATGCTGCCCGTATAACAAGCATAATTAACATTATGCATCATCATCAGCAGCAGGGCATCTTGCTTACAACCGAGAAGCCTGCATGAGCCAAAGTTCTGCAAGGGACATGCATCTGATTGGACTGAATTAACATTAAAGTAACTACGTATACTGTTTTTTTTTTAAGAAACGCAACAAATACGATGTTGGGATTTAAACTGAAGTTTGCTGATCAGACAAGGGCAAACTGCTTGAAATCTTCATATGGACATCAACTTCACGTGCTGACCTGAATTGTACCCAGCAGATGATTCATGAGCAAAGAAAAGCGACACTAGTCAAAACAGCATTTTTGACAATAACCCATGACAGGTTCACGAGAATCCCATGGAACCTACTGAACACAAAACTCACTGACAATGTTATTGAATGCCTATAAAAGACTGACGCTCCTTGAATCAGTTCATTTGAAAATTCAATGCCAAGCATGGCTCATCTCACTACAAAACAACTTCTTCTTCTTCGTTCGCATTGTCTGTCTATACCTGCAGTCCTGTCTCTTGGATAAATTTCACTGTTTTTTGTTTTTTTTTGTAATTCATGTATGGAACCGCAGAGCTTATCTTCTTTAGTGGTTTCACTGGGCCAGTAATTATTTCTCAGTGTCTCGGTGTAGTTCTGGAGGATATGTTCCACAGTTTGGGGCACCTGGGCACATGTACATAGATTAGTAGTACCAACCTTAAACTTTGTATACATATGACTTCGGAGTCGACTGTGTCCTGTTCGGAGACGGAAAATGATGACTTGTTCACTACAGAACAACGACTCATCATCACTGGACATTTACAGACTGGACAGTCATAAAGTGTAGTGGTTAAACAATTTAATGTGGTTAGAAGCACCAGTATTCGCCTTTGGAGGCGATTTCAAGAAACTGGCTCAGTTGCAGACCGGCCGCGCAGTAGAAGACCTATAGTCACAACTCCTGCCGAAGACCGCTTCATACGGCTGCGTCACCTCAGGAATCGATGTGCACCTGCGTCTTCAAAAGTTCAGTCAATGACAGCAGCTCGTCGAATTTCAGATCAAACGGCCGGGAACCGACTGCGCGACGCTGGTCTTTGGGCTAGAAGACCCTACAGAGATTCTGTTCTTACGGACCGGCATCGCCAGAACTGACTGCAGTGGGCGAACCAGCATCGTCAATGGACCGTTGCGAATGATTGGAGAAAGGTTTGGTTTAGTGATGAATCATTCTTTCTGATCCAGCTTTACCGCATAGTCCATAAGCGCTACGCCCAGAACTGCGTGGATGAGGCGGCTCCACATGGGGGACGATCAACTTCGTGAGAAGAAGTGACCTGGTACAAACTGAAGGACGCCTGAATGCCCAACGATACGTCGCTGAAATTCTTCGTCCTCACATCCTTCCACTTTTGGCTGCACCAGGGTCGATTTTTCACCAGGATAACGCTCGACCTCATGTGGCACAACTCACCACCCAGTTCCTCACTGACAACAACGTCCAGACCATTCTGTGGCCATCCATGTCATTAGACATGAACCCAAAAGAAAAAATAAATAAATAAAAATAACTTCTGGGATGAACACAACAGACAGCGAGACGTGGCGCCAAACAATCTCCGACAGTTGTCTCTTGCACTGCGGGAAGAGTGGGCAGCCATCCCACAACAACAGATCCAACGGCTAATCGGATCCATGTCAAAGAGATGTCGTTCTCTGATACATGCTAGAGGAGGCCATACAACTTACTGAACCGGAGGCCTCAGTAGCAAAGAATAAAAGTCCAAACCAAATTTAATGAACATCATTTCATTGCTAAAATCTTAAAAGTTTCTGCATGCAGAAATTGAAAGATTAATTCCGTAAAATAGAATTTTGATACAAGTTTGAAATGTAGTGTCCATTACGACTACAATAGTGTTGCGTTTCTTTTTTGAATAGATATACAGATATAAATGACTATCTATTAAACAAACATTTCGAAACTATTCAGAATAAACAATTAACTGAATTCGGTGTCTGTAAGAGTAGTCTAAAATAACAGAAAGACAGACAGACAGACAGACAGACAGAGAGAAAGTATGTGTGTGTGTGGGAGGGGGGGGGGTAAGTTCCCAAACTCAGGTCAAGTTAAGGTCACAGGGTCTCTGAGACTGAGTGGCGAAAAGATTTTTAAAAAGTTAAGTAAAATTACAGGCATATGTGGAAAACTTGTGTGTTTTCAAACTCCCCAGATTTCAATTAACTACTATGTTTCACTGAAAGAATTTTTGTTGAATTTAAATATTTGTTTGTACCCTTTTTTCCCCCTTCATGGATAGCAGGTCACGTGCCAACTCTCACTGAGGGTTGTGCTCATAAAAAGGTTGAGAACCGCTGGTACAGGGTAAACGTTGGCCAGAACCCTACACGAATTTGTTTCATTTCTTTCCAGTCATTCCTATTTGTTGTACTGGACACAAATGTAACGTACAGCGGCACTAAATAAGTGTCTAAATTACCGTAGGCTATAAATGCCACGATCTATATAGTGTTGTACCGGGGGAAGGGAATCCAACATACAACAAAAAAAGAGGCACAACTCTTGTCAGAAATGATCAGGACTAGAAGCAGTTATGTCCCCAATGACCAGGACGCGAAAACTGCAAATGGTTCCCCTCTAGTCTCCATGGCACTGTAATCAAACCGGTGTCCAGGGAACTTTTATCTCCTAGGATAATGTTCCCCTGCAGGGAACTGAGTGGATCTAAGTTAGTCGTGGAACCAAGATAACCTGGTCTCCAAACTAGTGCAAGTGGGCGTGTCTAACCCTGGGGGGAGGTGTTCGGCGCGGTCATTAACCATAAATATGAGGGACAGACAAGATGTCTCCCGTGGGAACGCTGGGACTCGCAGGTCTTATCTGTGGCTCTTGACTCAGCTGGAGCCAGATAGTGCCCTCGCTGTTTCAATTTCAGTCCTTGGTGACACCGTGAAGACTCCTCTGGGGGAGGGAGGGGGGAATCTTTGACAACCATCGTGGACAATGAGGACCACATGAATGAATGGATGAACAGATGAGAGCCGTCTAGCACTAGTTTTCTGAACACTAACCAGTTTCTAAAGTGAGCACACGAGATGTGCCTAGAAAACAGTTTCCAAAGTGAACACATAAGAGGCGCCTACTAACCAGTTTCTAAAGTGAACACACGAGATATGCCTAGAAAACAGTTTCCAATGTGAACACAGAAGAGGCGCCTACTAACGATCTTCTGAAGACAACGAACACAAACATTATTCTATCGTTTCAACCAAAGACTTCTTACGCTCTGGACTTTCTTCCTCCCATCCGTCTTCGTCCTCCAGGCCTTTCTCCCATCCGTCTTCGTCCCCCCCCCCCCCGAACCTGTCTCCCATCCGTCTTCGTCCTCCAGGCCTGTCTCACATCCGTCTTCGTCCTCCAGGCCAGTCTCCCATCCGTCTTCGTCTTCCAGGCCTTTCTCCCATCCGTCTTCGTCTTCCAGGCCTTTCTCCCATCCGTCTTCGTCTTCCAGGCCTTTCTCCCATCCGTCTTCGTCCTCCCCCCCCCGACCTGTCTCCTATCCGTCTTCGTCCTCCCCCCCCCCACCTGTCTCCTATCCGTCTTCGTCCCGCCCCCGACCTGTCTCCCATCCGTCTTCGTCCCCCCCCCGACCTGTCTCCCATCCGTCTTCGTCCTCCAGGCCTGTAAAAGAAAACCCTCTTCGTCTCCTACACGATATCTGAAATAGCTCTCAAATGTGCCGGGCGTACAGACACCTCCTTCTACTACTACTACTAACTGCCATTACTACTAATTACTATTACTACTAACTACTATTACTACTAACTGCTATTACTACTAACTACTATTACTACTAACTACTATTACTACTAACTACTATTACTACTAACTGCTATTACTACTAACTACTATTACTACTAACTACTATTACTACTAACTACTATTACTACTAACGACTATTAACTACTACTACACCACTACTACCTCCCTGGAACTGCGAGATATTTTTGTTTTCGCATTTGTTTTGTTTTTTTTTTGTTTTTGTTTTTTTTGGTGAAGATGTCGGATTAGGAGCTGGTTACGGCGATTTCATTTTTCTGTGTCATTCCCTGGGTAGAGCTAAAAAAAAAAAAGAGGAGGGAGCTGTGCAATACTTACCCCACCACTATGGGATCTATAACACTCTCCTCCTCGTTAGTCAGGCTAGGCCTTTTACTGGAGAGCTGGGACAGGGTCCTGACCCTCTGAGGTTCGCAAACCCTGACGCAGTTACGGGTTGCGAAACGGCGAAGAACATGGGCGTGTAAAAATAGTTCACGCGAAGCTGCGTTTTTTTTTTTTCTTTCATGTGAAAATATTTCTTGCTATTTTCTACCAGCAATTTTTTTCTTCCTGTTTTCTTCCAGTTCCCCCCCCCCCCCAACCACCTCACAGCCCCAGTATTTATCACTACTTTTTAGTCATCAAATTCTTCCCAGATGTTATTGAAACCCTGGAGTACAAAACCTCCCACAGTCGCCGCGGAGATCGCCAGTGTATTCATGCGCACCGAGTGACGTCTGGGTTCTGTAAACTGTACAAGTATGGCTGCCATACTTCCGAAACCTGATCACAAGCAGGTGCCTGTCCCGTGCAAACCTTTTCCTGCAAGCACGCAATGTGCAAGAAATTATCAAGAAGAAAAAGGAATGCTAAATTACTGTTCCCCCCCCCCCCAACTTTTTCAAGTCTTATTCTCTTCACGTCCTTTCCATTTTCCTCAACTTCTCGCCTAAGTGATGACACGAAGGTTCTCGGGGGTTATCATGACCTCATTGCTTTCTTAAAGCCAAGGAATATCAGAAACACGGGTCCTAACCTAGCTCCTTACATGCTTCAGTGGTGACCCCCCACACAGGGCCCTTACATATCTCCTTACACGCTTCAGTGGTGACATCGCAAAGGACCCGTATCTAGTTCCTTACATGCTTCAGCGGTGACCCCATACAGGGCCCTCACCTATCTCCTTACATGCTTCAGCGGTGACCCCATACAGGGCCCTTATCTATCTCCTTACATGCTTGAGTGATGACCCCACATAGGGCCCTTACCTAGCTCCTTACATGCTTCAGTGGTGACCCCACACAAGGTCCTTAGTGCAGTTTCAAACTACAGACTGACTTGCAGATTTATACCGAAGTTTTAGGTGTATGTTTATAGTGTAAGATGTCATAGTAGACGTATATTGTAGATGTCATAGTAGATATATTTTGTAGATGTCACAGTAGACGTATACTATAGATCTCATAGTAGAAGTATACTGTAGATCTCATGAGTAGACGTGCAGTATAGATGTCAGTATTTACTTTCGACTAAGATGCCAGTGTTGACTTATAGAGCAGCTATCAGTGTAGATTTATAGCACAGAAGTCAGCATACATTTATACCGTAGATTTAAAATCTAGATGCCACAGATGACCAATAACGTAGATGTCAGTGCAAACATATAGTGTAAACGTCAATTTCGATATAAAGCTGAGATGTCAGTGTAGACAAATGTCATGATTTTCCAGGAGTACAGATGGAAAAATAGTAGACAAAATTCGTGGTAACGTAGACAGACAGAAAATAGACAAAAATTGTAGTTTTCCTGGAATGTAGATAAAAATATATAAATCGTGGTTCCCACGAATACTGATTAAAAACAAAAAAAATAGACAATGGTAGAATCTCTGGCAAATACATGGACTGAAGGCAGTGAGGGCCCAACAACGCTGTGGTACATAATAAAACCACTTAACTCACTGCCGTGTTAAGCGAGAGTTAGCAGAATATATCAATGCGCCGTGACTTGATACTAGACAAGACTGCACATTGAAAGCACAGGAAATATGTCACGTGATTCGGCGCATGCGCTCACGCCCGCTAATTTACACCTTCCAAGTTCAAGGACTGCCAACTTCGAGTGACCTTGGACTCGGTGACTTGGGCGTGTCAGTCCTGTCACACACAAGTCACCCGCGAGAGTTGCTATAACACTATAAAGCTTTATGGCGACGATAAGTGAAGACCTTTTCATTGATCTAATTAAATCAACTAATTACATCATCTACTTTATTCTCAATGTCTGAGATATGTTCACAGTTATCAACACAAGGTGTGGGTAGGTGGGGAGAGACTGGAGTAAACAAGTGAGTGTCTGACTTATCATCTTCATGTGCTGTGTCTGAATGCTTTCTTGCCCTGTATCTCTGACATATTCTCTTTCTATCTATCTTCCTCTCTCTCTTCCTCTCTCTCTCTCTCTCTCTCTCTCTCTCTCTCTCTCTCACTCTAATGAAATAAAAAGCTGGCTAGTACGGGTCCCTCCCCAGACTAAATGTTTACGAAGAATTAGGAAAATATTCTGGCCAAACATCATAAGAAATAACATCTTGTTGGCAGAAATGCAGATGAAGCCACTGACAACAATTATTGAGGAAAGACGCTGGCGATGGTTGGGACATGTGCTCCGAATGACTGACAACTCACTACCAAAAATAGCACTAAGATGGACACCACAGGGGAACAGAAGTAAGGGTAGACCAAAAGAGACATGGAGAAGAACAACGGAAGGGATGTTGAAGAATATAGGGCTCATCTGGGCAAGAGCAGAAAAAAAGGCAAAGGACAAGCATTTGTGGAAAACATCTAGAAACATGGGAATAAAATCGGATGGGGAGCGGGCTACAGTATGTGTGTGTGATTAGTTTAAAAAATTCTTTCAGCAGTCCAGTAAACAGACTTCCCGTCCTATTAATGTTACCATGGTAACGTGTTCATCAGAACCGAGTTCAGTAACAATACCATTAGAAAACGAGACAGGGAGTTGGTCATGCTGTTGCTAAACTTCTCCTGCTTATTACAATATAATATTGTAGTTCTAATTCTCTCTCTCTTTCTCTCTCTTAATGGCTGACCTTTCTGAACGCCATCTGCGTTGCCAGGACTACGATCCTTGGTAAAGCCACTTTAGATTTTTATAAGCAGAAATAAGCCAGTCTGGCAAGTTCCTCCCTTAAACTGTTTATAATTGCCACGTCTTCGATGAAGGACTTCAAGACCGTTTAGTAGCCTTCGCTTTTTTTACATCTGGAATTTCTACCCCTCTTCCAATATTTCACAAAATTACGGAAAGATTACAGGGAAAACCGTTGCCCGGGCTTAATAATGTGACAGCTCATCATGAAAAACTCTTACAATCCCGGCGCGCTCTTTCAGCAGCGTCCCGCGTCTAGCGCGATAATTGCAGCAATACAAAGCGCGTACATAACGCCAAGCTGGCATATTACAGTTGCTGTGTGTGCTTCCATTACATGAATGTATGGCTCTAGGACATCCCAGACGAAGACGGATAAGAGACATAAACGATGGCGATGATGCTGTGATATCTTCCTGCGAACGTTGAATTTGAGGCTTGCAGCCGCCAAGCCAGCGAAGTAAATATTAAACACAAGATTGATGTCGGACGGGAAGTAGGTACGAATATATTGGCTAACTTGAATTCGGATGGGGAGTGATTATATCAGTTAAGGTGAATTTGGACAGGAAGTGAGTATACTGTATAATCACACACTGTGGCAACTGGAAAAATTGAGGGAAGAAGAGACAGAGGAAGACAGAGAAAGAAGTTACTGGATATGCTGTCAGTGTGGCTAGGAAGAAAGTCACCGGGGGATCTCATAATCAAGTCTAAAGCCAGGGAATTGTGGAGAGAAATGATCGCCTACGACACGCGGCACGGCACTTGATTGATTGTGAATTCTACTATTTCGTGAAAAAAATATATCAGAATTTCTTTAACTTCTTTTCAGTAATCTACATTCTACGACCTCTCACAACAAAGATAAACTCTCTATAAACTAGAAATAAACAGAATTTTATGGCTTCTTGTAAGAAAAATAAAAACAGTAGGACTATATTTTTATATGTAATTATACGGCAATTTTAGACCTGGAATGTTTGGTCGCTTCTTTGAAAGACCAGAATAAAACCAAACGGATTAACCTCGATCACGTGACAGATGCCCTCGTTCTGGTGAAAACCCGACCCCCGCGGGCCTTAACAACAGGCAAGGGTCCAGGTCAGACACAGCCATCACAGAATTAAACAGGAGAACGATTTAAGAGCGTTTTCTAGTTGGTCGAGGGTCAGGAGAGACCTTCCCTTTAATAAATCTCGGACAGACTTGCCGGCCAGAATGTCTGCGGGCCATTCTACTGCGCTATACTTGGCGCCATCATTGTTACCAAGTACCGCATTGTTTGCCGGGAAACTGAAACAGTCCGGGCCACAAAATGTCGTTCCAATGGCTCACTCGATGACCTCTGCCATGTTACTCTGACCTGTCACCTGCAAACACTGACCCTGCCATATGCTAGTCTGACTTGTCAAAAAAAAAAACAATGGTCTGCCATCTGTCACTTTTGTCAGTTACATTGACATTTCACTAGTTTTTTCACGCCGTGCCGTGCCATGAGCGTTAGCGATCATGCATTTCATGATTTGTTATTACATACTCTCATAGTCATCCTGATATTCATCATCCTGCCAACAGATTCATCATCCTGCCAACAGATTCATCACCCTGCCAACAGATTCATCACCCTGCCAACAGATTCATCACCCTGCCAACAGATTCATCATCCTGCCAACAGATACTCCTGCCTGTCTTCTACTACCCTGACCTAATATCAGTTAATCTAACCTGTCTTCTACTACCATGACCTAATATCAGTTAATCTATCTTGTCTCCTACTACCCTGACCTAATATCAGTTAATCTAACCTGTCTTCTAAGCCCCGACCTAATATCAGTTAATCTAACCTGTCTTCTACTACCCCGACCTAATATCAGTTAATCTAACCTGTCTTCTACTACCATGACCTAATACAACCACATATTCCACCGGACTTACCATCTGACCAACCTGCTGTAACAAACACCGCGCTTACCATCCTGCTGTAACAAACACCGCGCTTACCATCCTGCTGTAACAAACACCGCGCTTACCATCCTGCTGTAACAAACACCGCGCTTACCATCCTGCTGTAACAAACACCGCGCTTACCATCCTGCTGTAACAAACACAATGCTTACCATCCTGCTGTAACAAACACCATGCTTACCATCCTGCTGTAACAAACACCATGCTTACCATCCTGCTGTAACAAACACCATGCTTACCATCCTGCTGTAACAAACACCGCGCTTACCATCCTGCTGTAACAAACACCGCGCTTACCATCCTGCTGTAACAAACACCGCGCTTACCATCCTGCTGTAACAAACACCGCGCTTACCATCCTGCTGTAACAAACACCGCGCTTACCATCCTGCTGTAACAAACACCGCGCTGACAGCTTTCAAGAAGAAACAAATTTCCCCAGACATGACCAGTCAGGGAAGTTCAGGCTTAAAGTTACGTCCCCTTGGTCTAGGCCACTTAAACCTCTCCGGACAGACATGTCCACTTAAGAGCAGACGTGAGGAGGATGAGGTGGATACATTTAATTTCGGAACAGATACAAATGTGAGGATGGACCAGGCTGGACCTAGCTAGACTCGGCTACAGATTAAAAACTCACTAAAACAAAGAGCTCAAACAAAAAAAAGACAATTAGAGAAACACATTATAAGCAGATTATAGAAACACATTATAAGCAGATTATAGAAACACATTATAAGCAGATTAGAGAAACACATTATAAGCAGATTAGAGAAACACATTATAAACAGATTAGAGAAACACATTATAAACAGATTAGAGAAACACATTATAAACAGATTAGAGAAACACATTATAAACAGATTAGAGAAACACATTATAAACAGATTAGAGAAACACATTATAAACAGATTATAGAAACACATTAATGCTGCACCGTTTGTAATTTTTCAGACCGGGTCACGTGGAAAGATCTTTCGTGCTTCCCATAGTCGTGGAGCCTGCCGAGAAGCTCGTGTCAAGCAAGTTTATGTAAACCACTCCCCATCCGACACTATGATGTGTTTCAGTGTCATCAGAGAGGTCATCAACTTCAGGGAGATCAGAGCAAGAAACAGAGAGATCAGAGGAAGAAACAGGAGGATCGAAGCAAGAAACAGGAAGATCATAGCAAGAAACAGGGCGATCAATGCAGGAAACAGGGAGATCAGAGCAGGAAACAGGGCGATTAGAGCAAGAAACCGGGAGACAAAAGCAAGAAACAGGGTGAAAACAGGGAGATCAGAGCAGGAAACAGGGAGATCAGAGTTAAACTAGGACATCAAAGCAAAAGCAGATCTCCTTATTTCGACGACGAGAAAGACACTTCTGACGTGGTGAATGAGAGTCCATGTGTATGAAGAAAGAAAATCTTATAACCGAATCTTCGCTGTAGCGGCTTGGGATATGAAGCTTCATAAGAGAAAACTTGTGGGGGGGGGGGGGGGGGTCGTTCTAGAATTGTGCCTTGGAAGAGAAGGGGGCAATAATCCGAAAAAAAAACGTAGGAACCACTGTAATAAACCAATCAAATTATTTCAATAATTCCATGTCAAAAATAGAAGTAATTATCTCCCCTCCCCCCGGGATTACTCTGAATATAATCCAAGATTTAATCTCAATGTTGTAAGCTTTCTGGATGGTCGCCACGGAATAAATCATATCTCCTGTTTATAGAGTATATCCGTCTTTGCTTTGTCAGGTTTGCATTGTCGTCATCTGTTTTAGCTTTCCTATTCTAGCCATCTGTTTTAGCTTTCCTATATTAGTCATCTGTTTTAGCTTTCCTATATTAGTCATCTGTTATAGCTTTCCTATACTAGTCATCTGTTATAGCTTTCCTATATTAGTCATCTGTTATAGCTTTCCTATATTAGTCATCTGTTTTAGCTTTCCTATATTAGTCATCTGTTATAGCTTTCCTATATTAGTCATCTGTTATAGTTTCCTATATTAGTCATCTGTTATAGCTTTCCTATATTAGTCATCTGTTATAGCTTTCCTATACTAGTCATCTGTTATAGCTTTCCTATACTAGTCATCTGTTATAGCTTTCCTATATTAGTCATCTGTTATAGCTTTCCTATATTAGTCATCTGTTATAGTTTTCCTATATTAGTCATCTGTTATAGCTTTCCTATATTAGTCATCTGTTATAGCTTTCCTATATTAGTCATCTGTTATAGCTTTCCTACACTCGCCATCCGGTTTAGCTTTCCTACAGTGTAATAAAGATTCTTTCACATTTCATACACGTCAGGCACCTGCTTACACACCATTACATCTTACACAACACCACATTCTCTATATCGCTACATAATGTAGGTAAGTAAAGGTGATCTTATGTTGTCATGCTGATATCTAGTGGATATGGTGTTAGTGGCCATCTTTTCCTTGACCTGTCGTCACACTAGATGGTCATGTGGTCTGCATCATGCCTGGCCGCCTTTCCTTCCATAACCCCAGAAGAAACCAGGTACCTATTTCTAGACCTGGGTGACTGAGGCTTCCCCTGCCGGATTTGAACCACTAACCTTTGCTATAAGAGGCCTGTGCACAAGCCACTTGAGCACTCATGGCCTCCTATGTCGCACAGATACCAGATGATGAGAACGATGAGAGGGGGAAACAAACCATTCGCCAGGTGTGTCGGCGAGCTACCTGTTAGTTTTCTCACCTGGACTGACTGGGTACCTGAAGAATGCCCCAACAGTATCTGTTCAAATCTAGGTCAGGCGACGGAAGCGGTTTCCGGTTGGGAAATGTTTCAAAGACACAAAAATAGAAATTCTCGGAGTCGTTCAAAAACTTGGGTACCTCAGACAAATGGGTCTCGGGAAAATGGGTCTGTGAGGGGGTTTTTTGTGTGTCTTTTTAAAGTGGAATACGAAAGGATTGATTGATTGATTGGATGATTGATTGATCTTTCACTCTATTCCAGACATTCTACAAATATGCTGTTCCTGTAACAAACATAATTAACATTGATGCTTCGAGACATAAAATAAAATATAACATTTACGTTTCCCTCTCATCCATTCACTCAGTACAGAAGTAACTACATACATATATAAATGACTATCTACTAAACAACAATTTCGGGACTATTCAGAATAAACAATTAACTGTATTCGGTGTCTGTAAGAGCAGTCTAAGATAACTTTTTAAGTTTTATGATTCATGGAGGCATGTAGTCGACATCAAATAGACATTGGCAAAGGAGGACAACAAGAGGTTTACATCAAGGCTGAACACACACACCAAGCAGCCATGGCCGCCAGAAGTCAAGTGCTCTCTGCTCACAAGATCAAGTTATTCGGCAATGACATCAGATGCCAAGTGCTCCCTGCCCACAAGGTCAAGTTATTCGGCGACGACATCAGAAGTCAAGGTCGTTCTACCGGCAACTAATGACAACATGAACAAGTCACAGACGCCAACAAGTTGTTTCCTCTGTAAAATATGCCTCGGCTTATAACAGTTTGAGAACCCTCGATGTGATAAGCGTGATTAGGGTCATAAAAATGGTTTTCATTTTCTAGGGGAGAACACGCGATGTTTTGTAAAAAGCGTTTAAATACCGCCCAAAAATGTTGTACTTTTGCTTACTATTTCTACCAGCAGCGTTTCACGAACTGTAACGTCCATGTTGCAGACGCGCCGGAATTACCAATGTTTGAAACAACGAACTCAGCTAAACATAGAACATGAACTTTCAGTTTATGGATGATCCAGAGCTATAATTATGTTGTTCTCATGTTCTATCTGTAGAGGAAAAACACATTCACACATTCTTCACAGATTAGTACAAAAATGAGCATTTTATTGTAGAGCTTTATTTTGTTGCGCAGAAAACGATCAAAGTTCTATGTCACGTGAAGAGATAGAACAAAAGTACAGGGCGTCGACAAGACAATCATCGTATCAATCGATTCCTGGTGAAATATGAAAGTCGATTCTTGAAATACGCCTAAACATTTTGTTTATACTCGTATCAGAGGAGAACTTGAAGCATATTTGAAATTATCCATGAGTAGATTGTATTCGATACTAAAGAATTCGATAAATCGGTTTAACAACTGTGACAGGATCTGAACATAACTTTTGACTGCATGACGGAAAGTTTTACAAACATAATCAATACTACAATTTTTGGTGACATTTTCTTCCCAAATATACCTTATGTTGATATTTCAGACGCCGATCGCTGCATATATATTTATTTCAGACAACTGCACATCTACCCACATCTTACCCACACCGGGTTGACTCTGAGCAACAAGTCGATCATTTGTGTCTATTTCAGAGTCTGATTTACGCAATCTAAATCCTGCACACCTTCATATACTTTGTCTTGTCTTGTCTTGAAGGAAGATCAAGAGGAAGACCAAGAGAAATGATACTGGACAGTCTGACGGGATGGTGTGAGGAGGAGATCACCAACTGAACTGATGGCCTGCATGAAGGATCGGGTACTCTGGAGAAGCATAATAGCCAACGCCAGTCGGCATGGCACATGATAATGATGATGATGATGATGATGATGATGATGATGATGATGTCTTGTCTTCTTCCTCGTACACCTTTCAGTGTTGAGGTTCGACGATTTGCTTCATATAATGCGATATTTAATGCTTCTGTAACTTCCTCTCTCTCCATCTCCTGCGTGGGCGGCCTCTTCCTCTGTTACCTACAAATCTTAGTGTGAATGTTGTCTGTGATATACTGTCTGGTGGTAACCATGTATCATGGCCAAACCATTTGACTTGCTGTTTCTGGATATAGTGTAATACTGGTGTTACTCCAACCTTTGCCCTGATGGTGTCATTTCTTATTTGGTCTCTCCTTGTCACATTTAGTATTCTCCTTAAACGTCTCATTTCTGTCATGATGATGTTTCTTTTGTTCTTGGCTGTTAGTGTCCATGTCTGACATTGATAGCATAGAGCTGGGAGGAAAACTGTGTTATACAGTGCTCTTTATGTTTCACTGTGATGTATTTGTTTTTCAGTAAAAGAGTCATTTGTCCAATGACCTGATTTGCTTTATGTTCTCATTCTAATCACCTGTCCCTGGTGATGATATTATGCTTCCTGGGTACTTGAAATGTTTCACTTGTTTCAAGGGCAGGCTTGTCTAGGAAGATCTTTGTTTGGATTTCTTATCTGGCTATGGTCATGTTTTTTTTTTCAGCACTGATCTTCATGTTGTGGATTTTACATGGCCTTGCTAAATTATCCATGTTCAGCTGTAGATCTTTTTCTTATGTTGCTATAAGTACTTGGTCTCAGAAAAAAGGAGTTCGTTTATAGTCCTCCTATTGGCTGTCTTCTGGAAGATGTTATGAGATTGTTGGCATTGTTTCTGGAGTTGGGCTGTTGGACAGCTTAGTGGTGTAGTTTTGACTATATATGCTATCTTCTCTGCAAATGTTGTCAGTGTATATTATGAATAGCAAGGGAGATAGTACACAGCCCTGCCTCACTCCAGACTTTATGATGAATGGTTTGGAGTGTTTATTTGTTCTAACTGTACGCTTCATGCACTCATTGCACACACACAAAAAAACCAGACGGAGTAATGTCAGTTCTGGATACATCCATATACAGTTCTGGATACATCAATATACAATTCTGGATACATCAGCATAAACATATTACCAAAGAAAGATCATCAGATGGACAGACGGATGAGTTAACAAGCACACAAAGCGAAGAATGAAAGATTTAATCAGTTTCAGGACAATTTGTTCACGATAAAAGATCGGACACTCGTCAGACACGCAGAGTGAAGGAACGCAGAGGCAATGCTGATCAGACAGAAGCAATTCGTGTCCAGAAAACGTAATAGACACAACGGAAATCTAGCATCGAAACGTCACAACAAAGAAAAGATAACAGAGACACAGAGAAATCTAGCATGGAAATGTCACAACAAAAGAAAAGATAACAGAGACACAGAGAAATCTAGCATGGAAATGTCACAACAAAAGAAAAGATAACAGAGACAAAAAGAAATCTAGCATGGAAACCTAACGATAAGAACAAAGAAAACGATAAGAGAAACACAAACTGAGGAAACCTAGCGCGGAGACAAAGAACAAACAAAACGACATCGGACAAAGAGCAGGCTAAGAGAGAGGAATTAAAAAACAAACAACATAATAAATGTTATAAGAGAAGAGACACCTGCTACGGGCTGGAAAATTTCTCTCCCAGAATGCCAGCTTTGACATTCATGCGTGGCATTTCTAAGATGTCAAGTCCGGATTTTAAAAGAAATCACGTGCTTTCAATTTGTTCTGCGCACTCCAGGCGGCAACATATCGTAGCAACAATGCTCTTAAGAGAAGGTGGAACCAGCATGGCCCATGTTGTTGAACTCTGCGAAGTGTGAAGGAAATGACTTAAGATCGATGTTTAATAATTAATCCCTGAACGAAAATGTGAGGCTGTCATTATCCTATCTGACATCTTTGAACCAGGAAATAGGAAATCAATTTTCTCTTCAAATTTCTTTCAATCCTCGTTTGTAAGAGGATTATAGCTACGATGCTGGCGATTAGAAGTCCTCATCGGTGATTGGCTGTTGCTAGGAGACAAGGAGCCAGGGCCGCCACCTAAAGGGTCTCAGCAAGATGGGCCGACGCTGGGGGAGGTAGTGGAGTCTAAAGAGGAAGAAAATGAGATTTAAGACAAGACAGAAATCTGCTGACAAGGAGTACAGCTGAGACAGTCAGGTATGTGCCACAGGTCTACGACAAGGAGCACAGCTGAGACAGCCAGATGTGTGCCACGGGTCTACGACAAGGAGTACAGCTGAGACAGCCAGATGTGTGCCACGGGTCTACGACAAGGAGTACAGCTGAGACAGCCAGATGTGTGCCACGGGTCTACAACAAGGATTACAGCTGAGACAGTCAGGTATGTGCCACGGGTCTACGACAAGGAGTACAGCTGAGAGAGGCAGATGTGTGCCACGGGTCTACGACAAAGATTACAGCTGAGACAGCCAGATGTGTGCCACGGGTCTACGAACAAGTGAGAAAGAATGACAAAACAAGCAATGAGATCAGCAAGTAGAAATGTAAAATACACAGTAACAAACCAATATTTCCGCGAAATGCCTTCATCAAGGAAAACGAAAATAACGAAACACACACACAAAGGGCACTTATATGCCAGAAATCCTCTTGGCAAAGACGTCAAGCAAGTGATGAGACTAGACAGAGTCAGGTAAGAGCCAGGACGTCAAGCAAGTAATGAGACTAGACAGAGTCAGGTAAGAGCCAGGACGTCAAGCAAGTAATGAGACTAGACAGAGTCAAATAAGAGCCAGGACGTCAAGCAAGTAATGAGACTAGACAGAGTCAAATAAGAGCCAGGACGTCAAGCAAGTAATGAGACTAGACAGAGTCAAATAAGAGCCAGGACGTCAAGCAAGTAATGAGACTAGACAGAGTCAAATAAGAGCCAGGACGTCAAGATAGTAATGAGACTAGACAGAGTCAAATAAGAGCCAGGACGTCAAACAAGTAATGAGACTAGACAGAGTCAAATAAGAGCCAGGACGTCAAGCAAGTAATGAGACTAGACAGAGTCAGGTTAGAGCCAGGACGTCAAGCAAGTAATGAGACTAGATAGAGTCAGGTTAGAGCCAGGACGTCAAGCAAGTAATGAGACTAGACAGAGTCAGGTTACAGCCAGAATCGTGAAGTCAGAAAACTATTAACTAGAAAATGAGACAATAAAAATAACAGCCAGAAGACAAGCTTGTTCACCTTACTGATCAGTTACACAATACACCAAACTATTACCTAAGCATGTTACATAATCTCTGGCAAGAAGTATAGTGATATAAACAGCAAACATACAAAATATATAGATGAAATAATAAACCAATATTACAGACATTATCATGAAAACTGCCATAAACATTTGCTCAGCCAATGAAAATCCTCAACGTATCTGTTGCTGCCATGTTTGGTGACAGCTGACTGTATCATGAAAACATCTCTGGAATATTCCAAATGTCGAGGGGAACCTGTCTATATATGGTACTCATTGTGACATTTGACACAGACTTGCATCTCGTGTCTATGAACGAGGGTCGCAACTTCCAGACAGTTCCTGACCCTGGCATCATTCATCTCCTCCGCCTCTACGATCTTAATACTCAACACGTGGCTGACCTCAGAACTGCGTTGTCAATCATCTCAAGGACACACAAGCGGAAAGTCTTGCCGGTTCTGTTTGAGAAGTTACGATTATAGTCAGTCTCAATCTATCGTTCCTGAAGCTTGGTTGCATGATTGTAGTCGGTGTCTCAATCCCTCGTTGTTGAATCTTGGTTGTATGATTGTAGTCAGTGTCTCAATCCCTCGTTGCTGAAGCTTGGTTCTATGATTGTACCCAGTGTCTCAAATCTCTCGTTACTGAAGCTTGGTTCTATGATTGTACCCAGTGTCTCAAATCTCTCGTTGCTGAAGCTTGGTTGTATAGTTGTAGTCGGTATCTCAATTCCTCACTACTGGAACTTAGTTGTAAGATTGTAGTCGGTGTCTCAATCCCTCGCTGATGGAGCTTGGTTGTAAAATTGTAGTCGGTGTCTCAATCTCTCTTAATCTCTCACTGCTGGAGCCTGGTCGTATGACTGTACCCAGTCTCTTTATCTCTCACTGCTGGAGCCTGGTCGTATGACTGTACCCAGTCTCTTTATCTCTCACTGCTGGAGCCTGGTCGTATGACTGTACCCAGTCTCTTTATCTCTCACTGCTAGAGCTTGGTCGTATGACTGTACCCAGTCTCTTTATCTCTCACTGCTGGAGCTTGGTTGTATGACTGAACCCAGCCTCTTTATCTCTCACTGCTGGAGCTTGGTTGTATGACTGTACCCAGTCTCTCAATCTCTCACTGCTGGAGAGATATGATAAACAGAAACATCTTGGCGGTAGATGAAAGCCTGACAATGTTGCTGTGCCCCAGACAAACCATCTGTAAAAGGATGACCTTCCGGTAGAGAAAATCAGAGAATGCCATCTTGCAGGGTCAGGAATCTCAGAGTGCAGCCATCGCTTGCTCTCACTGCATTACCAGATAAACAGTTATTCACGTTAAAAAAAAAACTATCAAAATGTAAACAAGACTATGATGTTGCAGTGTAAATAGGGTCATGTTGGGGTAATGTACCTGGGACATGAAGGGCCAATGTAAACAGGGCCATATTGGAGAAAACGTCAAAGAAAACCAGCAGAAAAGATGGCAATACTTTCCTCAAAATGGCCGACTTACTTCAACAAAAGCCTATGGGAGTTTGAGCAGGCAAACGTCGGCAAGTCAGACAAAATACGGCCAAACGGGGGAAAAAAATGCTCAAAGTTTCTTTGTTCCTACAGACAGGAGAAGCCTTACACAAGTCGAGAAGCAACAACTGACGTTTCCAGGGGGGAGACAGAAACAATGTTTATTCAGGCGAAAAGAAAAAAAAAACCTCGACTGTATTAGCTTGTCTCTGGAGCTACTGAAAGGATCTAACGTTTGGTCTGGGATGTTCTGTCTGGCAAGTCCTAGCAGTCCTCGGCGCCGGCTTATAGGGCGGATCTACGAGAAAATGCAAGCCAAAAAAATATTCGGCGGTGCCTTGAGATTTAATTTATTCTGAACAGTGCCAGCCAGACTGGTAGCTTCGTGCCTGCTACAAAATCCGGAAGTAATAACTGTGTTCGCTACTTTCATTTTTGTTTCGTTTTCAACGATCAGGTGAAAGTAATTTTCAGCTGAGATTTTTTGTTTTTTTGTTTCTTATCGGTTTTATTTTTTTACATCTTTCAACCTGGCAATAAGCAAGGCCAAACTGAGTTTTATATTTCCAAATTTTTCTGTTAACAACAGAGAGGGGCGGGGAACAGAGAGGAACAGGGAACAGATCACTTGGAACAGAGAAGGGCGGGGAACAGAGAGGGGTAGGGAACAGTGAGGAATAGGGAACAGATGGCTTGGAACAGAGGAACGGAGAACATATGGCGTAGAAAAAAGTCGAGCAGAAAACAGAGGTGGTGGGGAAGAGAGATGGCGTGGAGCTGGGAGGAACGAGGAACAGAGGAGTGGGGAACAGAGACGGGTGGGGAACAGGAGTGTGGAACAGAGAGAATTGGGGAACAGAGAGGAGTGTGAAACAAGAGAGACGTGTTGGGAACAGAGAAGGGTGGGGAACATAGCAGTGGAGAACAGAGGAGTAGGGAACAGGGAATGGGGAACAAGAGAGACGGGTGGGGAACAGATGACACTCTTCCACCGACTTGTCCTGATATGAGTGTCATTTCCCACATCGTTTATCCATCTTCATCGATATCAACATCAGATATCAACATCAACATCGATATCAACATCAGTATCAATATCATCATCAACACTGAAAATAATGAGGACAAGAAAGAGAAAACTCCTTGGAGTAGACGATCATGAGAAGACAAGAGTTAGAACATCAGAGTAAACAGACAGTGAAAGAAAGAAAGAAAGAAAGAAAGAAAGAAAGAAAAAGAAAGAAAGAAAGAAAGAAAGCTTAGTTGACTACCAAGTGGCACAAGACGTAATCAGTTACAGATCTGATTAGAAGAAAACAAAACTACAGGACAGCACAGACTGCAGAAGCATGATCCACAACGTCTACCGGCACGGCACCTGATGAGTGGATGGAAAAATAAGCTACCTCCTATATATTTCACGCCAAGAAAATATTTTAATGACTTTCAGCAAATATTTTAACCATATTTTAATTTGTTAATTTGGAAATAAGGATACATAATGAGGAAAAGAGAGGAAGACCAAGGCGAAGATGGCTGCAAGACATCGTTGATGATCTGCAAATGGATGCATCAGCAGCAGGCCATCTTACTCACAACCGAGAGGCCTACAGGGGTTCTGTTAGGGAGGTAAAGTTCCGCAAGGGACAGCTAATGAATGACTGACTGACTTTGAGAATTTCTGTACATCTGAGCTCGCCCACCAGCTTGTAACAGATCGATCTTAACATCATCAACGTTTCTGTAAAGAGGCACTTAAAGATATGGCTGAAGTTGGACACAGCATCAGTATTTCATTCATTCATTAATTAGCATGTCTCTTGTGGAACTTTGCCTCCCTAACAGCTCTCATGTAGGCCTCTCGGTAGTAAGCAAGATGGCCTGCTGCTGATGCATCCATCTGCAGATCATCAATGATGTCTTGCAACCATCTTCGCTTTGGTCTTCCTCTCTTTCTTTTTACCATTATGTACCTTTCCAAGACGGTCTTCTCTAGATTATCATGACGTTTAATGTGTCCAAAATATTTAAGTTTTCTCTCTTTAATCCTCTTTACTAGCCAGCCTTCTTCAGTATTAAGTTCTTGTAGTATGGATATATGTTCTTTTTTGTGTCCATGATATTTGAAGGACTCTTCTGTAGCATTTACATTCAAAGGCATTTATGTGTTTCTCAGCTGTTTTGTTAAGTGTCCAGGTCTCACAGGCATATGTTGCGATGGGAAAGATACGTGCCCTTAAAAATCTTATTTTTGTAGTTCTGTCTGTTCATCTGCACAGATTCTTTAGTTGTTTTACTTTCTGAAGGGCGATAGATGTTCTCCTTTTAATTTCACTCATTGTGTCTCCGTTGTTAAATTATTTCAGTAATGTATTTCAGTAGTGTTATATTTTAATATGCCTTCTATTTTTTTATTCGTGTTAAAAAAGTCTGCTATGTTATAAAACACCAACATATAACCCCCGGACATTCACAGATAACTGCTCCCTCTTTTTCCTACTATTTTGTTTTTCCATTCTTATTTGTTGTATATCATTCATTTGAATTTATATTTTATCTTCTTCCCCTAACTTCTTTGTCCCGTATGTTTTCGTCTGATTAAGGTGTACACCGAAACGTTACAGTTGTGTGCTTGGTAAAGCTGTTCCTACTTTTGTTTTAAATAATTTTATCATCTTTTAACGAAAGCTGCACAATACATACCTCATCTTCCGTATAAAAGGATAGGGTCTATTATCCGAATCTGTACAACACACGGCCTATCTTCTGTATAAACGAACAGCCATCAAATGTGTCATTCATCCACATATGACCTTGATTTGTCCACACACACCCTGTTGAAGGGGTGGGGTGTTCTTAAAGAATATTCCCATAATCTGACTCGTATTTTAAGTTTCTATTAACTTTCTCCGTCCCGTTTATCCTGTATTATTATTATTATATCCATTTTTAAAATATTTTCTGGAAAGTCCGAATATTTCAGTTATCTCCCGTCTAAAGATATTCTCTTCCGTCAGGAACGTTAACACGTGGTAGGCTTGTCTCCCCTTGCATACACGTAATCCATAATGTTTATCTTGACAACCACTGAGATACAGAGAGTATATCTTGCTCCCTGCCACACAAGTGGCACGAACGCCTCCTCCCCGCCCAAGTTCTCTCACAAATGTTGGTGGTGATACATTCACAAGTGATTTGTTTTTTCATGCGTGATTTCACTTACTAAATCTGCAGTTGCCAGTGGATTTGTGTTCATTTTTATGTCCATGATATTTAAAGGACTCTTCTGTAGCATTTACATTCAAAGGCATTCATGTGTTTCTCAGCTGTTTTGTTAAGTGTCCAGGTCTCACAGGCATATGTTGCGATGGGAAAGATACGTGCCCTTAAAAATCTTATTTTTGTAGTTCTGTCTGTTCATCTCCACAGATTCTTTAGTTGTTTTACTTTCTGAAGAGCGATAGATGTCCTCCTTTTAATTTCACTCATTGTGTCTCCGTTGTTAAATTATTTCAGTAATGTATTTCAGTAGTGTTATATTTTAATGTGCCTTCTATTTTAACCCATTTATTCGTGTTAAAAAAGTCTGCTATGTAATAAAACACCAACATACGACTCCCGGGCATTCACAGATAACTGCTCCCTCTTTTTCCTACTATTTTGTTTTTCCATTCTTATTTGTTGTATATCATTCATTTGAATTTATATTTTATCTTCTTCCCCTAACTTCTTTGTCCCGTATGTTTTCGTCTGATTAAGGTGTACACCGAAACGTTACAGCCGCGTGCTTGTTAAAGCTGTTCCTACTTTTGTTTTAAATAATTTTATCATCTTTTAACGAAAGCTGCACAATACATACCTCATCTTCCGTATAAAAGGATAGGGTCTATTATCCGAATCTGTACAACACACGGCCTATCTTCTGTATAAACGAACAGCCATCAAATGTGTCATTCATCCACATATGACCTTGATTTGTCCACACACACTGTTGAGGGGGGGGGTGTTCTTAAAGAATATTCCCATAATCTGACTCGTATTTTAAGTTTCTATTAACTTTCTCCGTCCCGTTTATCCTGTATTATTATTATTATATCCATTTTTTAAACATTTTCTGGAAAGTCCGAATATTTCAGTTATCTCCCGTCTAAAGATATTCTCTTCCGCCAGGAACGTTAACACGTGGTAGGCTTGTCTCCCCTTGCATACACGTAATCCATAATGTTTATCTTGACAACCACTGAGATACAGAGAGTATATCTTGCTCCCTGCCACACAAGTGGCACGAACGCCTCCTCCCCGCCCAAGTTCTCTCACAAATGTTGGTGGTGATACATTCACAAGTGATTTGTTTTTTCATGCGTGATTTCACTTACTAAATCTGCAGTTGCCAGTGGATTTGTGTTCATTTTTATCAAGAAATTAACTAGATCCTTCGGCTCTGTTCCACATCACTTCCGGTCTACTTTCCTTCCCATCATCCGCAATACTCCCACATTTCCGGCTGGATTCAAGCGGAAGGATACATAAAAAAAAAGGAGGCAGTTATATTTCCAAATGTATCTTTCTGAGGGGAGTTGCCCAGCGGGTGCTGACAAGTTATCTGCCCTACCAAGAAAGGACCGGCGTACATCCTTGAACCTGCATTTTGTCCCACTTATACATCCTGAACTTAAACAGACTTAGAGCACTGTTTAAGTTTCTTTAACCCTTCCAGTACAAACAAACAAAAATTATTTTTAACTCTGATATCTGGTCACTGAACTACCACTCTTTTGCTGTCGTCATCTCGAAATCATTCGAAAATGTCCTCCAGTTCAATTGTTTATTTAAGGCTGGGAAACAGGGCATGGACTGAGCGAGATCTGGTGATCAGGGCATAGATAGAACAAGATCTGGCGCCTAGAACGGATGATCAAGGCACAGACTGAGCAAGATCTGGTGAGTAGGGCGGATAATCAGGGCATAGACTGAGCAAGATCTGGTGAGTAGGACGGATGATCAGGGCATAGATAGAACAAGATCTGGCGCCTAGAAAGGATGATCAAGGCACAGACTGAGCAAGATCTGGTGAGTAGGGCGGATAATCAGGGCATAGACTGAGCAAGATCTGGTGAGTAGGACGGATGATCAGGGCATAGACTGAGCAAGATCTGGTGAGTAGGGCGGATGATCAGGGCATAGACTGAGCAAGATCTGGTGAGTAGGGCGGATGATCAGGGCATAGACTGAGCAAGATCTGGTGAGTAGGACGGATAATCAGGGCATAGACATAACAAGATCTGGTGAGTAGGGCGGATGATCAGGGCATAGACTGAGCAAGATCTGGTGAGTAGGGCGGATGATCAGGGCATAGACTGAGCAAGATCTGGTGAGTAGGGCGGATGATCAGGGCATAGACTGAGCAAGATCTGGTGAGTAGGGCGGATGATCAGGGCATAGATAGAACAAGATCTGGCGCCTAGAACGGATGATCAGGGCACAGACTGAGCAAGATCTGGTGAGTAGGGCGGATAATCAGGCCACAGACATAACAAGATCTAGTGAGTAGGGCGGATAATCAGGGCATAGACATAACAAGATCTGGTGAGTAGGGCGGATAATCAGGGCATAGACATAACAAGATCTGGTGAGTAGGGCGGATAATCAGGGAATAGACATAACAAGATCTGGTGAGTAGGGCGGATAATCAGGCATAGACATAACAAGATCTGGTGAGTAGGGCGGATAATCAGGGCATAGACATAACAAGATCTGGTGAGTAGGGCGGATAATCAGGGCATAGACATAACACGATCTGGTGAGTAGGACGGATAATCAGGGCATAGACATAACAAGATCTGGTGAGTAGGGCGGATAATCAGGGCATAGACATAACAAGATCTGGTGAGTAGGACGGATAATCAGGGCATAGACATAACAAGATCTGGTGAGTAGGACGGATAATCAGGGCATAGATAACAAGATCTGGTGAGTAGGGCGGATAATCAGGGCACAGACATAACAAGATCTGGTGAGTAGGGCGGATAATCAGGGCACAGACATAACAAGATCTGGTGAGTAGGGCGGATAATCAGGGCACAGACATAACAAGATCTGGTGAGTAGGGCGGATAATCAGGGCACAGACATAACAAGATCTGGTGAGTAGGGCGGATAATCAGGGCATAGACATAACAAGATCTGGTGAGTAGGGCGGATAATCAGGGCACAGACATAACAAGATCTGGTGAGTAGGACGGATAATCAGGGCACAGACATAACAAGATCTGGTGAGTAGGGCGGATAATCAGGGCACAGACATAACAAGATCTGGTGAGTAGGGCGGATAATCAGGGCACAGACATAACAAGATCTGGTGAGTAGGGCGGATAATCAGGGCATAGACATAACAAGATCTGGTGAGTAGGGCGGATAATCAGGGCATAGACATAACAAGATCTGGTGAGTAGGGCGGATAATCAGGGCATAGACATAACAAGATCTGGTGAGTAGGGCGGATAATCAGGGCATAGACATAACAAGATCTGGTGAGTAGGGCGGAAATCAGGGCATAGACATAACAAGATCTGGTGAGTAGGGCGGATAATCAGGGCATAGACATAACAAGATCTGGTGAGTAGGGCGGATAATCAGGGCATAGACATAACAAGATCTGGTGAGTAGGGCGGATAATCAGGGCATAGACATAACAAGATCTGGTGAGTAGGGCGGATAATCAGGGCATAGACATAACAAGATCTGGTGAGTAGGGCGGATAATCAGGGCATAGACATAACAAGATCTGGTGAGTAGGGCGGATAATCAGGGCATAGACATAACAAGATCTGGTGAGTAGGGCGGATAATCAGGGCATAGACATAACAAGATCTGGTGAGTAGGGCGGATGATCTATGCAGTCAAATCTCAAATTCCTAAAAACACTCAACGTCTTGCGAGGAGGTGGTTATTCCTGTCCACAGCTTTCCTCGCCGTCTTTCTTTCACTTCATCCTTTAACTGCGAGTTGACATTATTAACTGTTTGCGTCTTTGAAAGATCATCAAAATACCTTCCTTTTATAGTCAATCATCAAAATATTTGTTCTTTTATAGTTAAGCATCAAAGTATTTTTCTTTTATAGTTATCATCAAAATATATTTCTTTTATAGTCAATCATCAGAATACCTTCCTTTTATAGTCATTCATCAAAATACCTTCCCTTATTAAAAAAAAAAAAACTGTAGTCATTACCTTTCCTGTTGACTTTTGGGTCTTTAATTTCTTCCGCCCTGGAGACCCCGGGCGCTGCCACTGCAAGGGCCGTCGTTTGGTGTTAGGATCTAAGTGCTGCGAGCATGTTCCATCAGCAGCGACGAGCTTCTGCTTTATAGCTCAAAATCCTGACACATTAACTTGGAAGTGTCCAGTCCGTTTCATTTCTCGTCAGCATTCAGACATTTCAGTGCCCACTTGGCTGACAGTTTCTGCAGACCCAACTGCTCACCCGACGACTTTCCTGGGTACCTCTAATGTCTCAGCAGTTGTTTTTAGCCAAAATTCGTCATCTGCCAAAATCAGGTCATGACCATGATCAACAATATCTGGAGTTGACGCTGGTGAAGGCCTTCCGGGTCTTTCTGCATCTGCGGGCTCCAGACCTTCACACTAAAGGTTTTTCTTCACAGATGAGTAAGGTGAGCACTTGTCATTCAGTGCTTGCAGCTCACACTCAAGTGTGTCCTTTGGCGTCTTTTTTCTGCTGGAGCAGGGACTTCGTAACAGTCTGGAGTTCCACACTTTAAAAACCCCACACCTTTCGCTAACATGGTAACAAATTAGGGTCTTGATCCGGAAAAACTGACTACGTTATAAAATAACTCCTTGCAGCTAGGGTGACAAAATTATGCTCCGATGTTGGGGCGTGGGTCGGGGGAATAACTTGTCAGCAGACCTCGTGTACTGTTCATGGCTGCTGTGTATAGATTCATGGCTGCTGTGTGGGGGATTCATCGCTGTTGTGTGGGGGATTCATGGTTGCTGTGTGGGGGATTCATGGCTGTTGTGTGTGTGGGGGTCATGGCTGCTGTGTGGGGGATTCACGTCGACTGTGTGGGGATTCATGGCTTCTGTGTGGGGGATTCATGGCTTCTGTGTGGGGGATTCATGGCTTCTGTGTGGGGGGTTCATGGCTGCTGTGTGGGGGGTTCATGGCTTCTGTGTGGGGGGTTCATGGCTGCTGTGTGGGGGGTTCATGGCTTCTGTGTGGGGGATTCATGGCTTCTGTGTGGGGGATTCATAGCTGTGTGGAGGATTCATGGCTTCTGTGTGGGGGGTTCATGGCTTCTGTGTGGGGGATTCATGGCTTCTGTGTGAGGGATTCATGGCTGCTGTGTGAGGGATTCATGGCTGCTGTGTGGGGATTCATGGCTGCTGTATGAAGACCTGTTGTATTTTTATAACTGACCACTGTACAGAGCCTTCTGCGCTGACCTGCATGCAAATCCTTAACCATGCCACAATAACCTAGTGCTCTGTGCTGTGATACCATCGAGTACTGTGACAAAGCTCCTGATAGTTTAAGTCTGCGTCACGTGACTCCCCGACATGTCTGTTACACGTTACACGGCTTCAGTAGCCTTTCTTGAACAAAAGTACAGCGAAACTAATCCAGGTCTTGGTCCCCCGGCCTCTTAAATAACTGAATAGATTTGGAACTAATGAAGATAAAACCTACTTGTTAGTGGAAATATAGGTCAAACTGGGATATACACAATGTAAACAGGGGACACTTAAGATACTGGCCTTGACGGTCAAAGGTGGCTCACTCTTGTCGGCGAGGACAGCACAATAACTTTCAGATAAGCCACGGTATATTTTGTCTGGGTTGTTCCCCTATCTTTTTTTTATACTTATCTTTGTCTAATAATAATTAAAGTTCTATTATTTCCCACGGTAAGTGTTTACTACCTTCAAAAAGTTAATATTTGCTCGCCACATTTTTTAACTTTAAGCTCTTGCTCCCCGTTAAACTTTTGTTTATAAGCTCTCATGTTTCTCGCTTTGTCTTTTTTTTTCATATTTTATACAATGTGATAAAACAATGATAAGGAAATGCACGGTAGTATTATCTCCCTTAGAAATTGGCTACCGGGCCCGCCTGCCTTTCTTTACCTTACATTTCGTAAATGAGGAAACTTTCGTCGGACCGCCTCCATGTGCTGGAGAATAATGATTGTTTATTTCTGTGTCATTCAGGCCGGTGCAGGCAGACTTCTAACATCTGATGCCACTTTCGGGGGGTTATCAGGGGCACTGGGTCTGGTCATGATTTGATGACAAAAGTGCAAGGGATATGGAAGTTTCTTTATGTATATAAATTATCAAAGACATGATCTGCGTGTTGAGAGAGAGAGAGAGAGAGAGAGAGAGGGGGGGGGGAAAGAGAGGGGGTATGGGGGAGGGGGAAGAAGAGAGGTAGCGAGAGAGTTGCATGTATGTGAGGCAATAACTTTTGTTGGATATTTTACGCTGTAAAAACCTGCGTGACAAAAACTTTTTTTAAAAAAAAGATAGATTTCCCTGATCAAAGTCACTGACGTAAATATGGGACACAGTGCCACACAATACGGGATCTCTCAAACCGGACTAGTTTATAACATTACAACCGGAAGTTATCAGAATACAAGCTGCGGTCTTGAGTCGCCATGTTAGAAGTGTTGACATTATAAACGTGCCAAGAGATGGGGACCAAGAGAGGAGGGCGGCTACATCATATTCCACAGAAGAAAGGGACTAGACGAAACAACGCACAGACTAGACTAAACAATGCAAAGACTAAACGAAACAATGCAAAGACTAGACTAAACAATGCAAAGACTAGACTAAACAATGCAAAGACTAGACTAAACAATGCAAAGACTAGACGAAACAATGCAAAGACTAGACGAAACAATACAAAGACTAGACGAAACAATGCAAAGACTAGAAGAAACAATGTAGAGACAGATGAATGAAGTAATCAGCTCCCACTGTACGAGTAACAAATGCAGATGATGATAATCGGAAAACAGACACTGGAAATAGAGGGAAGCCACGAGAGAAGACAAGCCAGTCGAGGACGGTAGCGTGATAGAAAATAACTAAACTATCTATGTGATGAAAGATCCAGACTTCTTCTTTTCTTCTTCTTCTTCTTCTTCTTCTTCTTTTCTTCTTCTTCTTCGTATAGCCTATGATTTATATCTGCAGTTCTATTTCACAAGTATATTATCAGTCAAAAATCCGGTTCACAATTTCAGACAACTCTCCATTTTTCAAGTCCTAATTTAACCTTTCTTTTCTCACCCTACCAGCCACCCCCGTGCCAACCCGGTGTATTGAACCACAGACACACAACCCGTGGCCCCGGGTAACATTCTGTGGTAACAAAACCTGATAAAAAGTCAAGACAAGGATATCTGAGGCGTCCATGTTTGTTCAGGAGGGCCGGCCCTTTTTACGTCTTGTATCAACAGTCTTCCTGCACGATTTCTGCCTGGATATCGACCTCGCAGTCAGTAAGTCGGTTGCTCAACATGTCCAAGGTCTTGCCTTCCAATTATCTAGTCTACTGTAAGCATTCCATTCTTTCTGCTGTTTCTTCGTTCAGTTTGTGACTTGAAGGAAATTGGCGTGTGTACTCTACAGTAATAACGCATTGTGACGTTAAAATAAACGATTAAAAAAAAATCTTTTAAGTTCAGCAAAACGGTACGGTTCAGTCGAAGCAACAACAGACAGCGAACACACGCGGAAGATCACCCAATCAGCACAGCAGAAACATAACGTAATCATGCAGGGCCAATCAGCAGCGAAGACACATACACCATAATCATGCTCAACCAATCAGCAGCGGAAACACATACACCACGATCATGCTGAGCCAGTCAGCATCATGGTAACATTACACGTGGAAATGGACAAACAGAACTCCAGAGGTCGGCTCCGGGGAATTAATGTGCTCAGCTGGCAGCGCACAAAAATACTGGCAACATGAAACGCCCCACGCTGAGCATCAAATCGAAAACCATTATCATTATGTTCCAAGGAAGCAACAAAAAAAAAAAAAAATTAAACGGACAACTTTTTATCGACGCAAGCGTTAAAAAACTTGGCGCTATCATGTCGCACAGGCACACAGAGGTTCCAAAACTGTGATCCCGTGGTCCACAAGTGGTACTTACAGCATTATCTGATGGTCTACTGCGGTGTCATCGGTCTGGCATCAGGTGTCAGTCCTGTTTGGCATCAGGTGTCAATTTGTCTGATATCATGTGTCATTTGTGTAGTATCAGGTGTCGTCGGTTGAATAAAATCACGTACGGCTTCATCATCATCATCATCTGTCCTCTCAATGGAGCATAAGGCATCAACAAAGGTTCTCAAGCCAGTCCTGTCCCGGACAAGTCGGGATACATCAAACCACTTTCCCGCTTTCTTTAGTTCTTTCTGTATTGTGCGTCTCAATGTCCCCAATGGCCTGCCACTTTTTTTCCCTTGAGATGTCCGAGTCAAGGCGGTACGGGGGTGTTTGTTCTTTCCATTCGTAGTATGTGGCCCAGCCAAATTCCATCTTCGATTTTTTTACCTCTTTAGCAGTGTTCTCATTTCCCTGTTCATTTGGTTATTTCCTGGTTTGTCACGTGTTCTTCCCAGTCTAGAACTATTCCTTGAAATCCTCTAAGTCTGCTTTCAGTTCTCTGTCCTTCAAATCCTCTAAGTCTGCTTTCAGTTCTCTGTCCTTCAAATCCTCTAAGTCTGCTTTCAGTTCTCTGTCCTTCAAATCCTCTAAGTCTGCTTTCAGTTCTCTGTCCTTCAATCCTCTAAGTCTGCTTTCAGTTCTCTGTCCTTCAAATCCTCTAAGTCTGCTTTCAGTTCTCTGTCCTTCAAATCCTCTAAGTCTGCTTTCAGTTCTCTGTCCTTGAAATCCTCTAAGTCTGCTTTCAGTTCTCTGTCCTTCAAATCCTCTAAGTCTGCTTTCAGTTCTCTGTCCTTCAAATCCTCTAAGTCTGCTTTCAGTTCTCTGTCCTTCAAATCCTCTAAGTCTGCTTTCAGTTCTCTGTCCTTCAAATCCTCTAAGTCTGCTTTCAGTTCTCTGTCCTTCAAATCCTCTAAGTCTGCTTTCAGTTCTCTGTCCTTCAAATCCTCTAAGTCTGCTTTCAGTTCTCTGTCCTTCAAATCCTCTAAGTCTGCTTTCAGTTCTCTGCTTGGTTCTCTGTGTTTCGGCTGCACATGGAACGAACGTTAGATTTATAGATTCTGAGATGACAGATTCTGAGCTTAATGGTTGTATGGAGAATGGAAGATTTCCGTATTTGTTAATTTCTTAAAAGCCTGAGATGCTTGTCCAGTTCTTGTGTAAGACTCCAGGCATTACGATATCACATATAAAATGGAAGCCACCAACTTGCATGTATTTGGAAAAGTGGCCTTTGGATATTAAAAAGTTGGGAACCGCTGAGTTACAAGACCTGGTGTTAGTGCCCGTATTTTCCTTGAACAGTCGGCACACTAGAAGATGACGTGGTCAGCTACCACACCTGGCTGCCCTCACTTCTCAGCTCCTGAGAGAGTCAGGCACCCATTTCTACACATGAGATAACTCAAGCGTGTCTGGTCGGACTCGAACCATAGACCTCGTGGTGAGAGAGAAGGGGCGGTAATCACTACCCCACCCCGGCGTCATGAATGTTTAAAGCAAGGACAAAAACATATCTTTATGAGCTAAAGTTACTTGCGATTAACTCCCTTGTCAGAAAGTCTTTACAAACATTTGTTCTTATCATAAGCAGCACCTGCCCACAAAATCAAGACCACATAAACAAAACAAAACAAACACACTCGAGCACGTCGCCTGCAAATAAACGAAATAAAACGAAGAAAACTGCAGGCACGAAAATTGTGAAAACGCTAAAGTCACCACAGTCGTGTGAATAACATGGACAGAATATGAGTGATGCAAAGCTGACTGTCCTGGACGACCGATGAGGCTGGTCAAGACCCTATCCTCTGTGTTGTATAACAGTAGCAGGCTGTTGCAACTCAGCTTCACGAGTCCAGGTCCCGCCAGGAGTGGTAACTCTCGAGATGCCAGTTTCCTGTTACACTTAAGACCTTAAGAAGATCATGTTAACTAACTTCCATCTAAGAAGAGGAGGAGGAGGAGTAGAAGAAAAGAAGGAGAAGGAGGAGGAAGAAGGAGAAAGAAGAGAAGAAGGAGAATGAAGAGGAGGAGAAGAAAGAGAAGGAGGAAGAGAAGAATGAAGAGAAGGAGGAAGTGAAGAATGAAGAGAAGAAGGAAGCGAAGAATGAAGAGAAGAAGGAAGAGAAGAAGGAGAATGAGAGGAGGAGAAGAAAGAGAAGGAGGAAGAGAAGAAGAAGAAGAAAAGAAGTACACGTGGAGCAGAGTACCTGTTTTGTGGACAATGGTTATGTTGTCAGCACAACTCTGGCGGGAGTGGAGCGACTCACAAATCCAAGCTGGCCATGCCCAGAACGTAAATGTGTGACCAGGTTCACAGTCTGTGGGGTCATCCTGTAGAACTCGTTTAACAGATCGAATACCAAGAAACCGAACACTGAGAGACCAAACACCGAATGAGTAACCGAACAGACAAACGGAGGAATAAACACCAGACACAGACAGACAAAAGAAGAAACAAACACCAGACACTCACAGAGAAACGGAGAAATAAACATCAGGCACAGACAGACAAAAGTAGGAATAAACACCAGACAGACAGACAGACAGACAGACAGGCAGGCAGGCAGGCAGGCAGGCAGACAGAGGAATAAATATCAGGCACATAACAGACAAAAGAATGGATAATCAGCAAACACATAGGAGAACAAAATGCCCCGGTCTATGCGCCATCTTGCCCTTGAGAAGAATGCTGGCATTACCTGAAGGTCAAAGTCTGGCTGCTCCTAGAACCCGGAAAACAAACAAATCCTCGGACAGCCTGGCACAATCAAGGTCACACAAGGACATCTTTATCCTGACAGAACTGAATGGCTGAAGGAAGCTCACAGATTGGCTTACACGTAAATCAGCAAGAACATAGAACATCGCTTACACGTAAATCATCAAGAACATCGCTTACATGTAGATCATCAAGAACAGAATCTGGCTCGAATATATTTTATCAAAAAAAAGTCTGTGCCATCAAGGGCACCCAGAATCACTTTTCTCTGTAGAACAAGTGCCCAGACTACCTAAGAGGTCCTGGTGACCAATGACTGTGTACACAAGACATCATAAGAACAGTGGGCAGGGCATACAGAGAAGAACAGTGGTTCTCATACTGTGGTACAGGAACGCCTAAGTCGAATGATGATCGCATTTGTTCAGTGATTTATCTTGAATCACATCCGCTCACCTGAACACGTCCCAGTGTCCCACACGAGGTAGACGTTAAGTCAAACAGGTCTTTTTTTGTGGTATTCCACGGTACACCTTCAGGTCAGAATGACATCGCCTGAGGGAAGGGTTGCCAACTATCGCCAGATCTCCCGCTACACTTAAGACCTTAAGAAGATCATGTTAACTAACTTCCATCTAAGAAGAGGAGGAGGAGTAGAAGAAAAGAAGGAGAAGGAGGAGGAAGAAGGAGAAGAAGGAAGAGACGGAGAAAGAAGAGAAGAAGGAGAATGAAGAGGAGGAGAAGAAAGAGAAGGAGGAAGAGAAGAATGAAGAGAAGGAGGAAGTGAAGAATGAAGAGAAGAAGGAAGCGAAGAATGAAGAGAAGAAGGAAGAGAAGAATGAGAAAGAAGAGTAGGAGGAGAAGAAGAAGAAGAAAGAAGTACACGTGGAGCAGAGTACCTGTTTTGTGGACAATGGTTATGTTGTCAGCACAACTCTGGCGGGAGTGGAGCGACTCACAAATCCAAGCTGGCCATGCCCAGAACGTAAATGTGTGACCAGGTTCACAGTCTGTGGGGTCATCCTGTAGAACTCGTTTAACAGATCGAATACCAAGAAACCGAACACTGAGAGACCAAACACCGAATGAGTAACCGAACAGACAAACGGAGGAATAAACACCAGACACAGACAGACAAAAGAAGAAACAAACACCAGACACTCACAGAGAAACGGAGAAATAAACATCAGGCACAGACAGACAAAAGTAGGAATAAACACCAGACAGACAGACAGACAGACAGACAGACAGAGGAATAAATATCAGGCACATAACAGACAAAAGAATGGATAATCAGCAAACACATAGGAGAACAAAATGCCCCGGTCTATGCGCCATCTTGCCCTTGAGAAGAATGCTGGCATTACCTGAAGGTCAAAGTCTGGCTGCTCCTAGAACCCGGAAAACAAACAAATCCTCGGACAGCCTGGCACAATCAAGGTCACACAAGGACATCTTTATCCTGACAGAACTGAATGGCTGAAGGAAGCTCACAGATTGGCTTACACGTAAATCAGCAAGAACATAGAACATCGCTTACACGTAAATCATCAAGAACATCGCTTACATGTAGATCATCAAGAACAGAATCTGGCTCGAATATATTTTATCAAAAAAAAGTCTGTGCCATCAAGGGCACCCAGAATCACTTTTCTCTGTAGAACAAGTGCCCAGACTACCTGAGAGGTCCTGGTGACCAATGACTGTGTACACAAGACATCATAAGAACAGTGGGCAGGGCATACACAGAGAAGAACAGTGGTTCTCATACTGTGGTACAGGAACGCCTAAGTCGAATGATGATCGCATTTGTTCAGTGATTTATCTTGAATCACATCCGCTCACCTGAACACGTCCCAGTGTCCCACACGAGGTAGACGTTAAGTCAAACAGGTCTTTTTTTGTGGTATTCCACGGTACACCTTCAGGTCAGAATGACATCGCCTGAGGGAAGGGTTGCCAACTATCGCCAGATCTCCCGCTACTATGCAAATTCAAATCTTGCCGTAAAGCTCCCTGTATGTCTGTAACGACGCCTTTCATTCATGTTGTGTTTGATCTTTGGGTCTCTCGATTTCCCTGGCAGTTTATCTTGTAGAAAGGGTCCAATTCTGATCCTGGGATAACCTCACCTAGAATGTGATTCAGATCTTGGCCGTATTTTCTAATCTCTTCATAAACAATGGTAGGTACGGTGACTCGGCTTGGATGCCTCATGGAAACTAGCCGTGATCAAGACCCTAACCTCCGTCGCCCTTCGTTACAGGTCAGTGTGTTCTTTCAATCTGAATGTAGACCCTCGGTAGTGAAGTCTTCTTGTTTCAAGTCAACTTCCGGTCCTCCAGCAAGCTACTCTATATCCCACTCCCAGAATGTATAATCTAGGGAAAAAGTAGGAGCAGCTTTATTACTTAACGATTACAAAGTTGTGAAGTTTCGGCGTGAGCCTTAATCATACAAAAACATACAGGACCAAGAAATAGAGAGAGGAGATCAAGTATAGATTCACATGAATACTATCCAAACAAAAAAAAATTTTTTTTAAGAGTACTTAGCTGTAAATTGCAAGGTGTGGCTTGTCCGGCGGTGTATGTCAGGAATGGATCTGGTAGGACGTGGAAAATGTTTAAATAGAGACCTGTGACATGTGGTCGGTGGGTTGTAACTGGGGGTGGTGGATGGGGAACCGGAGAGGGGAGAGAGAGTGATACAATATCCCACTCCCCATCCGATACGACAACGCTGCCACAATATCATCACGGCCTGGATAAACTTCAAGTTCTCAGTTCTGGAGATATCAAAAATGTAAAAACAATAACATCAAAAACTTTGCCCGCGTTTTTGCCTTCTTTTTTTTTCCTACACGGAATATTACAGAAGTATCACACAGAGACGGTGTGTAAGAAATGAGGAAATGTGAAACTCGGTGAGATAAACTACGGAAGAACTATCTCAGAAACATGGAAACATGACACAAGCAACGACAGAACTATCTCGACACGCATGCTGGCTGAGATCCTCGCGGACAGAAAATCTGAGAAGAGGTGGAGCAGTCTAAGCAGGGTAAGTCTACACGCCGAGCTGAACTAGAAAGAGGTCGGGCTTTCATTCTCAAGTGTGTTCCAGTTATGTATGTCCGGTTATCCTGGGAAAACGTAGATCAAATATTTTACACGTGAGTGTGCTAGTATAGGAGTTACAACGTGGCAAGTATAGGAGTTACAGTGTGCCAGTATAGGAGTTACAACGTGGCAAGTATAGGAGTTACAGTGTGCCAGTATAGGAGTTACAACGTGGCAAGTATAGGAGTTACAGTGTGCCAGTATAGGAGTTACAACGTGGCAAGTATAGGAGTTACAGTGTGCCAGTATAGGAGCTACAACGTGGGAAGTACAGGAGTTACAGTGTGCTAGTATAGGAGCCACAACGTGGCAAGTATAGGAGTTACAGTGTGCCAGTATAGGAGTTACAGTGTGCCAGTATAGGAGCTACAACGTGGGAAGTACAGGAGTTACAGTGTGCTAGTATAGGAGCCACAACGTGGCAAGTATAGGAGTTACAGTGTGCCAGTATAGGAGTTACAGTGTGCCAGTATAGGAGCCACAACGTGGCAAGTACAGGAGTTACTGTGTGCCAGTATAGGAGCTACAACGTGGCAAGTATAGGAGTTATAGTGTGCCAGTATAGGAGTTACAACGTGGCAAGTATAGGAGTTATAGTGTGCCAGTATAGGAGCTACAACGTATCAAGTATAGGAGTTACAGTGTGCCAGTATAGGAGCCACAACGTGGCAAGTATAGGAGTTACAGTGTGCCAGTATAGGAGTTACAGTGTGCCAGTATAGGAGTTACAGTGTGCCAGTATAGGAGCTACAACGTGGCAAGTATAGGAGTTACAGTGTGATAGAAGTTAGTGTGCTAGTATAGTAGTTACAGTGTGCCAGTATAGAAGTTACAATGTGCTAGTATAGGAATTACAGTGCGCCAGTATAGGAGTTGCAGAATGCTAGTACAGGAGTTACAATGTCCTAGTATAGGAGTTACTGGCAGCAGACTGGTTAATGAAGGAGGCAACATCAGATAAACGCAGAGGATTACAATGGACCCTTGACACAGTGATGGAGGACCTTGACTTTGCGGACGACATTTGTCTATTATCAAGCAGTCACAAAGATATGCAAGATAAAATAAACAAGCTAACTCAGAATGCAAACAACATAGGACTAAAGATCAACGTAGGAAAGACAAAGTTAATGAAGCAAAATGTGAACAACAGAAATGTACTCAGAGTAGATAACAAGTTAGTGGAAGAGGTCAATGAATGTGTATACCTTAGCAGTCATCATCATCATCATGTGCCGTGCCGACTGGCGTTGGCTATTATGCTTCTCCAGAGTATCCGATCCTTCATGCAGGCCATCAGCTCAGTTGGTGATCTCCTCTCACACCATCCCGTCAGACTGTCCAGTATCATTTCTCTTGGTCTTCCTCTTCATCTTCTTCCTTCTATTTTTCCTGTTGTTATAATATTTTCAATGCCCCCTCTTCTCATTGCATGTCCTATGAAAGTACATTGTCTCTCTCTTATCTTTTTGACAAGGTTTTTTTCTCTCTCCAGCTCTTCTCATACATTCTTCATTAGTTATTTTTGCTGTCCAGGGGATTCGCAACATTCTTCTAATAAACCACATTTCTGCTGCTTCCAATGATTTTTGTGCAGACTTGCCTATTGTCCATGATTCACTTCCATATAACAAGATAGGTTCAATATAGCATTTTAGGACTCGTTTTCTAACATTCATTGATAAGGATGTGTTGGTTAATATGTTTCTCATTCTCTGAAATGCAGTCTTTGCTTGGCCTATTCTGATCCTAATTTCTGTTCTGCATTTCCCATCTGAAGTTATTACTGCTCCAAGGTATTTGAATTTCTGCACCTGCTTTAGAATAGTTCCGTTTAATTTTATACTGCATGCTGGTGGTTTCTGTTTCTTTCCTCTTAGCAGTAGAGTAGTTAAAAAATGGAGATGAGCACAGAGGACATCAACAGCAGACTTACTAGAGCAAACCAGGCTTTTGCAGTGCTGCAGACTATATGGAAATCTAAAAAACTAAGCATAAATATGAAAATCAGGATATTTAAGAGTAATGTTCTAAGTGTACTACTCTATGGAATTGAATGGTGGAAAATCACCAAAACAATAGAAAACAAGTTGAATTCTTTCCAGACTAAATGTTTAGAAGAATTAGACAAATATTTTGGCCAAACACCATAAGAAATATCTTATTGGCAGAAATACAGATGAAGCCACTGACAACAATTATTGAGGAAAGACGCTGGCGATGGTTGGGACATGTGCTCCGAATGACTGACAACTCACTACCAAAAATAGCACTAAGATGTACACCACAGGGGAGCAGAAGTAAGGGTAGACCAAAAGAGACATAGAGAAGAACAACAGAAAGGATGTTGAGCAATAGAGGGCTCACCTGGGCAAGAGCAGAAAAAAAAAGTCAACGGACAGGCATTCGCGGAAAACCCTTGCGGAAGCCCCATGTGGCCTGGGCACTTAAGGTTCAGAGAGAGTATAGGAGTTACTGTTAAGAAACGTATAAAAGCCAAAAGTCAATTAAATGAGACATCTTGGGGAGATTGAGTGGATCAGATCTCGGGAAGATGGAGACGTTAGGGAGATGGAGTGGATGAGATCTTCGGGAGATGTAGATGTTGGGAAGATGGAATTTATGAGATCCTGGGGAGATGTAGATGTTAGGGAGATGGAGTGGATGAGATCCTGGGGAGATGGAGTGGATGATACCTTTGGGAGATGGAGTGGATCAGATCTTGGAGAGATGGAGAGGATGAGATATTGGGGAGATGAAGTGGGTCAGATCTTGGGGAGATGTATATGTTGGGGAGGTGGAGTGAATCAGATCTTGGGGAGATGTATATGTTGGGGAGGTGGAGTGGATGAGATCCTGGGGAGATGGAGTGGATCAGATCTTGGGGAGATGTATATGTTGGGGAGGTGGAGTGGATGAGATCCTGGGGAGATGGAGTGGATCAGATCTTGGGGAGATGTATATGTTGGGGAGGTGGAGTGGATGAGATCCTGGGGAGATGGAGTGGATCAGATCTTGGGGAGATGTATATGTTGGGGAGGTGGAGTGGATGAGATCCTGGGGAGATGGAGTGGATCAGATCTTGGGGAGATGTATATGTTGGGGAGGTGGAGTGGATGAGATCCTGGGGAGAAGGAGTGAATCAGATCTTGGGGAGATGGTGTGGATGAGACTTTGGGGAGATGGAGACCTTAGGGAGATGGAGTGGATGCGATCTCGGAGAAATAGAGTGGATGACATCTTGGGGAGATGGAGTGGATGAAACTTTGGGGAGATGGAGTGGATGAGATGTTGAGGAAAGAGCTCGAAAGACATAGTGAGACATTAGTAAAGGGGCCCATTGCATGTTAGAATGTAAGTTTCCAGTGCATGTTAGAATGTAAGTTTCTAGTTAGAGTTTTAGTTCCAAGCTTGAGAGAGAAGTCAAAATGAAGGGGGAGAGACAGAGATAGGGAGTAAGAGAGAAAGAGAGAGAGAGATCCACCACAATGAGAGGAAGAAAAGTCGTAAGAGAAGCTTCGAACTCTGGACATTAACGCTAGGAACAGCCATCTAGCCATGACAGGACAACTCACTATCTACACGGCCACGAAAGATAAATGGCCTGACTCAAGCGTTACGTGCGAGTCTTCCAACTCGGGTACTCGAGACGGAAACGAGGCTACGCCAGCACAGATATTCTGCCACTTGAAATCAAGCTCTCTCAGACACCAAACTTGCCATACAAACATGGTCTTCCAGACACCAAACATGGCATACAAACATGGTCTTCCAGACATCAAACCTGGCATACAAACATGGTCTCCCAGACACCAAACTTGGCACACAAACTGACAAACATGGCACCCGGGCACCAAACTTGGCACACAAACATGGTCTCCTGCTCTGCCCACACTTAAATGACACTCGTGCTCTAAGACCTGGCCGTGAGCCCAAAACTGTGCCAGGACAATTCATCAAAGAAAAAGCCGAGAAATATCAGCCCAAGAAATGAGAGCAGGTCACGTTAACACCTTCAGTTGTTTCTGTGCACGCCACCGTTCCGCCTGGTTCGAAAAGGTCAAGGGCGTTCTTAAATGCTTGAAGTGTATCCGTTTCTCCTGGCTGATATTTTCTAATGTGAGGTCATGATAATATGGAAGAGAAGAACAGGCTATCATCTATTTCAAGTGATTTTACAGACAGACAGACACAGAGAGAGACAGATTGAAAGACAGACAGACAGACAGATAGCAGAGAGATGGACAGAGACAGATAGACTGGACAGACAAAATAGACGACAGACAGGACAGACAAGACAGACGACAGACAAGACAGACGACAGACAGGACAGACAAGACAGACAAGACATGACAGACTGGGCAGTCAAGACAGACGACAGACAGGGCAGACATGATAGACGACAGACATGGCAGACAAGACAGACGAGACATGTTAGACAAGACAGACGAGAAAAAGGACAGACAAGACATGCAGACAGATGTGACAGATACTATTTTGTCTTCCATCTTACATTATCAGACTTCAGACTGTTTAACAGACTTCAAACAGTGATAGAAAAAGAGCTTGAAGGAGTAAGAGAGAGGGAGAGAGAGAGCCAGGGAGGGAGAGAGCCATGGAGAGAAAGAGCCAGGAAGGGGGAGAGAGAGCCAGGGAGAGAAAGAGCCAGGAAGGGGGAGAGAGAGCCAAGGATAGAGAACCAGGAAGGGAGAGAGAGAGAGGGAAGAAGAGAGAGAGAATGATTAAGTGAGTGACCGAGTTTGCCCTGCCAGTTGTGCAGGATGAGCACGCAAGATCCAAGGTCACGACGCCCAGTAACGAGTTTTGTGTGGAGAAAGCCCAAAGAACTTCAAACACAGGAGAGAACATGGGCAACATTTCTAGATCCAAACTGTCAGAGAGAGAGAGAGAGAGAGAAGAAATGTTTTAAGATTTCATTATTCGCGGGATAAACCACGTTTGATATCTGACAAAAACGAAAAATGGCGGATGCTGACCTCCGATGACCTGCTACCGTAACTTTGGACAACGTAAAGTTTCAAATCTGCCCGAGCAAGAACATGCTATCTTCTTCGTCTTCACGTAAAACTCTCATCGCTTGACGTTGTCTTTTTGACGTAAAAGAAACATCTGCTACACGACTTGCTGCCAGTCTCTGAGCTAGAACCCAGATGTGGCGGGGGTAGACGCAGGAGGACGCCGTGACCCCGAACCAGATTAGAGGTCACAGGACCTGCAGCACGTGCGTGCTCACTTTTCCCGGGACAACACGGGAAGTCCCTGGTCTGAAGACACGCAACTCTCTCACAACCAGCACGTGGGAATATATAACCAGCAACACATCGGGAGTTTACATGATTACACAAGGGTATTTGGAGAGCGTACAAGGGAATTTTGAAGTACAAACGTTTCAAAAGGGAATTTTGAGAATCCACAAGGGACTTTAATTAGCTACATACCGAAAAGGTGAAGGGACGTATAAGGGAATTTAGAGGGCACATAAGATAATTTAGTCAGCTAAATATGGGAAATTTAGGCAGTGAAACTGGAATGTGGACGGTACACGGGTAAATTTAGTCGGCTGCGCACGGGAATTTAAAAAGATGGAAATTAGAAAAGCTTTGAATTGTAAACAAAGACTCAAAAGAAAGGAACCTAGGTACACAAATGTAATAATTTAGATTGTAATACATAGGAGGTTTTATTTAAAATTTGTGAATATTCCATTTTTTTTACAAATTAAAATAAGCAGAATATGTTGAGCATAAGTTAATTCATTCATTTGCATGTCCCTTGCGGAACTTTGCCTCCCAAACAGCTCTCCTGTAGGCCTCTCTGTTGTGAGCAAGATGGCCTGCTGATGATGCATCCATTTGCAGATCGTCAACGATGTCTTGCAGACATCTTCGTTTTGGTCTTCCTCTTTTTCTTTTTTCCCATTATGTACCCTTCCAAGATGGTCTTCTCTAAATTATCATGACGTTTAATGTGTCCAAAATATTTAAGTTTTCCTTCTTTAATCCTCTTTACTAGCCAGCCTTCTTCAAAATTAAGTAGTAGGTAGTATTTAAAAAATGAAAATCTATTTTGTGCAGTCCATCTTTGTCAACAGATGCCAGGAAACGAGTCTTGAAATGCTACATTAAAGCCACTACTACTACATGGAAGTGAATCATGATCATTAACAAAAACAAGAAGAGCATTAGAAGCAAGTGAAATGTGGTTCCTTGGAAGAATGTTAAGGATACCATGGGCAGCCAAAATAACAAACGAAGAGTGCCTAAGGAAAGCCAGAGAGAAACGAACATTAATAAACACACTACAGGAGAGACAGTCATGGGTTATTGGCCATATAATGAGAGTAGGAGGGATAGAAAATATCGCGACAACAGGGAAAATGGGAGGTAGGAAAGAGAGAGATAAACCAAGAAAGAAAATCTCAGATGGATTGACAAAATGGCGTGAGAGAGGCACAACAGCGGAACTGATGAGTAATATGAAAGATCAGAAACTGTGGAGAGATATGGTCGCCAACACCTCCAGCCATGGCTCATGATGATGATGAATATTGGGATATGCATGCTGGGACATAGCACGCTGAATACACTGACACAGAAGGGCGGACAGTGCGCGCATATTTGAATATCTTCATTTGTCACCTTTATTGAATGTCCTATTACTGATTGGTCATCCCGCGAAGTGGGTGGAGCTTGTTTGGCTGTCAGTCATTCTACCATCTCGTTAATTTAAACTGATTAATCTGTGATACCCGTTACTCTAAGAGGAAAGTAGAGTCAAACTAGAAGGCAGAGGCGGTACTGGATCTGCTGGTGCCAGTCTGCTATCGGCAGAAGCAATCAGTCTCAGGTAAATGATACTTGACACCTTTATCCACCTGTGTCAAGGCCGTCCCCCACGAAGTAAGGACCCAGTTTTACCCAGATTTACTGACCCTGGATGTCACGTGCAACATTAAAACATGGAGGTTCTGGAGAGCTCTAGTCGTGGCAATACTTTCCCTGACAAGTTTTATAGCAAGTTTAGTTCATTTACATATCACATATATTACCATTACTACAGCTATTACTACTATTCCTACTTTTAATACTAATGTTTCTACTACTACTACTACTACTACTACTACTACTACTACTACTACCATTACTACTACTACTCCTACTACCACTACTACTACTCCTACCACCACCACTACTACTACTACTACTACCACTACTACTACTACCACTACTACTACTACCACCGTTACTACTACTACTACCACCACCATTACTACTACTACTACTACTACCACCACCATTACTACTACTCCTACTACCACTATTACTACTCCTACTACTACTACTACTACTACTCCTACTACTACTACTACTAATACCACTACTACTCCTACTCGTACTACTACTACTCCTTGTACTACTATTACTCCTACTACTACTTCTACTGCTCCTCTTACTACTACCACTGAACAAAATATCAGACTAGAAGAAACGAACCAAGGTCGTGTCAGAAACGGGGCTGAGGATGCTTCACTACCGACTCGGCCACCGTGGGGACTCCACTGACCTCTTCGCTGCTGGCCGCTTGGATGTCGGATAGGGAGACGATGGGCCAAAGTCTGGTAGCATTGACGACATTTTGTCTACCACAACTCTCCTTATTTCCTGAACCTCAGACATAACCGACTACCGAACCTCAAATATAATATAGCACTGAACCTCAAATATAACATTACCGAACCTCAGACATAAACGACTACCGAACCTGAAATATAGTACAGAACCTCAAATATAACATTACCGAACCTCAGACATAACAGACTGTCGAACCTCAAATATAACAGATTACCGGACCTCTGACTTAACAAAATGTATAAACTAGAAAAAAAAGTAGAAACAGCTTTATTACTGGTCTCAGATTAAGGGACCGCATGTACAAACATCTGTACGATATCACCCAGCATGCTTCAAAATCAGCCCCGAATCATTTCAATGGCCCCCCAACTACAGAGGCAAATCTGATTTTCTATTAACAGCCATTAAATAATGTCAGTCTGTTGACAGAAGCCATCTAGCGCTTGAGAACCGCTACATTCAGGAATATGAGACGTTGGAACCACATGGTTTGAACTCCCAATTCAGCTACACCAAATATTCCCCGCTTCCACAATCATAATCCCTCTGCATTAAGTTCTACTCCTTTCTCACTTATAACAAATAGTTCAGAACCTCCTCACAGCTTCAGATTACAACCCCCTCTACCCCAACCATAATCGCTTATTTCACCTTTCCCCGGCCAGATTACCACTGTATCACTCTCTCCCCCTCTCTCCTTTTCATGCCCCCCCCCACCCCCATACCCCAAATATTTACGACCCACCTATCACACATCACAAGTCTCCATTTAAACATTCTCTACACTCCACATTGCGGACTTCTGAACATAGCTTCTTGCAAGTCACAGCTTCTTACAAGCACAGCTAAGTGCTCCATTCATTTTATTGTATTCTAATTTTTCCACTCCTATTTTATTCAACATAGCATTCATATGCATTTATATTTTATCTCCTCTCTCTATTTCTTCGTCCTGTGTGGTTTTTGTATGATTAAGGCTCACACCGAAATGTCACAAATGTGTGCTCGTTAAGTAATAAAGCTGTTCCTACTTTTTTTTTTCACTTTATACATTTCGTTATCACAGCTTTATTGCAGTGGCTCCGTGTATGCTTGTATACTTCAGTTTATTTAGTCGTATATTAATTATTCATATGTTCTCAAACTTCAGACTGTTGAACCTCAGACACAACAAACTACTACTGAACCTCAAACACACATGACTACTGAACCGAGTAAAACACGACAGATTACTAAACCTCAAACACGACGGATTACTAAACCTCAAACACGATGGATTACTGAACCTCAAACACAACATATTACTGAACCTCCAGCAACAACAGAACAGCAAACGGTGACAGTTTATGCAGGCAAATAACTTGCCCAGCGCACACATTGACGATAAAATATCGCGGAAGCAAATATTTACCCCAACACCGGCCGACCCATCAATTTCTAGTCCGGTGGATAACGTTTACACAGCCCATGAATTTTACAGTCCCCGCCATTTACGATGTATGAGAGAAAGGTTTGTGTCCAAACGAAAAGATAAGACTTTAAGATAAGTTATGAGGTTCGTGTTATATCATCCACGTCTGACAAGCCATAATTCTAAATATAACTTTATCGTCCATTTCGTCGGAACTTTTTTTTTTATACACAGGAATCCTGTTACACAATCGGAGAGTGCCTGAGTTCTGTAACAGTATATAAGAGCATGTAACAGTATATAAGAGCATGTAACAGTATATAAGAGCATGTAACAGTATATAAGAGCATGTAACAGTATATAAGAGCATGTAACAGTATATAAGAGCATGTAACAGTATATAAGACCATGTAACAGTATATAAGAATATGTAACAGTATATAAGAGCATGTAACAGTATATAAGAGCATGTAACAGTATATAAGAGCATGTAACAGTATATAAGACCATGTAACAGTATATAAGAGTATGTAACAGTATATAAGAGCATGTAACAGTATATAAGACCATGTAACAGTATATAAGAGTATGTAACAGTATATAAGAGCATGTAACAGTATATAAGAGCATGTAGCAGCATGTAATAGTATATAAGAGTATGTAACGATGTCAGAGAGCAGATTACTCAGATAACAATATATAAGAGCATGTAACAATGTCTGAGAGTATGTAACAACTTCTGAGAACATGTAACAGTATATATGAGCGTGTAACAATGTCTGAGAGCGTGTAACAGTATATAAGACCATTTAACAGTATATAAGACCATGTAATAGTTCTTTTCGACACATTAAACGTCATGATAATCTAGACAAGACCGTCTTGAAAGGGTACATAATTGGAAAAAGAAAGACAGGAAGACCAAGGCGAAGATGGCTGCAAGACATCGTTGATCTGCAAATGGATGCATCAGCAGCAGGCCATCTTGCCCACAACCGAGAGGCCTCCAGAAGTCCTGTTAGGGAGGCAAAGTTCCGCAAGGGACATGCAAATGAATGAATGAACAGTATATAAGAGTACGTAATAGTATATAAGAGCATGTAACAGTATAAGTAAAAGTAAAGATAGTCCCATAGCATTTCAAATGCCGTAGGGGGTGAAGCGTTAGAGACCTCATTATGCTGGGTCATCAGCGTATGAGGTAGGGTGACCAGTTCCTTTCCTCGCTGCCTTTACTTCCCAGATTTTCTCTGGTACCCATTTTACGAGGCTGGGTCGACCTCAGGGCCGTATTGGTCGGAAAAAAAATCCCGCTCAGCTGGGGATTCGAACCCTCGACCATTTGGTTGCTAGACGAGTGCTCTAACCACTACTGTAACAGTATATAAGGCCATATAACAGTATGTAAGAGCATGTAATGTCTGAGAGCATGCAACAGTATATAAGAGCATGTAACAGTAAATAACAGCATATAATGATGTCTGAGAGCATGTAACAGTATATAAGAGCATGTAACAGTATATAAGAGCATGTAACAGTGTATAATTTGACTGAAAGTAGTTCACCACTGAAAAATCCAAGTGGGAATTCCCGCAATTTCACCCCTGTGGGTCAGGTCACAGGTCAAAGGTCAAGAACCAGGTTAATGGTTTTATTGCCTGAAATGAAAGGATTCAACTTAATGCCAAGTGTTTAGCTGCTGCTTCTTCCTTTCTTCTTCTTTTGGCGATGATCTTCAAAATGGCGTCAGCTGCGTTATGTCGCTGTTATGCGCTTAGGCCAAGCTCTGTACACCTGATTTGAGACTCGACATTTTTTTTTTTTAGGAGCTGGCCTTACCTTTGTGATCTCTGTTCACTGAACCAGACAAACTTGTATCTGTTTTCAGGGGACGTCGCTGGGAGGTGGAATAGACGACTATGGTTCGCTAAACCTCACGCATGCATTCAACCGTGACCGTTATCTTGTTCCGTTTGAATACCGCAGCTTCAACCAGACCTAGATACATGCTTTCTATACAAGTTTAAAGTGATGTTCACAAGTTTAAAGATACAAGTGATGTTCTAAAGATACAAGTGATGTTCACAAGTTTAAAGATACAAGTAGTGTTCAGAAGTTTAAAGATACAAGTGGTGTTTAAGTTTAAAGATACAAGTGGTGTTTATAACTTTAAAGATGCAAATGATGTTTATAAGTTTAAAGATACAAGTGGTGTTCATAAGTTTAAAGATATAAGTGGCATTCATAAGTTTAAAGATACAAGTGGTGTTTATAAGTTTAAAGATATAAGTGGCATTCATAAGTTTAAAGATACAAGTGGTGTTTATAAGTTTAAAGATGCAAATGATGTTTATAAGTTTAAAAATACAAGTGGTGTTCACAAGTTTAGAAATATAAACGCAAGCACTGCGTACAAAACAATAAAGACCTCCCCATTATGTCCCTCCCTCCATTTACAACACAGAAAGTAGGGCAGCGAACGCCAGGTGTGAACTGTCCCACACACCTGGGTATACCTGGATCCGGGCTTATTGAAGTGGTCCAACCTGGACAAGAGGACTTTCTAAACAAGCACAAAGAAAGTTGCGACGATGAAGATGATAAGGTTGTGATGTTGTGTTTTATTATTGCTGGGGGTATGGGATGATAAAGATAAGGTTGTGATGTTGTGTTTTATTATTGCTGGAGATATGTGATGATAAAGATAAGGTTGTGATGTTGTGTTTTATTATTGCTGGGGGTATGTGATGATAAAGATAAGGTTGTGATGTTTTATTATTGCTGGAAGTATGTGACTACGAAGATGGCGGACAGGGTGGCCGTGGCAGCGGCCCCATGTGGCTAATGGCTGCTGTTTAGGAAACTCTTTCTGGCTGACAGAATGAACACAGAGGAGGACTTTCTGTAAGAATCCGGGAAAGGGGATGGGGTGGGGGATGAGTAGAGTCGAGCCAGGGGTCTTGTGAGAAAAGTTTTAAGTCGGTGCAACCCCCCTCCCCTTTCCAAATTATCAATTTTCTGACACTATGGCCCCCCCCCCCCAAACCCTTCGGGTCCACTTTTAAAACAGGAGAGTTCCTCCAGGCCCCGGGGCCATGCACTAGCTTGACTCTTTCCTCACAGAGGAACTAAGTGGAACCACACTGTTCCTCGAAACACTGAGAGGGGGGGGGGGAACCATTCATTCACTACATATCGTGTCGGTATACACAGGTGATCATGCACCTCAACTGTGTGTGACCCTTCGTGCTTCTGATCAGATCTGCTGCATTTATGCCTCTAGATCTGCCAGTTTTCTTCCTCCCTCTCCCTCTCTCTCTCTCTCTCTCTCTCTCTCATTCTCTGTATAAGATTGCAGACGTTACTGAACCTGGCACTGACTGCCAAGTTCAAGGACACAAATAGAAAACCTCGGAAAGGCTGAAAGAGTAAAACAGATCACGTGACGTGTCTAAGCACAGACTTAGTAAAAGACACCGAGGGTTGCAGCAAGAGAAGATACATGATTCTGTCAACATGATGATGATGATGATGGTGATGATGATGATGATGATGATGATGGTGATGATGATGATGGGAGTGTTGGAAAGTGGTTGGCGGTGGTTGGTGATTATGAGATAAGTACTACCTTTTACTGTAACCGGGGTGGAACCTCTCCAATCACTTATAGTATCACAATGGTGGTGGAGAGATGTGGTAGTATCACAAAGGTGAAAATACAACGGGACAACAACAATACACATGGTCTGACAGCATCAAGAGATGGACGACAACGAGTAAGAACTGGACAACAGAATCTAGACAAAAGAGTGAGAACTGGACAACAAAAAATTGGACAAAAGAGTGAGAACTGGACAACAAAAACTAGACAATATAGTGAGAATTGGACAACAAAAACGACAAAAGAGTAAGAACTGGACAATAAAAACTTGACAAAAGATTGAGAACTGGACAACAAAAACTTGACAAAAGAGATAATTCGACAACAAAAACTAGACAAAAGAGTGAGAACTGGACAACAACAACTAGAAAAGAGTGAGAATCGGACAACAAAAAACTAGACAAAAGAGTAAGAAATGGCCAACAAAAGCACAGAAGAGGGAGAACTGGACAACAAAAACTAGACAGACAGACCGACAAACAAAAGCACAGGGCAGTACTCACTCTTGCACACGTGATGGTAATCCATGCAGCAGTCGCCCATGATGAGGCAGTTGCTGTCACAGTAGCATCTCTTGGAGTCCTCCGACCTGTCCACGCGCTGGCCAAACACAAAGCACGTGTTGTTCTGACCTTGACAACACATCTCAGCTTCCCCGCAGGACCTGGGGTTGGGGCGGCGCTCGACGGAGTATCCTTCACACTCTACCATCACCATCACCACGGCGACAACAACAGCGATGTAGCTGCTCTTTGGCAAATGCAGGCGTAGTACCGCCATGATGGCCGCTTGTGTCGAGTTTGATCCCTTTGGTTTAGGCAGCGCGGATTACAAGTCAGACTCTGAAATACATGAAACAATTAATCACTGATTAATAATTCAAAGCTGCATTAATGCAACGAACTCATTTCTTAATCATTACGTGCTTCGTCATTTATAATCTGTTCATTTATCACTTCAGATTTATATTGGCACTTTTCGTCTAAGAAACGGGCTTTGTAGCAGGCAGATATCAGCTGTTTTGTTTTGTTTTTGTTTGGATGAGAGACTGTTTTGCTGAGCAGTGCTTCATATTTACACTGGGATAAATAAATTCCTAACTTTCCAAACAGTTTTCTACCTTTTTTTACCTTTGGAAACACATTCTAGTTATCTATGCCTTTCTAAACTCTCCAAACAATCTAGTTTTCTAATGCTTTTCTAAATTTTCCAAACATATTCTAAACTTTCCAAACAATCTAGTTTTCTAATGCTTTTCTAAATTTTCCAAACATATCCTAAACTTTCCAAACACGATCCAGTTTTCTAATGCCTTTCTAAACGTTTGAAACACTCTCCAGTTTTCTAAAACTACCTCAACAAATGTGATTTCTCTGAAATTAATATAATGAATATTAATAACAGCTCAGTTTTCTAGAGTATTTCTAAACTTTCCAAACACATTCTAAGTTTCCAATGCCTTTCTAAACTTTCCAAACAACAGCAGATGATTTTTGTTAAGAACTCTTCTTAGCTACGAAGGACATCTTATTAGGAAATAAAACAACTTTTAGAGTTCCCTTCTGAAGTGCTCGGAACAAACAGTTAATCTGCCTACACCGACTTCGCTTCGCAAGCTACAGGAAGAAGGATGTGTACTGAGATGTAACAGAAAGTTGAAACATCCTAAGCTTAACGTTAGACTGGGTACCTCACATCAAACAACTGACAAGCAACGAACCTTACCCGTCCAGATCAGTGAATGGGAGAGTCCACGCTAGCGGCGGATGTCGACCGCGGAGAAACGGCAGACGCACGGTTCCTCCTTTCTCGCAGAACTCGGCGAGATCTCGCGAGGCTGACCCACTTCCTTGCTCGTGGCGTTGTTCCCTGGCTGTCTTACCTCGTGATTCACGGAGCACAAGAGAACAACTAATGCCTGCAGCACTTTTACATTTATTTGTAAACAGAACATTATACGGCCAGCCACACCGGGCAAATATTCATTAACGCGTTAAATTAGGAGGAAGAGTCCAAGTATGGACAGATGAGCGGTCAGAATAACACTATTCCCCTTGCGAATGAATAATGGCCTTCAGGAAATAAGAACAGAATGAAAGGTGCCAGAGAACGATGCTTCAGGTTGGGTGGGTAATGGGGAATGTTTGAACTGGTTTATGGGTTGAGATGTTGAGAAAGAGAGCAGCTAAAACTGTGTTGTGACACCAAGCGCATCTCTTGTCTTCTCGTCCGCTGCCTTTTATTCTGCTCTTCACTTTAAACTTTGTCCTTACCCAACATTACTAGATGCCTGTAACAACTGTATGCCCTCTGCTACTAGATGCCTGTAACAACTGTATTCCCCCTGTTACTAGATGCCTGTAACAACTGTATTCCCCCTGTTACTAGATGCCTGTAACAACTGTATTCCCCCTGTTACTAGATGCCTGTAACAACTGTATGCCCTCTGCTACTAGATGCCTGTAACAACTGTATGCCCTCTGCTACTAGATGCCTGTAACAACTGTATGCCCTCTGCTACTAGATGCCTGTAACAACTGTATGCCCTCTGCTACTAGATGCCTGTAACAACTGTATGCCCTCTGCTACTAGATGCCTGTAACAACTGTATGCCCTCTGCTACTAGATGCCTGTAACAACTGTATGCCCTCTGCTACTAGATGCCTCTAACAACTGTATGCCCTCTGCTACTAGATGCCTGTAACAACTGTATGCCCTCTGCTACTAGATGCCTGTAACAACTGTATGCCCTCTGCTGCTAGATGCCTGTAACAACTGTATGCCCTCTGCTACTAGATGCCTGTAACAACTGTATGCCCTCTGCTACTAGATGCCTGTAACAACTGTATGCCCTCTGCTACTAGATGCCTGTAACAACTGTATGCCCTCTGCTGCTAGATGCCTGTAACAACTGTATGCCCTCTGCTACTAGATGCCTGTAACAACTGTATGCCCTCTGCTACTAGATGCCTGTAACAACTGTATGCCCTCTGCTACTAGATGCCTGTAACAACTGTATGCCCTCTGCTGCTAGATGCCTGTAACAACTGTTTGCCCGCTACTACTAGTTGTCCGCTTCTACTAGATTTTCACCAGTGCCTGATACCCTAAACTGCTAGATGCCCACTATTACTAAATGCCCACCATTACTTAATGTCCACTACTATTAGATGCCCACAATATTAGATGCCCACAAGAACTAGATGCCCATCATTATTAGAAAGCTACTATTACTGATGCCCAACGCTAGAAACCTCACAGTTACTACAACACCAGCAACACTGAACACAGTGTAGTCTCCATACCTCCTCCTCCACGATGTCTCGTACAACATCTGTGTTTCTTTTATGTCTTTGCCACATTTGTCTGGCCCATGTGTTTTTAGCTCATTTATTTTCCATATTCCGTGCAGGTCTATGTATAGCCACCTCACAAACTGCTTCACTACAGTATATTTTCCATATTCCGTGCAGGTCTATGTATAGCCACCTGACAAACTGCTTCACTACAGTATATTTTCCATATTCCGTGCAGGTCTATGTATAGCCACCTGACAAACTGCTTCACTTCAGTCTAGTTTCCATATTCCGTGCAGGTCTATGTATAGCCACCTGACAAACTGCTTCACTTCAGTCTAGTTTCCATATTCCGTGCAGGTCTGTGTATAGCCACCTCACAAACTGCTTCACTTCAGTCTAGTTTCCATATTCCGTGCAGGTCTGTGTATAGCCACCTCACAAACTGCTTCACTTCAGTATATTTTCCATATTCCGTGCAGTTTTGTGTGCAACCATCTGACAAATTGCCTTCCTTCAATCTATTTCCCGTTTTTCACGCAGGTCTATGTACAACCGCCTGACAAACTGTCTTGATTCTGTTTCCCATGTTTCGTGCAAGTCTATGTACCTGTACAACCACCTGACAAACTGTCTTGATTCTGTTTCCAGTAAATATTAATCAAGATTCTCTTTTGGTTTAATCTTCAAGTTTCCTTTTGGTTTAATTGTCAAGTTCGTGTCTGGCTTAATTGTCAAGTCCGCGATTGACTTAACTGCCAAGCCAAGTTTGACTTAATGGTTAAGTTTCTGTTTACCTTCATTAAATCAAGTTCCTATTTAGCTTACTGTTCACGTCAAGTTCCTGTTTAGCTTAGTATTCACGTCAAGTTCCTGTTTAGCTTAGTGTTCACGTCAAGTTCCTGTTTAGCTTACTGTTCACGTCAAGTTCCTGTTCAGCTTAGTATTCACGTCAAGTTCCTGTTTAGCTTACTATTCACATCAAGCTCCTGTTTAGCTTAGTATTCACGTCAAGTTCCTGTTTAGCTTACTATTCACGTCAAGTTCCTGTTTAGCTTAGTATTCACGTCAAGTTCCTGTTTAGCTTACTGTTCACGTCAAGTTCCTGTTTAGCTTAGTACTCACGTCAAGTTCTGTTTAGCTTACTGTTCACGTCAAGTTCCTGTTTAGCTTACTGTTCACGTCAAGTTACTGTTTAGCTTACTATTCACGTCAAGTTCTTGTTTAGCTTACTGTTCACGTCAAGTTACTGTTTAGCTTACTGTTCACGTCAAGTTCCTGTTTAGCTTACTGTTCACGTCAAGTTACTGTTTAGCTTAATATTCACGTCAAGTTCCTGTTTAGCCTAATCATCCCCATTTAGCTTAGCCTCCAAATCTGAGGTTTAAATCTCGCTATCAGGAAAAAAAAAACAACTATCAAACAGCAGCAATACAATCTGGGCAGTTGATTCTACTTCCTGTGACATATAAACAAGACATGTTGCTCTTGTTTGAGAGAACTGGCTTACATTTACTTTCCATTTTCATCTTACACAAAACTAACATCCTATATCAGCAAATATCTGGATCTTTTTTCATTGTTACCTCCCTTCGCCGGACGAAGCCCAATATTTTCACAGTGTGTTCTCTCCCCCTTTCATCTACGATTTCCACTTTTGAACTGTTTCTCCGTACCTTGAAGGAGAGGGATGGAGAGAAAGATGGTCGTGTATTTCATTGTCAGACATATTATAGAACACGATCTATCAGGAAACTGGTCAAAGAAAGGAAAATATGGAGGCCTACAAGTGACGGCAATCATCACAAGCAAGTAATTGTTAACTCTTGACCTCTACAATCTTGTTTCCAGGTTTTCTTAGATAAGTGATTCGTCTAACTCTTGACCTCTCTACAATCTTGTGTCCAGGTTTTCTTAGATAAGTGATTCGTCTAACTCTTGACCTGTCTACAATCTTGTATCCAGGTTTTCTTAGATAAGTGATTCGTCTAACTCTTGACCTATCTACAATCCTGTGTCCAGGTTTTCTTAGATAAGTGATTCGTCTAGCTCTTGACCTGTCTACAATCCTGTGTCCAGGTTTTCTTAGATAAGTGATTCGTCTAACTCTTGTATGCCCGCTGTTGCTAAATGCCTATCACAACTGTATGCCCGCTGTTACTAGATGCCTGTAACAACTGAATGCCCACTGTTACTATATGCCAGTAACAATTGAATGCCCGCTGTTACTAGTTGTCCGCTTCTACTAGATTTACACCAGTGCCTGATACCCTAAACTGCTAGATGCCCACTATTACTAAATGCCCACCATTACTTAATGTCCACTACTATTAGATGCCCACAATATTAGATGCCCACAAGAACTAGATGCCCATCATTATTAGAAAGCTACTATTACTGATGCCCAACGCTGGAAACCTCACAGTTACTACAACACCAGCAACACTGAACACAGTGTAGTCTCCATACCTCCTCCTCCACGATGTCTCGTACAACATCTGTGTTTCTTTTATGTCTTTGCCACATTTGTCTGGCCCATGTGTTTTTAGCTCATTTATTTTCCATATTCCGTGCAGGTCTATGTATAGCCACCTGACAAACTGCTTCACTTCAGTCTATTTTCCATATTCCTTGCCGGTCTATGTATAGCCACCTGACAAACTGCTTCACTTCAGTATATTTTCCATATTCCTTGCAGGTCTATGTATAGCCACCTGACAAACTGCTTCACTTCAGTCTAGTTTCCATATTCCGTGCAGGTCTATGTATAGCCACCTCACAAACTGCTTCACTTCAGTATATTTTCCATATTCCGTGCAGGTCTATGTATAGCCACCTCACAAACTGCTTCACTTCAGTATATTTTCCATATTCCGTGCAGGTCTATGTATAGCCACCTCACAAACTGCTTCACTTCAGTATATTTTCCATATTCCGTGCAGGTCTATGTATAGCCACCTCACAAACTGCTTCACTTCAGTATATTTTCCATATTCCGTGCAGTTTTGTGTGCAACCATCTGACAAATTGCCTTCCTTCAATCTATTTCCCGTTTTTCACGCAGGTCTATGTACAACCGCCTGACAAACGTCTTGCTTCTGTTTCCTCTGTTTCGTGCAGGTCTATGTACCTGTACAACCACCTGACAAACTGTCTTGATTCTGTTTCCAGTAAATATTAATCAAGATTCTCTTTTGGTTTAATCTTCAAGTTTCCTTTTGGTTTAATTGTCAAGTTCTTGTCTGGCTTAATTGTCAAGTCCGCGATTGACTTAACTGCCAAGCCAAGTTTGACTTAATGGTTAAGTTTCTGTTTACCTTCGTTAAATCAAGTTCCTATTTAGTTTACTGTTCACGTCAAGTTCCTGTTCAGCTTAGTATTCACGTCAAGTTCCTGTTTAGCTTAGTATTCACATCAAGCTCCTGTTTAGCTTAGTATTCACGTCAAGTTCCTGTTTAGCTTACTGTTCACGTCAAGTTTCTGTTTAGCTTACTGTTCACGTCAAGTTACTGTTTAGCTTACTATTCACGTCAAGTTCTTGTTTAGCTTACTGTTCACGTCAAGTTACTGTTTAGCTTAGTATTCACGTCAAGTTCCTGTTTAGCTTACTGTTCACGTCAAGTTCTTGTTTAGCTTACTGTTCACGTCAAGTTACTGTTTAGCTTACTGTTCACGTCAAGTTCCTGTTTAGCTTAGTATTCACGTCAAGTTCCTGTTTAGCTTAGTACTCACGTCAAGTTCCTGTTTAGCTTACTGTTCACGTCAAGTTCCTGTTTAGCTTACTGTTCACGTCAAGTTCTTGTTTAGCTTACTATTCACGTCAAGTTCTTGTTTAGCTTACTATTCACGTCAAGTTCTTGTTTAGCTTACTGTTCACGTCAAGTTCCTGTTTAGCTTAGTATTCACGTCAAGTTCCTGTTTAGCTTAGTATTCACGTCAAGTTCCTGTTTAGCTTAGTACTCACGTCAAGTTCCTGTTTAGCTTACTGTTCACGTCAAGTTACTGTTTAGCTTACTATTCACGTCAAGTTCTTGTTTAGCTTACTGTTCACGTCAAGTTACTTTTTAGCTTACTGTTCACGTCAAGTTCCTGTTTAGCCTAATCATCCCCATTTAGCTTAGCCTCCAAAACTGAGGTTTAAATCTCGCCATCAGAAAAAAAAAAACAAAAAACTATCAAACAGCAGCAATACAATCTGGGCAGTTGATTCTACTTCCTGTGACATATAAACAAGACATGTTGCTCTTGTTTGAGAGAACTGGCTTACATTTACTTTCCATTTTCATCTTACACAAAACTAACATCCTTTATCAGCAAATATCTGGATTTTTCATTGTTACCTCCCTTCGCCGGACGAAGCCCAATATTTTCACAGTGTGTTCTCTCCCCCTTTCGTCTACGATTTCCACTTTTGAACTGTTTCTCCGTACCTTGAAGGAGAGGGATGGAGAGAAGGATGGTTGTGTATTTCATTGTCAGACATATTATAGAACACGATCTATCAGGAAACTGGTCAAAGAAAGGAAAATATGGAGGCCTACAAGTGACGGCAATCATCACAAGTAAGTAATTGTTAACTCTTGACCTCTACAATCCTGTTTCCAGGTTTTCTTAGATAAGTGATTCGTCTAACTCTTGACCTGTCTACAATCTTGTGTCCAGGTTTTCTTAGATAAGTGATTCGTCTAACTCTTGACCTATCTACAATCCTGTGTCCAGGTTTTCTTAGATAAGTGATTCGTCTAACTCTTGACCTATCTACAATCATGTGTCCAGGTTTTCTTAGATAAGTGATTCGTCTAACTCTTGACCTATCTACAATCTTGTGTCCAGGTTTTCTTAGATAAGTGATTCGTCTAACTCTTGACCTATCTACAATCCTGTGTCCAGGTTTTCTTAGATAAGTGATTCGTCTAGCTCTTGACCTATCTACAATCCTGTGTCCAGGTTTTCTTAGATAAGTGATTCGTCTAGCTCTTGACCTGTCTACAATCCTGTGTCCAGGTTTTCTTAGATAAGTGATTCGTCTAACTCTTGACCTGTCTACAATCCTGTGTCCAGGTTTTCTTAGATAAGTGATTCGTCTAACTCTTGACCTATCTACAATCTTGTGTCCAGGTTTTCTTAGATAAGTGATTCGTCTAACTCTTGACCTGTCTACAATCCTGTGTACATGTTTTCTTAGATAAGTGGCTCGTTCTTAAAACAAATCTTACTGTCAAATACATCACAGAAACTAATCTGCAGATGCCACAATAATTAGTGCATAGGCATACAACTACACATGAAGCACTGCAGTAAAGCTGTAATAAGTGTATAAACTAGGGGAAAAAGTAGGAACAGCTTTATTACTTAACGATAACAAACTTGTGACGCTTCGGCGCGAACCTTTATCAAACAAAAACAAACAGGACGAATAATTAGATAGCAGAGACAAAGTATAGATTCATGTTAACTGGATGTTGGGAGATGTGTATGAGAAGATCAAATGAGAAGTAAGACGTGCAAAAACGTTTGTTACAGTGGAAATAACTTAGCAACACACAATTTCAAGGATGGCTGGGGACAAGACGTAAACCAAATAAAATCGTTTTTGTCTTCCACTGTAGACCTTCATTTTTCTTACATAGCCAGGCAAGGGTTAAAGTTGACATTTTTTCATACCCCATCCTGATTATACATAGAAAAAAGTTCCAACAACTAACAGGGCTAGTTCATGACCTTCACCCCTGGCTGTTTATCACAGGCTGATTTACACAGTGGCCAGGGTTGTAACGGAAACCAATGCATGAAATATTTTATTTCATTGTTTAAAAATGTTATTACGCTTTAAAAACCCGGCAAGCAAGACTGAATAATGAAACTGGAGCTATTCTCAGGAAAGATGTTCGCTTATGGTACACGAAGTTCTCCGTCTGAAAGCGTGAACAGATGGGACACTAACTTAAATTCTATGATTCTCTATCAGCAAGCACATAAAGGCCGTCTGTGTCTACACGTGACAAGCAAAGATTTCCAGGGAAAACTATTCTTGTTTAGATAACATGGACGAGAATCAATCATCAGACAAGATGGATGAGAATCAATCACCAATCAAGATGGAAGAGAATCAATCATCAGACAAGATAGACGAGAATCAATCATCAGACAAGATGGACGAGAATCAACCATCAAACAAGATGGAGGAGAATCAACCATCAAACAAGATGGCCACGATTTGAAGAATGTAATTACTAAACTGCCTGAATATCTCGTGAAATCTTCATAAGGAAGGACAACATTGAAGGAGACAGATGGGACACTTTTAATGACAGCTGAAAATATGATGATCTGACATGGGACAATGTGGGTCATACGTGCACAAGACGTTCTGTTCATAAGGAACATAAAGAGCTAATAATAAATAAAGATAAATATGTATTCACGTGGAGGATAAGAGGTTAATGATTACAGCTACAAAAAAGAATATGTTGAGAGAGCAAGAAGCAAAAGCAAAGAAATAGATGTACTGTAGATAGAACAAGCTACAGAAGCAAAGAAATAGATGTACTGTAGATAGAACAAGTCACACAAGCAAAGAAATATATGTACTGTAGATATAGCAAGCTGCGGAAGCATAGAAATATATGTACTGTAGACAAAACAAGTTGCATAAAGAAAGAAATAGATATACTATAGACCGAGCAAGTTACATAAATAAAGAAATAGATGTACTATAGACCGAGCATGCTAAGGAACCATAGAAATAGATGTACTATAGACCGAGCAAGTTACATAAATAAAGAAATAGATGTACTATAGACCGAGCAAGTTACATAAATAAAGAAATAGATGTACTATAGACCGAGCAAGCTAAGGAACCATAGAAATAGATATACTTTAGACCAAGCAAGTTACAGAAACAAAGAAATAGATGTACTGTAGAAAAAACAAATTACACAAATAAAGAAATAGATGTATTTGGGATATTGCCAGGGCACGGAAACTTAAAAAAAATATATATGGTCACGGATTAAGACTCCGTCCCAGAATCTCGACCTACTGACCTGTAATCTCAGAAACGATCACATTTAAAACCTAAGACAGATATTTTGTTACTACGAGCAGCGATGACATGACTGAAGCCAAACTGGAACAGAAATCTCTCTCCCAGGCGTTGGAACTATGCCTAAACTGGCATCTGAATAGAAAATGGACGAGGTCTAGAAGAGATCTGATTTTATCGGCGTCAGTTTTGTAGAAAGAATGTTCCAGACACAGAGTCCCAGAGTATTGGGACCTGGAGTAATCAGGGGGAGCTAATACATGAACACGCACGCATGACCGGGCATGGATATTAAGGTCGCCAGAGTTATGGGACTTTTCCATGCTCCGTCCTGTTTTTTTCTTCCTGTACTTCATCACTTTCCTCGTTTTGATCAAATAAATGATTCTTTTTTTTTCTGTTTTTCTACAGAAAGTTTTCTTCTCTCTTTCGCCTTCCAGAGAGTCAAGTAGACAGATAGCTTGACAAACAGACAAGACCACCAGACTGACACGTGACCGGTTTTATCAGAAAGATTGACAGACAGGCAGGCAAAGACAGCTAGATTGATTGACAGAAAGAAAGTCATAGACAGCTAGACAGACGGACAAGCAGGTAGATAAACTGACAAATAGACATAGGCAGCTAGACTGACAGGCAAACTGGCTGCTAGAATACGAACTGACAGAAGGGTAGAGACATACAAACTGACAGCTAGAAATACAGCTTGACAAACTGACAACTAGAAATAGACAGACAGCTAGAAATACAAATTGACAGGAAGACAAACAGTCAGACAACTAGAGAAACTAACAGCTAGACAAACAGACAAACAGGCAGACAGCTAGACAAACTGACAGTTAGGAAGATGCCTAGACAAACTAAAAGCTAGGAAGACGCCTAGACAAAATGACACCTAGGAAGATGCCTAGACAAACTGACACCTAGGAAGATGCCTAGACAAACTGACAGCTAGGAAGATGCCTAGACAAACTGACACCTAGGAAGATGCCTAGACAAACTGACAGCTAGGAAGATGCCTAGACAAACTGACAGCTAGGAAGATGCCTAGACAAACTGACAGCTAGGAAGATGCCTAGACAAACTGACAGCTAGGAAGATGCCTAGACAAACTGACAGCTAGACAAATTGATAACTAGACAAACTCACAGCTAGAAAGACGCCTAGACAAACTGACAGTCAGCTAGTCAAACAGACAGCTACAGGCAGACAGTCAAACCGAAAGAAACACAAACTGACAGGTTTGAAATACGAACAAACTGACAGCTGGAAATATAGACAGACAACTGACAGCTGGAAATATAGACAGACAAATTTAAATATAGACAGACAACTGACAGCTGGAAATATAGACAGACAACTGACAGCTAAAGTGACAAAAAGACAAGCTAATCAGACAATTAAACAAGGAGAATACATCAAGCACAGAATGAGGAATCTGATCACATTCTCTTGAATGATACATTTTAAAGTCTAGACAAACCTCGAGGGACTGCCTGACATATTTGATGAAGTCTTGCGAGCAAATTAGAACCCAAAAAAATCTATATCTGGGAGTGCGTGCTTGTACATCATGTGAGATGAGATGAGAGAAGGTGAAGATTTTACACCGTCAGAGTTAAAACACCTCGGAAAGAGATGCTCACACATAGTTACGGGGAAGACAATACAATGATGAGTAGATATTGGGAAGAGGAACACAATGATGGACAGATGGGGAACACAATATGAGCTTGTACTTACTTGTACTTGTACGAACTCCTTGTAACTGCGAGCTGTTGTTCTTTGCAGCCGATGCAGTAGAGATGTTGATGCACAGCATCGTATCGGCGTGGGAGCGGGTTACGGCGGCTACTTTTTCTGTCCCGGAATACAGCTAAAAAGCAGGGGGTGTGCAATGCTTCTTTAGCAGACTCCACCACCAGGCGATCCCTGTCCCGTTAGCCAAGCTTGGCCTGTTACTGGGGGTACCACGGAGAGGTGGGACAGGGTCTTAGTCAGCTATGGGTCGCTAACCCTGACGCTGGCATATATGAGTAAGAAAGATATGGGGAAGACTATATATATATATATATGAACGTTTGTGTGTATATTAAAGCATCACGCTGGAAGGCCTGGGGCATTATCAGCCAAACCTGGCACACATATGACTTACAATCTCGACAATGCATCGTGGGGGTTAGATCATCCTTATGATAACCATATGACCCCCTAGGGGTCGGGGTGACATGTACAAATAATCGAAAACGACCGATATTTGTGTCGAATCCAGTTTTCGGATGCGCCGAGATGAATAGTGACACTCTCGATGCCGTTTAAGTCTAAGCTCAGCCCCAATCGGCATGGGAGCCTATGAGTTAGGTGAGATGGGGGTGACATGTACAAATAATGGAAAATGACCGATATTAGTGTCGAATCCATAGTTTTCTGGGTCGCTGAGATGAATAGTGGCTCTAGCAAGTTCAGTCCCCATCGGGGGGGGGGGGGGGGGGGTGAGAAGTGGTGAAAAATAAAATGTCCAAACTGACCGAGATTAGTGTCGAATCCATAGTGTTCGGGGTCTCTAGGCTGATTGGTGACAGTCCTGATGACAGTTAAGCCCACGTTTAGTCGAACAGAAGGAACAGAACTATGTAGAACCCCATAGACTCTGTAGAAGCTTCTAAACGGTTGTGGAAATGAACAGAACATTGTAGAACCTTCTAGAAGGTTGTGGAACGGAATAGACCTCTGTAGAACCTTCTGGAAGGCTGTGGTAATGAATAGAACTATGATGATTGGGATAAATACCCGGGCAAAGCCGGGTAATCAGCTATCTAGATTGTCTTGATGACAATTAAGCCCATGTTTAGTCGAACAGAACTCTGTATAACCGTCTAGAAGATTGTGGAACTGAATAGACCTCTGTAGAACCTTCTAGAAGGCTGTGGAAATGAATAGAACGTTGTAGAACAGTCTATAAGGTTGTGCAAATGAATATAACTTTGTTGAGTGGGATAAATGCCCGGGCAATGCCGGGTAATCAGATAGTATATGTATAGATTAGATATGATGAAGAAAATACAATGATGAACAGATATGAGGAAGACAATACAATGATAAATAGAAATGAGGAAGAAAATACAATGATGAACAGATATGTGGAAGATAATATAATAAATAGATATAGTGAAGACAATACAATGATGAATAGATATAAGGAAGAGTTATACAATAATGAACAGGTATGGGTATATAATACAATGATAAATAGAGATAGGGAAGACAGTACAATGATGAACAGATATAATAAGAGTAACACAATGATGCTGATCACTACTAACTAATAATAGAGATGCAATGAGGGAAATTAAAAGGAGGACATCTATAGCTCTTCAGAAAGTAAAACAACTAAAGAATATGTGGAGAGGAACAGATTTTTAAGGGCATGCATCTTTCCCATTGCAACATATGCTTGTGAGACCTGAACATTTAACAAAACAGCTGAGAAACACATAACTATCTTTGAATGTAAATGCTACAGAAAAGTTCTGCAAATATCATGGACACAAAAAATAACAAATACTATAAGAACTTAATATTGAAGAAGGCTGGCTGGTAAATAGGATTAAACATAGAAAACTTAAATATTTTGGACATATTAAACGTCATGATAGTCTAGAGAAGACTGTCTTGGAAGAGTACATAATGGGAAAAACAGAGAAGAACACCCAGGCGAAGATGGTTGCAAGACATCGTCGATGATCTGCAAATGGATACATCAGCAGCAGGGCATCTTGCTTACAACCGAGAGGTCTACAGGAGTGCTGTTAGGGAGGCAAAGTTCCACAAGGGACATGCTAATGAATGAATGAATAAATTAACACAATGATGAATAGATAAGATATGGGGAAGACAATACAATGGTGAATATATATGAAGAGGACAATACAATGGTGAATATGAACAGGACAATACAATGGTGAATAGATATAGGTAAGACAATACAATGATGAACAGATATGGAGAAGAGTAATATAATGACGAATAGATATGGTGAAGAAAAGACAATACAATGCTGAATAGAAAAGATATAGGAAAGACAATACACTGAGGACAGATAAAATATGAACAAGACTATACACTGAGGACAGATAAGATATGAATGAGGGCCGATAAGATATGAACGAGGACAGATAAGATATGAACAAGACAATACACTGAGGACAGATAAGATATGAAGAAGACAATACAATGAGGACAGATAAGATATGGACAAGACAATACAATGAGGACAGATAAGATATGAACAAGACAATACACTGAGGACAGATATGAACAAGACAATACAATGAGGACAGATAAGATTTGGACAAGACAATATAAAGAACACACACAGACACATACATATAAAATCTTCATTCATGTCAGTTAAAACCATCACAAACCTAACACCAACACAGCACAACCATCACAAACCTAACACCAACACAGCACAACCATCACAAACTTAACACCAGCACAGCATAACCATCACAAATTTAACACCAACACAGCACAACCATCACAAACGTAACACCAACACAGCACAACCATCACAAACCTAACACCAACACAGCACAACCATCACAAACTTAACACCAGCACAGCACAACCATCACAAACCTAAAACCAGCACAGTACAACCATCACAAACTTAACACCAACACAGCACAACACTTTGCAAGCACACACTTTAATTGTTTCTTTATAAAAGTGATATCAAAGAAAGAATGAAGAAACATAAAAAAACTCACCTTCCTTACTACTCAGAGAGCAAAAATATTCAGTATCAACCCAATAACTGTGAGATCAAATGTGTGATATCAACCTTAATGTAACACACAAGGCTTAAATATGCAATATCAACCTGATATCACACTGACAGCTGAAACACACGATATATCCTGATATCACACTATGAACTAAAGCAAACAATATAAACCTTGATATATCAAAGAGTATAATCCCTGTACTTTCTGTGTTATACAGCAGGCACAAAACTCAGAGTATAATCCCTGTACTTTCTGTGTTATACAGCAGGCACAAAACTCAAAGAGTATAATTCCTGTACTTTCTGTGTTACAAAGCAGGCACAAAACTCAAAGAGTATAATCCCTGTACTTTCTGTGTTACAAAGCAGGCACAAAACTCAAAGAGTATAATTCCTGTACTTTCTGTGTTACAAAGCAGGCACAAAACTCAAAGAGTATAATCCCTGTACTTTCTGTGTTACAAAGCAAGCACAAAACTCAAAGAGTATAATCCCTGTACTTTCTGTGTTACAAAGCAAGCACAAAACTCAAAGAGTATAATCCCTGTACTTTGTGTGTTATACAGCAGGAACAAAACTCAAAGAGTATAATCTCTGTACTTTCTGTGTTTACACAGCAGGCACAAAACTCAAAGAGTATAATCCCTGTACTTTCTGTGTTATACCTGTACTTTCATCAGGTAAAATCATCATCATCTGGAACTACTGTCACTTCTACCATCAGGTGAGTTGATTTACACCTTGATACTACCACACACAACAGGTGAGTTGACTCACACCTTGATACTACCACACAAACCAGGTGAGTTGACTCACACCTTGATACTACCACACACACCAGGTGAGTTGACTCACACCTTGATACTACCACACAAACCAGGTGAGTTGATTCACACCTTGATACTACCACACATACCAGGTTAGTCGATTCACACCTTGATACTACCACACATACCAGGCAAGTCGATTCACACCTTGATACTACCACACATACCAGGTTAGTCGATTCACACCTTGATACTACCACACATACCAGGCAAGTCGATTCACACCTTGATACTACCACACATACCAGGCAAGTCGATTCACACCTTGATACTACCACACAAACCAGGTGAGTCGATTCACACCCTGATACTACCACACAAACCAGGTGAATCGATTCACACCTTGATACTACCATACAAACCAGGTGAGTTGATTCACACCTTGATACTACCACACAAATCAGATGTATCAAACAACATCAATGAGTTGAGATTCATTAGAAAGAAAAAAGTGATCTAAGGGAAAGTATAAAATATGATATACTAGATCACTTGTACTAATCTTACGGTCACTGCTGACTGTGATATATTTAACAGTAACCGTTTATTTTCATCCATCACAAACAAGATACCAAGTGCACACTCTAAAACCTCACTTTCACAACCAACATGACAACACCAGCATAAAACATGACAACACTAACATAAACCATGGCAACACACATCATGACAACACAAAACAACATAAAATATAAGACATGACAACACTAACATAAACCATGGCAACATAACATGACAACACTAACAAACTATGACAACATTAACACAAAACAACATAAACCATGACAATACTAACATGAACTATGACACAATTAACACAAAACAACATAAACCATGAAAACACCAACATAAACCATGACAACACACCAGACAGGTCTCACACAGAAAATAAGAAATCCTTAGTGACAGCACATACACTCTCCTCCCTCTCTCCATGTAGTTCTATCTGTACACAATCAACTTTCGGCATCAATATCAATTATTTATCTGTGAACACACAAATCTATCTTTAGACAATGAAAAGCTAACACATGAAACAATCTATACATAGACACACACAGAACAATCTATACACAGACACACACAGAACAATCTATATTAGAGACATACACAACAATAATCTATAAATAGACACAAAAGATCAATAATTTATCCCTAGACATTGATAATCTATCTGTGGACGCACACAAATCAATAACTTATCTTGAGACATCAATAATCTATCTGTAGACATACACAAAACAATAATCTATAGACACTACAAATCAATAATTTATTCCTAGACAACAATAATCTATCTGTAGAATACAATAACAATAATCTATAGACACAACAAATCAATAATTTATCTCGAGACATCAATATCTATCTGCAGGCACACACAAAACATTATTTTGATTCTCGAGACATTAACAGTCTATCTGTAGATAAACATAAAACAACAATTTATCTTGAGATAATAATCTATCTGTAGACACACAAAGATCAATATTTTATCTTGAAACATCAATAATATATCTGCAGACACACACAAAACAAAAATTTATCTAGAAATATCATGAATCTATCTTTAGACACACACAACACAATAATTTAATTTAACTTAATCTATCTTAATTTATCTAATTAATCTATCTGTGGACATACACAAAACAATATTTTTATTTTCAAGACGCCAATAATTTATCCGCAGACAATACAACAATAATTTATCTCAAGATATCAATAATCTATCTGTAGACACACAAAACAAAAATTTATCTAGAAATATCATGAATCTATCTTTAGACACACACACACAATAATTTAATTTAACTTAATCTATCTTAATTTATCTAATTAATCTATCTGTGGACATACACAAAACAATATTTTTATTTTCAAGACGCCAATAATTTATCCGCAGACAATACAACAATAATTTATCTCAAGATATCAATAATCTATCTGTAGACACACACAAAACAAAAATATATCTGGAAACATCAATATTCTATCTGTAGAGAAATCAACGATTTATTTTGTGGAAAAGCATCTTCAGAGCTAACTCTCTCCCACTTCTCCAAGTCCTAGACATGAAGTAGCACTCTTGATTATCATCCTCTGATCTGCAATCATAAAAGTGTTATGACGATATGTCTACATATAATCTCACATCATAAAAGTGTTATGACAAGATGTCTACATATAATCTCACATCATAAAAGTGTTATGACAAGATGTCTACATATAATCTCACATCATAAAAGTGTTATGACGAGATATCTATCTTACATCATAAAAGTGTTATGTCAAGACATCATCATCATCATCATTACCAGGTCCTGTAAAACTACACTATTACTCTTGGTAGTTAGAGCAGCGCTCTCCCACTGCCTTCTCAAGGTTTGTGTAAAGCCTCTGCTCTATTCTTTAAGTCTGTCAAACCAAAAAGGCAATAGGGGCCATGTCTCTAAGCAGGTGAGCTATTTTATAGAGATAGTGATTCCATTCACCTGTCCATCAAGTCTCTAAGCAGGTGAGCTATTTTATAGGGATAGTGATTCCATTCACCTGTCCATCAAGTCTCTAAGCAGGTGAACTAGTTTATAGAGATAGTGATTCCATTCACCTGACCATGTCTCTAAGCAGGTGAGCTATTTTATAGAGATAGTGATTCCATTCACCTGTCCATCAAGTCGCTAAGCAGGTGAGCTATTTTATAGAGATAGTGATTCCATTCACCTGTCCATCAAGTCTCTAAGCAGGTGAGCTATTTTATAGAGATAGTGATTTCACCCACCTGACCATCATGTCTCTAAGCAGGTGAGCTATTTTATAGAGATAGTGATTCCATTCACCTGTCCATCAAGTCTCTAAGCAGGTGAGCTATTTTATAGAGATAGTGATTCCATTCACCTGTCCATCAAGTCGCTAAGCAGGTGAGCTATTTTATAGAGATAGTGATTCCATTCACCTGTCCATCAAGTCTCTAAGCAGGTGAGCTATTTTATAGAGATAGTGATTTCACCCACCTGACCATCATGTCTCTAAGCAGGTGATCTATTTTATAGAGATAGTAATTCCACCCACCTGACCATGTCTCTAAGCAGGTGAGCTATTTTATAGAGATAGGGATTCCACCCACCTGACCATCAAGTCTCTAAGCAGGTGAGCTATTTTATAGAGATGGTGATTACACTCACCATTCCATGTTGCTCTGTTATTTATGATGTCATGACAAGATAACATATAATCTCAGATGATAAACCTAGTATGTCATAACAAGATGTCAACATATAATCTCAGATGATAAACCAAGTGTGTCACAACAAGATGTCAACATATAATCTCAAATGATAAACCTAGTATGTCACAACAAGATGTCAATATACAATCTCAGATGATAAATCTAGTATGTCACAACAAGATGCCAACAAATAATCTGAGATAATAAACCTAGTATGTTATGACAAAACATGAATATATATTCTCCTCATTCCAGAGTGTGGCATAAGTTGTCTGACTTTCTAGTCTCTATATTTCCTCACAAAGATCTATTTTCAACAAACTGTTGAGTACAGACAGTGATATAAGTTGTTCGACTATATTTCCTCACAAAGATCTACTTTCAACAAACTGTAAGAGTACAGAGTGTGACATAACTTGTTCGATTTTCTAGTCTCCATATTTCCTCACAAAGATCTACTTTCAACAAACTGTAAGAGTACAGAGTGTGACATAAGTTGTTCGATTTTCTAGTCTCCATATTTCCTCACAAAGATCTACTTTCAACAAACTTTTAGAGTACAGAGTGTGACATAAGTTGTTCGACTTTCTAGTCTCCATATTTCCTCACAAAGATCTACTTTCAACAAACTGTTAGAGTACAGACAGTAACTGGCACTAAAACACTTTACATGTAAAAGAAAAAAAAAACATTAGCTTGCACCTTTCTCTTCATAACTAAAGTTTTTTGTGTACAAATTTTCCAGGCTAATCACATACAGCTTATACTGAACACAAACTTTACTACTTCCAGCTTGCCACAACTGATCTGCCTGCAGCACTATGACCAGCAAGGAACTGCGTCTGTATGCTGTATGAACTTTTCTTTATCTAGCACTTTTACACATTGCCCCTAAATACTTCCAACACTTGTTCTTCTTACTTGGCTGTCCTGACTGTTATTCTTGCATGATTTTTCCACATTTATTTACTTTTTATTGGACAACATGGGGCATTTTTAACATTCAAATACATTTATTAGTGGTAAACTATAAACCTGTGTGTCTACATGTGTAATCTATGAAAATATATAAACCTGTGTCTCTACATGCGTAATTTATAAAAATATACAAACCTGTGTATCTACATACGTAATTTATAAAAATATAAAAATCTGTGTGTCTACATACGTAATTTATAAAAATATAAAAATCTGTGTGTCTACATACGTAATTTATAAAAATTAAAAAATCTGTGTGTCTACATACGTAATTTATAAAAATATACAAACCTGTGTGTCTACATACGTAATTTATAAAAATATACAAACCTGTGTGTCTACATACGTAATTTATAAAAATATAAAAATCTGTGTGTCAACATGTGTAATTTATAAAAATATACAAACCTGTGTGTCTACATGTGTAATCTATGAAAATATATAAACCTGTGTGTCCACATGTGTAATCTATGAAAATATATAAACCTGTGTGTCTACATGTGTAATCTATGAAAATATATAAACCTGTGTGTCTACATGTGTAATCTATGAAATATATAAACCTGTGTGTCTACATGCATAATCTATGAAAATATATAAACCTGTGTGTACACATGTGTAATCTATGAAAATATATAAACCTGTGTGTCCACATGTGTAATCTATGAAAATATATAAACCTGTGTGTCTACATGTGTAATCTATGAAATATATAAAACTGTGTGTCTACATGCATAATCTATGAAAATATATAAACCAGTGTGTCTAAATAAATGTGTAATCTATGAAAACATATAAACCTGTGTGTCTACATGCGTAATTTACAACATTTATAAAACTGTGTGTCTAAAAGTGTAATCTATGAAAAATATAAATTTGTATGTCTACATGTGTAATCTATGAAAATATATAAACCCATGTCTGCATGTGTAATCATATATCTGTGTGTGTGTGAAGTAATCTATGATCATATAAACCTATAGGTCTATGAGTCTGAAGCATCTCATTCATTCATTCATTTGCATGTCCCTTGCGGAACTTTGCCTCCCAAACAGCACTCATGTAGGCCTCTCGGTTGTGAGCAAGATGGCCTGCTGCTGCTGCGTCCATTTGCAGATCGTCAACGATTTCTTGCAGCCATCTTCGTTTTGGTCTTCCTCTTTTTCTTTTTCCCATTATGAATCCTTCCAATATGGTCTTCTCTAAATTATCATGACGTTTAATGTGTCCAAAATATTTAAGTTTTCTCTCTTTAATCCTCTTTACTAGCCAGACTTCTTCAATATTAAGCTCTTGTAGTATAGATATATTTTGTGTCCACGATATTTGGAGAACTCTTCTGTAGCATTTACATTCAAAGGCATTTATGTGTTTCTCAGCTGTTTTGTTAAGTGTCCAGGTCTCACAGGCATATGTTGTGATGGGAAAGATGCATGACCGTAAAAATATTTTTGTAGTTCTGTCTGCTCCTCTCCACAGATTCTTTATGTGTTTTACTTTCTGAAGAGCAATAGATGTCCTCCTTTTAATTTCCCTCATTGTATCTCCATTATTAATTAGCAGTGATCCAAGATATTCAAAACTCTCCACTTCTTCCAATTTTTCCTCACTGATATATATTTCAGCTGCCTTGTTCATTTTGTCAGTTGTCATCAATTTAGTTTTCTTTGCATTAAGATAGAGGTTCTGCTCTTCGCTGTTCTTACGGACTGACATAATTAGTTTTTCCATTCCTTTTTGTGTTGTGGATAGTAATACTGTGTCATCAGCATATCTATCTCTGGTATTTCATAACCTCCAATTGTCATGGTATCGTAATATTCTTTGTCTACATCTTCTCTAACATTCCTCATTATATTCTCTGTATACAAGTTAAATAAGTAGGGTGACAATATGCACCCCTGACGGACCCCTTGTTTTATGTCAAACCAAGTTGTTGTTTCACCATTTATTCTTACTGCTGCTTGTTGGTCTAGATACAGCAGTGATGTTAATTGTATCAAATGTGTTGGAAATCCCAATTTTTCCATTATTTCCCGAAGTTTCTGGTGTTGTACACAATCAAATGCCTTTGAGTAGTCTATAAAGGATAAATATAGATTCATATTAAACTCTCTGCATTTCTCTATTATTAATCTTAGATTGAATATATGATCTCTTGATCCTCTTCCTTGCCTGAAACCAGCTTGGACCATATTGACTTCTTCTTCTATTTTATTACGAAGTCTACCCATTATGATTTTTAACAGAATTTTACTGGCATGACTAATCAGGGCAACAGTTTTGTAGTTTGTGCATAATTTCAGATTACCCTTTTTTGGCAGTGGTATGAATACAGTTCTTTTCCATTCTTTTGGCCAAATACCTGAATGCCATATCTTTTTGCACAGTGCGTGATAGATTGTTGCACACTCCTTTCCTCCTGCTTTAATAAATTCAGCTGTTATCTCATCACATCCTGGTGATTTACCATTTTTCAGATTCTTTATTGCCCATAAAACTTCTTCTATTGTCAGTTCAGGTTCTTTCTCTTCCAATAATAATTCACACTGTTTTCTGCTTCCACAGTCGGTTGTTTCATACATTCTTTTGCAATATTCCTTCCATCTTTCTAGAATTTCCTCTGTCTCTGTCAAGGTATTCCCCATCTCATCACAAATTACATTTAGCTTAGGTGTGACATTTCTCGTTAATGTCTTCATTTCTTTAAACATTTCACTATCTCTTCCACACTTCTGATGTTCTATTCTTTCACAACAATCTTGTATGTATTGTTTTTTGTCTTTTCTTATGTTTCTTCGTACTTCTTTTGTTAAAGTTTTATATTTCTCTTTGTTGTTGTTTGTCACTTTCCATTGCGTCTTCATTTCTCTACGTTGTTTTATCAGTTCTAGTGTACTTGCTGTAATCCATCCATTCTTTTGTGTTTTCTTTACTGGAACCATGTCTTTAGCTGTTGTTATTAAGATATCTTTGGCCTGTGTAGCCAATTCATCTGGTGTCATCTCCTCCTGTACAGCCATCAGGATTTCGAAACGGTTCTTCACTTCTATACCGTATTGTTCTGGTATATTTGTAAGATCAAAGCGGAGTGGTCTTGATCCCGTAACTGTCTTTTTTATCTTTATCTTCATGTCTGCTATTAATAACTCATGGTCTGTGTCACAGTCAGCACCTGGTAAAGTTTTTGCTGATGTTATACTTGATCTTCACCTTCTTTGCACTAAAATGTAATCTATTTGATTCCTGGTTTTACCATGAGGTGATGTCCATGTGTAAAGTCTTCTTGGATGTTGTTTAAAAGGTGTGTTAGCGATCATTAGCTCATTTTCCATGCAAAACGCCATTAGATTGTCACCTTCCTCATTTCTATGTCCTATGCTAAATTTCCCTACAACATGTCCTTCGTCTTCTGCCCTTTCTGTACCAATTTTTGCATTAAAATCACCCATTATTAATACAATATCATTTTTCCGTACCTGGTCTATTGTCGTTTGCAGTGTGTTATAAAAGTTTTCTACTTCCTCTTCTTCTGCTGCTGATGTAGGTGCATATATCTGAATGATTGTTACATTTCTAGGAATGCCCTTAAGTCTGATTGTTAGGATTCTATCAGTTACTGGATTGTAACCTAGTAATGCTTTTGATGTTGATTTGTCCAATTAAAAAGCCATTCCATTCTTTCCTCCTACTTCTCCACCAGAGTATATAAAGATATTATCATTCTCGCACTTAAAGTGTCCTGATCCTTTCCATCGATGTTCGCCGATTCCCAAAATGTGTATCCCCGTTCTTTTCACCTCGTCACTTATTATTTGATACTTTACCTCATATATACTTCTTACATTCCATGTTCCTACTCTTATTTTTCTTTTTAGTTTGATGCAGGAGTTTTCCTTAGTAACACCGTCAGGATTTTGTCCGTCATCACAATTACTAGTACTGACCTCTGTCTCACACTCTTCCCCAGTGTTAAAATTAGATCTATCTGGCCTGGGGGACTCACCACCAGATCTTTTTCCTATTTGACTTTTCATGATTGCTGCTTGGGTTTCTTGGTATATTTCCAGAAGATAGTTTACCATTGCTTTCCTTCCGGGCAGTGACTGTACTAGTCAGTGATCGTAGCCATTGTCCCTACACTGAGATCATCTGCCTACCATCATAGAATGGTGACCATAACCAACATTATCTGTCAGCTGCTCTCCCATCCCATCCACCACCTGCTCCCATGGCTTCATGTCACCCTGATCGGGGGGGGGGGGGGGTATACGGGTACTCCACCTTGCCCAAAGGTGTCCCGTAGACTGACGGAGGTAAGGAGACCATATAAACCTAAAGGTCTATGAGCGTGATGTGATCTATGTTCATGCAACAAATATAAATAATATTCCAGTTCAGCATGACACGGATGAATTGTGTGGTGTTTGATCAGACTAACATGTAGTAGTGATGTGAAATGGTGTGTATGTTATGGTTACGGTGTGGACACACTGAGGACACATGCTGTGCAGGCATATCAAGCACACCATAGCTTGACAGGCATGTGGACTACTCATTTCCAATTATACCGGCTCATCAGCTAGACACAGCAGCCCATCTAAAAGAGAAAATAACTCAAAACAGCAAACCCAACTACAGAAGCCAAAAGCAGGGCACATCTAACCCAAGTCTTGCGACGGTGACTGAAGCAGAAGATTATACACAGAACAACAGCAAAGTGTGTGGTACACATCAAGCACATCCAGATGCAGACCAGACAATGGTTGAACGGCGTGAAGGAGACTCGGACCTCACTATTTATCCCCCAAAGAATGAGAAAGAAACAACAACCAAGGAACATAAAAGAGATGCTACAACTGTTGAATGGCTGCAGGCCACAATGACAAGGGCACCCTAAAATCACCAAACAAAAAAGTGCATGCAGAAAAGACTTGTAAGAAAACAGAGAAACAACATCTAAAAATTAGAATATAGAATATCAGGACACTAGTCCAAGAGAGAAAACTAGATAATGTTATCTTAGAGGCCGAATACATGAAGCTGGAAATATTCACGGTGCCACAGACCAGATAATCTTATCTTAGAGACCAAAGACATGAAGCTAGAAATACTCATGGTGCCACAGACCAGATAATCTTATCTTAGAGACCAAAGACATGAAGCTAGAAATATTCATGCTGCCACAGACCAGATAATCTTATCTTAGAGACCAAAGACATGAAGCTAGAAACACTCACGATGCCACAGACCAGATAATCTTATCTTAGAGACCAAAGACATAAAGCTAGAACTACTCACGGTGCCACAGACCAGATAATCTTATCTTAGAGACCAAAGACATGAACCAAGAAATACTCACGGTGCCACAGACCAGATAATCTTATCTTAGAGACCAAAGATATGAAGCTAGAAATATTCATGCTGCCACAGACCAGATAATCTTATCTTAGAGACCAAAGACATGAAGCTAGAAATATTCATGCTGCCACAGACCAGATAATCTTATCTTAGAGACCAAAGACATGAAGCTAGAAATATTCATGCTGCCACAGACCAGATAATCTTATCTTAGAGACCAAAGATATGAAGCTAGAAATATTCATGCTGCCACAGACCAGATAATCTTATCTTAGAGACCAAAGACATGAAGCTAGAAACACTCACGATGCCACAGACCAGATAATCTTATCTTAGAGACCAAAGATATGAAGCTAGAAATATTCATGCTGCCACAGACCAGATAATCTTATCTTAGAGACCAAAGACATGAAGCTAGAACTACTCATGGTGCCACAGACCAGATAATCTTATCTTAGAGACCAAAGACATGAAGCTAGAACTACTCGTGGTGCCACAGACCAGATGGATAGACACAGGATATATTATAAAAAGACAAGCAGACAGGTGGAGCTTGGCATGGAAATGGTGTTGGTTTCTTGGTCAAGAATGAACTGAGCAAGTTTGTCAACAACAGAATGATGCTAGTAAAGATCAGAGCAAAGCCACTCCACCTAGCAATATGTCAGACATACACACCAACACAAGATTAATCTCAAGAACCCATTAAGGAATATTATGTAGGCCTACAACAAATGTTAAATTAACTGATCTATTAATAATTATGGGAGATATGAATGCCAAAGCAGAAGGAAAATATTCAGACATAACTGGCAGAGATGGTATAGGGAAGAGGAATAACAGAGGAGAAGGAAAATATTTAGAAATTAATAGATATGATACACAACACAAGCCAAGAATAGGGACTTGAGATCAATATCAAGAAGACCAAAGTAATGATGTTCGGCTGGAAAGGCCAGAAGCCACAGATGGATATAAGCATAAACAAAGAGAGACTGGAACAAATGATATACTACAGCTACCTAGGACATACATTAACTAAAGATGGGAGATGCGAGATGGAGATAAAGAATAGATAGGAATGGCAAAACATACATTCAACACCTTGAAGACAGTCCTGTTATCCAGAAATCTGCCCACAGAAACAAAATTAAGATTTGTTATATCTACTTTGTTTTACTGCATGGAGCAGAAACATTAATGCAGCAGAAATGTAGTTCTACAGAAAACTAGGTCATATAACATGGAGAATGAAAAGAACAAATGCACAAGTTTTAGAACAGCTCCAAGTGCAATGTGAACTTCTCAAAGAAATAAAGATGGAGAAAACAAAGTTTTCTGGGCATATAAAAAAGACATAACAACATACTGAAGACTGTACTGGAAGGAAAGGTGGAAGGAAAAAGGAGGAAGAGAGATGCAGATGGGAAGATAACATATGAGAATGGACGGGACACAGACCGGCTGAGTGGCACCATCAAGGCGAGGGAGTGAGGGATTCATTACCGCCAACCTTCGTTCTGGAGAAGGCACATGATGATGATGATGATGTTTATATATGTAATCTATAATCTACAAACCTGTGATTTGTGTGATTAATCTGAGAAGAATTTTGCAAGCTCATAAAGACAAGCATACCTGCAGCATACAGGCATCATTTTCTCAGGACTTAAAATAGCCAATGGTCCAGCTGCAATAACAGATTCTTCACTGCAATCAGCGATGTAAGAATCCTAAACTGAAAATCTCTGAAGACACACAGATAGATATTTGAGAAAACATGGTCACTATAATACAGATAAACATTTGAGAAACTAATGGTCATTAAAACTAAGTTAAGCATTTGAGAAACCAGTGGCCACCAACAGTTCAAATAGGTGATACTAACACAAAATTAAACATATGAGAAAGTAGTGGTTATTGAAACCTTTGAGAAACCAGCCTTAGTCAGTGACCACTAGTTTTCTCAAATGTTTAGTCTTTGTGTTAGTGACTCCTTGTTTCTCAAATGTTTAGTCTTTGTGTTAGTGACTCCTTGTTTCTCAAATATTTACCTTTGTTTTAGAGACCACTAGTTTCTCAAGTGTTTAGCCTTTGTTTTAGAGACCAATAGTTTCTCAATTGTTTAGTCTTTGTGTTAGTGACTCCTTGTTTCTCAAATGTTTAGTCTTTGTGTTAGTGACTCCTTGTTTCTCAAATGTTTAGTCTTTGTGTTAGTGACTCCTTGTTTCTCAAATGTTTAGTCTTTGTGTTAGTGACTCCTTGTTTCTCAAATGTTTAGTCTTTGTGTTAGTGACTCCTCGTTTCTCAAATGTTTAGTCTTTGTGTAAGTGACTCCTTGTTTCTCAAATGTTTAGTCTTTGTGTTAGTGACTCCTTGTTTCTCAAATGTTTACCTTTGTTAGACCACTAGTTTCTCAAGTGTTTAGTCTTTGTTTTAGAGACCACTAGTTTCTCAATTGTTTACCTTTGTTTTAGAGACCACTAGTTTCTCAAATGTTTACCTTTGTTTTAGAGACCACCAGTTTCTCAAATGTTTACCTTTGTTTTAGAGACCACTAGTTTCTCAAATGTTTAACTTTGTGTTAGTGACCACTAGTTTCTCAAATGTTTAACTTTGTGTTAGTGACCATTAGTTTCTAAAACACTTAACTTTGTATTAGAGACCACTAGTTTCTCAAACACTTAACTTTGTGTTAGTGACCATTAGTTTCTAAAACACTTAACTTTGTATTAGAGACCACTAGTTTCTCAAACACTTAACTTTGTGTTAGTGACCATTAGTTTCTAAAACACTTAACTTTGTATTAGTGACCACTAGTTTCTCAAACACTTAACTTTGTGTTAGTGACCATTAGTTTCTCAAACACTTAACTTTGTATTAGTGACCACTAGTTTCTCAAACACTTAACTTTATGTTAGTGACCACTAGTTTCTCAAATGTTTAACTTTGTGTTAGTGACCACTAGTTTCTCAAATACTTAACTTTATGTTAGTGACCACTAGTTTCTCAAATACTTAACTTTATGTTAGTGACCACTAGTTTCTCAAATGTTTAACTTTGTGTTAGTGACCACTAGTTTCTCAAACACTTAATGTTATGTTAGTGACCACTAGTTTCTCAAATGTTTAACTTTGTATTAGTGACCACTGGTTTCTAGACCAGATAGATTTTATTTCTATTAACAGAAGATTCAGAAACGCTGTCCAGATAGCTAAAACAATCCCTTAAACACTGACCACAGACAAAATATAAGGAAAGTTAAGGTTAAAACTGAAGACTGTTAAAGTAGTGACCAGAAATGTTGACTAAATACAGATAAGAAAAGATAAAGAAACAGAAGAGACATTCAACATAGAAGTTAAAAATAGATATGATGCAATATCAGATTACAAAATATTATATCAAGAGGTAAATGATAAATCTTACATCCTTCACGTGCCGTTAAACATCACATAGGGCTCGCATAGTTGTTTGTCAAGTTTTCCTGCTTTCAGCGAGTTTTTCAACTTCATCAAGGGATGTTATGCCAAAAAGCAAGAGAGATAATATACATCCTTACTCTACACCTGTTTCAGTCTGAAACCATCTGCACATTCCTTCTTCTGTCTTGACTGCACAAACATATCCGTTGTAGAGATCTCTAATGATGCTGACAATTTTAGATGGAATTCCACATAGTCTTAAAATTCTCCATAATGAATCTCTGCGTATGCTATTAAATGCCTTTTTAAAGTCTATAATGTTCAGGATTAATGGTTTTTGCTTTTCAATATGTTCTTCAAGTATTATTCTTAGAGTAAAGATCTGGTCAAGACAGCTTCTACCTTTCCGAAATCCTGCCTGTTCTTCTCTCATTGCAGTATCCACTACATCTTTACAAAACACCTTTGACACAACTGATAGTAAGGTTACACCCCTCCAGTTATTGCAGTCACTGAGGTTGCCTTTTTTGGGTATTTTAAACATGATTCCTTGTTTCCATTTAGAAAGGGCCTTTTCTTCTTTCCAGATTTTATTAAACATTCTTTGTGGTTGGCTCATGTTGTCATCGTTAATAGCTTTTAACATTTTTTACTGTTATTTCATCTTCACCTGCAGCTTTTTTGTTAGCCATTAGATTCACTGCTGTTTCGGTTTCATTCGGTGTAACTTCATCTAAGATGACATTTAGTTGTGGGACTGGTAAATCAGTCTCAAGATTTATTAATTCATTCGGGTGTGGTTGATTAAGTATTTCTTAGAAGTGTTCGACCGAGCTTTGCTTTTGGTTTTTACTTGATGTTAATAGCTTGCCTGTTTTGCTAAAGACTGATCTTTCTCTGGAGGTAATAGCACCTGTCAGCTTCTTCTGTATGTTATATAGTTTTGCTGTCTCTTGTTTTTGCTGCTTTTTCTGCTTCTTTTGCCATATTGTCCGTTATTCTCTTTTGTCTCTTCTAGCTGAACTTTTTACTTTATTGTCTAGTTCTTTGTAGATTTCTTTTGCCAAAACTTTTCTAAAATCTGTCTTTACATTCAACATGGCTAATTTGGCTGCTCTTCTTTCATGTATGTATTTCCATGTGTTATCTGATATCCATGCTTTTCTACTTGTTGGCTGCAGTCCAGCACTTGCTTTTGCTGCCATGATTATGGCTGTGCTGTATGAATTTCATAATTCATCTATATCTGTCCTGTCTACCTCTTTGAGTGCTGTGAAATGTTTGGAAGTTCCAGACTGAAATCACTGTTGGTATTTTCTTCTTGTAGGCTGTGACTGTTTATCTTTCTGAGTATTGCTTTCTTGTGTTGGCTTTTCAGTTTAAGTCTTATCTTCCCTATACACAGGTTGTGTTGACATCTGCACCCCTATATGCTCTTACATCTATCAGAGATGTTCTGAATTGTTTTCTAATTCAAAAATGATCTATCTGGTTTCTGGTTCTATCATCTGGAGATATCCATGTTGTTTTTGTGTATTTCTTTGTGTGGAAATATTGTGCCTCAAATGACCATGCCCTCTGTTAGATATATTTCAATTATTAATCTTTATCCATTCTGACTTACCATAACAATTCCTTCTTTTCCCATTACCTTTTTGACATCAGTGTTATCTTTTCCTACCTTAGCATTGAAGTCTCCAATGACAATTAAGATGTCACATTTAGGTACTTTGTTGATAAGCTGTTGTAGCTGGTAACAGAAATTGTCTTTTATTTCATCATCTGTATCGTTTGTGAGTGCATAGCATTGTATGATTGTCATTCTTCCATGCTTTGTTTTGTATCATGCTCTTATCATACGACTGTTCACTGGTTCCCATTCTGTAAGGCTCTTTGCTGCCACAGATGACATAATTATACCCACTCCTTCTTGGTATTTCCCATCGTCTCTGCTGAAATATATTATTAACTTACGGTTTTCTGCCGGTCTTTTCCCTGCTTCTGGCCATCACATTTCACTGATACCCAACACATCCAGGTGATATCCATCCATTTCTGTTATTACCTGAGCAGTTTTTGTTGTTGTGGACATCATTCTTACATTTCAAAATCTGATTTTTGTTGTGCATTTGGGGCCAATGAATTTTCAATCGTTGTCAATGGCATGCAGAGTTGGTGACCTTGATGTTCAGTTACAACTGTTGCGAGATTCCATAACGGCGGGGTTTTTCCCCATTTAGAGTCGCCTCTAGATAAGTCTCAGGATGAAGTTGTTGGCCTCATGCCCAACTCCTGTTTTATGATGTATGGCAACGCAGAAGACTCATACGCAAGTATGCCGACGAGAGGGTTAAAAAGCTCCGGCCATCTTGTATGTCACCCAGAAGCAAAAACCCCACTAAAAGGGAAACCTTAAAAGAATCATTCCACCAAGCATTAGAGACAAGCCAAGAAAAAGTGGATGACAGATGACTTTCTATCTGACAGAGAAGAGATGGAACAAACAATGTTAACAAAGAAATAAGTAGGCTATGAAAGGAAGAGAAAGAGGCAGCTAACAGAGCAGAGTGATGAGACTGACAAAGGATGTCATAAAAAGATTAAAGAACTCTGTGGGGAAAGAACAAGCAAAGTAACAGGTTGTTTGAAAACAAGAGAGGGGAAAGTTACTACAGAAAAAGAGGAAGCCAATGAGAGATGCTCAGAGAACATAAGAGACCTGTTTAATGATTAAAATGTATAAACTAGGAAAGAAAAGTACCAACAGCTTTATTACTGAACAAGTACACAGTTGTGACATTCTGGCATGACCCTTCATCATACAAAAACACACAAGACAAAGAAATAGAGAGAGGAGATAAAAGTATAAATTCACATGAATGCTGTGTTAAAACAAAAATCATATGAAATGAACAGATCACTTGGCTGTAACTTGTATGAAGCTACACTAATTATTGTGTGTATAATGATCAGAGAAATGGCAGTTCACTGTAAGCATGAATAATCATCATCATCATCGCCTTTCACTCTCTTGAGAGCATAGGCCATAGATAAAGGCTCTCCAGTTATCCCTGTTCTTGGATTTAATCTCTGCTTCCTTCCACGTGTATCTGTTGTCTCTGAGCACTGTCATAATTTCTCTTATCCAAGTAAGTCTAGGTCTTCCTCATTTTCTATTTCCTTGAAGATTCCATGTCAGTGCCTGTCTTGCTATGCTGGTGTCAGGTTTCCTCAGAGTGTGGCTAATCCACCTCTACTTCCTAGACATGATTTGTAGGTTCATAGGTTCTTAACCTGCCCTTTCCCAGACCTCCTCATTCCTGATCTTGTCCTTCTATTTAATGTTTAAAATCCTCCTCAAGCAGTAGTTCATGAATGTTTGTATCCTCTGACGTATTGTCTTGGTTATAACTCAAGTCTCCGAACCACATAGTAGGACAGTCTTTATGTTTATATTGAAAAGCCAAAGTTTGGTTCTTGTTTTGATGTTCTTAGATGACCATATTTTGTTAATTTGGATAAATGCTGTTCTGGCCCTAGCTTTAACATCCTTTTCCATTCCCTCATATTTATCCACTATGCTGCCTAAATATATGAAATACTCTACTTCCTCAATTGGCACTCCCTCAATTACCATGAAGCTACTGGTTGCACTACTACTTTTCATTATCTTTGTTTTTTGTATGTTAATATAGTCCCAGTTTAGTTGAAGTTTCTCTTGCATTTAAGTGTGGCTGTGTGCCAGAAGTGCCACATCATCTGCAAAGTCAATATCTTTCAACTGGTTCTATAATGTCCATTGTATCCCATTTCTTTTTCTTTGTGTGGTAGTTTTCATGATCCAATCAACTGGTAGAAGAAATAGGAATGGTGATAGCAAAATCATCCTTGTTGCACGCCTGTTTCCACTTTAAAACTTTCTCTGAGAGTTCCCCCATGCACGATTCTGCAAGTTGTTCTTTTATATACTGTCTTTGTAAGCTTTCTTATCTTGGCTGGGATACCATAGTGTTCCAGTAATTTCCATAGCATTCTACGATCTAAACTATCAAATGCCTTCTCGTAATCAATGAATGTAACTAACTGTGAAGAATTCCACTCTATTGACGGTTCTACTATTATTCGCATTGTAGCAATGTGGCAGTACAGGATCTTCCTTGCCTGAAACCTGCTTGCTCTTCTCTTAGTTTACTATCAACTAATGTTTTAATTCTATTTCGCAAAATCCTGCTGAAGACCTTGTTGGGTATTGAGAGCAGGGAGATGCCTCTACAGTTCTTACATTCTGATAGATCTCCTTTCTTAGGGAGTTTTATAAGATGGGCCTCCTTCCAGTCCTCTGGGACCTTCTCTTCTTCCTAAATCCTGTTAAATAGTAAGAGTAGTATTTCTGTTGTTATTTCTTTGTTCGCTAAGAGCACTTCTGCTACAATTCCATCCAGACCCGGTACCTTGTTTCTCTTCAACTCCGAGATAACGTGTTCAATTTCAGCCTTGCTGGGTGGTTCTACATTATTGGCTAGAGTACTCCCTTTCTGCTGGTATCTACTCTGTTTCTGTTGGTGCTGGCCTATTTAGGATTCCGCTGAAGTATTCTACCCATTTTTGCATCTGCTCTTCTTCTGATGTTACTACCTTACCTTCCTTGTTTTTGATAGGCTTTTCTATCCTGCGTGGTCTACTTGCTAACTTCTGGTGATCTCATACAGAGCTCTCATATTGTTTTTGCCAGCTGCCTCTTCTGCCTGTCCTGCCATATTATCAAAATAGGCCTGTCTGCCTTTCTTTATGCTTTTCCTAACCTCTTTATTGGGCCAAATTGTATTCTATGTGAGCTGAGGCCTTCGCTGCTCTTGTTTTACTGTCATTTATTTTTGCTTTCATTTCTGTCCTTCTGTCTATCTTCTTCAGTGCTTCCAATGTAATACAATCCTTGTGCTGAGGTTTCTTAAATCTCACTGTCTCTTCACATGATTTGCTCCACATTTCTTTAGCACTATTCCACACAATGTTCACATCTGGTGCATCTTCTTCGTATAACTCCTGCAGAACCTGAAATCTGTTACTCAGCTTCAGTTTAAAGTTCTCTGCGATTTCTGGGGCTTCCAACAGTACTGTATTATATCTTTTCCTTGTCATGTCTGTTTTGTGGTGCTTCTTCAGTTTCATTCTCAGTTTAGCTATCAGTAAGTGGTGGTCAGAAGCTATATCTGCATGTCGTTTCACTCTGACATCTTGCAATGCTCTACGAAAGCTTTTACCAATATAAATATGGTCTATCTTGTTCTCAGTGACATGATCTGGTGATCCCATGTGGCTGCGTGTACAGTTTTATGTGGAAATAAACTTCCTCCAATGACAAGGCTGTTGAGCATACATAGATCTGCTAGCCTTTCTCCATTTTTGTTCATTATTCCTAATTCATTTTGACTCATTACTTTCTCATAACCTGTGTTGATCTTACCTACCTTTGCACTGATAACCCCCATTAGAACTATGTGTTTGTTGCCTTGTTGGTCTAGAATTTCCTGCAATGTGTTGTAGAATTCATCCTTTACTACCTTTTCTGCATCACTCGTTGGCACATATACCTGGATGATATTCAACTTAATATCCCTCTTGTTGAGAAGCAGGCTGTAATTATCCTTGAACTAACTGCCCCCCCCAGCTCATCAATGCTCTCTGGGACTCTGTGGATAGCATTAGTGCCACCCCTCTGGGTATGCTGTATCTGGGTTTTGGTGAACTGAGATAAGGATTGTCTCCCCTGTTGCTAGTCTAAGCTTACCTGTTCCTGCCCAGTGTATTTCGCTCAGCCCCAGTATCTTTATATTATATCTATTCATTTCTCTCACTATCATGGCAGCCTTTCCACTTTCATACATTGTTCTAACATTCCAACATGCAATGATAAAAGGTGTCCTGGTATTTAGTTGGGATGTTGGTTCTCCAGCTTCCTTTTGGCTTTGACTGCATAACATCAAGCACTCTGTTATTAGAGTCCCTTCCTTTTTCATGACAAAGTTTCCTGGTTTTCCTCTCTATGCTTCTGTAACGCTCCGGTTTTTCTACAGGGAACAGGTCATTGGCCTATTCCCCCAAGCTCCTTAGTCGCCTTTTACATGGAAGGTAGCAGTGGTCCTATTCTTCTCTCCCCATGGTCCTGGTAACCACATGGGCGAGGCATGAATAATGATGGACACTAATACTGGAGGTGGAAGTAAGAAATTCGGGCGAGGAAGGCACCAGAACCTGATAACATCACAAGAGAAATGATCATGACACTTGGAGATATCGCCATAAAAAAAGTAACAAGCCTCCTAAATATGATCTACGACACAGGAGATCTGTCCAAGTCAGTTTTTACTGCAGTTCCAAAGAAAATTGAAAGAACAGAAAGTGATCAACATCACACATTCAATTCAATGAGCCACGTCACAAAAATATTGTAAAGAATCATTAACCTGATAATACAAGATAAGATAAAAACTGAAATCACAGAAGAACAATGTGGTTTTGTTGAAGGAAAAATGCACAAGTAACGTGATTTTTATATTAAGAACTATAACAGAATGATCTCTAAAGACAAACAAAGATTTATATTTCTGCTTTATTGATTACATAAAATGTTTTGACAAAGTCAGACATGAAGATATGATACAAATGCTAGAAAAACTTAATACAGATGTTAAAGACGTGAGAATTATTAAGAATATGTACTCCACGTGAAGAGCAGCAGTGCGAACAATGACATAGGTGAGTATCAGGATATAAAACAAGGCATAAGACAAGGCTGTGTAGTGTCAACCAATCTATTCTCATTATACAGTGACAACATCATGACAGGCATTACAAATGTGACAGGAATTCAAATAGGAGACAATAATATCAGTAACCTGAGATATGTGGATGACATTCAAATGAGGCCGTAATATCAGCAATCTGAGATATGTGGATGACATTCATATAGGAGGCCATAATATCAGCAATCTGAGATATGTGGATGACATTCATATAGGAGGCCGTAATATCAGCAATCTGAGATATGTGGATGACATCAAATAGGAGGCCATAATATCAGCAATCTGAGATATGTGGATGACATTCAAATAGGAGGCCGTAATATCAGCAATCTGAGATATGTGGATGACATTCAAATAGGAGGCCGTAATATCAGCAATCTGAGATATGTGGATGACATTCAAATAGGAGGCCGTAATATCAGCAATCTGAGATATGTGGATGACATTCATATAGGAGGCCATAATATCAGCAATCTGAGATATGTGGATGACATTCATATAGGAGGCCGTAATATCAGCAATCTGAGATATGTGGATGACATCAAATAGGAGGCCATAATATCAGCAATCTGAGATATGTGGATGACATTCAAATAGGAGGCCGTAATATCAGCAATCTGAGATATGTGGATGACATTCAAATAGGAGGCCGTAATATCAGCAATCTGAGATATGTGGATGACATTCATATAGGAGGCCATAATATCAGCAATCTGAGATATGTGGATGACATTCATATAGGAGGCCATAATATCAGCAATCTGAGATATGTGGATGACATCAAATAGGAGGCCATAATATCAGCAATCTGAGATATGTGGATGACATTCAAATAGGAGGCCGTAATATCAGTAATCTGAGATATGTGGATGACATTCATATAGGAGGCCATAATATCAGCAATCTGAGATATGTGGATGACATTCATATAGGAGGCCATAATATCAGCAATCTGAGATATGTGGATGACATTCATATAGGAGGCCATAATATCAGCAATCTGAGATATGTGGATGACATTCATATAGGAGGCCATAATATCAGCAATCTGAGATATGTGGATGACATTCATATAGGAGGCCATAATATCAGCAATCTGAGATATGTGGATGACATCAAATAGGAGGCCATAATATCAGCAATCTGAGATATGTGGATGACATCAAATAGGAGGCCATAATATCAGCAATCTGAGATATGTGGATGACATTCAAATAGGAGGCCATAATATCAGCAATCTGAGATATGTGGATGACATCAAATAGGAGGCCATAATATCAGCAACCTGAGATATGTGGATGACATCAAATAGGAGGCCATAATATCAGCAACCTGAGATATGTGGATGACATTCAAATAGGAGGCCATAATATCAGCAATCTGAGATATGTGGATGACATCAAATAGGAGGCCATAATATCAGCAACCTGAGATATGTGGATGACATCAAATAGGAGGCCATAATATCAGCAACCTGAGATATGTGGATGACATCAAATAGGAGGCCATAATATCAGCAACCTGAGATATGTGGATGACATTCAAATAGGAGGCCATAATATCAGCAATCTGAGATATGTGGATGACATCAAATAGGAGACAATAATATCAGTAACCTGAGATATGTGGATGACATTCAAATAGGAGACAATAATATCAGCAACCTGAGATATGTGGATGACATTCTAACAGCAGAAAGTGAAACCAGCTTGTAGAAACTTGTGAACAAGGTTAGGGAAGAAAGCAATAAAAGAGGCATAGAACTAAACAGCAACAAGACAGAAACAATGGTAATAATGAAAAAAATAAACATACCAATGTGTAACATCCTTTCAAACAGAAAGACACTGATACAAGTAAATAAATTCAGTTACACTGGAACAACGATAACAGCACGTGTGCAGATGAAATCAAATCATGAACTGGTAAAACCAGTTCTTCATGACATGAAGAAGATACTAACAAATAAGAAAATCTCCCTGAAAATGAGGAAAACAATACAACAGTGCTATATCAAGCAAATATTGTTTTATGGTTGTGAGAGAAACAGAAAAATTACAACAAAACTGGAAGCAACAGATGCGGTTTTGGAGAAGGATGCAGCAAAAACCCTGGACAGACAGAGAAACAAACAATGAGATCCTCAAAGAGGTTTCAGAACAAGGAAAACTAGCTAAAATGATCAGAAAAAAGACAATGAAAATTTCTTGGAAAATTTCTTATTGTCTTCTCATGAGAAGACAGAAATTGGAGAATCTAGTAATGATTGGAAAATTCAAGGGAAAAAGAGAGAGGGAGGCCAAGAGAAAAATATCTCAGTGGGCTGACCAAATGGCATGAAAAAAAAGAAAAGAATCTGAATTACTTGGAAACACCAAGGACCGTACAAAACGGAGAAGAATGATCGCCAATGCTGTCCAGCACAGAACATAACAATAACTCCAAGAGTGAAGACAAGAAATGCACTGGCTGAAAACACAAAACAAGGAACTGTCATAAATGTATGCAGACAGTAACTTGTAACCCTAAAATGAGATGTTCTCACAAATAAGAATGTATATACACACATATGATGTACCTGACAACTGTCCGTGGCACTACGACTGCCCTGGCTGCTTTCTTCTGCCTGCTATTCTTGTGTCTGAGTGCCTTCACCTCCTCTTTAAGACTGGTCACCTGCTGTCTCAAGCGAAGCTGTGCTCTCTTCTCTTTCTCCAGTCGTTTGAAGACGGTGTTCCACTGCAGTTTGTTCCTGGCCTGCGGTCATTTACAGGGTTAAGAGCAACTGGTTAGTTCAGAGACAGATCATGTGTCAGGACCTAACTTTAGTGAACTTACTTTTCCTGTACATTTATTATGTTTCTATGTGGATCAGTCAAAAATAATTCACATTCCATAATAACTCAAGTTTCAAGTTCTTGTGGTTTTTCAATTTCTGCATTATATACTAGATCGTACTAAATCTAGAGACTTGAAGCCTGCAGTTTTCTCTAGGTCAGTGGTTCTCAGCCCATGGGCTGCGGCCCAAAGATGGGCCATGAAAGGGAGTATTGTGGGTGTGCTGAAGTCTAAAAGCAGCAAAAAATAGAGACAAAAAAGTAGATACAATAAAAAATTATTCCAGACTTTTCATGCAATGCATAGGCTCTGGGGGCAGACGGCACAGATGTAAGCCGCATAATTGTAGGTCGCTTTATTAGTATGTCCCCAGTGTGGCTTCTGGAGAAAGGATGGTCCAGACCGTGTTTCTTCCATCCTCAAGCAGAAACATAACGTTCACAAAAAGACGGCATCACTTTTGAAGTCCGACACCAGCGTCTTTTTGACCGTGTTGCTGAAACGTGCAGTTTTACAATGTAATTTTAGAGAACAGGCGGCATAGGTTCTGTGAGAGAGCAGAAGTGAAATATAATTCTCTTTTCCTTTTGGTGCATTGTTTCGCTAGAATATCCATTTTTGTCAGCCCTGGCGATGAAAGTTCTTCTACCTTTATCAACAACTTATTTATGCGAAGTTTCATTTTCTGCACTTACTGCCATGAAAACCAAATATCATTCAAGAAAGAACGCGGAGGATGATCTTTGTGTTTGTCACAAATTCCAGCCAGAATAGACATGCTATCCAACCAGAAACAATGCCATCTTTAAGGTAAATAAAAAGTACTTCTGAGTAGCAATGAATATGCAGTTAAACATGTAGAGAAAATATTACATAATACTTTATAAAATATGTCAGCCACGCAGAGCTGCACAGTGTAGGATGCTGTTGCACAGGCCAACCATTCTTTTGGAGAAAAAGTGCTCTCGAGTTCCATGCATGGGGAGAAAATGTTTCACTCCCTTCCTGGATGGCGAGAGTTAAGGTGTTTTGATGCAGAAGTGAGTGGTTTGTTCGTTAAGTGAAGCCTATAAACAGCTAGCCAGCCAAGTTCATACTAATGCAATGGTGGTGTACTATGGTGTTGTCGACCGATGATCTCGAAATTGGCCCATCTCTCGCAAAGAGTATCAGGTCTGCAGTATGTAATGTTCGTTGGTTGTCGGTACCGTGCTTTCTTCTTGTTCGTTAGAGCAGAGAGAGCTGGCCGCAGCCGCCACCACCACCACTGGTTAAAGGAAATGACGCTACTGGCAAGATTCTTCAGCTACTGTGTGTGGGGTGAAACTCCTCCCGGCCAATGAAGAAAAATGCGATTAGGGTTGCCACATGTCGCCGTCATGGAAAAGGTGATAGAAAGGACTAAGCAAAGTACCCAACTCATATCATGGCACCTCTGCTATAGAGGTCACCTACATCCTATATATACTCATACTGGCTAAAATGCCTAAACCGGCTTAACTCAGGGGTTAAACTAAGACTCCGTTGGTGAGAATCTTCAACTGCCATGCGTGGGGTGAAATTCCTCCCAGCCAATGAAGAAAAATGCAATTAAGGTTGCCGCACAGCACCGCTGTGAAAAAGGTGATGGAAAAGATTAAGTGAAGTTTAAATGGTATGACCAGTAGACTTACGGTGAGGGCTACTCATACCACAGCACCTCTGCTCTAGAGGCCAGCCACATCCTATATACACCCATAAGGGGCAATATGCCTAAACCAGATTAACCCAGGGGTGAAACTTGATGGCCACGCATATCATGGTACCTCCGCTCTAGAGGCAGGTCATGTCCTATATACACCCATACTGGAATAATACGCCTAAACTGGCTTAACCCAGAGGTGAAACTCTTTGGTGGCGAGGATTCGTTCTCCTTGACAAAAGTCCATCCTGGTCACCACCAAGAAGGGTAACGGCCACAATCACAAAACGCTGAAGTCGGAGATACTGGACCAGTGCAGTCTAAACAGGCAACCACCTCTCACCCAACAGGGATATATTATATCTAAATCACGTTGAGGTCTTCCAGTGAGAAAGTCCAACTCTGAACTTGATGGGCAACCACCTTTCACCCGGTGGAGATATATTCATATACTGTACTAAATTTAGAGACATGATGCCTGCAGTTTTTTCTAGGTTCAGCATTACATACTAGATTGTACTAAATCTAGAGACTTGAAATCTGCATTTTCTCTAGGTTCAGCATTACATACTAGATCATACTAAATCTAGAGACTTGACATCTGCAGTTTTCTCTAGGTTCTGCATTATAATATATTCGGTCATACCGAAAGTCGTGAGCAAAAATATTTTAAAAATCAGAATTTATAGATTGAGAAAATATAAATGTAACACCTTATTCTGCATCCTTTGCACTTCATGTAGAGGTCACATAACATCACCATCATGTGTCACGTGACCATGCAGAGCATAAACTAAATGGCGGGTGCTGAAGTTTCATTTCATCAATGTGCTGGTATTGAGTTCCTCATTAAAGAGGAAATCTCCGCTGCTGAAATTCACCAAAGACTTCAACCTGCTTATGGAGTTGTGTGTATGGGTGTTAGCAGTGTTAGGAGGTGGGTGAAACATTTCAAAGATGGAAACACGAGCATCCAAGATATAACTCGCAGCGGTCGTCCTCAAACTGCCTCCACTGAATGCAACGTGGAAAGGGTTGATGACATCATTAAAGAAGACAGACCTGTCACAGTATCTGAAATCGCTGTAAATCTTGAAATAGGACACAATGCAGTAAAGGAAATGTTTGAAACCCTAGGCTATAGAAAAGTTTGTGCCGCCTGAGTCCAACAGGAGAACATCTAGAAAGCTGGGCGTCTGTGCCATCTGTCAGCTGGAACAGAATTCTACCAGGAGGGTATTTTCAAACTTGCAGAGCGATGGGAAAAATGTGTGCAGAGAAATGGAGATTATGTTGAAAAGTGAAGAAAAGGATGCAGTTTAATGTGATGCATTTATATTTTCTCTATCTATAAATTCTGATTTTTATAAACTTTTGGTATGACCCTTGTACTTATACCTTACTTCATCCCGTGCTGTTAAACATCACATAGGGCTCACATGGTAGTTAGCCAAGTTTTCTTCTTTTCTGCAGATTTTTCAAATTCATCAAGGGATGTTATGCCCACTAAACTGACTTCTCTTAACAATATCCTCTTTAGAGTTTCACATAGTCGACCTCTTCTTTCTTCGGCCTGTTGTGTTCCACTTGATAGCTTGTTTTGGGATTCTCCAATTGTTTCTTTTCATCACATGACCGACATACGTCCATCTCCTTTTCCTGATCGCCCATGAGACAGGTTATTGTTCACTCGCCTGTCTTATCTCTGCATTGTTCTTCAGTCTGTTCCACTTTATACCCAAGTATTTTGCTTAGGCATTTGTTTTCAAAGAAGTCTAATTTGTTGTTTATTTCTTGTCTTCCAGCTTTCACATGCATAAAAGAGGGTGGATATTACATCTGAATTGAATAATCTTAACTTGGTTTTTGTGCTTATAACTTTTGAACACCAAATGTTCTCAAGATTCTTGAGGACAATGCTGCTTTTGCAATTCTAATTCTAACTTCCTTTCTGGTGTCACCTTCCTGGTCTTTGTAGCTGCCAAAGTAGGCAAACTGGTTTACCTCTGGGTCCCATGTATCCAATCAGTGCCCATTTTACCTGTGCAACATTTTTTCATTATGAAGTCTGTGGCAATTCCAAAAAGCAAAGGAGATAGTATACATCTTTGTTTCATGCCCATTTCATTCTAGAACCATTCACTCATTCTTTCTTCTGTCTTGACTGCACAAACATATCTGTTGTAGAGATCCTTAAAGATGTTAACAATTCTAGATGGTATTCCATATAGTCAAAATTCTTCACAATGAATCTCTGTGTATGCTATCAAATGCCTTTTTAAAGTCTATAATGTTCAGGATTAATGGTTTTTGCTTTTCAATATGTTCTTCAAGTATTATTCTGAGAGTAAAGATCTGGTCAAGACAGCTTCTCCCTTTCCGAAATCCTGCCTGTTCTTCTCTCATTGCAGTATCCACTACATCTTTACAAAACACCTTTGACACAACTGATAGTAAGGTTACACTCCTCCAGTTATTGCAGTCACTGAGGTTGCCTTTTTTGGGTATTTTAAACATGATTCCTTGTTTCCATTTAGAAAGGGCCTTTTCTTCTTTCCAGATTTTATTAAACATTCTTTGTGGTCGGCTCATGTTGTCACTGTTAATAGCTTTAAACATTTTGACTGTTATTTCATCTTCACCTGCAGCTTTTTTGTTAACCATTAGATTCACTGCTGTTTCAGTTTCATTTGGTGTAACTTCATCTAAGATGACATTTAGTTGTGGGACTGGTAAATTGGTTTCAAGATTTATTAATTCATTTGCATGTGGTTGATTAAGTATTTCTTGGAAGTGTTTGGCCCATCTTTGCTTTTGGTCTTTATTTGATGTTAATAGGTTGCCTATTTTGCTAAAGACTGGTCTTTCTCTGGAGATAATAGCACCTGTCAGCTTCTTCTGAATGTTATATAGAGTTTTGCTGTCTCCTGTTTTTGCTGCTTTTTCTGCTTCTTTTGCCATATTGTCCATATATTCTCTTTTGTCTCTTCTAGCTGAACTTTTTACTTTATTTTCTAGTTCTTTGTATGTTTCTTTTGCCAAAACTTTTCCAAGATTATTATATACTAGATCATGCTAAATCTAGAGACTTGATGCCTGCAGTTTTCTCTAGGTTCAGTATTATATACTAGATCATGCTAAACATTGTGTGGAATAGTGCTAAAGAAATGTGGAGCAAATCATGTGAAGAGACAGTGGGATTTAAGATCTGAAGTATCTTTTGCATTTGTGTGTGGCTGTGTGCCAGAAGTGCCACATCATCTGCAAAGTCAAGATCTTTCAACTGGTTCCACAATGTTCATTGTATCCCATTTCTTTTCCCTTGTGTGGTAGTTTTCATGATCCAATCAATTGCTAGAAGAAATAGGAATGGTGATAGCAGACATCCCTTCTGCATGCCTGTTTCCACTTTAAAACTTTCTGTGAGAGTTCCTCCATGCACAATTCTGCAAGTTGTTCCTTCATATAAGGTCTTTGTAAGCTTTGTTATTTTGGCTGGGATACCATAGTGTTCCAGTAATTTCCATAGCATTCTACGATCTAAACTATCAAATGCCTTCTCGTAATCAATGAATGTAACTAACAGTGAAGAATTCCACTCTATTGACGGTTCTACTATTATTCGCATTGTAGCAATGTGGCAGTACAGGATCTTCCTTGCCTAAAACCTGCTTGCTCTTCTCTTAGTTTACTATCAACTAATGTTTTAATTATATTTAGCAAAATCCTGCTGAAGACCTTGTTGGGTACTGAGAGCAGGGAGATGCCTCTACAGTTCTTACATTCTGATAGATCTCCTTTCTTAGGGAGTTTTATAAGATGGGCCTCCTTCCAGTCCTCTGGGACCTTCTCTTCTTTCTAAATCCTGTTAAATAGTAAGAGTAGTATTTCTGTTGTTATTTCTTTGTTCGCTAAGAGTACTTCTGCTACAATTCCATCTGGACCCGGTACCTTGTTTCTCTTCAACTCTGAGATAACGTGTTCAATTTCAGCCTTGCTGGGTGGTTCTACATTATTGTCTAGAGTACTCCCTTTCTGCTGGTATCTACTCTGTTTCTGTTGGTGCTGGCCTATTTAGGATTCCGCTGAAGTATTCTACCCATTTTTGCATCTGCTCTTCTTCTGATGTTACTACCTTACCTTCCTTGTTTTTGATAGGCTTTTCTATCCTGCGTGGTCTACTTGCTAACTTCTGGTGATCTCATACAGAGCTCTCATATTGTTTTTGCCAGCTGCCTCTTCTGCCTGTCCTGCCATATTATCAAAATAGGCCTGTCTGTCTTTCTTTATGCTTTTCCTAACCTCTTTATTGGGCCAAATTGTATTCTATGTGAGCTGAGGCCTTCGCTGCTCTTGTTTTACTGTCATTTATTTTTGCTTTCATTTCTGTCCTTCTGTCTATCTTCTTCAGTGCTTCCAATGTAATACACTCCTTGTGCTGAGGTTTCTTAAGCAAGAATTCAGCTAAACTGGGACTATATATTAGCAGACACGAAACAAAGATAATGAACCTACAAATCATGTCTAGGAAGTGGAGATGGATTGGCCACACTCTGAGGAAACCCAACATCAACATAGCAAGGCAGGCACTGACATGGCATCCTCAAGGAAACAGAAAATGAGGAAGACCTAGACTTACTTGGAGAAGAGAACTGACAGTGCTCAGAGAAAAGGGATGCATATGGAAGGAAGCAGAGAATAACTCCAAGAACAGGGATGACTGGAGAGCCTTTATCCATGGCCTATGCTCTCAAGGGAGTGAAAAGTGATGATGCTAAATCTAGAGACTTGATGCCTGCAGTTCTCTCTAGGTTCAGCACTATAAACTAAACCATGCTTAAATCTAGAGACCTGACATCTGCAGTTTTCTCTAGGTTTTTAAGGTAGTCACAGAAGTAGAGCTGCTGTCCAGGGTTAGATATTGGCAAGTCCTTGATCATCATTTCATCAAAGGTCAATGAAACCATCATGACACAGAAGAACACTGCATAAAAATTCAACAACCACAACATATTAAAAAAACTATACATACTGCAGTCCCATTGTTAAGTTCAGGCATTTTCATTTTAGAGATGTGAATGTATCGCAGCTCAGCTGGTTTTGCCTCGGCCAAACACTGTGGGCATCTTGTGGCATTCTTCAACCACCTGACAATGCAGCTGCAGATGATACTCGAGTACTACAACATGGATCAAGCACATTATGCCATATAGCAAATTTTAACCATTTTAGTTACGCTATCTGTGACATGTTGTAACAACTAATATTCACATTTTACTACTATGTAACAATTAAAGCACTTTTGTACTAACATTTACGACTTTGTTACAATTAAAGCACTTTTATATTAACATTTACTACTTTGTAACAATTAAAGCACTTTCGTATTAACATTTACTACTTTGTAACAATTAAAGCAGTTTTATACTCACATTTACTACTTTGTAACAATTAAAGCAGTTTTATACTCATATTATACTACTTTATAACAATTAAAGCACTTTTGTACTAACATTTACTACTTTGTAACAATTAAGGCAATTCTATACTCACATTTTACTACTTTGTAACAATTAAAGCAGTTTTATACTCACACTTTACTACTTTGTAACAATTAAGGCAATTCTATACTCACATTTTACTACTTTGTAACAATTAAGGCAGTTCTATACTCACATTTTACTACTTTGTAACAATTAAGGCAGTTCTATACTCACACTTTACTACTTTGTAACAATTAAAGCAGTTTTATACTCACATTTTACTACTTTGTAACAATTAAGGCAGTTCTATACTCACACTTTACTACTTTGTAACAATTAAAGCAGTTTTATACTCACATTTTACTACTTTGTAACAATTAAAGTAGTTTTTACATAAACATTTTATACTGAAACTATCAAGAAGGACACAACAGTGCTAAAGCGGTTAGGCACTAGTTTCTAATGGTGAGGATCAGCAGTTTGAACCTTCCCTGAGGTGTTCCAGTTACCTAGTTGCTGAAATAAGTACCTGGGTTCTCCTGGAACTGGAGAAGGAAAGGAGCCAGGCCTGATACTGATCACATCACTCTCTAGTGTGGGTGAAAGGTCAAGGAAAGTATGGACAATAACACCACATCCCTTAGGTAACTCTATGACTAGGTATGGTAAAGTAAAGTAGAGACACTAACATCACACCCCTTAGATACCTCTATGGCTAGGTATGGTAAAGTAAAGTAGAGACACTAACACCACATCCTCTAGGTACCTCTATGGCTAGGTATGGTAAAGTAGAGATACTAACATCACATCCCTTAGGTACCTCTATGGCTAGGTATGGTAAAGTAAAGTAGAGACACTAACACCACATCCTCTAGGTACCTCTATGGCTAGGTATGGTAAAGTAGAGATACTAACACCACATCCCTTAGGTACCTCTATGGCTAGGTATGGTAAAGTAAAATAGAGACACTAACACTACATCCTCTAGGTACCTCTATGGCTAGGTATGGTAAAGTAGAGATACTAACACCACATCCCCTAGGTACCTCTATGGCTAGGTATGGTAAAGTAAAATAGAGACACTAACACTACATCCTCTAGGTACCTCTATGGCTAGGTATGGTAAAGTAGAGATACTAACACCACATCCCCTAGGTACCTCTATGGCTAGGTATGGTAAAGTAGAGATACTAACACCACATCCCATAGGTACCTCCATGGCTAGGTATGGTAAAGTAGAGATACTAACATCACATCCCCTAGGTACCTCTATGGCTAGGTATGGTAAAGTAAAGCAAAGACACTAACACTACATCCTCTAGGTACCTCTATGGCTAGGTATGGTAAAGTAGAGATACTAACACCACATCCCCTAGGTACCTCTATGGCTAGGTATGGTAAAGTAGAGATACTAACACCACATCCTCTAGGTACCTCTATGGCTAGGTATGGTAAAGTAAAATAGAGACACTAACACTACATCCTCTAGGTACCTCTATGGCTAGGTATGGTAAAATAGAGACACTAACACTACATCCTCTAGGTACCTCTATGGCTAGGTATGGTAAAGTAGAGATACTAACACCACATCCCATAGGTACCTCCATGGCTAGGTATGGTAAAGTAGAGATACTAACATCACATCCCCTAGGTACCTCTATGGCTAGGTATGGTAAAGTAAAGCAAAGACACTAACACTACATCCCATAGGTACCTCTATGATCAGGTATGCTAAAACTAAAAGGTAAAATTTCCATTTCCAAACTACTAAGACATACTGGAGATAGATGTTAGGCCCATATTTCCACAACCTTCGGCACATGAAAGTGTGATGTTGTCAGCATCACAGCTGGCTGCATTTACCTTCCCAGATTTCTCTGTTACCTATTTTTTGAGGCTGATGGCTAAGTATGGCCACTTTTAATTTCTTCTACTACCACATAATTTTTTTTAGTTTGCAGAAATAAAACTTTCTGTTTCATTAAATCATAAAACTTTTTGTTTCATTAAATCATTTCAAGTTTTACTCATGTCTAAAAATATATTTTTTGTTTATATTTAGCAAAAAAAAACATTTCAAAACTTTCTAATGAATATTTTCTTGCATTTTTAATTTCAAAAGAATGAGTAAAGCATTCTATTCAGAAATCTGAATCAAACAGATTTATTTTATGTTCAACAGATCTAAGTAATCTGATGGTTCACATGATGGTGCTATGTTCAACAATATCTAGATAGTCTGATGGTTCACATGATGGTGCTATGTTCAACAAATCTAAGTAGTCTGATGGTTCACATGATGGTGCTATGTTCAACAAATCTAAGTAGTCTGATGGTTCACATGATGGTGCTATGTTCAACAAATCTAAGTAGTCTGATGGTTCACATGATGGTGCTATGTTCAACAAATCTAAGTAGTCTGATGGTTCACATGATGGTGCTATGTTCAACAAATCTAAGCAGTCTGATGGTTCATATATGGTGCTACGTTCTACAAATATTAAGGTTTTTTTTTGTTACACAAATTTACATATATTAAATACATTCCCATGCAGTAATTACATAAATGTATCTCTGTTGAACACATAAATTTACCTTTGTTAAGGCCATAAGTGTACCTTTCTAAGAATATAAATTTATCTCTATTGAGGTCCTAGAGACAAGCTGGCTGCAGACCCTGATGACACCACATGATGTACTGGGTGATAACTGCTTAGCCGACCATGTCCAAAAGACGGTGATGGATAGACGTGTTAAGATCTTAAATTTACCTTTGTTTAGAACAGGGGGTGTCCAACTGGTGACTCAAAAACTCCGTGTGTTATATCTTTCACACCTCATGAGGTTATTATGAAAATATGCTTTATTTATTCAAGTTGACATCGTTAGCCAAGAAACAATGAGTTTTAGTTTTATCTCCAAAAGATCTCTGTACCTTCAACTGACTGTTCAGCTGGTAGTTAAATTCCCTGAAGCACATTATGTACTCTGGCACAACACAAATGTGAGCCACCACTTGACTTGTGGCCCCTAGAAGCTGGACATCTCTGGACTAGAACACAAACTTACCTGTGCCCAAACAAATGTCCACATTTCAGGCTTGTTGCCTTGTGCTTCGCTACTGATGAAAATGGCTCCAGGCAGATGCAACAATCCTGAATAGAAACAGTTTAAAATGTGAGGCAGAAATCATCAGGCAGGGTGAATATGTAAATCTCTAGTTCAGAGTTCTGCTAAAAATAGCTTATCAGCTACAAGCTCTGACCTTTCTATGGTTTTCATCACAGAGTTCTTTGCTCTAACTACAACCTCTAGATCCAAGCTCATTCCTGATAATGATTTATCACTCATTTATTACTAAAAAAAAACTTTTTGTACAAATGAAACCATCACTCACCTACTTCTCATAAATATTTTTTGTCTGAATGAAACCATCACTCATCTATTTCTCATGAACATTTTTTGTCTAAATGAAACTATCATCATCTATTTGTCATAAAAAGTTTTTGCCTGAATGAAACTATCACTCATCTATTTCTCATAAAAAGTTTTTGCCTGAATGAAACTATCATATATTTCTCATAAAAAGTTTTTGTCTGAATGATACTATCACTCATCTATTTCTCATGAACATTTTTGTCTGAATGAAACTATCACTCGTCTATTTCTCATAAAAAGTTTTTGCCTGAATGAAACTATCATATATTTCTCATAAAAAGTTTTTGTCTGAATGATACTATCACTCATCTATTTCTCATGAACATTTTTGTCTGAATGAAACTATCACTCGTCTATTTCTCATAAAAAGTTTTTGCCTGAATGAAACTATCACTCATCTATTTCTCATAAAAAGTTTTTGCCTGAATGAAACTATCATATATTTCTCATAAAAAGTTTTTGTCTGAATGATACTATCACTCATCTATTTCTCATGAACATTTTTGTCTGAATGAAACTATCACTCGTCTATTTCTCATGAACATTTTTGTCTGAATGAAACTATCACTCATCTATTTCTCATGAACATTTTTTGTCTGAATGAAACCATCACTCATCTATTTCTCATGAACATTTTTTGTCTGAATGAAACCATCACTCATCTATTTCTCATGAGCATTTTTGTCTGAATGAAACTATCACTCATCTATTTCTCATGAGCATTTTTGTCTGAATGAAACTATCACTCATCTATTTCTCATGAGCATTTTTGTCTGAATGAAACTATCACTCATCTATTTCTCATGAACATTTTTGTCTGAATGAAACTATCACTCATCTATTTCTCATGAACATTTTTGTCTGAATGAAACTATCACTCATCTGTTTCTCACACACACACACAGCACTCACAAAGTCATCTCCATGATTTATCCCTTCATCCCGTTCTTGGTCACTCTTCAATTTCTTGCCTCCAGCACCTTCTGTGTCATCATTTCCTATCTTCCTTTTCCTCTCAGCCCTCTTTTGTTGGTTCCAAAAGGAAATAACATCAAAAACTTATACAGCAGAGAAAACCATCATGTTTTATTATGTCTAACAGAAAACAGAAACATTTAATTATATCTGGCAGAAAACACAAACATTTAATTATGTCTATCAGAAAAATACCCCTAATCCACCTTGACCTGGACACCTCAAGGGAAGAGGGGCAGGCCACTGGGGTCATGGACATGCACAACATAGGAAGAACTAAAGGAAGCAGGAAAGACATGGTCTGAGTTATCCCGACTTGCTCAAGACAGGACTGGCTGGAGAACCTTTGCTGATGCCTTATGCTCCTTTGGGAGTATAGAGGACTGATGATGATCAGAAAAACAGAAACATCTAATTGTGTCTGGCAGAAAACTGAACCATTTAACTTTCTGCCAGAAACAGCAACTTTCAGTTATGTTTGCCAGAGACAGGGGTCTGGTAAACCAGTCAGTGGAAGCTACACGGACAAAAATAAACACAATGAATGTAGTTTGATGATCACAGATAAGACGAGTTCAAGATCGAGGTAAAACTTGTTCTAGCAGGGTATAGATAGTCAGAGATGCATGGTGCAGGATTACAAGGGCAGGAAGAAGTAAAAGTTAGAAAGAATGGCAAAAGAGGCAATGAGAAGAGCACGGGATCTAATTGCTATTTTTCTGCTTATTTGTCATTTCATCATTTTCATTATCTTTAATAATAAATGCATTCTGTCAAAATATTTAGGTATTACTGTTTGTTTTACACTTTCACGTGCACATATCATTGTCTCTTTTGCGGGTTCCACCTCATCTTTACTAATATCCTTTTTTTTTAAAAATAAAACTGTACCACTCAGCTCTATCTCGACTCTGAAAGTAGACTAAACACGACATTGTAGATAATACGCTAGAGAGAAAATGAAAACAAAATTAGATAATCTGACCTAAAACAGTTTGAATAGCATGCACCTCCAAGAGGTTACATGTTAATAAGCCATCAAAGAATATGATTCTCGTGCCGTTATTTGCTCTGAACTTCTCCATCCCATGGGTCCCCGTTGAGGACAAGGCCGTGCCATCGACCTTGCAGAACCCCAACTGGACTCTAGTGCCCCCACATGAAAGATGAATAACGGTGGTAATTAGCAACATCTCAAGCTGGTATATCGAATTAGTGGTGAAATGTCTCACAAGATTCGCTTATTTGAAAAAAAAAAAAAACAACTTGGACATTTTGTACTAAACGCGATTAAAATGCTCTTGAGGTCGTCCTATGTTATTAGATCGAAATGGCGACAGAAGTCAGTTTTTGACGCTGGTTTTGTTAGGTTTGTTCATTATTCAATACTTTACAAGTTTTTAATTATGCGTATACGTTAGCCCTTTTCGATGACGCGTTTTTGAAGCATTACTAACCGTGTTTGGATAAGTTTGAAGGCGATCCATGTTCATAGCCAGCGGGCTCTCAACGGTTTTTTGCCACGCTTGCCAGATGTTTGCCAGCGTCAGCTGTCATAGTTGCTTGTGTTGCTGCTCATGTTACTACATCTATATTACTTTTGTTGCTGGCAGATTAAAAGTGCTCTTTCTTATCACATATATTATACTACATGCGATGATGATTTTTTCAAAGTAATTAAAAGTCAACAGTTTTGAAAGTATAGAGAATAACATATTAGGCCTAACTGGCAACCTAGAACTGACGAGGAGAATGGAGAACTGTCCTATGGGCATTCCCCATATGTGCTCCGCCTTCCGTTCCAACATCCACTGAAGTACGCCTGCTGATGGAGTCAGACAGTCAGTGGAGTGGCATCATCCGCATTCACCACGAAGAAAGAAATTCAAGACAACTCCTTCAGCTGGAAAGGTCATGATCACTGTCTTTTGGGACATGGAAGATGTATTCTTGTGGATGTTATGCCAAGAGGGGAGACAATCAATTCGCAAGCTTACATTAAGACATTGAAAAAACTCAATCAGTGTTTTCGCAGAGTTTGGCCGCACAAGAATCCAGCAGACCTGCTTCTCCTTCATGACAATGCGCGCCCTCACACAAGTCTGGCAACACGGGAAGCAATCACCAAATTGGGTTGGACTGTACTACCCTATCCACCCTATAGTCCCGATTTGGCACCCTCTGATTTCCATCTGTTTGGTCCACTTAAAGATGCACTCCGATGGGTAAGATTTGAAGATGATGAAGGAGTAATTCATGCAGCGAAGAAATGGCTACATAATCAAGAGAAAATCTGGTAAAGCTAGGAATACATGCACTTGTTTCGCACTAGCGTAAAGCCGTACAATGTGATGGGGATTATGTTGAATAATACCAATGTTTACATGACATATTTATGTATATTTGTATAGATTTCATGCTTTTTTTTAATAAACAGCTCCTGAGAAAAACGATGTGGTGCATTACTTTCTGAATACCGCTCGTATATAGATAATTGAGATCTCCCGCGCATGCGGCTAAAACTATTCTAACCAAGATTCCATTTTCATGAAATTCCTTAGAGGAGCAAACTATTTGACGTGTAGTCATGATTTTTTTTCTATATTATAAACATCACAAGCAGCCGTTACTTGGAGGTCAAAGTTGACAAACAATTGCTCAGTTTCTAAAGAAATTGCTCAAGTTAGTTGCCACACTTGGTCGAGTATTAACCGCTTGACGGTGTAATCATGTGAAGAAAACAATCACACGGATTTAATCATGAATGTTCAATGTTTAACTGTACGAGAGCTGTATCTTATCTTCCACCTGATTTTAATGCATTTGAGTATTTGGCACGTGGCTGTATACACTTGTACGTGTACGGAACTGGTTTCACTATGAGAAGAAGAAGAAGAAGAAGAAGAAGAAATTTTTTTCTGCAAAAATGAAACTGAAAACGACACCGTTCAGACTGATAAATGAAGTGTTCTTGGGCGGTGGCCGGGTCTCTATATGATGCCACTCTTAACTGAGGACGAAGACATTTTTGATGTGTCCTCGTGAATGTTTTTATGGCCTACAGCCAGATATGTGTTTTTACAGAGGCTGTGTTACTGTATCGGTAGTTTAAGTTTACCGTAGAAAAACACATAGAAAAAACATTCATATTAACACATGGAGCAGTATCTGTGTTAGTTCTATTACATACGCGGAGAGATGTAGATAGCACTCCAGTTCAGCAGGGTTTGACCTAACTGAGGTGGAGTTTCTTGCTTTCTGTAGTAATAAGACTGTACTAACACAGCTACTGCTCACACATCAACATTTCCCTTTTTTCATCGAAGACAAATTTTAATTTAAATAATTTCTTGGCATTTTTTTTCTTTCAAAATTTAAATTAAGAAACGTAAAGCCTAAATGACACTAATGTAAAAATAAAAGAAAAAAACATGTACAGGATATACGGATAAATAAAATCACTGATTATAAAGTCCTTCTCCGATTAAGAAAAATGGTTTCTTAAAAACTCTGGTAGGTAGAACGATGTGTTCTGTGTCAAGTCAGACATAATAACAGCCGCATAATATGTAGAGTTTCAGGGGAAAACAAATAATTTCAAAATACAATGGACGTACTGGACAGAGTATATCGGTGAGCTATATGGAGGAGAAAGACCAGAAATAACACCAGATACTGAAAACTGTGATGGACCACCAATACTTGAAGATGAAATCATAGATGCCATTAAACACATGAAGAAAGGAAAAGCGACTGGGCCTGGTAATATAACAACAGAAGAAATAGAGGCACTAGAGGAGACAGGAATAAAAATAATAACCAAGTTACTGAATGATATTTACAACAGTGGTTATATTCTCAGTGACCTGATTAAATCCACATTTATAGCACTACCAAAGAAACCAGGTGCAAAGGAATGTGACGACCACCGGACTATCAGCCTCTCATGTCACATAACGAAGCTACTTCTGAGAATAATTATGAGAAGAACAAGGAAAAAGATTAAAAATGGAAATAGCAGATGAACAGTTTGGATTTGTTGAAGGAAAAGGAACACACAATGCCATTTATGCTTTACGAACACTAACAGAAAGAGCTTTAGAAGTACAGAAAGATCTCTACTTATGCTTCATTGATTACACTAAGGCATTTGACAAGGTGAAACATAATCAAATTATTAAAATGCTTGAAGACATCAGTATAGACGGCAAAGACCTGAGGATTGTAAAACATCTATACTGGCAGCAAGAAGCAGCAGTTCGAGTTGAAAATAGAATTGGAAAATATCAACCTATAAAACAAGGGGTGCGAAAAGGATGTGTACTATCTCTATACCTTTTTTCTCTGTATAGCAAGAATATCCTAAGAACAATCATCACAGAACCAGGCATAAAAATTGGAGGATACAATATTAACAACCTTCGGTATGCTGACGACACAGTACTGATAGCTGAGAACCAACAAGACCTGCAAAATCTCTTGGATAAAGTCGCCAAAGAAAGTGAGCAGAAAGGCCTTACTTTGAACATTAAAAAGACAGAGACTATGGTTATATCTAAGAAACAGAATCCACCAACATGCAGTATTAAATTAAACGGAACTATTCTAAAGCAGGTGCAGAAATTCAAATACCATGGAGCAGTAATAACTTCAGATTGGAAATGCAGAACAGAAATTAGGAACAGAATAGGCCAAGCAAAGACTGCATTTCAGAGAATGAGAAATATATTAGCTAACACATCTTTATCAATGAATGTTAGAAAACGAGTCCTAAAATGCTATATTTAACCTATCTTGTTATATGGAAGTGAATCATGGACAATAGGCAAGTCTGCACAAAAATCATTGGAAGCAGCAGAAATGTGGTTTCTTAGAAGAATATTGCGAATCCCCTGGACAGCAAAAATAACTAATGAAGAATCTATGAGAAGAGCTGGAGAGACAAAAAAACCTTGTCAAAAAGATAAGAGAGAGACAATGTACTTTCATAGGACATGCAATGAGAAGAGGGGGCATTGAAAATATTATAACAACAGGAAAAATAGAAGGAAGAAGATGAAGAGGAAGACCAAGAGAAATGATACTGTACAGTCTGACGGGTTGGTGTGAGAGGAGATCACCAACTGAACTGATGGCCTGCATGAAGGATCGGGTACTCTGGAGAAGCATAATAGCCAACGCCAGTCGGCACGGCACCTGATGATGATGATGATGATGTACTGGACACTGACCTACTCAGGCTGGACTTTCTCTCCTCTGACAGTCACTGCCAGCAATCAAACAACAACACCAAGGGGAGCGCCAACCTAGCAGGTGTCCATATTTATCTATCTACTACCTGACTACCCGGCCTTGCCCAGGTATTTATTTATCCCAGTCAACAAAGTTCTATTCATTTCCACAACCTTTTAGAAGGTTCTACAGAGGTCTACTCAGTTCCACAATCTTCTAGAAGGTTCTACAATGTTCTATTCTTTTCCACAACCTTCTAGAAGCTTCTACAGAGTCTAGACGGTTCTACATAGTTCTATTCCTTCTATCCGACTAAACGTGGGCTTAATTGTCATCAGGACTGTCACCAATCTGCCTAGAGACCCCGAACACTCTGGATTCGACGCTAATCTCGGTCAATTTGGACATTTTGTTTTTCACCACTTTCTCCTTCCCCCCCCCCCCCCCCAAATGCCGATGGCGGCTGAACTTGGGAGTGTCACTATTCATCTCAGCGACCCCGAAAACTATGGATTCGACACCAGTATCGTTCATTTTCGATTAATTTTACATTTCACCCCGCCCTACTAGTCATACGGGTATCATAAGGATGATCTAACCCCCACGGTGCACTGTCCAGATTGTAAGTCATCTGTGTACCAAATTTGGTTGAAATTTTTCCAGGCATTCCAGTGTGATGCTCTATCACATACACAAACAACGCACACGTTCATATATATATATATATATATATATATATATATATATATATAATCAGATCTGAATGGAAGAAACAACTGAAATCCAACAACGAACCGGATACAGACTACAAAGACATCAGCAAACCTCCTCTTTCGCCTACGGACAGGTCACTGCAGACAACTGTAATATTTAGTTATTTATTTTATAGCTGGATGTTTATTACATCATTATATCATCTTCTTTTACATTAGCTTATGTCACTACCTAAGCGTTATTTTAATCCGCTTTATAACTACTCTTCATCTCCGTGCTCTTCTAATGCTTCCGTCGTCCACGGTGCATCTCTGGTACTCTGGTTTAAATAGCTAGCCTTTCTACACCGGGTATTGGTGCCCAAAGATTACAGCTGTGCCTGGAACACCCCGGGTAGCGGTACCCACCGGACGATCTTCTACCTCAGGTTCTCCCTCTTCCAGTCGTCGTCCAGCAAGGTTCCCCAACTCAGATGTTAAGGAGTTTAATCATCAGTTTTACTCTCACTTTCTCTGTCTCCTCCAACAAGTACTGATCACTCCGAAAAATCAGGTATTGTGGTATCAAGGAAAAAATTGAAAGATTTAATAACTTCACAAGACATCACCCTGGACTTAGACTATATAGCAATGCGAGACAGTACAATCTCTTCCACAGCAACATATAAATTATAAGAAATACTCATTTATAACACAGCTCATAGAATATATATAAAATATAACAAGGCGGCACTTAGTGACCCTCATTTTCATATACTACTTGAAGTCACAACTTCTAAGTCCTTACTTCAATCCTGTGGTAGCGGCTTCTTACAATTTTCTCAGTTACAGCTTCTATACATTCCATATTCTTTTGGCACGCTTTACTTAAGCTCACACACGAGAAAACACTTAATAATGCAGTGCATTGAACTTATATATCTTATATCTTATATCCTTCCCGTGCCGTTAGACGTCACATAGGGCTCGCAAAGTAGTTCGCCAATTTTTCCTGTCTTCGGCGAGTCTTTCAACCTCAACAAAGGATTTTATGCCTGTTAACTTGGCCTCTCTTAATAATGTTCTCTTCAGAGTTTCACGCGGTCTGCCCCTTTTTCTTCGACCTGTTGTGTTCCACTTGATAGCATTGAACTGCTTCAACATATAACACTTAACACGAAACAAATAATAACAAATGATATCAAATGAATGCATTGCAAAATTACATATGAAATGTGCACCAATCATAATCATAAAAGTTTAACAATTCTCCTAACCTTTCCAGCAACTCCATCTTACACTTAAAACACTTACACTGAACTCTTCACCACGGATACTTACAGAACACTCCACGATCTGACATAAGACAACTTACAAGAAATATACGTTACCACAAATAACGCCGGCTGGTCAGCAATCTGAGATCAAGACATTCCATTCACCCGACATGATGACACACATGATAACATGCTAGGACACGATCCCCCATGCTGCCGCCATGGACGTAACACACGAACTGACTAACTCAACACATTCCACTCTTAACCTGCCGCACAATCACGTGACAGGGCACGCCCCAGTCCCCGAGAAAATACGAAAATGACCACAAACTTGAATGTTCAAACCAGCCGCGTTTAAACACTCAGGTCGGCCCTCTTCACACTACTGAGTCACCTACAAGGACTCAAAATGTCCCGCATAGACGAGTGTCCGCGTGGCAGTGGAGTCCAGACTCCAGAGCATCATACAAGAGTGCCCAAACCATGCGGGAGTCAGGCTTGAGACATGGCTAGAGGACACAAGTTTGGGGCGAAAGCTTTGGTGCTTTTATCAGGATCTGGAGAGGACTGCGAGCTTTTCTATGTCTGGTGTGAACAACTAAAGCAGTATTACTGCACTCGGCACTGCTTAAACCAGTAACACAGTACTGTGTATTATTACAGTTTCTCTTACATGAGCACTAGGCTCAGAGACACCCAACATATGCTACAATGATATTCTCTCTGTAACGGGACAACCCAGGTAACACTGACTCCACTACTCATCCATACACTACATTGACCAGTTACAAGTAATTCACTAACTCAACACCATTGATGACACATACATGAATCCAAGAAATTACAGGATTCAGCAAACACAATGTAAATGTTTAATGATGAGATCCCATTTGTACGATGAGTGTTGTAACGATGTAGAGTGTAAAACTTGATGGATACAATTACAAATGATCATCCAAAAGAAACATAAGTCCGGACGACTAACATCGCCATGGGACCAGGTCAGACATTCAACATTTGTCCAAAAAACGTGGACAAATCGACACACAAATTTACATGGCTATTACAACAATTTGTCTTAAGAAAAGCAATTCATCACTACAACAATTTAACGACAGAATCTCTATCCCATCCTAGAATCAAACACACAACCTCTCGCTACAACATTCTGACCAAAAACTAACTTTCTCAGCCCATGCACACCTCCCGCTAAACTAAACCACGTGACTCAGAATTCTCTCGAAACAAGTGCTTGGCATTCAGTGATGAGTTGTGGTTTACCAGACCAACCACAGGGTTAAACACAATACAATCTGTACAGTATGTTATTCTGTTACACAACCTCGAATGAAGAAGAAGAAGAAGAAGACATAATAAAATGCATAATTTGTATCGAGGCTGGCGGCAGACCATGAGAAGTGGAGAGAGTGTACTGGAAATCAGCAAGACGTCACAAGGCGGTGCTGAGACGTGGTTAACTAAAAGATCACCGGCCAGTGATACGGGCAGATTACCTGACCATCTTATCTAAGGTCAAATACGGGACTCTTAATTCGGGGGTGGTGGGGGAGGGGTGTAGGAGGTAAAGTTAAATTTAAATTTTAACCCAAAATTTTCAGCCAAATTTATAAGAGAAATGATGACTGCGGTAAAACTGGTTCTAGTAATAAAGGCAGGCAGGCTTTTGGATCTTTTTTTTTTTTAATCTTCTTACTTACCAACGTCTATCTGGTCGCATTTTTTCTGCCTGTCTTTCTTAGACAAGGGAGACCAAAAAGCTAAGTACTTAATTTTTCATCTGTTTTTTTTTTTCATGTTTTCATCAGTTGTGTTGTTTCTGTATGTGATTTTTGAAAAGGCTTTTGATGAAATATTGGATTGTTGTATGTTTTTCATTTATATGTGCTCATCTTACTTTCTATCATTCTTGTTTCTGCCCATTTTCCTCACTCTTTTTGTAAAACTGAAGCATACATCTCCATCTACCTGTATGCTACATATATATACGAGCTACTCACGGAAAAAGCAAAAGAGGAAGACCGAAACGAAGATGGCTGCAAGACATCGTTGATGATCTGGAATTGGATGCAGCAGCAGCAGGCCATCTTGCTCACAACCGAGAGGCCTACAGGAGTGCTGTTTGGGAGGCAAAGTTCCGCAAGGGACATGCAAAGGAATGAATGAACTCACGGAAAAAGTAAGTGTGCAATGTTTTAAAAAGCACAACGAACGTTCTCATGTGATGATTGAAATAAAATTTGGCACACATTAGATGATCCAATAACAGATAAAATGATAACTTTCAGGCCAGTTACATGTCACAAAGAATTGAAAAAAAAAACAAACAAAAAAACCTCACCTAATGTGGCTCACCACCCCAAGAAAAGAAAATCAGGGCTTCAATATCGTGTGTGTCCTCCTTGGGCAGTTATCACTGCGTGACACCGCCTTCTCATCGAACCAATGACACGTTGTATCAATTGTTGAGGCATGCTATTCCATTCTTCTTGCAACGCTTGGGCTAATTCTTGGCGGTTTCCAGGACGATTGTGTCGTCTTCGCAACCTGTGGTCCAGTTCATCCCAAATGTGCTCGATAGCTGACAGGTCCGGTGAAACTGCTGGTCATGCCAAGACAGTAATCTGGTGCTGCTGAAAGTGGTCTCTGACCACACGTGCGACATGTGGTCGAGCGTTACTCTGCTGCAGTATCACGCTTTGTCCATTAGCATCCAGAAAAGCCATTACATGGCATGTAATGATTTCGTCCCTATATCGTAAACCTGTAAGGTTGCCATTGAGGAAGACTAGGTTTGTTCGGCCAGCATAGGAAATTCCTCCCCAAACCATTACACTGCCTCATCTCCTCATATCCACCTCTAGCACACAGTTATTCGCAAAACATTCTCCTCTTCGCCTGTGCACTAAAGCACGCCCATCATGACCTTGCAGACAGAATCTGGACTCATCAGTGAATAGGATCCGTCTCCATTGATGATAGGGCCATGCCACATGGTGCCTGGCCCAGGTCAAGCGGGTTTGTCTGTGGCGAACTGTCAGTACTGGTCTAACTGCAGGCCTATGAGGTAAGAGATTTACCTCTCTGAGTCTGTTTCGCACTGCCCTGCCCGACACGTGTCTTAAATCTGGAATGTTGCTGGCAGTCCATGTTGCCTGGAGAAATCTGTTACGAAGGTGCATGAGGTGGATGTAGCGGTCTTGTGCAAGGGTGGTAACTCGTGGTCTACCGCTTCTATGGTAGTCAGCGACGGAGCCATTTTGGTTAAAACGACTTTGAAGGCGTGATATTGTGTTTCTGTGAACATTAAAATAGTGAGATACTGCTGCTACTGTTGATCCAGCAATTAACATCCCAACAGCTGTTTCTCGCTGATGTTCATTCAATCTTGGCATGATGAAAAAAGATGTTTATGTTGGAATTCCACTACTTCTTTCTTCAACGATTACGTGAAGAGATCTCTGAGAACAGAATCACACACTTACCCTCATTTTATCCGTGGTCAGTAACCAATCATGGATCACACACGTGATTTCATTGGAGCTGTGGTTATCTCCCCATGAATAGTGCGATCAACATCGTGCAGCATGGAGAAGTGGACAACACTCAGACAAAACTTCATGCCGGATTTGATTTCATTTCACCCATGACAACTTGATTGGTGCGCTTGACACCACTGCATATTTATTTTTTTCCGTGAGTATAAATTTAAGTGCCCAGGGCACATGGGGCTTCCGCAAGAGTTTTCCACAAACGCCTGTCCTTTGTCCTTTTTTCCCCGCTCTTGCCCAAGTGAGCCCTCTGTTGCTCAAATTCCTCTTTGTTGTTCTTCTCCATGTCTTCTTTTGGTTTACCCTTACTTCTGTTCCCCTGTGGTGTCCATCTTAGTGCTATTTTTGGTATTGAGTAGCCAGTCATCCGGACCAGTCATCCCAACCATCGCCAGCATCTTTCCTGTCCCCCCCCCCCCCTTGCTTCTGTAGCAGTCTGATGGATTTTTTTTAACCAGACAGGATTGCTGGTCAAGATTTATGCGAACATGCGGCGATCAAAGACAGGATAATATGGATCTCTCTCTAAGTGCCATGCCGCGTGGCGAAGGCGATCATTTCGCTCCACAATTCCCTGTCTTTTGCGTTGAATATGAGATCCGCCAGTGACTTTCTTCCTAGCCACACTGACAGCCCATCCAGTAACTTCTTTCTTTGTCTTCCTCTGTCTCTTCTTCCCTCAATCTTTCCAGTTGCCACAATGTGTTGCAGTTTTCATCTTCGCAGAAAATGTCCTACAAATCTCACTTGTCTGCCTCTGATCTTTGCTACAATTTGCCTTTTAACTCTAGCCTTCTTTGTTGGTTTTCTTAGCTGTCCTTGGTACTTTCAACATCCTTCTTATGAACCACATTTCCATGGCCTCCATTTCTCGCTGTACTCTCTTATTTATAGAACATGCTTCACACCCATAAAACAAAATTGGCTCGATGTAACATTTAAATACTCGAAATCTTGTTTCCATTGATATTGATCTGTTCTTTTGGCGAAAAAGCGCTCTCGAGTTCCGTGCGTGGGGAGACAGGCTTTCGCTCCCTTCCCGGATGGCGAGAGTTAAGGTGGTTCGATGCAGAAGAGAGTGGTTTGTCTGTCGAGCGAAGTATGTAAACGGCTAGCCAGCCCGCTGCTGGCGAGATTCTTCAGCTGCCGTGCGTGGAGCGGTGCTCCTCCCGCCAATGAAGAAAGGTGCAAATGGGGTTGCCGCGCAGCACCACTGCGGAAAAGGCGGTAGAAATGATAACGCGAAGCAAACGGTCAAATCAAGGCACCTCTGGTCTGGAGGTCTGCCACGTCTTGAATGCAGTCATATCGGGTGGAATGCATGAACCAGCTTAACCCAGAGGTTAAGACACTGCTGGCGAAACTCTTCGAATGCCGCGCGTGGAGTGAAGCTCCTCCCGGTCAAGGAAGAAAATGCGGAAAAGAAATAAAGGTTGCTGTGCGGCGCTGATGTGAAAAGGTGAAGGAAAAGATCAAGTGAAACTTAATCAGTATGCCCAGTAGTATCGCTGCGAGAGCTACACATACCACGGCGCCTCTGCTCTAGAGGCCGGCCACGTCCGAAACACACCTACACTGGTGAAATATGCCTAAACCGGCACACACCAGGGGTGGAACTTGATGGCTAGACATGTCATGCCACCTCCGCTCTAGAGATCGGTCACGCCTGATATACACCCATACTAGTGAATTTTGCCTAAACCGGCTCACGCCAGGGGTGAAACTTGAAGGCTATGCATGTCACAGTACCCCTGCTCTAGAGGTCGGTCACGTCCCAAACACGCCCATACTGGGATAATATGCCTAAACCGGCTCAACCCAGGGGTGGAAGTCACTAGTGGCGAGGATTCATCCTCCTGGACAAAAGCTCCATCCTGGTCACAACTAGGAAGGGTAGCGGCCACGACCACAAAATGCTGAAGTCGGAGACACTGGACCAGGGCAGTCTAGATAGGTAACCACCTCTCACCCGGCGGGGATGTATGCATATCCTAATCACGCTGAGGTTTTCCAGTGAGAAAGTCCAACACTGGACTGGATGGGCAACCACCTCTCACCCGGCGATGATACATGGGTATCTCAAAACACGTCGAGGTTTTCCGGTGAGAAAGTCCAACTCTGGCCTAGGTGGCCTAACACCTCTCACCCAGCGGGGACATACTGATATCTATAACACGTCGAGGTCTTCCGGTGAGACAGTCCAACTCTAGACTAAACTGGTGCAACGAAAACCAAGGTGTCACGCAATCCCGCTTCAGGGACCCACCAAGAATACAGGCTCAAGCCCTGCGATACTCTGAACCCCATATGGTCCTCTCGGGGATCCCGTGTGGTCCCCGGGACCACAGGACTTAAAGTGGACCACAGGTGTAAATTCAGTAGGATCGTGGGGCGGTCTTGGTGGTAGAAGCGAACGAAGAAGAAGAAGAAGAAGATATGGATCTTTTGCACGAGATGTGTCTCATTGTCTGAATGGTGACTTGGCCTGAGCACATCTGCTTTTTATTTCGTTGTGACATTTCCCTAAGTACTTGAATCTATCAACTTGTTTCAGATTTGTGCCATCAGTGGTAATCCTACATTTTGGTGGTATTCTTTTTCTTTGAGATGACTATCACTTCAGTATTCTTTTTATTCAGGCTGAGATCTTTATTTTTACTTTCACGAACCACGATATCCGGAAGAGCCTGTAGCTCCACTTCACTTTTAGCAATCAGAACTATGGTTGTCATCATCATCATCATCATCATCATCAGGTGCCGTGCCGACTGGCGTTGGCTATTATGCTTCTCCAGAGTACCCGATCCTTCATGCAGGCCATCAGTTCAGTTGGTGATCTCCTCTCACACCATCCCGTCAGACTGTCCAGTATCATTTCTCTTGGTCTTCCTCTTGATCTTCTTCCTTCTATTTTTCCTATTGTTATAATATTTTCAATGCCCCCTCTTCTCATTGCACGTCCTATGAAAGTACATTGTCTCTCTCTTATCTTTTTGACAAGGTTTTTTGTCTCTCCAGCTCTTCTCATACATTTTTCATTAGTTATTTTTGCTGTCCAGGGGATTCGCAACATTCTTCTAATAAACCACATTTCTGCTGCTTCCAATGATTTTTGTGCAGACTTGCCTATTGTCCATGATTCACTTCCATATAACAAGATAGGTTCAATATAGCATTTTAGGACTCGTTTTCTAACATTCATTGATAAAGATGTGTTAGCTAGTATGTTTCTCATTCTCTGAAATGCAGTCTTTGCTTGACCTATTCTGTTCCTAATTTCTGTTCTGCATTTCCCATCTGAAGTTATTACTGCTCCAAGGTATTTGAATTTCTGTACCTGCTTTAGAATGGTTCCGTTTAATTTAATACTGCATGCTAGTGGATTCTGTTTCTTAGATATAACCATAGTCTCTGTCTTTAATGTTCAAAGTAAGGCCTTTCTGTTCACTTTCTTTGGCGACTTTATCCAAGAGATTTTGCAGGTCTTGTTGGTTCTCAGCTATCAGTACTGTGTCGTCAGCATACCGAAGGTTGTTAATATTGCATCCTCCAATTTTTATGCCTGGTTCTGTGATGATTGTTCTTAGAATATTCTCGCTGTACAGAGAAAAAACGATAGTACACATCCTTGTCGCACCCCTTGTTTTATAGGTTGGTATTTTTCAATTCTATTTTCAACTCGAACTGCTGCTTCTTGCTGCCAGTATAGATGAATTACAATCCTCAAGTCTTTGCCGTCTATATTGATGTCTTCAAGCATTTTAATAATTTCACTGTTTCACCTTGTCAAATGTCTTGATGTAATCAATGAAGCATAAGTAGAGAACTTGCTGTACTTCTAAAGCTCTTTCTGTTAGTGTTCGTAAAGCATAAATGGCATTGTGTGTTCCCTTTCCTTCAACAAATCCAAACTGTTCATCTGCTATTTCCATTTTTATCTTTTTCCTTGTTCTTCTCATAATTATTCTCAGAAGTAGCTTCGTTATGTGACATGAGAGGCTGATAGTCCGGTGGTCGTCACATTCCTTTGCACCTGGTTTCTTTGGTAGTGCTATAAACGCATAAGTGTCTGGTTGTACCTGCCAATAATACGGGCCACATGTCTTAAAATAGGGGGCATTTAGGCGTCCCAGTGGAAGTAATACGATTTCTGGGACAAATATTTAAAATATGTGATTGTTCCATACAGTACAAGACGACTGGTCAATTGAGAAAGATGAAAGGAGAATTCGGAAAATATTCACTTGTCTTCTTAGAGCTTTTCAGTGCAGAAGAACACATAAAACCAGAGACTCTCTTGTAGAAGAAAATAGAAAAGAAAGAGTGAAATCAAGAGAGCAGTAGAGAAGAATCAATCACACATGAAGAGCCGAGACGAGCTTGTGGGTCTGTGCTGTGGGAAGACACGTCAGGAAACAAGATCCAGCCATCATGGACAGTGTTGGAAACGATTGCCGGGAGTTGAAACGTACCTATGACGAGTGTTTTAATAAATGGTTTTCTGAAAAATTCCTGAAAGGCGTGACCGAGGACCCATGTACCCCGCTGTTCAGAGTGTACCAGGAATGTGTGAAGGTGATAGTTTTGACTCCTTGTTATTTAGTTTGATGTACTCGATCTGTGGCCAGAAATGATAAACATGACTTTTCTAGGAGCTGGCTCCATGGAGTATAGTTTAGTCATGTCATGTTTCCATTAACTGATAGGAAACACTATCGTGCAGACAAAGAAGACGAGGCAGCCAACACATAACATGGTGTCGTCAGCTCATGTCCGCTGGGAGAGAACTGGAACTGTTGAGGGAATAAGTTCATTGTCTGTGCTTTACCATGTAGGTAGTGCAGTCGGGTCTATAGATACGAGAAGGATCCGTTCGTGGGGGTTTGTTGGTTGTTCTGTTTATAGAGCACACGTTTACTTTCTTCTTCCGACTTTTTTCAGACAGGATAGTTGGCTGTGTCTTGTCAGTGATGAACTAAATCAGATACACATCCAGCCTGTCTTTAGTTGACTGTGTGCTTATGTCAAGCCTTTCTCTAGCTGACTGGGTGTTTATGTCAACCCTGTCTTTAGTTGACTGTGTGCTTATGTCAAGCCTGTCTCTAGCTGACTGGGTGTTTATGTCAACCATGTCTTTAGTTGACTGTGTGCTTATGTCAAGCCTGTCTTTAGTTGACTGTGTGCTTACATCCAGCCTGTCTTTAGTTGACTGTGTGCTTATGTCAAGCCTTTCTCTAGCTGACTGGGTGTTTATGTCAACCCTGTCTTTAGTTGACTGTGTGCTTATGTCAAGCCTGTCTCTAGCTGACTGGGTGTTTATGTCAACCCTGTCTTTAGTTGACTGTGTGCTTATGTCAAGCCTGTCTCTAGCTGACTGGGTGTTTATGTCAACCCTGTCTTTAGTTGACTGTGTGCTTATGTCAAGCCTGTCTCTAGCTGACTGGGTGTTTATGTCAACCCTGTCTTTAGTTGACTGTGTGCTTATGTCAAGCCTGTCTCTAGCTGACTGGGTGTTTATGTCAACCCTGTCTTTAGTTGACTGTGTGCTTACATCCAGCTTGTCTTTAGCTGACTGTGTGCTTATGTCAAGCCTGTCTTTAGTTGACTGGGTGCTTACATCAAGCTTGTCTTTAGTTGACTGGCTGCTTACATCAAGCTTGTCTTTAGTTGACTGGCTGCTTACATCAAGCCTGTCTTTAGTTGACTGGGTGCTTACATCAAACTTGTCTTTAGTTGACTGTGTGCTTACATCAACCCTGTCTTTAGTTGACTGGGTGCTTACATCAAACTTGTCTTTAGTTGACTGTGTGCTTACATCAAGCCTGTCTTTAGTTGACTGGGTGCTTACATCCAGCCTGTCTTTAGTTGACTGGGTGCTTACATTTGTTTTAGCAATATATTTTTGGAGGGGGTGTGGTGGCATATATACAGTGCTTCACCTGAATGAGATTGGCATTCAGTAATGCATAGTTCACTGTGTCTGGGTTAGTGAAACATGGCTGGCCAAGACCCTACTTTGCCTCAACATAGAGTCTCTGATAACAAGCTGTAGTCTGAGCAAGTGAAAACAGGGACTGAAATAGGAAGGCAAACTTGGCCCTAAACGTAAGCCAGGCCAAAAGGCACACAAATATGGCAGCCTGCAGCTGGCTCTCTTGAGGGTGAACACAGAAGAAGGAGATTCTCTTGTAAAGAAGCCTGCATCATTTCATATTACTCTTCTCTGAGGAATCATCAGAACATGTTTGTGTCTGTCTGTTTGATTGCACATGTTAGAACTTTCATCATTTGCCATGGCTGACAGTGACAGTAAAACTTGACATTATGGAAGCAACATATGAAATGCTGTGGTGATAGTGCATTTATTTGGGGTTTGATGGACCACCAAAAGTGGTCAAGACCCTGTCCTACTTGTTCATGATGTGCACTGTGAGAGGACTTTATGCACGTCTGGTCTGGCTGACAAGGGTGGGGCTAGCCATGGTCTGCCAAGATGCTTGTGTGTTGGCTCCACTCCAGGCTTGTAAAACATTTCTGTCAGATGATGTCTGTACTTTAACATCACATTATCGGGCCAAGTTGTTGTTTGGGGGGTGGGGGGGGGTAGGTGTTGACCAGCTGGTGCATTGCTCTGGGGCTCTGAGGGATTTTACTGTTTTAAGGGTGAGACTGCATGGCTACAAGGGGCCCAGAGGGTTTTCACTGTTTTGAGGGGGAAGGTGTGGAGAGCTACAAGGAGCCCAGAGGTTTTTCACTGTTTTGAGGGGGAAGGTGTGAAGTTCTACAAGGGGCCCAGAGGTTTTTCACTGTTTTGAGGGGGAAGGTGTGAAGGGCTACAAGGGGCCCAGAGGGTTTTCACTGTTTTGAGGGGGAAGGTGTGGAGGGCTACAAGGGGCCCAGAGGTTTTTCACTGTTTTGAGGGGGAAGGTGTGGAGGGCTACAAGGGGCCCAGAGGTTTTTCACTGTTTTGAGGGGGAAGGTGTGAAGGGCTACAAGGGGCCCAGAGGGTTTTCACTGTTTTGAGGGGGAAGGTGTGGAGGGCTACAAGGGGCCCAGAGGTTTTTCACTGTTTTGAGGGGGAAGGTGTGGAGGGCTACAAGGGGCCCAGAGGTTTTTCACTGTTTTGAGGGGGAAGGTGTGGAGGGCTACAAGGGGCCCAGAGGATTTTCATTATTTTAAATGGGCAGCGGGCTTTCACTTTTAAGTGAGGGCTACAGAGGGCTTTCACTGTTTTAAGGGAGGGCTACAGAGGGCTTTCATTGTTTTAAGGGAGGGCTACAGAGGGCTTTCACTGTTTTAAGGGAGGGCTACAGAGGGTTTTCACTGTTTTAATGGAGGGCTACAGAAGGCTTTCACTTTTAAGGGAGGGCAACAGGGCTTTCACTGTTTGAAGGGAGGACTGCAGTGGGCTTTCACTGTTTTAAGGGTGGGTGTTGAGGGCTCAGAATGTTTACACTGTTTTAATGGTGAGTAGTGTGGGCCACAGAGAGCCCAGAGGATTTTCACAGTTTTAATGGTGAGTGTGATGGGCTACAGAGGATTTTCACTGTTTTAATGGTGAGTGTGATGGGCTACAGAGGATTTTCACTGTTTTAATGGTGAGTGTGATGGGCTACTGAGAGCACAGAGGATTTTCACTGTTTCAGGAGTGGGCCTGGAAAGATACAGGGGCCCCAGAGTTGAGGAAAAAGATAAGTGGGGGAGAGAGTTTTATACCAGCTAATAAAATTCTCCTGAAGGCACTGCCATTAGCTGCAAACAAGAAGAACTTACAGTTTCTTGAAGGTTCACAAAGAAATTTTTCTATCACATTTCAGAAGGCCATTAAAGAGAAGAACCTGAACTTGGAAGAGATAGAGACAGATGTCCTAGGAACACCCAGAGAGAAGCAGCCACCATCTTGACAAGAATCTATATTTGCTGCCATCATGTTGCAGAAGGTCTAGAGTCAAAACTGGAGAAGTTTTTTGTGGATTAAGGGAGATGAGAGGTGGCTGTTGGTACTATTTTTAGAAGGATTGACTGTAATTGTAACAGATAGACTGGGATTTCCCCAGGTCCTGTAAATAGAAGGCTGAGAATGAATGAATGAATGAATAATCTTTATTTTTAAAGGGTAAAGAATTGGGCACGCAGGCCCGTCTTACATTCTGCCCTTCATCACTCCATCTTTCATTCTTCCCACACACTTGATTTAGTACAAATATACAAATTAAATTAGGAAAAAACATATCAAAAGAATGTAAGATTTAACTACTACATTCAAAGTAAAAGAGAAGACGTAATTAACCTAATAAAATAGCACTCACACACACGCAGACATATACATAAACAAAAATACATTGTAAATACAGATCTTCTAACATATGTTTTTTAAACAAACATTAAAATAATTTCTAACAAGTTGTTTTTCTAACTATGTCATTTTAGTACTTGATGGTTGACGAGCCACGTGTTGAGAGAGTGCTGGTTATTTTATGGAGGCATATAATTACAAGCAAGTAAATAATGAACAGGTTTGAGTTAAAGGATGAAGTATTACCAATGGATTTTAAATGGTAGGGGAGGGTGTTCCAGAGCTGTCCTGCAGAGTATGCAAGGCTTTTCTTGTACAGATCAATCCTGGGTTTAGGAAGAAGACAGTTTTTTAAACGCTGGCTATGTTTAGTGTTATATGTGAATAGTGACCACAAGTAAGGCGGAGCATTGTGCGACAGAATTCTGTGAACAAACTTAACTTTGTTAAAAATGATTCTATTTTTGAGGGGTAGAATTTTGAGTTGTTTGTGTTGATCTACAGTCTGTACTGGGTGTTTGTCACAAATAAGATTTAATGCTCGCTTGTGAATTGAGTGGAGCCTTTTTGTGTTTGAGACTGAGCATCCATCCCAGAATAACTGTACAAGGAGTGAATGTTTACCTGTTTGAGTAGTGTACCAGACTGTGTAGGTGATCATATTCTACCATAACCTCATGCTCTATTTATGCTTGTTTCCACTTCTGTTGTCAGCTTGTTTGTGACACCATATTAAGTTGTAAATGTTGAATGTTTTGCCTCTAACATTCTTGTTCTACTCCTTGTTTGAAGATGTGCCTTGAAACATGGATCAATTTGTTCACTTCTGTTCTGGCTCCAGATTTTGAGAACCTTCATTAATTTTGTTCGGGCTCCAGATTTTGAGAACCTTCATTAACTTTTTACTATCTTTATGTAAATTAGAAGACCTGGTGTAGTTTCCCACTGCTTGTGCTCATTTTAGTTTAATTTGCACATTATTTGTTCAGTTTTCCTTGTTTTGTCATTGTTTCAGGAGTGGGCCTGGAAAGATACAGGGGGCCCAGATAAGTGAGGGAGAGAGTTTTATACCAGCTAATAAAATTCTCCTAAAGGCACTGCCATTAGCTGCAAACAAGAAGAGCTTGCAGTTTCTTGAAAGTTCACACAGAAATTTTCTATCACATTTCAGAAGGCCATTAAAGAGAAGAACTTGAACTTGGAAGAGATAGAGACAGACGTACTAGGAACACCCAGAGAGAAGCAGCCACCATCTTGACAAGAATCTATGTTTGCTGCCATCATATTGCAGAAGGTCTAGAGTCAAAACCAGAGAAGTTTTTTATGGATTAAGGGAGATGAGAGGTGGCTGTTGGTACTATTTTTTAGAAGGATTGACTGTAATTGTAACAGATAGACTGGGATTTCCCCAGGTCCTGTAAATAGAAGGCTGAGAATGAATGAATGAATGAATAATCTTTATTTTTAAAGGGTAAAGAATTGGGCACGCAGGCCCGTCTTACATTCTGCCCTTCATCACTCCATCTTTCATTCTTCCCACACACTTGATTTAGTACAAATATACAAATTAAATTAGGAAAAAACATATCAAAAGAATGTAAGATTTAACTACTACATTCAAAGTAAAAGAGAAGACGTAATTAACCTAATAAAATAGCACTCACACACACGCAGACATATACATAAACAAAAATACATTGTAAATACAGATCTTCTAACATATGTTTTTTAAACAAACATTAAAATAATTTCTAACAAGTTGTTTTTCTAACTATGTCATTTTAGTACTTGATGGTTGACGAGCCACGTGTTGAGAGAGTGCTGGTTATTTTATGGAGGCATATAATTACAAGCAAGTAAATAATGAAACAGGTTTGAGTTAAAGGATGAAGTATTACCAATGGATTTTAAATGGTAGGGGAGGGTGTTCCAGAGCTGTCCTGCAGAGTATGCAAGGCTTTTCTTGTACAGATCAATCCTGGGTTTAGGAAGAAGACAGTTTTTTAAACGCTGGCTATGTTTAGTGTTATATGTGAATAGTGACCACAAGTAAGGCGGAGCATTGTGCGACAGAATTCTGTGAACAAACTTAACTTTGTTAAAAATGATTCTATTTTTGAGGGGTAGAATTTTGAGTTGTTTGTGTTGATCTACAGTCTGTACTGGGTGTTTGTCACAAATAAGATTTAATGCTCGCTTGTGAATTGAGTGGAGCCTTTTTGTGTTTGAGACTGAGCATCCATCCCAGAATAACTGTACAAGGAGTGAATGTTTACCTGTTTGAGTAGTGTACCAGATTGTGTAGGTGATCATATTCTACCATAACCTCATGCTCTATTTATGCTTGTTTCCACTTCTGTTGTCAGCTTGTTTGTGACACCATATTAAGTTGTAAATGTTGAATGTTTTGCCTCTAACATTCTTGTTCTACTCCTTGTTTGAAGATGTGCCTTGAAACATGGATCAATTTGTTCACTTCTGTTCTGGCTCCAGATTTTGAGAACCTTCATTAATTTTGTTCGGGCTCCAGATTTTGAGAACCTTCATTAACTTTTTACTATCTTTATGTAAATTAGAAGACCTGGTGTAGTTTCCCACTGCTTGTGCTCATTTTAGTTTAATTTGCACATTATTTGTTCAGTTTTCCTTGTTTTGTCATTGTTAAGTCCTACGGCATGTTGTTGGGGTGTGAAGTGTTAATGCCTTCACACTTCTAAGTTACATCATTGTGAAACAGGAGACCACACTTAAGCACACTTACCCTTGCTGTCTTTGTTGTTGGAAGTCCCAGGTAACTGTTTATTAAGGCTGCTGGTCTTAGTGGGGGGAAATGGAGCCAGGACTTTCTGGTCAGTAAGCAGGTGCACTAGCCACTGCACCACCTGCCACTGCTATATGAAATTTGTCATTTATTTCATGCTTGAAAGCTGAATGTGTTGCTTTTTTTAATGTATGAAATAGCATTTGGTTTAGATGAAGTGTGATATGTGGTTTTGAAATAAACCAGATATCAAAGAAAACTTTGAGATAGAACTGCCATTTTGCACGAGAATTTTTTGGGGGTTTTTTTTTTTGGTAAAGCACTCTTCTTCTTCTGCGTTACACTTGTCCGAGACATCTCGTATTCCACTTGTGGAAGAAATATCTGCCAGAGAAAAGGTTACATATTTTTGTATGTCCCACATGTTACAGCAATGGTAAACATGAAACAATCGTGTCCATGTATGGCTCTTTACCCAAAGAACATTTTTCATTTGGTCCGTTTTTTACTTGAAGCTTGAAGAAGTAGGATAGAATTTTGATCGACTCCAGATCACTAACTCAACAACTGGTGTCTGACACAGCCATCTTTGCTTCCAAACAAAGTAGCCACCAGTTTGACACAGCCATCTTTGCTTCCAAACAAAGTAGCCACTAGTCTGGCATGGCCATCTTTGCTTCCAAACAAAGTAGCCACCAGTTTGGCATGGCCATCTTTGCTTCCAAACAAGCCACCAGTCTGACACGACCATCTTTGCTTCCAAACAAAGTAGCCACCAGTCTGACACGGCCTTATTTGCTTCCAAACAAAGTAGCCACCAGCCTGGCACGGCCATCTTTGCTTCCAAACAAGCCACCAGTCTGACACAGCCATCTTTGCTTCCAAACAAAGTAACCACCAGTTTGGCACGGCCATCTTTGCTTCCAAACAAAGTAGCCACCAGTTTGGCACAGCCATTTTGCTTTCAAACAAAGTAGCCACCAGTCTGGCACAGCAATCTTTGCTTCCAAACAAAGTAGCCACCAGTCTGACACGACCATCTTTGCTTCCAAAGTAGCCGCCAGTCTGGCACGGCCTTATTTGCTTCCAAACAAAGTAGCCACCAGCCTGGCACGGCCATCTTTGCTTTCAAAGTAGCCACTAGTTTGTCATGGCCATCTTTGCTTCCAGACAAGCCACCAGTCTGACGCAGCCATCTTTGCTTCCAAACAAAGTAGCCACCAGTTTGGCACGGCCATCTTTGCTTTCAAATAAAGTAGCCACCAGTCTGACACAGCCATCTTTGCTTCCAGACAAGCCACCAGTCTGACACAGCCATCTTTGCTTCCAAACAAAGTAGCCACTAGTCTGGCATGGCCATCTTTGCTTCCAAAAAAGTAGCCACCAGTTTGGCACAGCCATCTTTGCTCCCACTTGAAAAAAGTTAGAATTTTTTTTTTATTTTTGCCCTAAAATTGTTGTGTTTCATTTCCTCAACTTAAACTGCATTTTGTTGTGTATGGTCCGAGATGAAATATTCTCATCGTAACATACAGAGTCATTGGCAGATTGCTACGTGTTGCTAACATCTCCATGTAGTTTACTGGCTCTGATGAACACTCATTGTTGTTTGATTGCTTGAGACGTGCTTTCCAGAGCTCAAGATGTATGTGTAACACTGAAATGTGTATAAGGACTTTTGTATGTGTGCAGACTTGAGATTTGTGTGACCAGTTTTTAAATCTGTGTCCAAACTCAAGGTGTACGTGTCAAAGCATGAAGTGTAGGTGTTCAAATCTGAGGTGTATATGTCAAAGCGTGAGATGTTAGTGTCCAGATTCGAGGTGTATATATCAAAGCATGAGATGTTAGTGTCCAGATTCAAGGTGTATATGTCAAAGTGTGAGATGTTAGTGCCCAGATTTGAGGTGTATATGTCAAAGCATGATATGTTAGTGTCCAGATTTGAGGTGTATATGTCAAAGCATGAGATGTTAGTGTCCAGATTCAAGGTGTATATGTCAAAGTGTGAGATGTTAGTGTCCAGATTTGAGGTGTACATGTTAAAGCATGAGATGTTAGTGTCCAGATTTGAGGTGTATATGTCAAAGCATGAGATGTTAGTGCCAAGATCTGACATGTGTGTATCAGATTTTAAGATGAGCATCCTGAGATACGTATGATCAATTCAGAGATGTCAATATGTTTTATACAGTCATATTTTATGACTATGTAACACATTTTTATTTTCTAAAACCAGTAAACAGAAATAACTACAATAAAATGACTTCAGTATTTGAGCTTCAATGTGATTAATGTTCACGTTAACACAGTGTACACTTGTACATGATTTTCTTTTTCTTCCAAATGTATAAAATGCAGCAATTTATGATTGGGACTATTATTTTGTCTGGAGTCAGGAGAACATGACAGAAGAAAATTTTGTGGCAAACAAAAAAAAAAATGTCATCAGATTGGATGAGAAGAACTAGCCAAGGGCAACTTTTATAACTTTCTTGGATGGACTTAAGAAGCCAGACTTGCTACAAACTTTTATAACTTTCTTAGATGGACTTAAGAAGCCAGACTTGCTACAAGCGAGGAGCTCGGTGATCCTTGACCCCACTGCCAGGGATGTTGGAAGGGGGTCTTTGTTCAGTTTTGCAGGCCCAGATGACATGATCACCTCAACCACATGTTTAAAAAATGCTAGATTCATCAGAGATATGCTTGACAACTGTCTATATTCCAAGGCCAAACAAAGTATGGCCATGTTTTTCACAACACAACATTCTTAACCTCGTAAATATGTGTGCCTTGTTTTACCCGGGTACTATGCAAATGGCCAGCACACTCCATCTTTGGCAGGCCTGGGGTTTTCACAACAGCATCAGCTGCAGAGAGTCTCTCTCACTTGAAGCAGCATGGAGGTCCATCAGTATCATTCATTTGCATGTCCCTTGCGGAACTTTACCTCCCTAACAGCTCCCCTGTAGGCCTCTCAGTTGTGAGCAAGACGGCCTGCCGCTGATGCATCCATTTGCAGATCATCAACAATGTCTTGCGGCTATCTTCACTTTGGTCTTCCTCTCTTTTTTTTTCCCCATTATGTGCCATTCCAAGATGGTCTTCTCTAGATTATCATGACATTTAATGATGCACTATCACCATCTGAAAATCAACATTTGCTGCACATTCATAAAGTCTGATGACCTGAGCAGATCCGTCTCAGACATGTTATAAATGATATGCCATTCTGAAAGTGTGTTGCCAAAAGTGCCATGTTCAGCTGCGAAGACATGCTGGGGTGTTACCATGGTTACAGGTGAGATGAGCATAGAGGGGTGATGCAGGCAAGTGACAGGCAAAGTAAGCATGTTAAGTCTGACAAAAATCAGAAATGAACAAATCAATAACAGCACATATGGTTGTATGAACAAACATCATCACGTATATGATTTTACAAGCAGTGACATTGTATGCACTTGAAGTCGGTAATATCACACTGATTGTACAAGCAAACAATATCAAATATGTGGCTGTACAAGCAACGTATATTGTACAACCGACCAAACAGTAATATGTAGCTACACAAGCAAACATCACATATATGACTGTACAGCCAAAACATACAAGAACTTCATGTGACTGTAAACCAAACCAGACAAAAACAAATATATGTTACTGCCAAGCAAGCCAAACAATAACAAAAATTTGTTTCTGTAAAACAAATGAAACAACAAAAATATCTTACTGTAAAACAAGCCAATAATAACAGATATGTTACCGTACACCAAATCTAACCTGTAACAAAAATATGTTGCTGTAAAACAAACCAAACAGTAACAAAAGATGAGACTGCATAAAAAAAAACAATAATACTACAAAAACTGACAGCACAAACAAGAACAATTAGCACATATGTGACAGAATAAAATAAAAAATATGATGAAAAGGAGGCAATGTTTTAATTCTGTCTACACCAGCATACACATACTGAACAAACATGGCAGTTGTCTTGTGTGGGAAACCAAACAATAATTCTTAGAAATGCTTCCAACATGAAAGACATATAACATAAGAAATGGGGGGGGGGGTGGGGAACTGGCTGACCAAGTGGCACAAGCAAGTGATTTGAAATATCACAAACTAGAGTCACATCAAATCAATACATATGTCACTTCATGAATGAATTCATCTCTTGACACTAAGAGATGGTGATAGATGAGTTTGCTGGTGGGAGATGTTTCCAATGCACTGCAGCATTTCAAGTCTCTGTTAAGGGTGGTATCTGGTCATGTAGCCTGCCTGTGTGTTTACTGAGGGTGGTATTTGGTCATGTAGCCTGCCTGTGTGTTTACTGAGGGTGGTATTTGGTCATGTAGCCTGCCTGTGTGTTTACTGAGGGTGGTATCTGGTCATGTAGCCTGCCTGTGTGCTTACTGAGGGTGGTATTTGGTCCTGTGGCCTGCCTGTGTGTTTACTGAGGGTGGTATGTGGTCATGTAGCCTGCCTGTGTGTTTACTGAGGGTGGTATTTGGTCATGTGGCCCGCCTGTGTGTTTACTGAGGGTGGTATTTGGTCATGTGGCCCGCCTGTGTGTTTACTGAGGGTGGTATTTGGTCATGTGGCCTGCCTGTGTGTTTACTGAGGGTGGTAACTGTTGTGTGCTGTACTGAAGTCTTGTAAAGCTTATAGCTGTGTCCAGAGACTGGTTCTGGCAACAACAAATATGTGCTCCCTCAGCAGACAACAAATATTAATAGTACTCTGAGAGGAGGAGGAGGATGTCTTTGTTACAGTCACTTTATATGTAAGATTAATGACCTCATTATATGTAAGAGTAATGACCTCATTTTATCACTAGTAAGATTAATGACATTACGCCCAACAAAAGCCTCAAGCAAAGTGATGTCTTGTCTTGCTTATATCATTCTACCCAATCTTCCTGTGTTTTCTACGAGCGATAAAGAGATCCACCACCAGCTTGCCAAACCAGTTGAGGTTTAAGGGCAGAATGTAACCCAGGGGAACCAGTCTCCCTGAAGGAATTGGAACCCCATTCCCAGCCTGTACAAATGAATACTTGGGCTTGACAAAGAGATATCCAACCATATGAAACAAGGCACAATGAGGAAACAAACACAATATTAACCGTTGAAATAAGCAGAACAATATGAAACAAAAAAGGAAGTCATGTGTCTCTCACAGCATAACACAGACAGCAAGCACATGAATTAAAAAAACCACCATATTAAAGCTTTCAAAACTCAAGATAGAAAGTTAAGGGCTCTGTCACTCATAAATGAATTACAAGAATAACCTTGACCTGTCTGCCAGAGTTTTACCTGTGGAAGAAGCTCTTAAGGAAACTAGACTTTGCCATGGTGACAGGGTTCCTGATTAAGCATGACCTTCTTCTGTATTCAGTTCCACGTGATGATACCACCCAGGAGAGATGAGAGGTTAAACCTATGAATCCCATCCTCAGCAGAGATTCCTCATTCATGTCCAAGTTTCCAATCCACCTGGTGTTTTGAGACTATTCTGAGAGTGCAGGCAGGCCCAGTGATAGACTGGTTCAGCTGGTGGGCCCAAAGGGCTTCTCTTGTTTTGAAGTGGGGCCCAGAGGGCTTCAAATGGCCCTTAGTTGTTGAAAACATTGTTAATCAACAGTGTGAGGGAACCACCTTACAAAATTCCTCTTGGAGAACCTGTATGTAGGTCAGCCCGTCAAAGCCAAAACTAAAATGAGGACTGCAACTTTTATAGTCCTGGTGATTAAACTGGTGCAACAAAAACCAAGGTGTCACGCATTCCCGCTTCTGAGACCCACCGAGAATACAGGCTCAAACCCTGCGATACTCTGAACCTCTTGTGGTCCTCTCAGGGATCTCGTGTGATCCTTTTGGGGACCACAAGGGGACTTATTGAGGACCACAGGAGTAAATTCAGTAGGATCACGAACGAAGAAGAAGATAGTCCTGGTCTTTGCCCAAAGACATAACTTATGAGGACTGCAACTTTTATAGTCCTGGTCTTTGTCCAAAGACATAACTTATGAGGACTGCAACGTTTAAAGTCCTGGTCTTTGCTCAAAGTCATAACTTGAATGTGTGGGGATGGGGAGTGATATATAACCAAATTTGTAATCTTGTAACAGTCAAATATATGTCAAGTCTAGACATTTACATATCAAACATATTTAAAAAAAACAGCATGTATATGTTATATAATTTTGTTCCAGCAACTAAGAAAAACATAAGATTAAATTCTATAGTACAATAATCATGTAGGTCAGGGTCATGTCACTCTGGAGCCATGTTACTTTCTACGAAGCCTGTCCAGCTTGTCATCTTCGTCATCGCTATGGTAGCCATTCCCATGCTCATGGTAACCCCGCGTTGCCTGCAGCAGTTCTGCATCAGGGCCTTTTCCACGATGCTCGTACAACAAGACGTTGAGAGTCTCCTCAAATATCCTCGCTTCAGGAAACTCAACCTATGAATGGTTCAAAAACATCATCAGTTTTCCTATCACTGAATATAGAGGACTGGTCAAACACATAAATACCTGGGGGGGGGGGAAGAGAGAAGGGAGGGTGTGTATGTGTGTTTAACATGCAAGGAATCTCTGTCAAGAATATCATGTTACACCAAGTAAGACACCAGGAAAAAGGTAGTATATCATATAATGTTAAGTAAGACACCAGAAAGAAGGAAGTAAATAATGTTACAGCTTATACCAAGTAAGACACCAAGAAAAAGGTAGTATATTATATAATGTTAACACTTCCTGGGCCAAAGACGGGGAAATCCGTTTTTCCGGTTTCCGTGCATTGTTGACCAAAAGGCGGATTTGCCGTTTTCGATGGTCGTCTTATTTAAACTGTTTCTAGTGTGTTATTTAAAATAATTTTTGGTTGTCTGTATTTTTACTGCAAAGTTAATATCATAAACTATTGTTTTTAATCTTCGTAACTTTAAAAAAAGTAGAAATCTCGCGGTATTAGTTATCTGAAACACGTGTTTACGAGATCTTGCCAAGTCGACATTTTGTGCAAATGGCGGAGCACGTTAAGCTCGAAAATACTGCAATTGTACAATGAAATTTGCCCTGAATTTTTTGTCAGACTACCCTAGTGATGAATAAAAATCACTGTTTAATGACTCTAGTAATGAAATTGATGTGTTTCAAAGTGATTTCTGTGACGGTGATCGGATTAAAAATACGATAACTAGGCACAGTGTTGCTGTGTCAGAAGTGAAAATTCAAGTGACAGTGTTATTGTGATTCAATGTCAGGGTATGATGCTTCAGCAGTAAGTATTTCACATTTTTATGTGATATAGTTAGCAGTGATATAGGTGTGTGGAGTAACATTGATTCTACACCAGTTCTTGAAGAATTTATAGGAAATTCTGGTGTTTCAGTGAATGTAAACAAACCAGACAGCATGGAGGAAATTTTCAGTACAGTGTTTGGCAATGATTTTTGTAAAACTGTTACCTCATCATGAAAATTTATACTGTGCACAGACAACATATGAACAAACTACTGCCTTTTTGTCTAAAAATATAACACATTCAGACATGAACAAACTCTTTGGATTGATCATTTTGATGGGCTAGACTAGGAAGCCACACTGGACAACAGACCCTCTTCTGGAAACACCAATATTTTCAAAAACAATGAGCAGAGCTAAATTTGAGCATCTTGTGACACTTCTGCATTTCTCTGACAACTCTCAGACATTTCCAGAAACAAGTAGAATTAGCAAAATAAAACCTCTGCTGGATTATTTTTTGCCTAATTTCAAGAGTTGTATAAACCGAAGCAGCAGCTTTCGACTGATGAAGGAAAGACGAAAGACTTGTTCGCATGATATCAACAATGTACAACAGTGATTGTCTGGAATAGTAAAGAATCATGTTCTGGTGAATACTGAGGATCAAGGCACTAAAAAAGCATCACCTAGGAAGTGCAGAGTGTGCTTGGTCAATGAGAAAAAGAGTGAAACAAATTTTTTTTTTCAAAGTTGTCAAGTTCCATTGCATTCAGATAATTGTTTCACAAGATATCACACACTCAAGAAGTACTAGAGGGTCTTGGGAGTCTGTCTACCAACCTGGATTAATTTATCTCAATGGTGAGTAGAGATATGCATGTTTTTCTAAGTCCACTCAAAAAAGTTCATTTTTCAGAAAAATGGCTGGGAACTGGGGGTTTTTCAGGGTAAATAACTGTGGTCCACAAAGTGTTAGGTAAGACACCAGGAAAAAGGAAGTATATTATATAATGTTAAGTAAGACACCAGGAAAAAGGAAGTATATTATATAATGTTAAGTAAGACACCAGGAAAAAGGAAGTATATTATATAATGTTAAGTAAGACACCAGAAAGAAGGAAGTAAATAATGTTACAGCTTATACCAAGTAAGACACCAGGAAAAAGGTAGTACATCATATAATGTTAAGTAAGACACCAGGAAAAAGGTAGTACATCATATAATGTTAAGTAAGACACCAGGAAAAAGGTAGTATATTATATGATGTTAAGTAAGACACCAGGAAAAAAGTGGTATATTATATGATGTTAAGTAAGACACCAGGAAAAAGGTGGTATATTATATGATGTTAAGTAAGACACCAGGAAAAAAGTGGTATATTATATGATGTTAAGTAAGACACCAGGAAAAAGGTAGTATATTATATGATGTTAAGTAAGACACCAGGAAAAAGGTAGTATATTATATGATGTTAAGTAAGACACCAGGAAAAAAGTGGTATATTATATGATGTTAAGTAAGACACCAGGAAAAAAGTGGTATATTATATGATGTTAAGTAAGACACCAGGAAAAAGGTAGTATATTATATGATGTTAAGTAAGACACCAGGAAAAGGGAAGTAAATAATGTTACACCTTATACCAAGTAAGACACCAGGAAAAAGGAAGTAAATAATGTTACACTTTATACCAAGTAAGACACCAGGAAAAAAGGAATTATAATGTTAAGCAAGACACTAGGAAGAAGGAAGTATATCATATAATGTTACACCTAATAAAAAGCTAGAAACATTGAAGAAGGAAATATATAACATTATGTCATAACCTGTAAAAGTAAAAAAAAAACAATAAGGAATACAGTCAAATGTGGGCGAGGGGGTAACAAGCCAGCTACTGAATCAATCAAGTCAAATGTGGGCAAGGGGGTAACAAGCCAGCTACTGAAGCAATCAACTATGAGGAAAATGAGGTAAGCTTCTCATGGACACTATACGCTTCCCATACCCATTACCATAAACACAGCATTTCATGCACTGTTAATACTACAGCACCATCATCATCATGTGCCGTGCCGACTGGCATTGGCTATTATGCTTCTCCAGAGTACCCGATCCTTCATGCAGGCCATCAGCTCAGTTGGTGATCTCCTCTCACACCATCCTGTCAGACTGTCCAGTATCATTTCTCTTGGTCTTCCTCTTGATCTTCTTCCTTCTATTTTTCCTGTTGTTATAATATTTTCAATGCCCCCTCTTCTCATTGCATGGCCTATGAAAGTACACTGTCTCTCTCTTATCTTTTTGACAAGGTTTTTTTTGTCTCTCCAGCATATAATTTATAAATGTTATTTCATTTAGTGATGATGGTGATGTAGCACTGTGGACTTCTCAACTTTACTGTCTCCAAAAGAATCAAGGGAGGACTCCTTACTACTGTATGAGGTGGTGGAGCTAGCAAGAGCACTCTGCGACCTCCAACACTGGCTCCCCCTCCTCCTCCTCCTCCTCCTCCACGCTGGGTAGCCCTCAGCTTGTGGTGAAAGTGTGCAACTCCTTCTGGCTGGCTTAGACCAGTGTTGGTTGCCACCATCTGCCCTGCTCTTATCACCTCAAGTTAAGTTATTTAAACGCAGCAAGAGCTTCCCTTGATGATGCTCTTGTGAATGTGCAACAGATATCTTTTCCATTACGGCGTAAGACCATCAACTCAAGTGATGTAAGCCAGTCTTATAATCGTGGATAAGCAAATCCACAGGGCTGGAATCAGTAGGTGACAATAAGTGACTGTATAATGTAAAAAATAAGAATCCATGAAGAAGTGTGTTATATAACATTACACCTGGAAATAAATTACAACAAGTTTTACCTTTGTGTGTTTCTTGTCTGTGCCATAAACGATAGAAGTACAGCAGACCTCTCCAATCTTTTGACCATGCCCATAGAAGGACCAGCAGCAAATCTCGTTGCTTCCTATGACATCTTTGATAAACAGAACTCGGCCATTGAACCGCAGGCAGAGTTTATCAAAGAGCTCCATATTTTTTAGGAAATTGTCGTCTGACATGCTGTCAAACAGAAATCAAAAACAGTCATCAATCATACATATACAGGGCTGGACATTACTCTAATTTTGGGAATGTTTTGTCAACAAAACAGAGTTGGTCAAGATTAAGACAATGTATTGTGTCAATAAAACAGAGTTGGTCAAGATTAAGACAATGTGTTGTGTCAATAAAAAAGAATTGGTCAAGATTAAGACAGTATGTCTTAATAACATTTGCTATGTCCCAGTCTGACACTGCTGTCTCCCAATCTGACACTGCTATGTCCCACTCTGACAACTTTAGTATCCGACTAGGTATGCTCTATTAAAGTTCACGTGGGTGCCACTCTGACACTGCTATGTCCCACTCTGACAACTTTAGTATCCGACTAGGTATACTCTAGTAAAGTTCACATGGGTGCCACTCTGACACTGCTATGTCCCACTCTGACAACTTTAGTATCAGACTAGGTATGCTCTAGTAAAGTTCACATGGGTGCCACTCTGACACTGCTATGTTCCACTCTGACAACTAGTATCCGACTAGGTATACTCTAGTAAAGTTCACATGGGTGCCACTCTGACACTGCTATGTTCCACTCTGACAACTTTAGTATCCGACTAGGTATACTCTAGTAAAGTTCACATGGGTGCCACTCTGCAATGTTTTCCTGTCAAAGCTTTCAGACACTGATCAACAAAGCAGTTATCACCAAATTCACCTTGTAGTGTCAAGCAAAACAGCAAGAAATTCTCCTAGCCTCTGCTGTCTTGCATCCTGTCCATCAAAACTTGACCAGTTCTTCATCAGACTGTCTTTGGCCTGCTCCTTTCCTGTGGCTGTGTGTTCTACATCGTCTAGCTTACTTTCCTTCAGTTGTTACTTGAGACACATGGCAAGAAAATATATAGAATCTGAGGAAGGCTGTGTGGAATATTTCTGAAGAAGGCTGCGTGGAATATTTCTGAAGAAGGCTGCGTGGAATATTTCTGAGGAAGGCTGCGTGGAATATTTCTGAGGAAGGCTGTGTGGAATATTTCTGAAGAAGGCTGCGTGGAATATTTCTGAAGAAGGCTGTGTGGAATATTTCTGAAGAAGGCTGCGTGGAATATTTCTGAAGAAGGCTGTGTGGAATATTTCTGAAGAAGGCTGTGTGGAATATTTCTGAAGAAGGCTGTGTGGAATATTTCTGAAGAAGGCTGCATGGAATATTTCTGAGGCAGGCTGCGTGGAATATTTCTGTGGCAGGCTGCGTGGAATATTTCTGAGGCAGGCTGCGTGGAATATTTCTGTGGCAGGCTGCGTGGAATACTTCTGTGGCAGGCTGCGTGGAATACTTCTGAGGCAGGCTGCGTGGAATACTTCTGAGGCAGGCTGCGTGGAATACTTCTGAGGCAGGCTGTGTGGAATATTTCTGAGGAAGGCTGTGTGGAATATTTCTGTGGCAGGCTGCGTGGAATATTTCTGTGGCAGGCTGCATGGAATGAGGATAATTTGGCAGTTTCTTAGCCAGCATCCTGTGTCATATATAAAAAGCATACAGCTTCAGCATATACATTTTACATATAGTTTTGTTTTGGTACCTTCTCATAAAAAAAACAAAAAACAACAACAGATACACAAGTGAAAATTTCTAATATTAGTATACATACCTTGTGTATGAATATTTGTTGTTGTGGCGGTTACATATCAGCTTAACGATTGGCTGGTGAAGGAGAAACAAATAAGCATGAAAGTATGAGATGTGATCAGAAATGATCTGGACTGGACTTATAAAAAACAAACTTATACATAATAAGAGTTAGCAATTTGTAATTTAGTCACCTTCGAAATAGTCCCCTTCTGAAGCAACACACTTAGCTCAGGGTTGTTTCCACTGCTGGAAGCATTTTCTGACGTCATCTCTTAACTCTTCCCATGCCATAGTCGCTATAGTGATAACTTCCGGTTACAGAGTTGCGTGCCATGGTCGTTATAGTGACAATTCATTTGTTTCAATAAAACAACCGGTGTAACACTTAGATTGTACTTATTTCGTTCGCGTTTCCGGTGACACTTTTCAAAATTTAGAATTTAGTTACGAGCAACGCCGAGCGAGAAAAAGGAAGAGAAACATGGAAAATTTTCAATTTTTGATGATGTAGATAGGGGTATGGACATGGCCTGTGACCACCCCACTGCTCTTGAATGTATCCCAAGTAGATCTAGATATATTTAGACGACTGGAGAAGTAGTTAGGAGGTTATTTCAGACATTAATTTAGCGAGAATGCAACACAGAATCACAATACGAGATCAACAAGTAGATCTAGACATCTCAGATGGTAAGTAGTGCATATCTAGACCTAGCTGATGGTGAGCTTGGCACAGTCATTGTCTAAAAACATCACATTACTTTTTTTTTCCTAAAAAACTCTGCATTTATGAAATTTTCATTCATTTAGTTACACTTTGAAACATAATAAGTACACAGAAGTACATGGAGATACTGTTTTCCACTCCATTTTACAACTATACCCCCTAACATATCAAGACCCGCGGTTTGTGTGGCACGGACGGGAACATCCGGGTTTTTTTTTCTGGGCCCGGAAGTTAATATGAAGTAAAGCTGCTTTGTCACATTTCGTCGTATCTCCTCAACATTCTGAAAAATTTTTTTTCTTTTTCAAGTCTTCTTCTTCGTTCGCTTCTACCACCAAGACCGCCCCACGATCCTACTGAATTTACACCTTTGGTCCACTTTAAGTCCTTTGGTCCCCCGTGTGGTCCCCAAAAGGACCACATGGGATCCCCGAGAGGACCATATGGGGTTCAGAGTATCGCAGGGCTTGAGCCTGTATTCTTGGTGGGTCCCGGAAGCGGGATTGCGTGACACTTTGGTTTTCGTTGCACCAGTTTAGTCTAGAGCTGGACTGTCTCACCGGAAGACCTCGACGTGTTTAAGATATCAGCATATCCCTGCTGGGTGAGAGGTGGTAGCCCACCTAGGCCAGAGTTGGACTTTCTCACTGGAAAACCTCGACGTGTTTTGAGATACCCATGTATCATCGCCGGGTGAGAGGTGGTTGCCCATCCAGTCCAGTGTTGGACTTTCTCACCGGAAAACCTCAGCGTGATTAGGATATGCATACATCCCCGCCGGATGAGAGGTGGTTGCCTATCTAGACTGCCCTGGTCCAGTGTCTCTGACTTCAGTATTTTGTGGTCGTGGCCGCTACCCTTCCTAGTTGTGACCACTTTTGTCCAGGAGGACGAATCCTCGCCACTAGTGACTTCCACCCCTGGGTTGAGCCAGTTTAGGCATATTATCCCAGTATGGGCGTGTTTGGGACGTGACCGACCTCTAGAGCAGAGGTACTGTGACATGCGTAGCCTTCAAGTTTCACCCCTAGTATTAGCTGGTTTAGGCATATTTCACCAGTATGGGTGTATATCAGGCATGACCTACCTCTAGAGCGGAGGTGGTGTGACATGCCTGGCCATCAAGTTTCACCTCTGGTGTGTGCCGGTTTAGGCGTATTTCACCAGTGTAGGTGTGTTTCGGACGTGGCCGGCCTCTAGAACAGAGGTGCCGTGGTATGTGTAGCTCTCGCAGCGATACTACTGGACATACCGATTAAATTTCACTTTATCTTTTCCTTCACCTTTTCACATCAGCGCCGCACAGCAACCTTTATTTCTTTTCCGCATTTTCTTCCTTGACCAGGAGGAGCTTCACTCCACGCGCGGCATTTGAAGAGTCTTGCCAGCAGTGTTCTTTTTCAAGTGTTTTTTTTAATTTTTGGGAATAGGAAAAAGTCACATGGACGATATCAGGTGAACATGGTGGTTGCTGGACCTGTGGAATGCGGTGTTTACCAAGAAACTGCTGCACAAGCAGTGATGTGAACTTCTGACTATTGCATACACACGGTAATTTAAAACAATGTATAATGGTACTTGTAAACATCTTTCCAGGAGAGATGATGCTGTCAGATATATGGCAATCAGAAAACCATAGCTGACATGTTAGTGTCAGAGTTAGCAAACCATAACCAACCATGACCCTATCCCCTCTCCAGTGGTGCCCCCAGTAACATGCCTCGGACAGGGACCATGATGGTCCCCATACATCTTTACTTCAGTGATCATGAAATATGTCATCTTTTCCTCTTCAGTATCCTTATCATTAAGTCATATATTAGATTATAAAGTCATGTGGTACTATCTTTTATTCATTTTCTTTATTATCAAAGTAAGGTAATATCAGGTTCTTTACTGATAAAAGGCAATATCAGCTTCTTTACTGATAAAAGTAAGGCAACATCAGCTTCTTTACTGATAAAAGTAAAGCAACATCAGCCTATTTACTGATAAAAGTAAGGCAATATCAGCTTATTTACTGATAAAAGTAAGGTAATATCAGCTTATTTACTGATAAAAGTAAGGCAATATCACCTTCTTTACTGATAAAAGTAAGGCAACATCAGCTTCTTTACTGATAAAAGTAAGGCAACATCAGCTTCTTTACTGATAAAAGTAAGGTAATACCACCTTCAGCCCATCATATAAAGTCATATAACAGCTTTGCTGATTAACAGAATCATACAGCAGCACTGGCCACCCACCCCTTCAACTTTCAACAATCACCATGAACATCCCAAAGTTACCTTTGAAGCTTTGGAGACCAGGACTTGCTCCTCTCTAGAGGATGTGATGAGCGGCACCTGACAGATGGGTTCAGGGTCATGGGTGTTCATGGCAGCTTCTACCTGACGGACTGTGAGAAACAAACAAATTTTCTGCAAGTTGATAATGGCTTCCACTACCATTGAGACAATGCATTCAAACAAACAAAAAATTGAAACTATGGTTCTTCTATTTATGACAATCTGAAAGAAATCCAAACACGGCTTCTCTAAGTTTGTAAATCTGTAGGCAAGAAGTTAAGAAATGGTATCTTTGCTTTTTTCGAGTATTAAAAAAAACAAAACAAAAAACCCCCATGAAATTACTGCTTTCTTTACTTCAAAGGCAAAAAACAAACCAGAAAACAGACTGTTTCTTCTTATTTTCCTCTAGTTCACCTACTCTATAAACCAAAGACTTTCTTTACTGACTTACCCACTCTATCAAGTATCTTTACTAACTCATATGCTTTTCTTACTGAGTGTTATCTTTACTAATGCTTCCACTCCTCCTACTGAGTGCTATCTTTACTAATACTTCCACTCCTCCTACTGAGTGCTATCTTTACTAATACTTCCACTCCTCCTACTGAGTGCTATCTTTACTAATACTTCCACTCCTCCTACTGAGTGCTATCTTTACTGACTCATCTGCTCCCTTGAGTGCTATCTTTACTAATGCTTCCACTCCTGAGTGCTATCTTTACTGACTCATCTGCTCCCTTGAGTGCTATCTTTACTAATGCTTCCACTCCTGAGTGCTATCTTTAATGACTCATCTGCTCCCTTGAGTGCTATCTTTACTAATGCTTCCACTCCTGAGTGCTATCTTTAATGACTCATCTGCTCCCTTGAGTGCTATCTTTACTAATGCTTCCACTCCTCCTACTGAGTGCTATCTTTACAGACTCATCTGCTCCTCAAACTGAGTGCTACCCTGACCTGTAAGTTTCTTTTCATAACTCTACTGCTATGACAGTGTGTACCTGTTTGCATAATTATGGATGTATGTATGTATGTATATGTCTCATATTATGCTAGATATGATCTGATTCTCCCCCCCCCCTCCACAGACCTAGCTCCTGGACACAGTAGTACTTGGCCTCCTGGAGCAGCTCGTCCAGCTCACGCCTGGAGTCCGGGAGGCTGATGGAGCCGTCACGCAAGAAGGACAAGATAGAGTCAAAGTGCTTGCCACACCTGTCTATCAGGACCCAACCTGTCAAACAATTAAGCAACCTGCACGTTACCAGTAAGTCAGTGACAATCATAAAAGGACAATAACAAAAAAAAAAAACAGAACTATCAATAATTCAGAGATCTATCATCATTAATTAATAACAAACAGCAACTTTATCTTAGTTTCAAAAATAATTTTGAGCATCATATTTGTCACACTTTGTTACCAGCATCATAGCTGTCTACAGAAGCTTTAAACTACCTCCAGACTTGAAAGCAAAAACTGACCCTCCTTATCATGGAGCACGTCCATCCTGCCGCTGAACATGGCCCGCAACATCGTGTCCTGCTTGCACAGCGTGTCTATGGTGGTCAGGTGGAGCGTCCCTCCAACGTTCAGCTTCACATACTTCGAGTCCGACTTGGCGGTGATGACACAAGAAGCCAGGGTTGGACTTGCTGAGTCTCCAGACATCGATACACAAACACTGAAATGTTTTAGAAAAGAAATAAATAAGTACTGTGGGTTGTAATGGACGGGTTTGCATCTTGTGATGATAGTCAAGCAAATGAATTCTATAACCTGACCCATAAATATTTCCAGATGCATGCATTAACTCACAAACAAAGAGACTTGTAGAATAAGTCCTATATGTATTGAAGCACTCAGCTTCAGTCATCATACTTTGCTAGTGGATTCCTGCACACTGTGGTATTCCTGGAAATAAAGCAGTGGACTCCTGCAAATTGTGGTATTCTTCGAAATGAAGAAGTGGATTCTCTAGCTAGAGCATCAGGATCTATCATAAAACAATGTCTTACAGAAAAGTAAAATATTAACTAGAGAAGTCTGTGTCAACACACTGAGATAAGATTTGAGAAGATTATACGCACCTTCATTCTAGAAGACAGCAGACAATAAAATTCCTTAGAACTAAGTTCTCATGAATGAAAATGCATCTATATACAATGAAAGCCACCAGGATTCAAGAGCACAACTGGCAGACAATGTAATAGTCTCTCAAGGTGAAGGTCAGGTGTTCAAATCATGCCAGAAGCATCCAAGTCACCCCGAACTGTGTCTCCTGGGAAGAGCTGTGTTAAGAACACACTTATATTAACGTAGTCTTTGCGAGACATCTGATTGCTTAAAAACTCAGACCTACTTCTGTAGCCCAGAAACCTGTAGCAATCAACACTAATTGTAACTGTTATTTTTGTAAAATGTAATGTCAGGCTGGGGGGATGGATGGGGACATGGAGATCGCCAGTGGGGATGAAGATAGTCTGATGTGAAACCAATGAATCCCGGACGTGACAAGCCTATGGGTCTCTACAACAATGGCTATCAGAATTAGGTAAACAAAACAGAGTCAGCAGACTATAAGTGGCAGGGAATGGATATCGTTGAAACAATCATCAGATTCCTCAACCCAAAGTCAGAGTGTCTCTGTGGAACTGTCTCAAAGCTGTTGGGCCTGATGTGGAGAAAGGGCTTAAGTACAGCCACCAGAGGCTGGAAAACTTAATTTTGGGCAGGCCAGCCTACATCACTGTCTTCGTGGCAGCCCAAGCAAGACCACAGTCTGACATATCAAGGAAAGGTGCTGAAGTGGGAGGTGCCCAGCCAGAAGGCGCATTGCAAAATTCAGGGTACAACGCATTATCGCTAAATGCGCACAAAGAAGATCCCCACGTGTAGAAATGGAAATTTGGTCTCTTTTTATGGAACTGGGGAAGGAAATACGGACAGACGTGATGCTGACCACATCACTCTCTGGTGTGCGACATATTAAAGATAAGTGTAGAACACACCCTCGTAGGAAAGTGAGGACAGCGTATACATAACATTTGGTACACGCAGCCAACGTGTGTTGTCGTGTAATGTAATATTCACCGACTCAAAATTATCAGCAGCAAACACTATTTGAAGTATATGAAAATAAAGAAATAATCTTGTTCGATGAAGAGAGTTTACTAACCTGACCTCTCAAATCGGGTCGCTTCTCTCTTCACTGATCTGCCAACTATTCCCGTCGCTGGTTATCAGTTCGTTCACGTTTCCATATAAATTACACTACTTCGCCTTGTTACAGTTACGTTTTATAAATCAGTTATACTGTCTATAATACTTTTGTCATGTATGTTTAGGTTCACAAGAAGACGAACGTAGAAAATTTTACTGAAATGACTAAATATATGTACAAGAAGATGACGTCTGCTAAACCGGAAGTTAGGATATTTAAAAATAAAAAAACGTTCCCGTAAAAGTTTCGCATTTAGACTCATTCATTCATAATATCTCTCTCTCTCTCCCTAAAAATCACTTTTTAATTAGGTCAAGAAATAATACAAACAACAGTGTCTTTCTCCTAGACAGTTGTTTAGATGTAATTATGTGTTAGTGGCATGTGTAACGGAAGGAAAACAATGGTAAACTATCTTCTGGAAATATACCAAGAAACCCAAACAGCAACATGTAGGGTCAAATAGGAAAAAGATCTGGTGGCGAGTCCCCCAGGCCAGATAGATCTAATTTTAACACTGGGGAAGAGTGTGAAGCAGAGGTCAGCGCTAGTAATTGTGATGATGGACAAAATCTTGAGGGTGTTACTAAGGAAAAGCCCTGCATCAAACTAAAAAGAAAAATAAGAGTAGGAACATGGAATGTAAAAAGTATGTAGGAGGGGAAGTATCAGATAATAAGTGACAAGATGAAAAGAACGGGGACACACATTTTGGGAATCGGTGGAAAGGTTTCAGGACACTTCAAGAGCAAGAATGATAATATCTTTATATACTCTGGTGGAGAATTAGGAGGAAAGAATGGAGTGGCTTTTTACTTCAACAAATCAACATCAAAGCATTACTAGGTTACAATTCAGTAAGTAACAGAATCCTCACTATCAGATTTAAGGGCACTCCTAGAAATGTAACGATTATCCAGATATATGCACCTACATCAGCAGCAGACAAAAAGGAAGTAGAAGACTTATGACACACTGCAAACAATGATAGACCAGGTACGCAAAAATGATTTGTATTAATAATAATGCAAAGATTGGTAAAGAAAGAGCTGAAGACGAAGGATATGTTGTGGGGAAATTTAGCATAGTACAGAGAAATAAGGCAGGTGATAATCTAATGGCATTTTTCATGGAAAATAAGCTAATGATTGCTAACATACTTTTTAGACAACGTCCAAAAAGACTTTACACATGGACATCACCTGATGGGAAAACCAGGAATCATATAGATTACATTTAGTGCAAAGAAGGTGGAGATCAAGTATAACGTCAGCAAAAACTTTACCAGGTGCTGATTGTGACACGGACCATGAGTTATTAATAGCAGACATGAAGATAAAGATAAAATAGACAGTTATGGGATCAAGACCACTCCGCTTTGATCTTACAAAAATACCAGAACAATACAGTATAGAAGCGAAGAATCGTTTCGAAATCCTGATGGCTGTACAGGAGGAGATGACACCAGATGAATTGGCTACACAGGCCAGATATATCTTAATAACAACAGCTAAAGACATGGTTCCAGTAAAGAAAATACAAAAAAATGGATGGATTACACCAGGCACACTAGAACTAATAAAACAACATAGAGAAATGAAGACAAAATGGAAAGTGACAACAACAACAAAGAGGAATATAAATCTTTAACAAAAGAAGTAAACATAAAAAAAGACAAAAAACAATACATACAAGATTGTTGTGAAAGAATAGAAGGACATCAGAAGTGTGGAAGAGATAGTGAAATGTTTAAAGAAATGAAGACATTGACGAGAAATGTCACACCTAAACTAAATGTAATTTGTGACAAGATGGAGAATACCTTGACAGAGAGGAAATTCTAGAAAGATGGAAGGAATATTGCAGGGGAATTATGAGACAACCGACTGTGAAAGCAGAAATCAACAGTGTGAATTATTATTGGAGGAGAAAGAACCCGAATCAACAATAGAAGAAGTTTTATGGACAATAAAGAATCTGAAAAATGGTAAATCACCAGGATGTGATGAGATAACAGCAGAGCTTATTAAAGAAGGAGGAAAGGTATGTGCAACAATTTATCATGAATTATGTAAAAAGATATGGCATTCAGGTATATGTTCAAAAGAATGGAAAAGAACTGTATTCATACCACTGCCAAAAAAGAGTAACTTGAAATTATGCACCAACTACAGAACTGTTATCTGATAGTCATGCCAGTAAAATTCTATTAAAAATCATAATGGGTAGACTTCGTAAGAAAATAGAAAATGTCAAAATGGTCCAAGCTGGTTTTAGGCAAGGAAAAGAATCAAGAGATCATATATTCAATATAAGATTAATAACAGAGAAATGCAGAGAATTTAATCTTACATCCTTCCTGTGCCGTTAAACGTCTATGGCAATTCAAAAAAGCAATGGAGATAATATACATCCTTGTTTCATGCCTGTTTCAATCTAAAACCATTCGCTCATTCCTTCTTCTGTCTTGACTGCACAAACATATCCATTGTAGAGGTCTCTAATGATGTTGACAGTTTTAGATGGTATTCCATATAGTCTTAAAATTCTCCACAATGAATCTCTGTGTATGCTATCAAATGCCTTTTTAAAGTCTATAAGGTTCAGAATTAATGGTTTTTGCTTTTCATTATGTTCTTCAAGTATTATTCTTAGAGCAAAGATCTGGTTGAGACAGCTTCTCATTGTTCGAAATCCTGGCTGTTCTTCTCTCATAGAGAATTTAATGTGAATCTATATTTATCTTTTATAGGCTATACAAAGGCATTTGATTGTGTACAACACCAGAAACTTTAAGAAATAACAGAAAAAATGGGATTTCCAACACATTTGATACAATTAATATCACTGCTGTATCTAGACCAATAGGCAGCTGTGAGAATAAATGGTGAAACAACAACTTGTTTTGATATAAAAACCCCCTGAGAACAACTGTGTTAAGAGCACACTTATCTTAACATAGTGTTTGTGAGACAGGGAACATAGATCTGTTTGCTTAAAAACTCTGACCTACCTCTGTAGCCCAGAAACTTGTAGCAATCAACACTAATTGTAATTGTTATTTTTGTAAAATGTAATGTCAGGTTGGTGGATGGATGGTGACATGGAGATCTCTGGCGGGGATGAGGGAAGTCTGGTGTGAAACCAATGAATCCAGGACGTGACAAGCCTATAGGTCTTTACAACAATGGCTATCAGAATGATGTAAACAAAACAGAGCCAGTAGACTATGGGTGGCAGGGAATGGATATCGTTGAAGTGCTCATCAGTTTCCTCATCTCAAAGTCAGAGTGTCTTTGTGGAACTGTCTCAAACCATCTGACATGGAGAAGGGGCTTAAGTACAGCCACCAGAGGCTGGAAAACAAAGTTTTGGCCAGGCCAGCCACACTGTCTTCATGGCAGTCCGAGCAAGACCACAGTCTGCCCTAGCAAGGAAAGGTGCTGAAGTCGGAGTTACCCAGCCAAAAGGCACATCGCAAAAATCAGGGTAACACGCATTATCGCTAATGAAATGTCTCTATCTGCAGTTTTCAAACATGGTGCTCGCCCTGTGAAGACTAACCAGGCAGGTGCAGTGCCGGGCCCCCTGCCTCGAAAGGGTCCACCCAATGCTACTGGAGGTCCTCTCAGTTCATCTTATGGAGTCAGGAGACATGAGAGTAGAGCTACTGGCCAAAAAATACAACAGAAGAAAACAGCCAAAAAGCAAGAACTTAAAATAATGCAGTGGAATGCTGAGGGTGTCAGCAGTGTTAGAGATGGCTATAGCAAAAAGGTGGAACTAGAGAACATACTTTTTGCAGAGCAGGTAAGTATATGCTGCATACAGGAGACACACCTAACCAAAGATGCCGCCTTTAAAATCAGAGGCTACCAGTGTTTTAGATCAGACCGACAGGACAGAAGAAAAGGAGGAGTACTCACACTTGTTAAGAATAACATCAGCGCATGTCAGGTGGGAGTGTACATGGAAGGAGCCGAATACCAGATGATCCATCTAAAAAGTAGTAATACAGATTTCCACCTCCTTAACTATTACTGTCCTAATGACCGCCCACTTGCTTTAGGAACAATCCCACACAAAGAGAGACTGATGGTCTGTGGTGATTTTAACAGCCATTCTCAGAGCTGGGGCTACGACCACATAGACAAGAGAGGAGAGGAAGTTGAGAGCTGGCAGGATGATAATGGACTTCTCCTGATCAACCAGCCAATGGATCCCCCAACATTTTACTCAAGGGCTTGGCATACAAAATCAACACCAGATCTGGCATTCCACTCTCCAGATCTGAAGTGGAATATTACACGTGAAGTTGGAAAACAACTTGGAGGTAGCGACCATCGACCAGTCTTCCTGACAATAGAAAATGAACTCCTTAACACCAGTAGCCCTCTCCCCAGATGGAACTATAAAAAAGCAAACTGGACAATGTACAGACATCGTACAGGTATCCTGGTGGGACAGCTGTCCATAGAAGGTAAGGATAGAAGTACTTCTGCAACACGGTGTACCGCAAGGAGGAGTCCTTTCGCCTACACTATTCTTTGTATTCATTAATGACCTGGTCAAGGAACTTCCCTATGGAATCAAAGCGGCACTGTATGCAGATGATCTGGTCATGTGGTGTACAGATGAATATGCGACAGTTGCTACACAGAGACTCCAAAGAGCAGCAGACATCTTGACATCATGGACAAACAAATGGTGTGTAAGTATCAACACAGAGAAATCAAGTACCACTCTGTTCACCCTCTCATCTAAACAGAAAGCAGGTAAGATCTTTGTAAATGAAATACCCTTAAGGATGGACAACCAACCCACTTACTTAGGAGTGACTCTTGACTCAAAACTGACGTGGAAGCAACACATCAACAGTGCAGAAGCAAAAGCCAGAAGAAAACTAGCCATATTAAGAAAATTGAGTGGAACCACATGGGGAGCTAGTGAAAGAATCCTCAAGAATGTATATCAGCAAAGTATTCTACCACATTTAGAATATGGCTCAACATCTTGGTGCACAGCATCAAACACTACGCTGCATAATCTAGACAAGGTTCAAAATCAGTCACTACGGATTATCACAGGTGCCATGAGGTCCACACCAATAGTAGAAATGCAGAAAATAGTTGGTGTTCAAGCGCTAAAGGAACGTAGAGACACAAAGGTCATGACCATGGGAGAAAAATTCCTTAGCTCTGTAAGCCATCCCTGAAGGAGAGATTCAATAACTTGGCATTAGGACGGCTTAAAAGAAGCAGCTTCATTCATCAGTCCAAGCGTATGCGTAAGCTGATACCTGACCTTCCAACTGTAGTTGCTCCATTATCATCTGTACCAGAACATACACCATGGAAAGAAGCAGATTATACACAAATAACTATTCAGACTGAAGTGAAAGGTGTGCAGAATGGTGAGATGCAGAGCAGTCTTGTAAGATCAACAGCCACACTTAGTGTTCTAGATGATAAATATCCATGTGACACCTGGATACGTGTGTATACAGATGGATCTGCACATAATGCCATAAAGAATGGAGGGGCGGGAGCATATATTGAATATCCAAACAACACCATTGACAAGATTTCCATACCCACTGGTAAATACTGCAACAACTTTGATGCAGAAGTTAGGGCAATTATTGCTGCAGTTGAAAAACTATCAGACTCCAGAATTGATACATGTCCTGTAGTAATTCTCACAGATGCAAGATCAGTACTGGAAGCTCTTCAGTGCAACAAACTACCAGACCTTAAGATGCCTTGTCAAAAATTGGCTTACAACATGGAGTCACTTTGCAATGGATTCCCTCCCACTGTGGGATACCAGGCAATGAGAAAGCTGACCATCTGGCCAAAGAGGGCACTGAAATGGAGCAACCAGACATACCAATCACCTATAATCAGAAGAAAAGCATGATAAAAACCTACAGGAAGCCACAAACACCACCACATGATGACTATCACATGCTAAACAGAAAAGAACAAGTCACCATCTTCCGTCTCCGAACAGGACACAGCCGATTCCGAAGTCATATGTATACAAAGTTTAAGGTTGGTACTACTAATCTATGTACATGTGCCCAGGTGCCCCAAACTGTGGAACATATCCTCCAGAACTGCACCAACTATGAGACACTGAGAAATAATTACTGGCCCAGTGAAACCACTAAAGAAGATAAGCTCTATGGTTCCATACATGAGTTACAAAAAACAGTGATATTTATCCAAGAGACAGGAATGCAGATATAGACAGACAATGCGAACAAAGAAGAAGAAGAAGATATAAAACAAGTGGTCTGTCAGGGGTGCATATTGTCGCCTTACTTAATTAACTTGTATACTGAAAATATTATGAGGAATGTTAGAGATGTAGACAAAGAATATTATGATGCCATAATAATTGGAGGTTATGAAATATCAGAGATTAGATACGCTGATGACACAGTATCACTGTCCACAACACAAAAAGGACTGGAAAAACTAATTATATCAGTCTGTAAGAATAGTGAAGAGCAAAACCTCTATCTTAGTGTGAAGAAAACTAAATTGATGACAACTGACAAAACAAATAAGGCACCAGAAATATGTATCAATGAGGACAAATTGGAAAAAGTGGAGAGTTTTGAATGTCTTGGATCATTACTAACATATGTATGTAGAGATACTCTTCAAAAAGTAAAACAAATAAAGAATCTGTGGAGAGGCAAAAGCCAGAAGAAAACTAGCCATATTAAGAAAATTGACTGGAACCACATGGGGAGCTAGTGAAAGAATCCTCAAGAATGTATATCAGCAAAGTATTCTACCACATTTAGAATATGGCTCAACATCTTGGTGCACAGCATCAAACACTACGCTGCATAATTTAGACAAGGTTCAAAATCAGTCACTATGGATTATCACAGGTGCCATGAGGTCCACACCAATAGTAGAAATGCAGAAAATAGTTGGTGTTCAACCGCTAAGGGAACGTAGAGACACAAAGGTCATGACCATGGGAGAAAAATTCCTTAGCTCTGTAAGCCATCCCCTGAAGGAGAGATTCAATAACTTGGCATTAGGACGGCTTAAAAGAAGCAGCTTCATTCATCAGGCCAAGCGTATGCGTAAACTGATACCTGACCTTCCAACTGTAGTCGCTCCATTATCATCTGTACCAGAGCATACACCATGGAAAGAAGCAAATTATACACAAATAACTATTCAGACTGAAGTGAAAGGTGTGCAGAATGGTGAGATACAGAGCAGTCTTGTAAGATCAACAGCCACACTTAGTGTTCTAGATGACAAATATCCATGTGACACCTGGATACGTGTGTATACAAATGGATCTGCACACAATGCCATAAAGAATGGAGGGGCAGGAGCATATATTGAATATCCAAACAACACCACTGACAAGATTTCCATACCCACTGGTAAATACTGCAACAACTTTGATGCAGAAGTTAGGGTAATTATTGCTGCAGTTGAAAAACTATCAGACTCCAGAATTGATACATGTCCTGTAGTAATTCTCACAGATGCAAGATCAGTACTGGAAGCTCTTCAGAGCAACAAACTACCAGACCTTAAGGATGCCTTGTCAAAAATTGGCTTACAACATGGAGTCACTTTGCAATGGATTCTCTCCCACTGTGGGATACCAGGCAATGAGAAAGCTGACCATCTGGCTAAAGAGGGCACTGAAATGGAGCAACCAGACATACCAATCACCTATAATCAGAAGAAAAGCATGATAAAAACCTACAGGAAGCCACAAACACCACCACATGATGACTATCACATGCTAAACAGAAAGGAACAAGTCACCATCTTCTGTCTCCGAACAGGACACAGCCGACTCCGAAGTCATATGTATACAAAATTTGAGGTTGGTACTACTAATCTATGTACATATGCCCAGGTGCCTCAAACTGTGGAACATATCCTCCAGAACTGCATCAACTACGAGACACTGAGAAATAATTACTGGCCCAGTGAAACCACTAAAGAAGATAAGCTCTATGGTGAAATTTATCCAAGAGACAGGACTGCAGATATAGACAGACAATGCGAACGAAGAAGATGAAGAAGATATAAAACAAGTGGTCTGTCAGGGGTGCATATTGTCGCCTTACTTAATTAACTTGTATATTTAAAATATTATGAGGAATGTTAGAGATGTAGACAAAGAATATTACGATGTCATAACAATTGGAGGTTATGAAATACCAGAGATTAGATATGCTGATGACACAGTATTACTGTCCACAACACAAAAAGGACTGGAAAAACTAATCATATCAGTCCGTAAGAACAGTGAAGAGCAAAACCTATATCTTAATGTGAAGAAAACTAAATTAATGACAACTGACAAAACAAATAAGGCACCAGAAATACGTATCAATGAGGACAAATTGGAAAAAGTGGAGAGTTTTGAATGTCTTGGATCATTACTAACATATGTATATAGAAATACTCTTCAAAAAGTAAAACAAATAAAGAATCTGTGGAGAGGAGCAGACAGAACTACAAAAATAAGATTTTTAAGGGCATGCATCTTTTCCATAGCAACATATGCCTGTGAGACTGGACACTTAACAAAACAGTTGAGAAACACATAAATGCCTTTGAATGTAAATGCTATAGAAGAGTTCTTCAAATATCATGGACACAAAAAAGAACATATATCCATACAAGAACTTAATATTGAAGAAGGCTGGCTAGTAAAGAGGATTAAACAGAGAAAACTTAAATATTCTGGACACATTAAACATAATTTAGAGAAGACCATCTTGGAAGGGTACATAATAGGAAAAAGAAAGAGAGGAAGACCACAGCGAAGATGGCTGTAAGACATCATTGATAACCTGCAAATGGATGCATCAGCAGCAGGGTACCTTGCTAACAACTGAGAGGCCTGCAGGAAAGCTGTTAGGGAGGCAAAGTTTGACAAGGGACATGCATGTGAAAACTTTTGAGCCTAATTTCACTGAGTGAACAATATTTGACTGTCATAATCATGTGACAGCATGAACAACATCAGCGGTTATACTGAATACCTGGACAAACTTGTGCATTTGTGCAGACTGATATCAATATCAGAGCAAATGATGAAGAAGAATAAAACTGACATAACTGACTATACTGGTAAGAATATGTTGCCAAGATCCAGCCTCATTTGCATATGCATCTTGTGCCTTTAAATTTGGTCCTCGCTTTCTCCTCTGGTATTGCATTGTCCCTCGACGCTGTCACTCTCTACATGACAAGATTTTTTGCCAGTTCTACTGTTCAAGAAAAGTTCTAGATAAGAGCTAGATATTTTTAATATTTTGGACATATCAAGAGTACCAAAATGAAACCATATTTGCTAAAAAAAAAAAAAAAAATTGGGGGTGGTTGCGAGAAGTCAAGCACGATATGGAAGGGTAAAGTAAGAGAACACAGTTTTGTAGGATTAGACCTGGAAAAAATCGTAGACAAAACACTTTAGTGAGACGTGAGAGAAAGAAAAACCACAAGAGAATTACCTGGGATTTGAACACGGACTCTGGCAGGACGAGCAGCCGTCTAGCCACGAGAGAACAGCGTACTATCGACTTAGCCAACTAGCACCCCTAAATTAAGGTGTTTTATTGGCATAGTCTTTAGTAACTGTTCAGTAACTATACAAGTAACTATACTTGAAACTAACTTCATGTAATAAATATTAGTTTGTTTGTTATTGTTGTTCCAAGTTTGCACCAGACATGGCAGGAGACCGTGTGTATGTTTGTCTAAAAAAAAGTTGGTACCTGCTAGAGAGACTGAATCTAAGCTACGGAATTTCTGTGTCACGGCCTCGTGTCTGCCGAGCAGTTACTAAAGACTATGTCAATAAAACACCTTTTTGGGGGGTGCTAGTTGGCTAAGTCGATAGTACGCTGTTCTCTCGTGGCTAGACGCCTGCTCCTCATACCAGAATACGTGTTCGAATCCCAGGTAATTCTCTTGTGATATGGAAGGGTGTACAACATCAAATGTGAGCAAGGACTAGCTTGGCTGGGCGCAGTATGGAAGCAAGAGATAGTAAGCTCGGGATCCACTACAGCCGGTCTACTCCGAGGAGGTGGCATTTACTTTTTTTCCTATCCTAGAAGAGTTCTCTTTTCCCTTTGTAGCCTCCCCGGATAACAAGTTAAAATTTGGGATCAAAGTCCGGGAGAGAGGGTCAAACTTGTGTCAAGCTTCGTCAAAGTAAGGTTTGTGATAAAATAGAACTAAATTTTTGCACAAATGACAGAGTAAGTAAGTGTATTTTGTAGCAGAATCACTTCTAAGATAATTACGGATATATTCTGGTTTCGCCGAAACAGAACCTCAAAGATTCGAGAATGTTGACTTAGCACAGACATCGTGCGGGTTGTAGGTAGACAACAGTGGCTGAAGTGAGCTTTTCAGCTGGCTCCACAACCATTTTTATACAAACTTTTATTTTTATGGTCCTCCTCGCCCTGCAGACCACATCCCTAGCACCCTTCCAGAGCGGTTCTGCTACTGTCTATGTCCACGCGGGGGCGGAGGGGCACTGCCAGTTTTGGGAACCACTGTTCTGACACAGTCATCCTGTAATCCCAGTACAGGACGGAGAAGGTCATCTGCTTCTGATTGTTCTCCTTTTCCCATATTCAAGCTAATCTGTTCAAATTTTCATCATAAAACCTCATATACTGGGTGGTGCACGAAAAAGCCGCCTGCCTGTGTGTGCGCTCGCGACTAGCACGCTTACAGGCAGGCGAAAAGAGGCGGGAGGCTTTTCCGTGTGCCACCCAGTATAATTTTAGCTTATTTAAAATTCTTTTTTTTTAAATGACATGTTCCATAGCTTTACAAATACATTATAAACACAAATAAATATAGACAGAGATGTATACATTTACAAGAAAAAGAGGCAGACCGCGTGAAACTCTGAAGAGGACATTGTTAAGAGAGGCCAAATTAACAGGCATAAAATCCCTTGATGAGGTTGAAAGACTCGCTGAAGACAGGAAAAAGTGACGAACTACTTTGCGAGCTCTATGTGACATTTAACGGCACGGGAAGGATATAAGATAAGAAGTATACATTTTACAAAAAAAGATAAAGCGTTTGACTAATTGATCAGTTGATTTTTATTTCCAGAGGGTTAAGAATTGGGCATGCAGGCCTGTCTGACATTCTGCCCTTTATCACACAACTTTCTCTCTGTTCCAGACATTCAGCAATTATTATGCGCATATACTAAACATAATTAACATTGAGAACACCGAAGAGAAAACAGTAATATGAAAAAAAGTATTTTCCTTTCGCTCATATCTATGCAGTCACTGCAGAAAGTGACTCATACTAATATATATCTGCCAAATTACCAATTGGGAAAGATAAAATAATCAGCATCTGTAAACAGTCTAAAATAATATGTCAGTTTTGATTGTGAAGGAAGTGAGCAGGAAGAAGAGTAATAAAAAGTAAGATGAGCACATATAAATGAAGAACATACAACAACCAATATTTTGGCAAAAGCCTTTTAAAAGGACCATGTACAAAAGCAGTACAACAGATTAAAAACATGAAAAACTTATGAAAAATTCAACACTTTGCTATTTAGTATCCTCTTTGTAAGAAAGACAGACACAGACTGCACTCAGATAGATGTAGGTAGGTGCAAAGTAGAAGCAGGTGATTGGCTGAGACATAAGATAAAGAAAGCATAACAAAGAGTACCAGCTGGTAAACAACATAATGTCATTCCCAGATGACACCTGCTTATTTCTGGTAGGATATCTATAGCCTTGTGAAACAAGGATGTATACTGTCTCCTTTGCTTTTTGGAATTACAGTAGCCTTCATAATGAAAAAATGCTGCACATGTAACACAGGTATTGACTGGGTACGTGGGACCCAACTAGAAGATCTTGATTTTGCTGATGACATAACTCTTATCAGTAACAATGTGAATTCCATGCAAGAAAAAACAGATAGCCTATCTTCGCTGGCTAGCAAAATAGGACTTGAAATTAACAAGGACAAAACAAAAATAATGAAAATTCCCCTTAATCAAAATGGAAAAATACACGTAGAAGGGACAGATATTGAAGAAGTCAATCAATTTGCATACCTTGGCAGCTACATAGACCAGGATGGTGACACCAGAAAGGAAGTTAGAATTAGAATTGCAAAACCAGCATCGATCTTCGAGGATCTTGAGAACATATGACATTCAAAAGTTATAAGTACAAAAACCAAGTTAAGACTATTCAATTCAAATGTAATATCCACCCTCATTTATGCATACGAAAGCTGGAAAACAACTAAAGAAATAGACAAGAAATTAGACACTTTTTGAAAACAAATGCCTAAGGAAAATACTCGGCATCAAGTGGAACGAATTCAAGTACAATGCAGAGATAAGACAGATGATTGAACAACAACCAGTCTCATGGGTGATCAGAAAAAGGAGATGAACATATGTTGGTCACGAGATGAGAAGAAACGATAAGAGAATCCCAAAACAAGCTATCAAATGGAGCACAACAGGCCAAAGAAAAAGAGGCAGACCGCGTGAAACTCTGAAGAGGACATTGTTTAGAGAGGCCAAATTAACAGGCATAAAATTCCTTGATAAGGTTGAAAGACTTGATGAAGACAGGAAAACTGGCGAACTACCTTGCGAGCCCTATGTGACGTTTAACTTCTGATAAGAAGTATGCATTTTACAAAAAAGATAGAGCATTTGACTAATTGATCAGTTGATTGATGTAAGATCAAGTCTATAGCACAAACAAAAGCTGCCCAGATGGAGCAGATGATAAAAGTGAGAAAACAATATAGGAGGGGTGGATGAAGGAAAGTTCAGAATGAACAGAGATCACTGAAAGGACAAGACTGCTCACTTAAGATGCCTAGACAAGGAGGCTGTCAAAACTTAGGATGCCTAGACAAGGAGGCTGTCAAAACTTAGGATGCCTAGACAAGGAGGCTGTCAAAACTTAGGATGCCTAGACAAGGAGGCTGTCAAAACTTAGGATGCCTAGACAAGGAGGCTGTCAAAACTTAGGATGCCTAGACAAGGAGGCTGTCAAAACCCCCAGGTGCTAGAGAATAAGGATAGAAAATGCTGAAAAATTAACCCTAACTCTCCTGGAGCAAGAATGAGAAAATGCAGGGAAGTGAGTGGGGCTAAGAGAAAGCTGAGCATGAACAGAGAAACAGAAAGAGCTAGCAACTAGGTAGAAATGTTAAGTAGTTTAAAGAAAGCTGGGCATCAACAGCAGAAACAGAAAGAGCTAGCAACTAGGTAGAAATGTTGAGTAGTTTAAAGAAAGCTGGGAATCAACAGCAGAAACAGAAAGAGCTAGCAACTAGGTAGAAATGTTGAGTAGTTTAAAGAAAGCGGGACATCAGCAGAGAAACAGAAAGAGCTAGCAACTCGGTAGAAATGTTGAGGAAACCAATTTCTTAAGCATAAGCCAGTATGTCCTGTATATGTCATATCACATCACTTGCACATAATAGCATAAATGACATTGTGAGAAAAATTGACAAACACAGATATAAACACTTAGTTTCACTTTTTTTTTTTTCATTAATTGAAAATGAAACAGATAATCTTGTACTTGTGTGTGTGTTTATGTATTTTAAGCAGATTATGGCGCTGAGCCAAAGACGAAGGATTGCTGTGACAGGGATAGGGGTTGTGTCCTGTCTGGGAGTTGGCACAGACTTTGTGTGGCAGAAGTTACTAGAGGGGAAGACTGGGATCACGGGACTTGTGGGAAAAGGTTTGCTGTTGCCATCATTTTTGAAGATTTGTATGTGTGTGACCCAGCATCTGATGTGTAACATGTAGTCTGGCTTTTTTGTTATGTGATTGATACAACATAGATTTTGCTGGACAAGTGACAAGAAAACAATGGATGTGTTTTCTGGTGTTCTGTGACAAGAAAACAATGGATGTGTTTTCTGGTGTTCTGTGACAAGAAAACAATGGATATGTTTTTTGGTGTTCTATGATAAGTAACAAGAAAACAGTGGATGTGTGTTTTGTTGGTTTTCTATGACAAGTGACAAGAAAACAGTGAATGTGTTTTCTGGTTTCCTGTGACAAGTGACAATTAAACAGTGAATGTGTTTTCTGGTTTCCTGTGACAAGTGACAAGAAAACAGTGAATGTGGTTTCTAGTGGCCTATGACAAGTGACAAGAAAACAGTGGATGTGTGTTTTGTTGGTTTTCTATGACAAGTAACAAGAAAACAGTGAATGTGTGTTTTGTTGGTTTTCTATGACAAGTAACAAGAAAACAGTGGATATGTTTTTTGTGTTCTATGACAATAACAAGAAAACATTGGATATGTTTTTTTGGTTTTCTATGACAAGTAACAAGAAAACATTGGATATGTTTTTTGTGTTCTATGACAATAACAAGAAAACATTGGATATGTTTTTTGTGTTCTATGACAATAACAAGAAAACATTGGATATGTTTTTTTGGTTTTCTATGACAAGTGACAAGAAAACAGTGAATGTGTTTTCTGGTTTCCTGTGACAAGTGACAATTAAACAATGAATGTGTTTTCTGGTTTCCTGTGACAAGTGACAAGAAAACAGTGAATGTGGTTTCTAGTGGCCTATGACAAGTGACAAGAAAACACTGGATGTGTTTTCTGGTTTCCTGTGACAAGTGACAAGAAAATAGTAACTGAAGAGTGAATTATTTGAAGATAAGTGGGATTTTTTAAAAACTCATTCATTCACTGTATAACTGGCAAAATAAAGGTCATGGAAAATACTAACACCATATCCCATATGTGCTGACCACATCACCCTCTAGTGTGCTGACAGGTGAAGGAAAATACAGGTACTAACACCATATCCCATATGTGCTTCTAAGGCATGACAGGGTTACCTAGAAGTCTCCAGCTTAGTTGTGACTCCATAAATCCTTGTCCTTTGCCTTCTGAAGGTGCCAAATCTTATTTTTTATATTATTTTGTTCGTTTTATTTGCAGGATTTGAGCAGATACCTAGCAAAGTTGCTGGCCAAGTTCCAAGAGGAGATGACAGAGGCCAGTTTAATAATGACCTGTATCCAAAAACTGAAAGTAGGGCAGCGACCATGATGACCCAGTTTTGCTTGGCTGCTGCAGAAGAAGCCTTGACTATGGCAAAATGGAAGCCGGAGGGTGAGGAACAGAGGGAAAGAACAGGTTTGTTTCTTGTGATGAAGTTCTGACAGTTTTGGACTGTCTTTCTGGAAAATTATTCTTGGCTTTAAATTACATTTTGTTTTCAATAGCATAATTACTTTCTTTGTCAAAGTTTTTCTTGAATAGTGTAATGACCTTCTTTATCAAAGTTTGTCTTGAATAGTGTAATGACCTTTATCAGAGTTTGTCTTGAATAGTGTAATGACCTTCTTTATCAGAGTTTGTCTTGAATAGTGTAATGACCTTCTTTATCAGAGTTTGTCTTGAATAGTGTAATGACCTTCTTTATAAAAGTTTGCCTCTTCTTCTTCTTTCCAGAACGCTGCCTCTCTCACTACCTCCCTGAATGCAATGTGGTCTTGCACAAGTTGACGAGCATCTCACAATAACATATTCAGATTTTCCCTGACGTCTTGAGTTCATCTGCAGCAAGGTCATCTCTTTTCTCTTCTGCCAGGCACTATGCCTTCTACTGTCAACCTCTTCAGGCTGTTGTGTCTCTTGGTGTGGCTGAAGCATCTCAGTTTTCTGACTCTGGTGCATGCAAGCCAGTTTTCTATGACACCTAATCCCGTCAATCTGTTTGATTTTCTAGCTTTGTTTTCTTGTTGGTATCTTGCTGCATGCTCTTCGTCTGTGCTAGCTTCTGTGGTGGAGCCACCAGTTGTGCTAGCTTCTGTGGTGGAGCCACCAGTTGTGCTAGCTTCTGTAGTGGAGCCACCAGTTGTGCTAGCTTCTGTGATGGAGCCACTAGTCTTCCACTGTGCATCTGCCACAGCTTGTCTCACTTAATGGATTTATTCATTTGACAAAGTTTTTGCATGGAGCAGAAATGTATGTACTAGAGATACTTACAGTTATCTGGGCCAGAATCAAAGTTCTTCTTGCAATATGAGGGAACAGAAGTTACAGAATCTGATCAAAAACTGGAAAACTCAATGGAAAAAAAAAGAAAGATTGGGTAACAGACTGAAGATATTTCAGTGGAGTGATCAAGTGGTGCAGGGCTTGAAAAGAAACTGGTTAGAGTAACCGAGGGCCACACTGAATTGAGAAGTGTGATCACAAACATTGATGACCATGGTGCCCAATGAGTGAACTGTCTCTTTACAAACTGAAAATGTGGTCTTTTGGACATCCTTCCTCAAATATGCCCTTCCTATTAGCTGGAAAACAACTAAAGAAGTAGACAAGAAATCGGACTCTTTTGAAAACAAATGCCTCAGGAAAATATTCGGCATCAAGTGGAACGAATTCAAGAATAACGCAGAGATAAGACAGATGAGCAAACAACAACTTGTCTCATGGGTGATCAGAAAATGAAGATGGACATATGTCGGTCATATGATGAGAAGAAACAATCAGAGGGTCCCCAAACAAGTGGAACACACCAGGCCAAAGAAAAATAGGTCAGCAACATGAAACTCCAAGAGGACATTGTTACAAGAGGTCAGTTCAGTGGGCGTAACATCCCTTGATGAGATTGAAAAACTCGCTGAAGACAAGAAATCTAGGTGAACTACCATGCAGGCCCTATGTGACGTTTAGCAACACGGGAAGGATGTAAGATGTTAGCTAAGGTTACGGAAATATACCATTTTAGAACTTCCTTGTCACAATATCCAAAACTATGGCACACCTCAGTGGCCAGAATTATTTATTATGTCATATGACCAGATTATGCAAGTCACATTTAAACTGCTGAAACAGAAACTTACTTTTTTTTATTTTTAAGACCAGCGGTATTTCTATACAGACATTTATTTCTATACAGACATTTCTGTTATCTGTTAACACTTTTAAGGTCAGGTTTAACTCTTCCTGTGCCACAGGAAGAAAAGCGGACGTTCAGTTACTTGCCAGAGTAAAAGCGCAGGTCTTGATATGTTAGGGGGTATAGTTGTAAAATGGAGTGAAAAACAGTATTTACATGTACTTCCGTGTACTTATTATGTTTCAAAGTATAACTAAATGTATGAAAATTTCATAAATGCAGAGTTTTTTAGGAAAAAAGAAGTAATGTGATGTTTTTAGACAATGATTGTGCCCAGCTCACCATCAGCTAGGTCTAGATATGCACTACTTACCATCTGAGATGTCTAGATCTACTTGTCGATCTTGTATTGTGATTCTATGTTGAATTCTCACTAAATTAGTGTATGAAATAACCTCCTATCTACTCCTCCAGTCATCTAAATATGTCTAGATCTACTTGGGATACATTCAAGAGCAGTGGGGTGGTCACAGGCCATGTCCATACCTCTATCTACATCATCATAAATTGAAAATTTTCCATGTTTCTCTTCCTTTTTCTCGCTCGGCATCGCTCATATCTAAGGACTCTTTTACCATTTTGAAAAGTGTCACCACAAACGTGGATGAAATAAGTATAATCTAAATGTTACACCAGTTCTTTTATTGAAACAAACCATGATCAAAATTCCGACCATTGGTATGCATCGGGGAAACCGGAAGGATCAAAAATTCGATCAATGGCACGGAAAGAGTTAAAGCTATAAAAACTTCACAATATGTGAACAGTTTTTATTTTTGTTATCACTTTCTCTCACACTTTCATCAGCCAACCTTTAAGCACTGTTAATGTTGATTTGTTGATTCCAGTACATACTCGCACTTTCATCAGCTGACCTTTAAGTACTGTTAATATTGATCTACTGATTCCAGTACATACTTGCACTTTCATCATCCAACCTTTAAGTACTGTTAATGTTGATCTACTGATTCCAGTACATACTTGCACTTTCATCAGCCAACCTTTAAGTACTGTTAATGTACTTTTAACAAGTGATTTTGACTATAAAACTGTAAAGATAACTGGTCACATGTGGTATTTGATGATGGCGTAAAAACACTGATAAATTTCTGCCACAAGAACAATGGGAGAAAGAGCACCCAGACCACCAAAGAAACGATGCCTACTACCACCTAAACAGAGAAGAACAAGTCTCCATCCTAAGGCTACATGCCAGGCACAACAGGCTAAGATACCGTCTGTAGAACACATTCAAGATAGGGTGAATTGATGAACATGCATGTGGCACCAATAAGATGACAGCAGACCACATACTACAGGATTGACAACATATGAACAACAGAAAAGACAGATATGGCCAACTACTATACTTATCCAGAAAAACTGTATGGGGATGTCCACAGCCTCCAGATGACCATCAACTAGTTCAAAAGTATACAAGGTCCATGTCTGAAAATGTTCAAAAAAGAAGAAGATGATGGTGTAGTGCAGGAAAAGAAATCAAAGCCAAAAGACAAATGTCTTATTTGACTGACCAAGAGAAAAATGTCTTATTTGGCTGACCAATAGAAAAATGTCTTATTTGACTGACCAAGAGAAAAATGTCTTATTTGGCTGACCAAGAGAAAAATGTCTTATTTGGCTGACCAAGAGAAAAATGTCTTATTTGGCTGAGCAAGAGAAAAATGTCTTATTTGGCTAAGCAAGATAAAAATGTCTTATTATACTGGGCAAGAGAAAAGTGTCTTATTTGGCTGAGCAAGAAAATGTCTTATTTGACTGACCAAGAGAAAAATGTCTTATTTGACTGACCAAGAAAAAAATGTCTTATTTGGCTGAGCAAGAGAACAATATCTTATTTAGCTGAGCAAGAGAAAAATGTTTTATGTGACTGACTGAAAAGTACAGGAAAAGACAAGTGAACTTGTAAATAGCAAGGACCACATAAAATGAAAGTAATCATAAATGCTTATCAAGACAAGAAATAACAGAGACGAAAACATGTTTTTGACATTTCATTTTTCTTAGCTGGCAGCAAAGTTCTGTTGAAAAAAAAAAACAAACAAACAAACAAACAACCTGTCTTCCTAACCAGGTTTTCAAACATTACAGGAGTCTGCATCGGCACTGGTATGCTGGCTCTGGAGGAGGTGGGAGATGCAGCGGCACAGCTGAGACAGGGGACCTACCACAAGATTTCACCGTGGTTCATTCCCAGAATTCTCATCAACATGCCAGCCGGTCATGTCAGCTTAGCTTATGGTTTTAAGGTATTGTGGATTTCTTTTTTTTTTTTGACTCAGTTTTTCTTGTTCTTGGTGATGATGATAGCAGTGATGATCTTCAAACATCACAGCAGTGATGATCTTCATGCATGATAGCAGTGATGATCTTCATACATGATAGCAATGATGATCTTCAAACATGATAGCAGTGATGATCTTCATACATGATGGCAATGATGATCTTCAAACATGAGAGCAGTGATGATCTTCATACTTGATGGCAATGATGATCTTGAAACATGATAGCAGTGATGATCTTCATACATGGGGGCAATGATGATCTTCAAACATAATAGCAGTGATGATCTTCATACATGGGGGCAATGATGATCTTGAAACATGATTCATGCATGATGGCAGTGATGATTTTGATGGCATTGATTGTTCTAGTCATCTTTGGCTGACACAGAGTGCACAAGTCTACGAGTCAGAGCCTCTCAAATCTGCCGTAGTGCGTGTCTTCTCAATAAGCTCTGCTGTTATTTGTTTCACTGTTGTGAAGTAGCCAGCAGGTATGGCAGAAGATTTGTAAGGAAAAAAAAAACTCATCCACTGCAGGTCATTATTAGCAGTCTGTGGGTTTATTCTGCAGGTCATTAGGTTAGCAGTCTGTGGGTTTATTCTGCAGGTCATTAGGTTAGCAGTCTGTGGGTTTATTCTGAGGTCATTTGATTCCTTTGTGCCACCCACAAAGCAATGGGTTTGGTAGTCGCAGATATCACTGACCACTGTCATATGTTAGCTGGTGACAGTCATGGATAGCACTGATCACTGTCATATGTTAGCTGGTGACAGTCATGGATAGCACTGACCACTGTCATATGTTAGCTGGTGACAGTCATGGATATCACTAATCACTGATATATGTTAGCTGGCAGACTTATCTGGTCAATTTCTTCTGACAGTTTATCCTCTTAATGCTGTGGTTTTTTTTTTTTTAAATTTGCCTGAAGAACACAGCTGAGACAGAAAGTAAGTTCTGAGTGAAATATTTGAAATGAATCTTCCGCAGGGGCCGAACCACGCTGTATCAACTGCTTGCACAACAGGTTTACATGCAGTAGGGGATGCTGCAAGGTTTATCCGTAACGGAGATGCTGATGTGATTATCGCAGGTGGCTGTGAGGCTTCGGTTACCCCCCTTGGAATGGCAGGGTTTTGTCGCATGAGGGCGCTCAGCACCGGTTTTAATGCTCGGCCGGAGAAATCTTCAAGGCCGTTTGATAAAGACAGAGATGGTTTTGTAATGTCAGAAGGTGCAGGACTGCTGGTTCTAGAAGACATGCAGCATGCCAGAAATCGAGGTGCTCAGATATATGCAGAAGTTTTAGGATACGGACTGTCGTGTGATGCCAGTCATGTGACGGCACCTTGCAAGGATGGTGGTGGAGCCATGCGCTGCATGGCTGCAGCAGTCAGAGACTCAGATGTCAGTCTTGAGCAGGTAGGACACATAAACGCCCACGCTACATCCACTCCACTCGGGGATGCCGCTGAAAGTAAAGCCATTTTACAACTTTTTGGAGATCATGCTAGAAATATTTTGGTCACCTCAACAAAAGGTGCCACTGGCCATCTTCTTGGTGCGGCAGGTAGCGTGGAAGCCATATTTGCAGTTCTAGCTTGCTCCACAGGAAAAGTTCCTCCGACTGTAAACCTGGACAATCCCTCCACAGGCTGTGATTTGAACTATGTCTCGGGCACACCTGCTTCGTGGACGGGTCCAGACAAGCCCAGGATTGCCCTGACAAACTCTTTTGGCTTCGGTGGCACAAATGCTTCTATTTGCTTCTCTCAGTTTCTTGAAGAGTGATGTTTTGTGATGTTGAGATGACGACAAGAGCATCACTGGAACGCAGCATGTGATGTTAGTGTATAGGAGGAAAGATGTATGTGTTAAGAGACGTCAAGCAGTTAACAGAAACAGCGAAGCAAATCTTCAAGATGTTGACCACAACACCCTCTTGTGTACCAGGAGGTCGAAGAAAATATGGGCACTAACACCATATGCCTTATGTGCCTCCACTGCATAATAGGGTCACCTTCACCTACACGAAATCTGGTCAGAACCATCTTACATTCCTTCCCCTGCTTCTAAAAGTAGGCTGATGTATCACCAACAGGTCGGGGATCTTGACGGTAGTGGAGCTGTTACTATAGGCTCCTATCTTCTAGCCCAGTGTTATGTTGTGGTATCCAAGACTGTTTTCTTGCTCCATGTAACAGATATGATGATGATGATGTTACACTCTTCAGATCCCCAGTTCTGTATTTCTATTAACAGATACATATCCAGATTGAAATTTTTGGTGGTTAGTTATTTTGTATGGCAGGATCATATGGCAGAAAAACATGTGGAAAAATTATCAGTCATCATGATGTGAGTGTGACAAAAAAAAAACCATCAGTCATTATATAATGTGAGTGGGACAAAAGCAGTGATGACATCAATATGTGAGTATGGCAAAAAGAGCAATATCAAGATGTGAATGTGACAAATGCAGCAATATCATCAAGATGTGATTGTGACAAATGCAGCAGTATCATCAAGATGTGAATGTGACAAATGCAGCAATATCATCAAGATGTGATTGTGACAAATGCAGCAATATCATCAAAATGTGAATGTGACAAATGCAGCAATATCATCAAGATGTGAATGTATGACATGCCATGTGATATCAGGTTGCTGTATGTGCTGAAGTGTTTTCCTGCTGACTTCAGCGTCTTCTGTCTGTCTGCTTCTTGTTTTATCTGCTTGTCTGCTCCTTTGTCTGCTGTCTGCTTCTTCTTTTGTCTTTCTACATCTTGTAGAAAGATGTAACCCAGCATGTTGTCTGCTCTGATTTTTCCCACATATTTATGTGATCAGAAAAATACAGAAGCTTACTGAAAGTAGCAATGATGATGATGATGATGAACTAATAACATGAAGAAATGAAAAAAAAATGTAAACAATTTTTATGTTCCAAATTGTTACTACTGTTACAGCAGTTAAATATGTACAAGCTACAATGTTAATGTTGCTGTTCTTGGTTGTAGTCTGTGTCGTCTTTTTACTTGTGTATGTAGTCGTGGTTTAAAGTTTTGTGTATGTAGTCATGGTTGCTGTTAAAGTTTTGTGTATGTAGTCATGGTTGCTGTTAAAGTTTTGTGTATGTAGTCATGGTTTAAAGTTTTGTGTATGTAGTCATGGTTTAAAGTTTTGTGTATGTAGTCATGGTTTAAAGTTTTGTGTATGAAGTCATGGTTGCTGTTATAGTCAGAATTGTAAAATTTAATGAGTTGAAGTGGGAAAACATTTCACTAACTTCAGTTATCATGACACTAACTTAGGTTGTCATGACACTGACTTTGGTTATCATGACACTAACTTCAGTTGTCATGACACTAACTTCAGTTATCATGAGACTAACTTCATGTTTTTTGTTTTTGTCATGACTTCAAGTAATTTGCGATCATGTTAGAAGTTTATACAGTTCAGTGATGATTAATTTCCAGCACTAAGAAAGCTCTATTCATCTGGATCTGTTTACTGAGGATGGACTGTAAATGAGCGGTCAATTCCTAATGCACTGTGGTTAATTTGCTTATTTTCTTGAGTCTTGCAACCATAGTGGATGTTGTCATCAAAGCGCCACCATGGTCTTCCAAGTATGAACACATGAGAACCACTAGATCCAGGACATGTAGCGGTAGTATATTCGTAACATACCAAACATTCGTGACCCTGAATTCGCTCGGTAAAGTAACCAACGCTGACCTTCTTACTCATCCCATGAGGGTGTGATACAATAATTGTCAGCTTGTGAACCTGGTCATATGAAGGTCCTGAAGTATGTGGGCTTCCCTGGCAGTTGTGTATGTACTTTTCTTGTAACTGACTGTGCACTTTCTGATATTCATTCAGAGCACTCTGAAGTTTTTCAGCTAAGCCAATGTCATGTGTTGCACATTTCATTTGGCATATGTCTCTTCGGGTGTCACAAAATATTGATGACATACCATGAATTGTGACTACCCCGGTGCAAGAGTCAGGCGTGTCACCCCGGTCAAAAAATAGATGACATGTGACATCTTCCTTCTTCGGAACATTCTCAAGAACATGAGCTGCTGTCTTGATGACAATGTCAGCAAAGCGAGTCTTTCGTTCAGGAGACTGGAGACAGTCCTTGCAGGTGCATGTCTTCCCCGGATCACACACATCTGGATAAATGCAGACCTTTAATACCCAGCCAGACCCAACTCTCAAGTTCTCAGGATATTCTGGTTTTGCTTCACAGCATTCTTGATAAAGCACTGGTCTTACCTCACCGTCGGGCTTGACTGTTATCCGCAGGGTAAGAGGAATCAAATTGTTAACGCACTTCACGATGCCCTCATCACGGCACTCTGGAGGCAGAGAACTAATGCTGAACTCATCCACGGGGATGAACTTCTCGTGCCCTTGATTCTTGAGACAGTCATTGGATTTCTGATAAAATCCTCCCTCTCCTACAGAACTCTCCTCAGTTTCACAACATCCTGACAGAAAAAGAAAACTGTGTCATCATCGTCATCATCATCATCATCATCATGTTACTGAAGATGACAACACACAAGCCTGAAGCAAGCTTTATAAGCTGATGAACAACAATGTAATATTTCTGCTTTTGTCTTTATCAGTCAAAAACATTCATAACAAGGACAAAGAGCACAAGAAAGAAGAAACGAAACAATTTTTAATGTAAAAATTTTTAATGTTATTATCTAGGCCAGTGGTTCTCAATTTAAAAAAGTCCAAAGACCCCCAACTGTTTCACAATCCAGTCCACGGATCCCCAAACTTTGGAAAAGTTTCTTATCTGTGTGGTAACTATGTACTTTAAATGCCAAAAGTTTTTTTCAGAAAATGCTGGTAACCTTTAATGAGTAAATGCCATACTACACTAAAAACCACAGTACAGACTGAATTTTCAAAATGACAGTAATGTAGTTCAGAAAAAACAGACAGCAATTAATATTCCTACTTGTCGTGACAAACGAACAGGATATGAAATGTGTGACAGCCTGAATATGGTGAGAGAAATCGTGTCTCTTTTTATTCAGAGCAGTCGCTTCCACATCTGGTTCACAGTCACAAGCATGTCAAAGCTTCCTTCAGGTTCCAGAACCATCAAAGGATCAGCCTCTTTCCAGCATCCTCTTTGTTCTTCTCACATCTGCCCGACTGTGGGACTTGGTCATATGAGTTTGTCCCTGAGGCTACAGAACTATGCGTAATCAGAAAGACATGATTTACTGACATGTCAGTTGTTAAATATTTCCCAGGACATTTAAAAAAAAAAAAAAATCAATTAATTGGTGGTCCATAGACCATTGATTGGGAACCACTGCTTTAGACATTTGCTTCAGAAAAACATTTACAGCTTTCAGACACAGCTGTCAAAATTTTGATAAGAGTCGGAAACATTCATCTAGTTTAATGATTCCCAAATATGTTCAGGCTCCACCCCCAGAGTCCAAGGTCACATAGTTAGCACCTTCCCGGAGTCCAAGGTCACAGGCTGCCACCCCACTGGATTCCAGGGTCACATAGCGGACACCCCCCTGGAGTCCAAGGTCACAGGCTGCCACCCCACTGGAGTCCAGGGTCACATAGCTGACACCTCCCTGGACTCAAAGGTCACAGGCTGCCACCCTCTCCTGGAGTCAAAGGTCACAGCTATCACCCCGTCCTAGAGTCAAAGGTCACAACTGGCACCCCCTCCCTGGAGTACAAGTTCACAGGCTGCCACCCCACTGGAGTTCAAGGTCACATAGCTGCCCCCTGTAGTTCAAGGTCACATGCTGCCATCCCCTGGAGTAAAAGGTCACAACTGGCACCCCCCTTCCTGGAGTCAAAGGTCACAGCTGGCACCCCCTCCCTGGAGTACAAGGTCACATAGCTGGCACTCCTCCCCCTCTCCGGAGTCCAAGGTCACATAGCTGGTACCCCTAATATTTCAAGGTCATATAACTGGCACCACCCTAGTCCAAGGTCACATAGCTGGCAATACCCTGGAGTCCAAGGTCACAGGGCTGCCATCCCCTGGAGTCCAAGGTCACATAGCTGGTACCCCCAAGATTTCAAGGTCACATAGCTGGCAATCCCCTGGAGTCCAAGGTCACGTAGCTGGCAATCCCCTGGAGTCCAAGGTCACATGGCTGCCCCCCCCCCCGAATTTTTTACTAAGCTGATTCTAATGCCTCGTTTACTCCCTTCTCCCTCCCTGCAGCCCTGGATCTTCCCTCCCTCACCTGGGGAATGCTGCTGCCCTGTACCTGAAACCTGTTTGTGACAGGTGATTTTCTACTTCAGCATGTACCATCACAGCACCAACTTCCATGTGTGTACCATTTAAAAATGGTAAACAACTGTGTAAGAAACACAACCAGAAAATGTATCTCTTTGAGTCATGCAACATCAAAGTACGTACTTGCATCATCAAAGCCACTTCATCAATGTACTCCACGGGCCAAGACTACTTTTACTCCAAAACAGAACAACTTTGAAAGATGGCTAAGTTCTTCTCTATCATCTATGAAGAGTGTTTACCTCACAATCACAGGAGATCCACCACCACAGCAGCAGGTATGACAGCAGCTGCTGAAATACCAAAGCCAACATTTTGACAGCTTACCTTTGCCTGTAAGTTTTCCTGCAGACGTCTTGTCCATGCTCGACGTGGGAATGTTTAGATCAGTAATGACTACGGCTATACCTCGTTGAAAAACTTCTCAGATAAAAATGTCAGAAAACCTCTCTGTGATCCATCCACTAAAACTGACTTTCGTGGGAGCAATCTACCTTTACCCCTGTGGAAATATTCAAAGTCTACATGCCATCAATCCAAACACATTTTGAACATCATGATGCTATAGGTAGATCAAAAACACTACCAAAAATGATTCGATTACGGAACAAATAATGAAAACAACAAACTGACATATCACTGCATAAGAATGCTTGGGCACATGTAGGGCAGTTAACAGTTATGAAAGAGTGAAAAACTTGCTGTATTCAGTGCCAGAAGTTACGGAAGTTACAGTTACTGTAACAAATCCTCACCTACTGCGATGCCTTTGACACGAGACTGTCGCTGAGACAAGAGCTGACACATTTTGATTGACATTTTTTTCATGATACTCCCAACAGTAGCAGTCATATGTGTGTCCTACAACAGAAATAGCAGGTACAAATATACAACTAAAGCAGCGCTTCCGTTCCTGGACATTCTTCCACTGAGCTACATCCTTCATTGGGATGATCTTGAAGTTGAGCGTCATTTGGTGTTTTATAAATATAAAGCAGGGATTTCCCGAAATGATGTGTTTATTTTTAGCCGTGAGCAATATACGAACTAATGGGTTGGTTGATGGCGAATAACTAGAGTTGTTTGGCTGGTGGCGAACAACTAGAGTTGGTTAGTGGAGAATAAGTAGAGTTAGTTGTTTGGTGGAGAACACGTAGAGTTGGTTGGAGGAGAATAAGTAGAGTTGGTTGTTTGGTGGAGAACACGTGGAGTTGTTTAGTGGCGAGCAACTAGAGCTGGTTGGTGGAGAACACGTAGAGTTGTTTAGTGGAGAACACGTAGAGTTGTTTAGTGGAGAACACGTAGAGTTGTTTAGTGGAGAACACGTAGAGTTGTTTGGTGGAGAACAAGTAGAGTTGGTTGTTTGATGGAGAACACATAGAGTTGTTTCATGACGAACAAGTAGAGTTGGTTGGCGGAGAATAAGTAAAGTTGGTTGTTTGGTGGAGAACACGTAGAGTTGCTGGTGGCGAATAAGTAGTTGGTTGGTGGCGAACATGTAGAGATGATTGGTTGGTGGCAAACAAATATATATAATGAACAACGATGACGACACCTGGCCCAGCCAAAGTCACATAAAGAAAACACTACGCAAACTCCTAAATCAGTTAATCATATTTCTGTATCGAATTTCGGACATTACGGTCACATTTATTATCTGCACTTACCTTGTCGGTGTGTCACATTTTTTAAATCCGTTACTATTCACACTTTGGTTGTTACTATTCACACTTTGATTGTTACTATTCACACTTTGGTTGTTACTATTCACGTTACAATTCACACTTTGGTTGTTACTATTCACGTTACTATTCACACTTTGGTTGTTACTATTCACACTTTGGTTGTTACTATTCACACTTTGGTTGTTACTATTCACGTTACAATTCACACTTTGGTTGTTACTATTCACGTTACAATTCACACTTTGGTTGTTACTATTCACGTTACTATTCACACTTTGGTTGTTACTATTCACGTTACAATTCACACTTTGGTTGTTACTATTCACGTTACTATTCACACTTTGGTTGTTACTATTCACACTTTGGTTGCAAATCCATCAACTATCGTCTGGGTACAAACACTTTCTTTCCCTATAGAAAAGACTGACTTAAACGGACCCGGTAAAAGCAAATATTGGGTATGATGCCAAGTTACGCGGAACAAAACCGTATTGAAATGTTACTTGTTTAAACATTCACGATAAACTAATTGATATAGAACACTGTGAAGTGCCTGTTGTTATTTAGTACGACGCATTAACAGAGACGTTGAAAGTGAATGCGGAAAAACTTTTTTTTCCCCTATCTCCGAGATGAGGATATAAATAGCATCGGGATTTCCCCCCAGAATTTCAGGGAAAAGTCCACTACTTCTGAGCCGGATGTAGTCGCGGCTGCTTGCTAAATATAAGCCACCCAAAACGCAGTTTCCATTTCTATGACGCAGTATCCATTACTAAGGTTACTATTTAAAACACGTGCTAGTTACAGCAACGAGGAACATGAACATCTTACATAAAGGCACCCAGGTGCTGTTTTTTATATCAATGCTGACGAAGAACGGCTGTAAGGCATTTGGAGAAATATATTTTACATTATTTATTTATGTTTAACACGTTAGACTTAATGGACATACTTCGAATACACGCTGTGCAGGGGTTGTGTGTGCCTGTGGCACATTCATTGCTATAGTTAAATTAATTTAAAAAAAAAAACTCAGTAATAATAATAAAACATAATAAACTATGAATAATTAATTTGACTTACATAATTTTACGTCGTAAAGACATCATCGCCTTTCACTCCCTTGAGAGCGTTAAACGTCACACAGGGATCGCAAAGTAGTTCGCCAATTTTTCCTGTTTTCGGCGAGTCTTTCAACCTCATCAAGGGATTTTATACCTATTAATTTGGCCTCTCTTAACAATGTCCTCTTCAGAGTTTCACGCCGTCTGCCACTTTTTCTTCGGCCTGTTGTGTTCCACTTGATAGCTTGTTTTGGGATTCTCTGATCGTTTCTTCTCATCATGTGACCAACATATGTCCATCTCCTTGAGAGCATAGGCCAAGGATAAAGGCTCTCCAGTCATCCCTGTTCTTGGAATTATTCTATGCTTCCTTTCACGTGCACCCCTTGTCTCTGAGCACTGTCATAACTTCTCTTCTCCAAGTAAGTCTAGGTCTTCCTCGTTTTCTGTTTCCTTGAGGATTCCATGTCAGTGCCTGTCTTGCTATGCTGGTGTCAAGTTTCCTCAGTGTATGGCCAATCCACCTCCACTTCCTAGACATGATTTGTTGGTTCGTAGACTCTTGTGCTACTTTTTTCCCAGACCTCCTTGTTCCTGATCTTGTCCTGCCATTTAAACCTCCTCAAGCAGTAGTTCATGAATGTTTGTATCCTCTGTTGTATTGTCTTGGTCATCACCTAAGTCCCTGAACCACATAGCAGGACAGTTTTTACATAGCCTACGTATGTAGGACAGTCTTTACATAGCCTACGTATGTTTACATCATATTGTTACGTCTTTGGTTATTCGTGGTTTGGGGGGGGGGGGAAGGCCTGGGCAGGCATTGTTTAAACACATACACAGCGAGAACACGTGATCCATAGATTGGCTTCGATCCGTTCCAGCCGACAGAAGGCTGCCCTTCGTAAGCCACGCGAGACAGCTCAAAGTGGTTTGAGTTTTTAAAAAAAAGTTAAAGTCTATACAGGTTTGGAATTAGGGAGCTAAGTGTGCGAAGCAGGATATGAAGTAGATCGGTTTGGGATCTTATCCGTGCAGACTTCTCTAGTGTGACTTCAGCGGTAGAGAACGCCTAGAACTGAAGTTTGTCTCACGGGGTGAGATTCAGCCAATGATTTCTTTAGGGCGGAAATGGAGATCATTTTAAGACAAATGGTCCAGTACGATGCAGGGCGAACACGTGATTTCCACGTTCAGTTTTGTTGGTGGAGGAACATGGGATTGTTTCAGCGATCTGATATCCTAAACACGTCGAGGTCTTTCGGTGAGAAAGTCCAACTCTAGACTAAACTGGTGCAACGAAAACCACGGTGTCACGCAATCCCCCTTCTGAGACCCACCAAGTATACAGGCTCAAGCCCTGCGATACTCTGAACCTCTTGTGGTCCTCTCGGGGATCTCGCGTGGTCCTTTCGGGGACCACACAGGGGACCACGGGACCTAACGAGGACCACAGGCGTAAATTCAGTATGATCACAGTGCAGTTTTGGTGGTAGAAGCGAACGAAGAGAAGAAGAAGTTTCAGCGATGTATCGGACCAGAAGCTGGGAACTTTGGTTCCACGTGTTTCAGCTATACGGCAGGTCGTTCCAGAGTGGAGGGCGACGGCTAACCTTTGATTACTGAATGCGGGAGAAATGAAATAAGAAAGTGGATGCAGATAATGTAACAGTGATGTTGAGATGAAGGTTGCGTGCCTTTGTTATTGCTATGTAATATTTTATTATTACGTGTATATAATATTTATTGTAATGCTTGTATTACTAAACCTTCAATATGCTATTATATGAAGCACACTGTCCAGCCATATTAAGACGTCTATTTGTTCTCTCGACGCCAAGAGAATTATGACGATGGAGACAAGACAGTGCAAGGCAAGTTATGTAATGTATGTAAGAATGGGTGGAAATGGTGTAATGTTAAATTTTAATTTAACTCAGAATTTCAATGAGTAGATCAGGTTTATAACCTGACTTACATATCTGCCAATCACATCAGGTTTATAACTTGACTTACAAATCTGTCAATCAGACCTTTATAACTTGACTTACAAATGTGCCAATCAAGCCTTTTTAACTTGACTTACAAACCTGTCAATCAGACCTTTATAACTTGACTTACAAATGTGCCAATCAAGCCTTTTTAACTTGACTTACAAACCTGTCAATCAGACCTTTATAACTTGACTTACAAATCTGCCAATCAAGCCTTTATAACTTGACTTACAAACCTGTCAGTCAGACCTTTATAACTTGACTTACAAACCTGTCAGTCAGACCTTTATAACTTGACTTACAAACCTGTCAATCAGACCTTTATAACTTGACTTACAAATCTGTCATTCAGACCTTTATAACTTGACTTACAAATCTGTCATTCAGACCTTTATAACTTGACTTACAAATCTGCCAATCAAGCCTTTATAACTTGACTTACAAACCTGTCAGTCAGACCAGGTTTATAACTTGACTTACAAACTTGCCAATCAGACCAGGTTTATAAATTGACTTACAAACTTGCCAATCAGACCAGGTTTATAACTTGATTTACAAATCTGCCAATCAGACCAGGTTTATAACTTGATTTAGAAATCTGCCAATCAGACCTACTTGTTATACTTCTCTAAAGTTTCTTCATAATATCAACATTTCAACTAAGATATTTTTTTTAAAAATTCATTGTATGTCTGAATATATGCCAGTCAGATATAAGAATACGGGACAAAATGGGCAGGGATTTTAAATTAAGGGGATATGTTGATCTCCCATCTGAAGTTATACAGTTCTCGGGATAAATCGGGAGTTCCCGTAAAATCGTAGGCATCTCACTTTTAACTACCGCCAGCATCTCACTTTCATCAATCTCCTCAACCTGTGCTGTGGGTAAAGTTTCGACCTTTTCTGTGAAGAGGTTATTATCTACAACCTGGTTCTTTGTTAAAACATTGTTAAGAGAGGCCACATTAGTAGGCATAAAATCCCTTGATGAGGTTGAAAGACTCGCTGAAAACAGGAAACTTTGGCGAACTATCTTGTGAGCCTTAGTGACATTTAACGGCACGGGAAGGATGTAAGAAGTTCTTTGCTCTTATGTTGGAATTTCTTTTGTATAAACTTCTCATATTTTTCTCTGAAACAGTGAACACCGTGACACTTGGAAATACACAGTACATACGTTAGTGCATACAAACGTATACACAGAGATACCGTACAATACTGCAACACTTATAAAGCAACTAAATTATCATCAGTAGTTCTGTGAGTTGTGACAGAAGGGTTGTTAATTTAGAGTTCTGTTTTGTCCTTTTTTTTATACCTTACAGTGCATGTATCGCAGATATACCTTGCAGTGAATGTATCGCAGACATACCTTGCAGTGAATGTATCGCAGACATACCTTGCAGTGAATGTATCGCAGACTATCCACCAAGTTTGGCTGTTTCTCTTGAGTTGTGTGGATACTTCAATTACTCTTTGTCCCATCCTCATGCAGACTTGGGCTGTAGTCTCTTAAATGAAAGGGAGTTCTCACTCATCCATTCATTCATTCACATGTCCATTACAGAACTTTGCCTCTCTAACAGCTCTCCTGAAGGCCTCTCGATTGTAAGCAAGATGCCCTGCTGCTGAAACATCCATTCGCAGATCATCAACAAAGTATTGTTACCATCTTCATCTTGGTCTTCCTCTCTTTCTTTTTTCCATTATGTACCCTTCCAAGACTGTCTTATTCAAACTCTCATGATGTTTAATATGTCTGAAATACTTAAAAGTTTTCTCTGTTTAATCTTATTTACCAGCCAACCTTTTTCAGTATTAAATTCTTGTAGTATGGATATATTTGTTCTTTTTTATGTCCATGATATTTGTAAGAATCTTCTATAGCATTTACATTCTTCTTCTTCTTCGTTCGCTTCTACCATCAAGACCGCCCTGTGATCCTACTGAATTTACGCCTGTGGTCCTCGTCAAGTCCCGTAGTCCCTGAAAGGACCACATGAGATCCCCGAGATGACCACAAAGGGTTCAGAGTATCGCAGGGCTTGAGCCTGTATACTTGGTGGGTCTCAGAAGCGGGATTGCGTGACACCGTGGTTTTCGTTGCACCAGTTTAGTCTAGAATTGGACTTTCTCACTGGAAGACCTCGACATGTTTTGAGATACCCGTGTATCACCGCCGGGTGAGAGGTGGTTGCCCATCCAGTCCAATGTTGGACTTTCTCACCGGAAAACCTCAGCCTGATTAGGATACTCATACATCCCTGCCGGGTGAGAGGTGGTTGCCTATCTAGACTGCCCTGGTCCAGTGTCTCCGACTTCAGCATTTTGTGGTCGTGGCCGCTACCCTTCCTAGTTGTGACCATGATGGAGCTTTTGTCCAGGAGGACGAATCCTCGCCACTAGTGATTTCTACCCCTGGGTTGAGCCGGTTTAGGCATATTATTCCAGTATGGGCGTGTTTGGGACGTGACCGACCTCTAGAGCAGAGGTACCGTGACATGCGTAGCCTTCAAGTTTCACCCCTGGTGTGAGCCGGTTTAGGCATATTTCACCAGTGTAGGTGTATTTCGGACGTGGCCGGCCTCTAGAGCAGAATCGCCGTGGTATGTGTAGCTCTCGCAGCGATACTACTGGACATACCGATTAAACTTCACTTTATCCTTTCCTTCACCTTTTCACATCGCCGCCGCACAGCAACCCTTACTTCTTTACCGCAGTTTCTTCCTTGACCGGGAGGAGTTTCACTCCACGCGCGGCATCCGAAGAGTCTCGCCAGCAGTGTCTTAAACTCTGGGTTAAGCCGGTTCAGGCAATTCACTCGATATGAGTGCACTCGGGACGTGGCCGACCTCCAGACCAGAGGTGCTGTGATTTGACTGTTTGCTTCGCTTTATCCTTTCTACCACCTTTTCCGCAGTGATGCCGCGCGGCAATCCCATTTGCACCTTTCTTCATTGGCCGGGAGGAGCATCGCTCCACGCACGGCATCTGAAGAATCTCGCCAGCCGTGGCATTTACATTCAAAGGTACTTATGTTTCTCAGCTGTTTTATTAAGTGCCCAGGTCTCACAGGCATATGTTGGAATGGAAAAAATGCATGCCCTGATTTGTTCTACATGGCATCATATTTCTCCTTCGTGTGCTGATGACAGCAAGTACAGTTTAATTAAGTGTGCTTGGCACTCAAACATATCTTCAGCATCAAACTTAGTTTCTCAACATTTGGGCATCAGGTACCCATTTTTTTGTTACAACTGGGTCACCTAGAGAGCATGCAGCTCACAATCTTTTCATGAAAAGGCAGTTAACAATCAGCTACACTGCTCCCATTTTATACAACACTGAACAGCATTCAACAACTTAAAAAAAACCTCATGTAATAGAACCAAAAAAAAAGAACACTGAAAACACAAAATGAAGTCACAGAACAAGATGAAACCACAAAATCTGGGATAGGAAATGACCAAATTTAATGCCTATCTTTCAGAAGTCCATGAAATTTATGTCAAGCTAACCTAATTCAAATTAAGTAATTCTATTAAAATATAATTCTATAAAAATAAACTAGAGTTTTAAAAATATATATAAGATAAAGAGGCATATTACTGCAGTCAATAAAAACAAGTGCACATTAAAGTGAGATGTGAAATGAATATGTGATTTTTCATAGCGTGAATAATCATACATGCCAAGTTCTACCATGAACAATAAACAGACGCATGCAGAGATCACTGGAGGTGACAGAAATATTTCTTATAAGAATGTCCCAAGCATGAAGGACAGGCAAGATGAAAGACATTGAATGACCAACAAAAGACAATGAAAATGAGATACTGAATTGAAAAAAAAAAGATAATCAAAACTTGCTGGACATGTGTAATGAGACCAGACTGTCTTAACAGCAGGAAAGATAATGGGGTATAGAGAGGCAAAGGATGGCATGAGAGAAAGTCAGCAACTGAGCTGATGAAAAGTATCAAAGATTAGTCATATATCAGCATAGCATGGCATGATGATGATGACAAAGAAATGGGTCAGCTTCACCTATCTCTCCTGAGCCAAAGTTGGATGTGTTTGGCCTTGCAAAGTGCATAGAGGCAACACAACGCAACCAACATCCTCTTTTATGGCAAACACCAAAAAAAGAGGAAAAGAACTGCCTCTCCAGTTTATCTGACGAAATTATGTCAGAACAAGCAAATGGTAAACAAATAATACAAGTGGTCATGATCAGTGTGGTTCGTACAAATTATTTATATCTTTATAAGTGATTGTGCTAACTGGCAGTTGTTGGTAAATTACAGAAAAAAAAGAGAAACTGAAACTTCCCGGGGGGGGGGGGGGGATGGGTATCATAACAAGTTTATACAAAAACCTGGTTAAAAATGTGACCAGAGAAATCATTTGGAGGATAATCTGGCCGGTTGAGTGATGATTCTAAATTTGCCAGTTTTGACTCTGGTTCAGCTTGCCAGAATTTTGTTGCAAATACAGTAAGAAAAAGAATATTCACACAAACATTTAATTGCCACCGATGTTTAATTTTGACATTAAAAAAAAAAAGAAAAAAAAAGTGTTGAATGCTGTAATGACAAAACTGATCTGTCGGAAAGTTCTTCATGCACGGCGAAAGACAGGTACAGTTGTACTGGTTTTTAAAAAACCTAGCATTCTCATTGGTTATTTGATCTCTTTGTCCAGAAGTCATCAAATTAATGTACATGCATGTACAAAAAAAATTAATCTGCACAATTATTGCTCCATTACAAAGCTTGTAAGCACAAATCAGATAAATTACTACCAAAACTAATGATTGCTACTCAAAGAAAAATAATAGTTACTTGAAAAAGTAATAGTAAAAAAAAACAATAAATACAAGCAACACAGAATAATATTGCATAATTTTAAAAATGCTACAGATCTAAATAACAACCATAATTGTGGTCATATTGTCCAGAAAACGAATGTCAGATGAAATGACTGCAGGATAGCCCAAAAGTTCTATACTACTTCACTGCTATTTAAGGAACTTTAAAAAATGCCTGCTTTTGAACTATTTTGATGCAATTAGCAATGTTTTTTTTCAAAATGTGATCATATAAATTGTGTAGAAAGGAATGTGTGAAGTCACAACCATAACCTCTTGCCTTGAGGTTGTTATATGTGTCTGTACATATTGACAAGTTGGACAATGGCTACAAGAAGGACTGCAGGCATATTACATTATACAAATATGTATTATAAAAACATTAGACTAAAGACCATACAGCTAAACAAGCCATATGTTCCATTTGCTGCAGGTCTGGAGGCACAGCATTTGTCCAATGATCTGAGTACTAACCCAACAAATTATTACTGCTCTGTAAACATGACCTGGGTCTATGGGTCTGAACTACTCTGTAAATATCACCTGGATCTGTGGGTCTGAACTACTCTGTAAATATCACCTGGATCTGTGGGTCTGAACTACTCTGTAAATATGACCTGGATCTATGGGTCTGAACTACTCTGTAAATATGACCTGGATCTGTGGGTCTGAACTACTCTGTAAATATCACCTGGATCTGTGGGTCTGAACTACACAGAAAGTAGACCCTTTATAAGGTTCTTATTTTCGGGTGGATCATAATTTATTTGTAATAAAATTTGGACAACTAGAAGTCTAGTTTTTACTGTCAAGTTTTCTGCGCGCTCCACATATACAACATTAGCACCATGTCCCCTACGTGGCATAGCAGGGCTCCATCTTTACCACATACACAACTGTAACATCAGCACTCAGATCTCAAAAACACTAATGCACTTTCTATTTGTCTGTTGCAGAAAAATATCATGAAAAATACTTAGAAAAATACCAGGTAAGTAACCTAAAAATGACTGGCCATCATACAAAAGTGGTAAAATTCAAGGAATAGAAATAAGCCCTGCAAATTGTGAATGTGAAGAGGAGAGAAGCTCTTGGTGGATATGTAGCGACAAGAATGAAAGAACAAACTGACGGCCAGAATCTACGATAGATCTGGGTTCTTTGTTAAGTAGTGACTTCAAGACTTCAGGACAAGTAACCTTTGAAGAAAGATGTAACCTGGGATAGCTCTTTAGTTATATTTAGTGATTTCTGATAGCTCATTAGTTATATTTAGTGATTTGTGATAGTTCTTTAGTTATATTTAGTGATTTGTGATAGTTCTTTAATTATATTTAGTGATTTGTGATAGTTCATTAGTTATATTTAGTGATTTGTGAGGTCATTAATTATATAGTTTGTGATTTGTGCTAGTTCATTTAAAAAAAAATTTGGCTGCATGTGATTATTCAGTTTTGCTTATTGACTTGTGACAATTCATTATTTATATTCTGCTAATTGCGACAGTTTATCATTCATATTCTGCTAATTGTGATAGTTTATCATTCATATTTGGCAACTTGTGACATTTCATTATTTATGTTTGGCCACTTTTGACAATTCATTATTTATTTTAAGCAAAGAATACAGATTTGACTAGACATCTGAGTAATCATCCAAAAGTCCATTATTGAAGTTCAAATCAACCTTGCTGTTTGGGAAGTTTAAAATAACTTCACCGTTGACAAGAGACTCATGGCCAAACGGGCGGTCTCTTCGTTTTGGGATGTAGACTTGAGAAGCGCCAGGGTCATATATCTCCTGGAAAGATCTACCATCTCGTGTGCTATTGATGTTAAAATCTGCACCATTTTCACTGTCCTCAGCATCTGAAATTGGAGAGGATGGCATGCCAGATAATGACAAGGTGGTGGAGGTTGCAGAAGTGTTGATGTAGTTGTTGTTCTGTGATCGCAGAATTTGGGCTGAAGTGAACTTCTTGGCTTTGATCTCTATGCAGGTTTTGAACCATTTCCTGTTCTCATCCACGTGGCTGTCGAGGTACGACACAAAGAGTTGGTCAACGCTTTTAGGATTGTTGTAAGTTGTTTCTGAAAAACTTCGGGGCCGCACACGTGGTTCGTAGAAAGTTCTGCTAACAAATCGTTTTCTAGTGCTGTTGATGTATACGTAAGCTGTGTCCGAATATCGTACGGGGTGCAGAACAGGACGGAAGTTAATCTCCTCTTTGTGGCGTCTGAAACACAGGAAAAATAACACATGATATAATCTCACAAAATATGATATTATACCATAAAATGTTATAGCATTCCGGAGCAGATAATATCATAACCATGAAAAATGATATCCCAGAACAGATAATATCATAACCATGAAAAATGATATCCCAGAACAGATAATATCATAACCATGAAAAATGATATCCCAGAACAGATAATATCATAACCATGAAACATTGTGCAAGAAGAGATATTTCACTGTAAAACATTTTGTACATAAGACATGACATTATCCCAGATGTTTATCAGGCATATCCTGTGACGTCAGGATTTGTGGATCATAGTGACCAAGACCCTGCCCCTCATCCTTGTTAACAAGCTGTATCACAACATGAGGTAAGGATTTATACAGGCGGACTTTACTGGAAAGCTAGACAGTGTAAAAGCTGGAAATGCATCATCCCATCTTTTTATGTTTGCCCCCAGACATGGCAAGAAAGCCATGGCAGCCATAATACCACCAGTGCCTGATTTTAAAGGTGAAGGTATGAGCTGTGAATCAGTGTCATAGCAACCGGTCAAGTCCTAAGTGCTCTGTTGCCTGGCCAGGAGTTGACCAGAAACTGCTGACTAGTGTCACCATCAGCAGTAACTCCGTAGCTAGCAGTTTCATTCCTCATCCTTTCCAGAGCATTAACCCTGGCACCCGTTTTCTCCTGAAGCCGTGTTAACTCTGTGAGCCACAGTTCGTCCACCGAAACCAGGTCGTCAGGTCAGCGAGCGAGTGACTAATCCACTGCACTAATGCTTGCCATTCATTATCATCATCTTCATCAGCTATTACAGATTAGAAGAGTGAAGTGCTCATCACTGCAGCAGTACAAAATCCATGAATAACCATCAGAATCATAGTTCTAGCGACGGATAGGTGTGTCATAGCCACGGTTATGTATGTCCTAGTCATGGATGCATGGTTGTTTCAAATCTGGTTCCAGGAGGCTACAGTTACATGAAGATTTATACTGAAGTTTGTACAATAATAATAATAATAATGTGTATTTTTCTAATTTTAGACTTGTAAATATTTGTTTCCTGTCTCCTTTACTTTTTGGGATTACAATAGACTTCATAATGAAAAAATGCTGCACAGGTAACACAGGTATTGACTGGGTACATGGGACCCAACTAGAAGATCTTGATTTTGCTGATGACATAACTCTTATCAGTAATAATGTGAATTCCGTGCAAGAAAAACAGATAGCCTATCTTCACTGGCTAGCAAAATAGGACTTGAAATTAACAAGGACAAAACAAAAATAATGAAAATTCCCATCAATCAAAATGGAAAAATACACATAGAAGGGACAGATATTGAAGAAGTCAATCAATTTGCATACCTTGGCAGCTACATAGACCAGGATGGTGACACTAGAAAGGAAGTTAGGATCAGAATTGCAAAAGCAGCATCAATCTTCAAGAATCTTGAGAACATATAGAATTCAAAAGTTATAAGCACAAAAACCAAGTTAAGACTATTCAATTCAAATGTAATATCCATCCTCATTTATGCATGCGAAAGCTGGAAAACAACTAAAGAAATAGAAAAGAAATTAGACTCTTTTGAAAACAAATGCCTAAGGAAAATACTCAGCATCAAGTGGAATGAATTCAAGAACAATGCAGAGATAAGACAGATGACTGAACAACAACCAGTCTCACGGGTGATCAGGAAAAGGAGATGGGCATATGTTGGTCACTTGATGAGAAGAAATGAGCAGAGAATCCCAAAACAAGCTATCAAGTGGAACACAACAGGCCGAAGAAAAAGGGGCAGACCGCGTGAAACTCTGAAGAGGACATTATTAAGAGAGGCCAAGTTAACTGGCATAAAATCCTTTGTTGAGGTTGAAAGACTCGCCGAAGACATGAAAAACTGGCGAACTACTTTGCGAGCCCTATGTGACGTCTAACGGCACGGGAAGGATATAAGATATAAGATAAGAAATATTTGTTTTAAAATAACCAATAGTCTAAGGGGCATAACCATGAAAACCTTGAATAGACGAGCAAAAGTAAAGTCATTTAATTTATTTTTCAATGGTTATGTCCCTTCGAGTACTGTTACTTTGTTATCTCGCATGCGCTGTCTGATGAGGCAATCAGCGACCCACAGCTGATATGCTAGCGTCAGGGTTAGCGAACCATAGCTGACCAAGACCCTGTCCAACCTTTCCGTGGTACTCGAAGCAACAGGCCTAGCTTTGCTAACGGGGCAGGGATCGCCATAGTCCCCATGGTGGTGGAGTCTGCTAAAGAAGCATTGCACACCCTCTGCTTTTTAGCTGTACTCCGGGATTGAAAAAGTAGCTGCCATAACCCGCTCCCACGCCGATACGATGCTGTGCCTCAACATCTCTACAGCATCGGCTGCAAAAGAACAACAGCTCGCAGTTACAGGGAGTTCGTACAAGCACAAGTAATTCCTCGTATTTCTTTCTCCTCGTCCTTGATATATTAACATTTTTTGCCAAAATATTGGGTTCCTGGTGCTTTTCATAATCATTGTATTTGTTATTGTTTCCTATTGCTGATTTATTGCAGCTTACAGCTTCACCTAACTCTGGTCAGTCCAAAGTGTCCCCAGTGGTTTCGCGATTCATCCGTAAAATGTTCAACTTGTGTGCGAAGAATTTTCTAAGAAAACCATTTTGTGTGAAGCGGAGTGATGTACTGTAACATTACAGAGAATCATTTAAGGCTGCCATTTTTTGTCAAAAAGTACTAACATCCAAAACGTTTTTTCAGTGCTGGCACAGAGTAACATCACGAAACTAAGAAATAAAAGTATGAGTGTATTTACTTTTTTTTTTTTTCAGTATATAAAATTTCATGCGCGGCATTTTTGTGCACGTCTGCACAGCTGATCTAGTCATGGATCATCATCATCATCATCATCAGCAGCAGCAGCAGCAGTAGTAGTAGTAGTAGTAGTAGTAGTAGTCATACAAACAGCACTCATACTTCTCACTTTTGTGTGTCCCCAAGGTTTCTTTTACTTGTATGAAAAATGAGCTGCGAGATAGCGCAGTTTGTTAGTGCGCTGTTTTCTCATGGCTAGACAGCTGCTAGTCCTACTGGAGTCCGTGGTTCGAATCCCAGGTAATTCTCTTGTGATCTTTCTTTCTTTCACGTCTCACTAAAGTGCTTTGTCTACGATTTTCTCGAGGTCTAATCCTACAAAACTGTGTTCTCTTACTTTACCGTATGAAAAATGAGCATGACTTCAAGTCAAGTCTCGGACAACTTGACAACAATTTGACTGCTAGTTAAAGTAGTTTTCGGGTGGTGATTCAGTCTCATGCTCTTGTGTGTGTAGAATGTAAACTGTAGATGTATTGCTATTCATCTCTGTGTATATTTCCACTACTGTCCACTGGAATTACGTTCTTTCTTACATTAGTATTCTACGTTGTTTTGCGTCTGTTTTGTTACTCATTTCACAGACTTACTTGCTCCCAGGTTCATTCTCTCTCAGTGGAAATAGTAATACAGAAGCAGCAACTTTACAGTTGAAATGACTTTAATGATGCACGGGGTGACGATGAGTCGATGAGCGATATGACGAGAACGACAAAGGCATCAACAAAATCAATGGACACAAGACTGGACATCTCCACGATATATGTTCCCGGCAGACTACTGTCGCCATCAGAACATCCTAATACACTCTATTCTACATCTATTTCACTAAACAACACTTCTAACAGCCTAATCTACGTCTCTCTCAGACAAAACACAACTGTCCCTCAGTCATATGATTTCTTTCTCACCTGACCTTTTTCCTATCATTCCCCATCCGTGACTCTCGTGCAATCCGAGACAAAGCAAATGGACTCTACTCACAAACAGCTGATTACTTTAGAAGATAACTCATTTTATACAAATATTCCAATTCTCAGATGAGTTATCTATCTTACATCCAAACATTCAATATACTGCTATATAGTGAATACAGTTACCTGTGATCTGAAAAGTCCAGCTGTGAGTACACAGATGTCTGTTGGTAGCTAGGCCTAGGAGCAACGGCCACTGTCTCGGCCACTTTGTCAATAGCTATCACCATCTTGGATGGACAGTCACGTGATCTGCTTGACGGCTTCGAACTGATGGACCTCACAACAGGCTAGACTGACCTAGAAGAAAAATGAAGTTCCAAGTTTTATGCAGAAACTATTTATAAACATTCTGGTTGCTAGTTTCGTATGTAAGCTGCTGGCTGAATGACTTCTGCTAACTACTATCTGAACAAAGTTCGCTAAAAAAAAAACTGTAAGACAGCCGAGCCTGTAACATGCCTTAAATCCTTCCTCACATGATCATTGGTTACCTGGAACACACCACTGACCTCCCAGCCCTGGTCTCTGCTGCTTGTCAGCCTAATCTCTTTAAACATACAAGTAAAACCATCGTGGAGAGCAACTATGTGGGGCTGTGAACTAGAGATGGCAAAGCCGTTCTTCCATTCCCAGTAGTGTTTCTAATAATAGCAGGGCTCTTCCATGATCAGCCCCGAGTTTGCTTATAAAAAAGGAAGTAAAGACCAGGGAAAAAAAATATATTACACACAAAACTACATTACTTTCTCATATAGTCGCCACCCGAATTCAGACACGTGAGGTACACCAGCTTTTGCAGTCCCTCGTCAAAACAAACCAGCCAGTTGTTTACTCCATCCATGCGCTCCTGGTTGGTCCTGTATTGTTCCTTCGTCTCTGCCTTCACTAGCTGAACCAAAGTCTCGTCCCCTCAGTCACGAGATTCTATGGAGAAATTCATCCCATTCTTCCAGTCCATTCCCGGCAGCGTGGAAGCAACGTTAAAGCTGACGCCATTCTCTGAGCTTTCTGGATGTCAATCTGTTGTTTTAGTACCTGCCATGTTGGTTGTTTTAGTACCTGTCATGTTGTTTTGGTACCTGTCATGCTTTTTTGTTACCTGCCATGTTGGCTGTTTTCGTACCTGCCATGTTGGCTGTTTTAGTACCTGCCATGCTGTTTTGGTACCTGTCATGATTTTTCTGGTACTTGTCATGTTGTTTTGATACCTGCCATGCACAGAACTTGTGGTAACCCAATCTGTCTGTGACAAACGCGCTAGTCCTCGAAAATTTAAGACAATTCATCAGAAAGATCTGAAATCATGAAACGACCTTTTTCATGCACGATAAGATTGGGTTTTTGAACGAATTTATCGGTTACAATCGAGTATCATTCTTCTCCTTACTCATCATTCACATCTGAACTTCCCCAGCCTGTCTCTCGTACAATTGTCACTCCACCGTATACACGACACAAACAGAAAGATAGCGAAGTTTATTAGAGTGCTAATACTAACTCCGTGGCTAGGCGGCTGCTCGTCCTGCCGGACTCCATGGTTCAAGTCCCAGGTAATTTTTCCTTCTATCACGTCTGATAAGGCTTTCCATATGATTTCTTCCAGGTCAAACCATACAACACTGTAACTAGGTCAATCATACAACACTGTAACTAGGTCAAATCATACAACACCGTAACTAGGTCAAATCACACAACAATGCAACTATGTCAAAACATACAACACTGCAACTAGGTCAAAGCATGTAGCGTTGTAATTAGGTCAACCCATACAACACTGTAACTAAAACCACACAACACTGTAATCAGGTCAAATCATACAGCACTGTAACTAGGTCAGACCACACAACACTGTAACTAGGTCAAATCATAATCACTGTAATGATGTCAAGTAATACAACACGGTAACTAGGTCAAACAATACACGGTAACTAGGTCAACTAATATAACACTAACTGGGTCAAACCATACAACATTGTAAATAAGTCAAAGCATATACCACTGTAAGTAATATAAGCAACAACGCGCTGGGTGTCTCCTATATTTGGGAGAGGCTGACGTAGATGTCTGAGGGAAAGGCAAAGAAGATGGACAAACTCTCGACTTCAGCACAGCAGGGCACAAAGTCAGTTACAGAACATACATGAACTCGGCGACAATGCCAAACCCAGTCAAGCGTTGCAGTTAAACTAAGGCAGGGTCTCCCGGGGTCCCCAATTTCAAAGGGGCCCATATCCACAATTTTATGTACACGAATCACGTGGCACGCCAAATCTAAGCCAACCAGTCTTTGCCGAATTACATAGCACACTTCTCAACAATGTACATTTCCACAATAAGCTTGCGGGTTGCACAGGCTGCCCTGGTTGGCAGGTGGTTGTCTCTGATTTAGATCAGTAACTTTGTACTACTGAAGAAGGTTAGCTAGTAAAGAAGATTAAACAGAGAAAACTTTTAAGTGTTTCAGACATCATAAGAGTTTGGAGAAGACAGTCTTGGAAGGGTGCACAGTATAATGGGAAAAAAGAAAGAGAGGAAGACCAAGGCAAAGATGGCTGCAAGACATCGTTGATAACCTGGAAATGGATGCAACAGCAGCAGGCCATCTTGCTTACAACCAAGAGGCCTACAGGAGAGCTGTTGGGGGGGGGGGGGGTAGCAAAGGACATGCAACTGACTGACCGACTGAGTACTAGCCACATAATACGGTGAGTCAAACATTCCTCACGTTTGTCGATACCCTAATTTAGGTCAAGGTTCCTGTCATATGCATTCATAACGTAATGCTCATGTGTTACGTCATTCTGAAAAGGTGCATACCCATTTTTAGCCAAGGAATCGCCAGATAAGTGATCAGCAGAAGGAAACATGGCTGATAGCAAGGTTGTCGTTCGCGTCCTCCTGAGGTATTGTTAGAAGAAATGGCTGAACGTCTCTACAGCTGCCCGTGAAATTCGCAGCGTGGAGGGAGAAGGAACAGTTGATGGCAGCAGCACTGCAAGGAAGTTGTTCCAAGGGTTCAGATCTGGGGACACTGACATCAAAGACCAGCCCAGGTCGGGACACCCTTCAACCACCAGTGATGAAGCCCTGCGCCAGGCTGTTGGAGACAACCCCAGTGCCAGTCCACGGCGCATGTCAGCCCAGCCGCCCCCTTCTCAAACCATCAAAGCTGAACACTGAACGAGCTCTGCTTCAAGCAAATGGCAGCCTCGACGTGTCCCCCGTGATCTCCCTGCCCAGCAAGCACAGGGGCGCGTTGACGTCTGTCGCCAGCTGTTGGCAAACTGACATGACAAAAAGGTTTCTCTGCCATGTCGTCAGTGGAGATGAAAAGTGGGTCTTCCTGCGGCCCCAACGCAGGTACCCGGTGGCTCCAGCTAGGCCAGGAGGTAGAGGTGCTTGTACGACGAGGCCGGTTCTAGAAGTTGTTTTTCCACACTACTTTTACAAGTAACAGCCATTTCCTCTTTTATTCTGTTGCTTATGATTAATCTGATCAGCGTTTACTTTCAAAACAGCACAGATAAGAGCACTTTCAGAACAGCACAGATATCAGCACTTTGAGAACAGCACAGGTAACAGCAGCTAAGTATTGACTCACAGCCAGCAATGACCAGACTCTCTCTCTCTCTCTCTCTCTCTCTCTCTCTCTGAACCTTAAGTGCCCAGGGCACATGGGGCTTCAGCAAGGGTTTTCCACAAATGCCTGTCCTTTGCCTTTTTTTTCTGCTCTTGCCCAGGTGAGCCCTCTATTGCTCAACATCCTCTCTGTTGTTCTTCTCCATGTCTCTTTTGGTCTACCCTTACTTCTGCTCCCCTGTGAGAGAGGGGACACGTCTAGACTAGCAGGTTATTATTTTTATATTAAATATGAAAAAAACGCGCTTATTTAGAAATAACCCACAAGACTTGCCAATGATTGCTACCCCCCCCCCCCCTACTCAATGTGGGAAAATATTTGCTCAGAAATAATTTTACGAGGCCAGCGATTTGCTGGGCGTGGTTACAAATGAGTAGTTTTTCCTTAGTGCAGCGTTTCCAAACCTGTGGTCTGCGGGCCGTAAGTGGTCTGCGAATGTGTAATCAGTCTGGTACTTAAATGCCATCTAAGAATAAAAACAATGAAGGATTTATGTTTTTGCGGTACCGCATACAAGTATGTAAGATGGTAGACATATTTTGTCCTCAGACAATTGTCACAATCAAATATTCTATCCCAGCAATACTAAACATACATAAGACACAGATTAGACCAGTTGTATTATATGGATCAGAAACATGGAGTGCAACTAAACAAAATGAACGCTAAACAATTGAGAGAGAGGGGGGGGGGACTTTATGGACTGATAAGAGACCCTATAACACAACAGTGAAAGATAAGAAACAGAGAAATCTACTCTCAGCTTATAACAGCCATTATGAGAAAACAACAGAATGAGGCGACTCGGGCAATTGAGAGAATAGAGGAGGATAGACAAAGATGTTTTATACAGACTTAATGAAAGGACCAAGAGGTAGACCTAGACAAACAAAGATGGCTTATATAGAAGTAATGAAAGGACCAAGAGGTAGATCTAGACGACGACGACGAGACAAATTAGTAGAAGATATACGCGCTCTTGCAATCCACAAATGGTAAGAAAAGAAAAGAATGGAGACGTGTCTTGTCCCCAGCAGTGAGCCTCAGTGGAGACGTGTCTTGTCCCCAGCAGTGAGCCTCAGTGGAGACGTGTCTTGTCCCCAGCTGTGAGCCTCAGTGGAGACGTGTCTTGTCCCCAGCAGTGAGCCTCAGTGGAGACGTGTCTTGTCCCCAGTAGTGAGCCTCAGTGGAGATGTGTCTTGGTCCCAGAAGTGAGCCTCAGTGGAGACGTGTCTTGGTCCCAGAAGTGAGCCTCAGTGGAGACGTGTCTTGTCCCCAGAAGTGAGCCTCAGTGGAGACGTGTCTTGTCCCCAGAAGTGAGCCTCAGTGGAGACGTGTCTTGTCCCCAGAAGTGAGCCTCAGTGGAGACGTGTCTTGTCCCCAGAAGTGAGCCTCAGTGGAGACGTGTCTTGTCCCCAGTAGTCAGCCTCAGTGGCTAGGAAAGCTACTGAATTCAGCATCTGCTCAAAGAAGATGATATATAAGATGGTGGACCTCAACTTGTACGTGTTCTTGGGCAAGCAGTCCGTGAATGTAAAAAGGTCAGGAACTACTTCTTTGGCGTATGAATACCACGGGTATTTTGGCTGGAGCTGGGCACTATTCGGTTTTTTAACAAATAAGAGTGGAAAATAGGAGAGAGAGAGAGAGAGAGAGAGAGAGAGAGAGAGAGAGAGAGAGAGAGTGTGTGTGTGTGTGTGTGTGTGTGTGTTGTGTGTGTGTGTGTGTGTGTGTGTGTGTGGTGTGTGTGTGTGTGTGTGTGTGTGTGTGTGTGTGTGTGTGTGTGTGTGTGTGTGTGTGTGTGTGTGTGTGTGTGTGTGTGTGTGTGTGTGTGTGTGTGTGTGTATACAGAGGAAATAATTACTCTGCAAAAAAAAAAAAGGAATATTAAGAAAAGCTGAATTTCGAAATAATTAGTTAACTAAGAAAGCTGTTGCTACTTTTACAGCTTGACTGCAGTGACTTTATGTATACTTTGTAACAGTGCAGGATTAGTTAATAGTTGGATATATAATACGGTAGTAGTCTCCCCTGCAGACGGTTAACTTTGGATATTTGTAGGCTTGTGCAGCGGGAAAATCCGTTGAAAAGTCGCACGCGTGCAGCGGGAAAATCCGTTGAAAAGTCGCACGCGTGCAGCGGGAAAATCCGTTGAAAAAGTCGCACGCGTGCAGCGGGAAAATCCGTTGAAAAATCGCACGCATGCGCACTTGTAATGAACGAATTGGTAGGAGACGCAGGAAGAAACGGTTAGGACCGGCAGAAGTGAGAGGCCTTCAATATGTAGATTAACAGTTTTCCTTTATAATTGGTAGCTTGTTGTGCTCCCGTAATAATAGTAAGCAGATTTGTAGTCTGTCCTTGTAGAAATGCCTAGTGGTGCTTAAGATTGTCCTTTTCATGACAGTTCCTCCGATTCTTTAGTTTTGAGTGTAGAAATATCTCAAAGAAGCAATGTCCTTCACCTTCCCGCCGCGTAAGAGGTCGTCCCATGGCGGCGTCCAGTCGGCCGGACACCATTTCATATAACTGTAAAACTTCATCAGTCTTTTCACATACTCCTATTCTGGCAACACCCACAAACAAATGAAGTTGATTAATAAATTTGATTTCTCCTGTACTGCCCAGAGTTAGGTGCTTGTTGATTTTATGTTTGTAACGCAGCCGTGAGGTGACATCTTCGGTTGATTTTCTATACAATTCACAGAATAGTATGAACTCTGTCGTGATTGTTCCTGTGTTATGTCACACAGACTATATCAATGTCACAGAATTAGGCCCGGCTAGCCGGATCACAAAAACGTTGAAGGCACACTGGAGACAATACAATTCGTTTATAATTTATATAGTTGCTATCAGGTATACATGTTCCGCAAAACTATTTCTGTTTTGGTAAATGTTAGCGATGGTTTGCACGTCAGACAAATGACTGTTTCCTCGCGCCAGTTGTCTCCAGGCAGAACTACTACAAGATCTCTGAGCCACTATTTGCACACAACGTTCACAGCAAAACACGCCGAACCGCGCGAATGAAGCAAATATAGAAACGATGATTCAAGACAAAGAAAAATGACATGTTTATAACAACAAATGTTTAATGGGGTGCAATCAACGTTAACAAATAAAATCAGCATGTCCAGTAACTGCACAGTACAGATATATTTTGTTTCCTTCTCTATAGCCATCTGAAGAATTAGAAAAATATTTTGGCCAAACACCGTAAGAAACAACATTTTGTTGCCAGAAATGCAGATGAAGCCACTGACAACAATTATTGAGGAAAGACGCTGGCGATGGTTAGGACATATGTTCCGAATGACTGACAACTCACTACCAAAAATAGCACTAAGATAGACACCACAGGGGAACAGAAGTAAGGGTAGACCAAAAGAGACATGGAGAAGAACAACAGAAAGGATGCTGAGCAATAGAGGGCTCACCTGGGCAAGAGCGGAAAAAAGGCAAAGGACATGCGTTTGTGGAAAACCCTTGCAGAAGCCCCATGTGCCTTGGGCACGTAAGGTTCAGAGAGGGAGAGAGATAGAGAGGGAGAGAGAACTATATGCCTACTGTGGCTTCAATGATTCATCAATTAACACTGAAAGAACAAAGGCTCTAATGTAAGTTGTACGAGGAGGGTGGGGGCGAAAAGGAGGACCAAGCTGATGAGTTTTGATGTCAAGGCTTTCAGACTCTCACTCTATCTCAGGACAGCCAGACTTTCAGACTCTCCCTCTATCTCAGGACAGCCAGACTTTCAGACTCTCATCTCAGGACAGCCAGACTTTCAGACTCTCACTCTATCTCAGGACAGCCAGAGTTTCAGACTCTCACTCTATCTCAGGACAGCCAGACTTTCAGACTCTCATTCTATCTCAGGACAGCCAGACTTTCAGACTCTCATCTCAGGCCAGCCAGACTTTCAGACTCTCCCTCTATCTCAGGACAGCCAGACTTTCAGACTCTCCCTCTATCTCAGGCCAGCCAGACTTTCAGACTCTCCCTGTATCTCAGGACAGCCAGACTTTCAGACTCTCCCTGTATCTCAGGACAGCCAGACTTTCAGACTCTCCCTGTATCTCAGGACAGCCAGACTTTCAGACTCTCATCTCAGGCCAGCCAGACTTTCAGACTCTCACTCTATCTCAGGACAGCCAGACTTTCAGACTCTCACTCTATCTCAGGCCAACCAGACTTTCAGACTCTCATCTCAGGCCAGCCAGACTTTCAGACTCTCCCTCTATCTCAGGACAGCCAGACTTTCAGACTCTCACTCTCTCTCAGGCCAGCCAGACTTTCAGACTCTCCTTCTATCTCAGGACAGCCAGACATTCAGACTCTCACTCTATCTTAGGACAGCCAGACTTTCAGACTCTCACTCTATCTCAGGCCAGCCAGACTTTCAGACTCTCATCTCAGGACAGCCAGACTTTCAGACTCTCATCTCAGGACAGCCAGACTTTCAGACTCTCCCTCTATCTCAGGAAAGCCAGACATTCAGACTCTCATCTCAGGACAGCCAGACTTTCAGACTCTCCCTCTATCACACGCCAGCAAGACTTTCACAGCTTTACTCATTGTCTGGAGCTGACTTGGATTCTGTTGTATAAATCGGTCCAAAGTGGATACTACTCTGTATCCGGAATCGGTTTGTAAGAACCGAGTACGCACTTTTACCGGAAGAAGCGAAAGAATCGGTTCCTAATTCGGTTCGCGCTCAGTTCTAATCCTGGCCTTAACTTAAAAGTGCACAGATTAAGAGAACAATTGCCGGTTTGTGGCGGTAACTGGTGCACGGTAAAGTTAAAGCGTTTCTAAAACTGGAGCACGAAGCCTGGAGTCAGCCTAGAAAGCTGGGAGGAATGAGGGCGTCTACATTATCATCATCACCACCATGGCTACACAGAAGAGCTAAACCGTTCCTTTTTACAACATTCCAAACAAAATACTGTGAGAGTAAAGTAGGTAAGATTAACATGGAAAATTGTAACATCAGCAAACCATCCTCTTTCGAAAACGCCACTGCAGACTACTGAGCCGCCTACATTGACTCAAAATGTCTCACACAGACGATTGTCCATGTGACAGTGGAGTCTAGACTCCAGAACATATCCTTCAAGAGTGCCCAAATCATGCAGACCTGAGGCGTGAGACGTGGCCAGAGGACACAAGCTTGGGGCAAAAGCTTTGGGGCTCCTATCAGGATCTGGAGAGGGCTGTGAGCTTTGCCATGTGGACAGGGATCAGGATCTGAAGTGACCAACAACCTCAAACGCAGAAGCAGAAGTAACGCCAGCACACAGACGTGAGAAGACACGGGCACTACTGTTTTCAGAACAAACACTGTAACGACACCGTAAACCCGGGATATAAACAGAATTTAGCAACGACGCTGTAAACCCGTGATATAAACAGAATTTAGCAACGACACCGTAAACCCGTGATATAAACAGAATTTAGCAACGACACTGTAAACCCGTGATATAAACAGAATTTAGCAACGACGCCATAAACCCGTGATATAAACAGAATTTAGCAACGACGCCGTAAACCCGTGATATAAACAGAATTTAGCAACGACACTGTAAACCCGTGATATAAACAGAATTTAGCAGTGAATTTCACACAATAAAAGCCCACCCTTGTTTCTCAGCTTTCGCCCCCAGCGGCTCACATATTCCGGCGGCCGTGTCGTTGTGTTCTGGCGGTGCCACCATAAAATGTCTACCTGGATTCTTTTTTTCTGTCCCCTCTTGTGCGTGACTAAAAGAATGGTGGCCCCCTAAGACCTGGGGAATCATGCTCTGACATATCCACCCGTCCCCTAACTCAACACGGCCACTGACGTTTAAAGTGCAACGCTGATTATATATTTATAAGTCGCAAGTAATTCTTAAGCAAGAACTTTTGCTACACAACACATACAACCTACATAATCTCCATAGTAACTTACCAACATACAGCTAACATAATCTCCCTAGTAACTTACCAATATACAACTTACATAATCTCCCTAGTAACTTACCAACATACTACTTACATAATCTCCCTAGTAACTTACAACACGTATTGTACACAATCTCCCTAGTAACTTACACCATACAGCTAACATAATCTCCATAGTAACTTACAAACTTACACCTTACATAATCTCCCTAGTACTTTACAACATACCACTTACAAAATCTCACCAGTAACTTACAAAATCTCCCTACTAACTTACAATACACATCTTACATAATTTCCATACTAACTTACAAAATACAACTTACATAATCTCCCTAATAACTTACAAAATACAACTTACATAATCTCCCTAATAACTTACAACATACAACTTACATAATCTCCCTACAGACTTACTACATACAACTTACGTAATCTTCCTAATAACTTACGACATACAATTTACATAATCTCCCTACTAACTTACGACATACAACCTACATAATCTCCCTACTAACTTACGACATACAACTTACATAATCTCCCTACTAACTTATGACATACAACCTACATAATCTCCCTACTAACTTACAACATACAACCTACATAATCTCCCTACTAATTTACGACATACAACTTACATAATCTCCATACTAACTTACGACTTACAACTTACATAATCTCCCTACTAACTTACGACATACAACTTACATAATCTCCCTATTAACTTACGACATACAACTTACATAATCTCCCTACTAGCTTACAACATACAACCTACAAAATCTCACTACTAATTTACAACACACAACTTACAAAATCTCCCTACTAACTTACAACACAACAATGGCATGGGCCTACCTTGTAAGAAAACTGTTCTCTCTACGAAAGTAAAATTTCTGTGACACACAAAAAGTCACTGTTGGTACAACCCCCCCCCCTTTTTTTTTTGGGGGGGGGGGGGCGGGGGTGGGGGAGGGGGAGTATATTTAATATCTCTTCTCTATCCTTCTCTCTCTCTCTCTCTCTTCTCCTCCCCTCCCCAACTTTTCTATCAAGGATGATCTTGGCAACTGTGAGACAAATATCCCATCATTCCTGTGTCATTAAAAATTACTTCAAAATTTAAATTGTACTAGTAATGCGTATTGGTAGCGGAGCCTCCAAAGAAGCCGTGCTTCCACGAACTGAAGCAAGCCACCACAGCATTCTCTCCACTCAGGCAGAAACTTGTATGTCAAGATCTTCACCACACAAACAAATTCAGACTCTTTGCTGGATCCAGATCAACAGGTAAACGATCACCCACCCACCCATCTACCCACCCACCCATCTACCCACCCGTCTATCTATCTATCTATCTATCTATCTATCTATCTATCTATCTATCTATCTATCTATCTATCTATCTAGCTACGCCTACCCCCAGCGTGGAACATAACCTAACATAAAACATGATCTACTAGCAAGTCCTGGTTATGGTTTCAAGTATGGCGTCAGTTAAGTTTTGTATGAATAACTTCTTCTCATAATCTTTTCACCTGTCTAGTGAACATAGAGAAATCTCGGCGTGCCTTTCAAATCCGCGGCTCTTTGATGTTGTGTGGCGACACAGTTCACAGATTACTTCCACGTGCACGCAGCTAGTGTGTATGTGTGTGTGTGTGTGTATTTGTGTGTGTCACCGAGACTTAAGTGTGCTCTGTGTACACGTGCTCAAAATCTTGCAGCTTTTATTTCTCTCTCACATACACACCAGACCCGTGTACTCTGCTACACCCTTCCATGTGTGTCAAGACACGTAGATCTGTGCACTTTAGACCGTCTAATCTTCAGTATCTTTAGAAAAAAAAAGTACTACCTGACAGTGTTTTGACAGAACCCAGTACAGTCTATGCCTTGTACTATATGAGATAATGTTACAGACAGTACTGTAATACTTCGGAACTTTGTAACAAACTTACCACTCAGATTATCACAGTATATGCTACGAAAGCGAAATTAGAGCACACATCAATGTCGTGTATGTGTATGTATGTTTGTGAATATATCATTTATTATGTCAGCCCCTACATCCATACACAACATACATCCCCACAAACAAAATCAAGCAGGCATCTACAACAGTGGGGGCTTCAAAGTCAGTGGTACTACCCCCTCCTCCGGGGAGGTTGGGGGGGGGGAGGAGGGGTGTATGAGGGCTCCAGAGATTCAGTGAAGGTAAAGAGACTGTAGTGAGGGTAGAATATGTTTGTTATCTACGGCCAGTATCAGATGTGTTTACTGTCTACGACCAGAGTTAGACACGTCTACGACCAGAGTTAGACACGTCTACGACCAGAGTTAGACACGTCTACGACCAGAGTTAGACAAGTCTACGACCAGAGTTAGACAAGTCTACGGCCAGGGTTAGACACGTCTACGACCAGAGTTAGACACGTCTACGACCAGAGTTAGACACGTCTACGACCAGAGTTAGACAAGTCTACGACCAGAGTTAGACAAGTCTACGGCCAGGGTTAGACACGTCTACGACCAGAGTTAGACACGTCTACGACCAGAGTTAGACACGTCTACGACCAGAGTTAGACACGTCTACGACCAGAGTTAGACACGTCTACGACCAGAGTTAGACAAGTCTACGGCCAGGGTTAGACACGTCTACGACCAGAGTTAGACACGTCTACGACCAGAGTTAGACACGTCTACGACCAGGGTTAGACACGTCTACGACCAGAGTTAGACAAGTCTACGGCCAGGGTTAGACACGTCTACGACCAGAGTTAGACAAGTCTACGGCCAGAGTTAGACACGTCTACGACCAGGGTTAGACACGTCTACGACCAGGGTTAGACACGTCTACGACCAGAGTTAGACACGTCTACGACCAGAGTTAGACACGTCTACGACCAGAGTTAGACACGTCTACGGCCAGAGTTAGACACGTCTAAGGCCAGGGTTAGACACGTTACGACCAGAGTTAGACACGTCTACGACCAGAGTTAGACACGTCTACTGCCAGCATTGAGCCTGTTTTTCAGGAGTTGTATGGACGAAGACCCGAAGACAAGTCTATTGATTTCCTGGAGTATCACACGAGAAGACGAGTTGTTAGACTAAACTAGACTAGACTAGGGGAACAAAACTAGACTAGGCTGGGGGAACAATCGATCTCAAACCCTGAAACATATGGTGTGTAGCGCCCTACTTTCATGTATATGTGAGCACACCATTTATGTATTAACAAAGAGAAGCATACACCGTATTGATAGAGTCACATACAGATAGGTACGCAGAAAAAAACAACAAACAAGGCATACACTGATATGTGCGCATAAACTGAAGAACATACAAGTAGGTATATGTATAAACATATGCACAAACAGATATATACAACTGAAGCACACACACACACACACAGATATGTGTACAAAACAGGCAAACACATTTGTACACACAAACAAACGCGTCTCGCATATTTATGCAAACAGAAGTACACAGAATATTGCTGTGTACACACAGAAAGAAGCACGTGCAAGTATGTACACACAATGTACAACTTCAATATGAGAAACCAAATGAAAGAATGTTACTATGTTGCATGGAAGACAAGTGTCTGCGCGATAAACAAGCTCTGATCAAGACACCATCTTACTTTCTCGTCTGTTCATGGAAGCGATATTTTTATTAGAAACCAGTTAACCAGGACAAGGATCGACGTGTTTCCTAGGGTGGTGGAGCAAGTTCAGAAAACCTTTGCTCCTCTCAGAGAAGTAATAAAAGCTATAGCAGAACTTGCATGTGTTTGATCAGTCACTATTAGCCAATCATTTCAGAGATTTCAGAGTGTAAGTAGCCAATCATTTCAGAGTGTAAGTAGCCAATCATTTCAGATATTTTAGAGTGTAAGTAGCGAGTCATTTCGAAGATTTGAGAGTGTAAGTTGCCAACCATTTCAGAGATTTGAGAGTGTAAGTAGCCAGTTAAGACATTTCAGAGAGTAAGTAAACAATCAGTTCAGGCCTTGGACAGAGCAAGTAATAACGGCTATGTCACACTATCACTGTTATCTTCTCTCTCTCTCTCTCTCTAATTGTACAATAACAGTAAAACTTATCACAGCCCTATTTTACAAAAGCAGAAAAAGTGGGTGTGTAGCCACTTCATGTATCAGTAGATAACATCGGTCTAAACTCTCACCTGATGTTTAGTCACAATCATACATATGTTTAGTCACAATTATACATAAATGTCTAGATACAATCATACATAGATGTTTAGTTAAAATTACACATAGATGTTTAGGTACAATCATACATAGATGTTTAGATGCAATCATACACAGATGTTTAGATATAATTACACACAGAGATGTTTAGATACAATCATACCCAGATGTTTAGATAATTACACATAGATGTTTAGATACCATCACACATAGATGTTTACATACAATCATACCTAGATGTTTAGATATAATTACACATAGATGTTTAGATACAATCATACCTAGATGTTTAGATATAATTACACATAGATGTTTAGATACAATCATATCCGCTGCTGGCGAGATTCTTCAGCTGCCGTGAGTGGGGTGAAACTTATCCCAGCCAATGAAGAAAATTGCGATTAGGATTGCCGCGCGGCGCCGCCGTGGAAAAGGTGAATGAAAGGATTAAGTAACCAGTAGTCTCGAGATCAGGGCTATTCAAATCACGGCACCTCTGCTCTAGAGGCCGGCCACGTCCTATATACACATATACTGGGGCAGATTGCCTAAACCGGCTTAACCCAACGGTTAAACTAAGACACTGCTGGCGAGATTCTTCGGCTGCCGCGCGTGGGGTGAAACTCCTTCCGGCCAGTGAAAAAAAATGCGAAAGTGCGATTAGGGTTGCCGTGCGGCGCCGCTGTGAAAAATGTGATGGAAAGGATACAGTGAAATTTAATAGGTATGTCTAGTAGTCTCGCTGCCAGAGCTACTCATACCACAGCACCTCTGCTCTAGAGGCCGGCCACGTCCTATAGACACCCATACTGATGAAATATGGGTAAACCGGCTTAACCAAGAGGTGAAACTTGATGACTACTCATGTCACGGTACCTCCGCCCTAGAGGTCGGTCACGTCCTAATTACGCCCATACTGGGACAATACGCCTAAACCAGCTTAACACGGGGGTGAAACTTATTAGTGGCGAGGATTCGTTCTCCTAGACAAAAGCTCCGTCCTGGTCACAACTAGGAAGGGTAGCGGCCACGACCATAAAATGTTGAAGTCGAGGACACTGGATAAATGCAATCTAGATAGGCAACCACCTCTCACCCGACGGGATGCATACGTATCCTAACCACGCTGAGGTTTTTCGGTGAGAAAGTCCAACGCTGGACTGGATGGGCAACCACCTTTCATCCAGCGGGGGTATACTGATATCCAAAACACGGCGAGGTTTTCTGGTGAGAAAGTCCACCTCTAGACTAAACTGGTGCAACGAAAACCACGGTGTCACACAATCCCGCTTCTGTGACCCACCGAGAATACAGGCCAAGCCCCGCGATACTCTGAGGCTCTTGTGGCCCTCTCGGGGATCTCTTGTGGCCCTCTCGGGGATCTCTTGTGGCCCTCTCGGGGATCACAGGAGGACCACATGAGTAAATTCAGTAGGATCACGGGGCGGTCTTGGTGGTAGAAGCGAACGAAGAAGAAAAAGATATAATCGGGCACATGTTTAGTTACAATTACACATAGATGTTTAGATACAGTCACACACAGATGTTTAGATACAACCACATACGGATGTTTAGATAGTCACACGCAGATGTTTAGGTATAGTTATACCCAAATGTTTAGATACAATCACATACGGATGTTTAGATACAGTAACACACAGATGTTTAGATACAATCATACACAGATGTTTAGATACAGTCACACACAGATATTTAGACACAATCACCTACAGATGTTTAAATACAATCATACACAGATGTTTAGATACAGTCACACACAGATATTTAGACACAATCACATACAGATGTTTAAATACAATCATACAGAGATGTTTAGATACAATCACACGCAGATTTAGCCCCTCTGTGTCTCGGTAGACCAGCAGGCCCGGTACCGAGGCAGCGGAGAACACAGCCCCTATCGGCATGTATCCTATGGTCGCGTTTGCACGAATGGTCTGGTAGATCGATAAATACATGTTTCATAAACTCATCGATTAACACATGCCTTGTATCAGTAATGTACTGTCGAGTGTGTTACGAAGGAGAATGGAGACCTTCTGATATCAGCCGAGATCATATCCGTGCGAGTGTGATAAAACTAGTGCTGTTACAAGATTAGAGAGACGACGACTGTGGTAAAACTGGTTCTAGTAACCAGGTAGATGGAGGTGTATGGTTCAGTTTTACAAAAAAATAGAAAGAGAGAGGAAAGTGACAGAAACAAGAATGACAGAAAGCAAGATGAGCATGTATGAATGAAGAGCATACAACGATCCAATATTTCGGCAAAAGCCTTTTGTCCAGTGATCACATAAAAAAACACACAAAACACCACAAAAAAAAAAAAAACATGAAAAAATTCAACTTTTACACATATACCGGAACACACATTTGCTATTGAGTAATACGACGAAGGGTTTTTTAAAAAGTAGTCACAGTTCAGGGGATGTAACCACGGAAAATATACAGTACAAGTCTTTCGTATACATTTTAACGGATATGTCCGTTTGTTTGCGAGTAGTTTTTGACTTGCCTTGGTATATTCAAATTTCAGTCATCTCTCTCTCTCTCTCTCTCTCTCTCTCTCTCTTCCATATTCTCTTCAGCTGCCCCACTACTTCAGTGACCCGGTGCCCGATTCGACATCCGATCCACATTCGACACACCCGAATATTACAAATGTCAGCTCGAAGAAGATTACCGAAACAAAATATAAATATCAGGCGTAGATCTCAGTAGCATTTCAGTTTGAGACTTGACCGCACAGATCATTTGAATCCTTTGATGTCTTAGCGAGTTAGATAAATAAAACACAACAATCACATCCCTCATTGTTTTGTGAGGGGTCAGAATATCTCTCTCTCTCTCTCTCTCTCTCTCTCTCTCTCTCTCTCTCTTAATATAGATTATGGTGGTTGTTAATGAAACAGAAAAATCTGTTAGTGAGCTCCACCTAAGTCTATTTTCTTATCCAGTAAGAGATCCTGTTTATCTGTTACTTACCCGTAGTTAATATTAAAATCCCACTAGAAACACTCTCTCTAGACCTGGCCGACGCAGGAGTAGCCCTCGCTGTCTGCTCGTCACATGAACTAACAGAGTCTCGCTAGTTCCAACATTTTGTTTGCTCTCTGCCGCATTCTTTCCCATCGACCGCCAGCCAGCGCCGGCAGCCAGCTCTCCCACGACAGCGCTTGCGCTGGGGACATGATAGGGTCAACAATGAATCGGACAGTGCCTGGTTGACACCGCGCTGGTACCTCGAAGTAGGTAGAGAGAGAGAGTGTGTGTGTGCTTCCTATCTAGGGCTGGGTTTGGTGGGTCTCAGGTTAGCTTCTCTCCCAGATCAAGCCTAAGCTAAATATGGACTACGATGTTATCTCCACACATGATTTACGTCTGTTTATTCTGCGCCATTTTATCCCTTCCCTAGTCCACGGAGAACGGTTTTTCCTGAACACATTTTCTCTGTTTTCCCTATATTTGATCTTCGTGTTTTGGGTCCCTACTTTTATTGTGTAACTTCCCCGTCAGAATCCAGCCCACTTAATTTCCTGGTCTTAGGTTAGGTAATCGCGTTTCGAACCCCATCCACCTGCCTGGAAGAGTCATTACGACATTATGGAGAAAGTTGTTTTCAGATGGCTTGTCAAGCTGGAAAAATTGGGCTTTAAAAGTTGCTGTTTACATTAAGTTTCTCCACTGTTTAACTCTACATTATGTTCTCTACACTGTTTAACTCTACATTATGTTTTCTCCACTGTTTAACCCTAAGTTTCTCCACTGTTTAACTCTACATTATGTTCCCTCCACTGTTTAACTCTACATTATGTTTTCTCCACTGTTTAACTCTACATTAAGTTTCTCCACTGTTTAACTCTACATTATGTTCCCTCCACTGTTTAACTCTACATTGTTTTCTCCACTGTTTAACTCTACATTGTTTTCTCCACTGTTTAACTCTACATTATGTTTTCTCCGCTGTAGAACTCTACATTATGCTCTCTACGTTGTTTTTTCTCAACGGTTTAACTCTACATTGTTTTCTCTCCACGGTTTAACTCTACATTGTTTTCTCTCCACGGTTTAACTCTACATTGTTTTCTCTCCACGGTTTAGCTCTACATTGTTTTCTCTCCACTATACTTTTTTTCCACTGTTCAACTCTACATTATGTTCTCTCCACTGTTTAAACTCTACATTATGTTCTCTCCGCTGTATGCCTCTACATTATGCTCTCTTTACTGTTTAACTCTACATTAAGTCCCCTCCACTGCTTAACTCTACATTATGTTCTCTTCTCTGTTTAACTCTACATTACGCTCTCTTCACTGTTTAACTCTACATTATGCTCTCTTCATTGTTTAAATCTACATTATGCTCTCTTCACTGTTTAACTCTACATTATGCTCTCTTCACTGTTTAAATCTACATTATGCTCTCTTCACTGTTTAACTCTACATTACGCTCTCTCACTTGTTTAACTCCACTTTATATTCTCTCCAGTTGTCAGCTCCACGTTATATTTATGAACTCATTGTAGGTCAGTTCTACGTCATGACAAGGACTACTCTCACAAAAGACATTAAGTACATGTCAAGACTACTTGATTTAGTCGAGGGAAGAGTGGTTAGTTTGTGGCCCAAGTCTGACTTGACTTGATGATGATGATGGTGGCCCAAATCAAGTTTTGACCTGAAAAGAAAAAAAAAAGGAGGACAATAAAGATATAAAGAAGAGACCAGATCTATGTGTGCGCGCGTATATGTGTGAATATATGTGAGAAAGATTGTATAATGCGTGCGTGCGTGCGTACACGGGCAAACTTGCAGGATCGGGAGTGACAACTGGTAAACATTTCATGAAGTGCCGCCATGTTCTGAATAGAAGAGTTCAGCTTTTGCTTTTCACACTTGTGAACAATGTATCACGTGGCTCGGTAGAGTGTGGCCCGAAAATATGACAGCCCTTTACTTGCTGTCCGTCAGGCAAGTCTGTATTTTATGCAAATATAATTCAGCAAACAGTTCTAGCAAAGATGTGGTTCGGCCATGATGTGTGCTACATCAGGACGTCATGGTTGATTCTGGTTGCCAAGTTCCGGACTTTGGTTGAAAAGAAACTTTTGCGATATTTTTTTTAAACGTTTTAAATTTATTGATTAGTTCTGAGCGTAAGATAACAATTCTGCTTACAACAACAACAAGAATGTAAGGTTCTGGTGACGGGCGTGTTCATACTTGGTGGAGCCTTGCCAGCAACAGCAGAAGACAACCTTGCATAAACCTGCTACTTCGCAAATCCAGAGGAAGATCAGCTCCTATATAGTACCTACCCTGTTTATTTGATGGTCCTATAGTTTAAATTATCGTTGATCACCTACATCTATTCTCGGGTTTGTTTCGCTGCCAAGTTTAGGGTTCACTGATTTTTGATTAGCTTGTTTCAGTGGACTAGTTCCCAGCATTTTTCCTGCAGTGGTGTCAAGTCTGGCGATCTGGTCGACGTCAGAGTCTTTTCCATAACCTCATCTTGTAGCTGTGGTCGACTCGGTCGTTCTGTCGATTTAGTAGGTCTAAGTTTTCTTGTCGACTTATTTAGCCTAGATATGTTTTCTCCCCTTTACTTACTGAGTTTTAGTCTTAGGTCGATTTTACTTAGATCTTAGAAAAAAGATTGTGGACTTGTTATGTCTGATCTGACTCGGTCGACTTCTTGACCTATTAGATTGTTAAAAAGTATATCCTTGACTTGTTATGTGTGTTTAAGTTTTCTTCTTGTCTTGTTAGTTCTATCTACGTCTTTTCCTTGACTTGTTATGTGTTTCTTAATTAAGTTTTCTTCTTGTCTTGTTAGTTCTATCTACGTCTTTTCCTTGACTTGTTATGTGTTTCTTAATTAAGTCTTCTTCTTGTCTTGTTAGTTCTATCTACGTCTTTTCCTTGACTTGTTATGTGTGTCTAAGTCTTCTTCTTGTCTTGTTAGTTCTATCTACGTCTTTTCCTTGACTTGTTATGTATGTCTTAATTTACTCTTTCCGTGCCACAGGAAGAAACGCGGACGTTCAGTTACTTACTAGAGTAAAAACGCGGGTCTTAATATGTTAGGGGGTGTAGTTGTAAAATGGAATGGAAAACAGTATTTGTACTTCCGTATACTTATTATGTTTCAAAATATAACTAAATGTATGAAAATTTCATAAATGCAGAGTTTTTTTTAGGAAAAAAGAAGTAATGTGATGTTTTTAGACAATGATTGTGCCCAGCTCACCATCGGCTAGGTCTAGATCTGCACTACTTACCATCTGAGATGTGTAGATCTACTTGTCGATCTCGTATTCTGATTCTGTGTTGCATTCTCGCTAAATTAATGTCTGAAATAACCTTCTAACTACTTCTCCAATCGTCTAAATATGTCTAAATCTACTTGGGATACATTCAAGAGCAGTGGGGTGGTCACAGGCCATGTCCATACCCCTATCTACATCATCAAAAATTAATTTCAGTCTTTCTCTTCCATTTTCTCGTTCGAAATCGCTCATAACTAGACACTCTTTCGCCATTTTGAAAAGTATCACCTGAATCGCGGATGAAATATGTACAATCTAAATGTTACACCGGTTGTTTATTTGAAACAAGCTATATCGACCATTGGTAAGCATCGGGAAACCGGAAGAGTTCTTGTCTTGTTAGTTCTATCTACGTCTTCTCCTTGACTTGTTATGTGTGTCTAAGTCTTCTTCTTGTCTTGTTAGTTCTATCTGTCTTCTTCTTCACTTATTAGTTCTGTCTTCTTGTCTTGTTAGTTCTGTCTTCTTCTTGTCTTGTTAGTTCTATCTATCTTCTTCTTGACTTGTTAGTTCTAAGTCTTCTTCTTGTCTTGTTAGTTCTGTCTTCTTCTTGTCTTGTTAGTTCTATATGTCTTTTTCTTGACTTGTTAGTTATAAGTCTTCTTCTTGTCTTGTTAGTTCTATCTATCTTCTTCTTGTCTTGTTAGTTCTGTCTTCTTCTTGTCTTGTTAGTTATAAGTCTTCTTCTTGTCTTGTTAGTTCTGTCTTCTTCTTGTCTTGTTAGTTTTATCTAAGTCTTCTTCTTGTCTTGTTTACTTCTGTACTCACTAAACGTGTCTACGTTTACTTCTGGACCCACTAAGCTTGCCTACGTTTACTTCTGGACTCACTAAGCTTGTCTACGTTTACTTCTGGACTCACTAAGCTTGTCTACGTTTACTTCTGGACTCACTAAGCTTGTCTACGTTTACTTCTGGACTCACTAAGCTTGTCTACATCTTATTCTTGACTTATTAGGTTCGTCTACGTTTACTTCTGGACTCACTAAGCTTGTCTACGTTTACTTCTGGACTCACTAAGCTTGTCTACGTTTACTTCTGGACTCACTAAGCTTGTCTACGTTTACTTCTGGACTCACTAAGCTTGTCTACGTCTTATTCTTGACTTATTAGGTTCGTCTACGTTTACTTCTGTACTCACTAAGCTTGTCTACGTTTACTTCTGTACTCACTAAGCTTGTCTACGTTTACTTCTGGACTCACTAAGCTTGTCTACGTCTTATTCTTGACTTATTAGGTTCGTCTACGTTTACTTCTGTACCCACTAAGCTTGTCTACGTTTACTTCTGGACTCACTAAGCTTGTCTACGTTTACTTCTGGACTCACTAAGATTGTCTATGTTTACTTCTGGACTCACTAAGCTTGCCTACGTTTACTTCTGGACTTACTAAGCTTGCCTACGTTTACTTCTGGACTCACTAAGCTTGTCTACGTTTACTTCTGGACTCACTAAGCTTGCCTACGTTTACTTCTGGACCCACTAAACTTGTCTACGTCTTATTCTTGACTTACTAGGCTTGTTTATATCTTTTTTACTTATTAGTCTTGTCTACGTCTTATTCTTGACTTACTAGGCTTGTTTATATCTTCTTTACTTATTAGTCTTGTCTACGTCTTATTCTTGACTTATTAGGCTTGTTTATATCCTCTTTACTTATTGGTCTTGTCTACATCCTCTCCTTCACTTACTAGACTTGTTTATATCTTCTTATTATGTTTGTCTACGTAATTGAGAACATTATTAAAGAGGCCAAAAGACGAAGATGGAAAAGGCTGGGCCACATGCTACGAATGGAAAGAACAAGACACTGCTATAGTACATTGACTTGGACACTTCTAGAAAAAAAGAAAAACAGGACAGGCCAATCGGGGAATGGAGACGCACAACACAAGAAGGAATAAAGGAAGCGGGAAAGACATGGTTTGATGTATTCTGACTTGCTCAAGACATGACTGGCTGGGGAACATTTGCTGATGGCTTATGCTCCATTGAGAGTACAGAGGACTGACTGAATGAACGTAATAGGCTTGTGCTCTTGGCTTATTAGACTTGTCTACGTCCTCTCCTTTACTTATTAGACTTGTCTACATCCTCTCCTTTTTTTTTATTAGACTTGTCTACATCCTCTCCTTTACTTATTAGACTTGTCTACATCCTCTCCTTTTTAAAAAAAAATAGACTTGTCTACATCCTCTCCTTTACTTATTAGACTTGTCTACATACTCTCCTTTATTTTTAAATTAGACTTGTCTGCATACTCTCTTTTATTTTTAAATTAGACTTGTCTACATCCTCTCCTTTACTCATTAGACTTGTCTACATCCTCTCCTTTTTTATTATTAAACTTGTCTACATCCTCTCCTTTTTTTTTATTAGACTTGTCTACATCCTCTCCTTTTTTTAAAATTAGACTTGTCTACATCCTCTCCTTTTTTTATCAGACTTGTCTACATCCTCTCCTTTTTTTTATTAGAATTGTCTACATCTTCTCCTTTTTTTTTATTAAACTTGTCTACATCCTCTCCTTTTTTAAAAATTAGACTTGTCTACATCCTCTCCTTTACTTATCAGACTTGTCTACATCCTCTCCATTACTTATTAGACTTGTCTACATCCTCCCCTTTTTTTATTAGAATTGTCTACATCCTCTCCTTTTTTTAAAAATTAGACGTCAACATCCTCTCCTTTACTTATTAGACTTGTCTACATCCTTTCCTTTACTTATTAGACTTGTCTACATCCTCTCCTTTTTTTTAATAATTGTCCTATCCTTGACTGATTATATCTGAACTTCCCACTTCACTTAAATGAGTATTTTTGTCGATTTATTTGGCTCACTTATCATTTCCTCTACTTATCATTCTCGTCTACTTATTAGGTCTAAGTAGGTCTTTTTGTAAGGTCTTAGGTCTTCTGGCCTTTTGTGATTTCATAGAGTAGCAGTTTAAGAGAAAAAATGAGCAGAGTCACAGATTGTCATAACAAAGATAAAGAAATGACCAAATATTTAAGTGAAGTTGATGAAGGAGATGAAGCTGAAGGAAAGGAAGACGAAGTTGATGATGATGTGAAGTAACGAGAAGGGTGAGGAACTAGAACTGAAGAAACTAATATAGAGTAAATTAGAGAGAAAGGGACGGACGGACTGACAAAATACCAGTCACCGGTGCGAGGCAGAATTAAAAAAAAAAAGAAGAAACAGATGATATAAATGAAAGCATAAAGCGTACACAGAGAAGGAAGTATATTTATATCTAGTGTAGCGTACATGACACAAGCCCGATATGTAAGCCAACAGGTCTGGCCACATTTTCTAACAAGCAGCTGTCATCAAGTACAGATTGTCCACGTCGTTTGTATGACGACGACTGTTCTATGTTTATCTAGGAGCTGGGGGTAGGGAGCATTGTATGACGACGTTTGTTCTATGTTTATTTAGGAGTCAGGGGTAGAGAGGACTGTCGTAGGTGGAGAGGAGGGGAACTGAAAGAAACTATTCGTACAGATTTAGTGTTTGAAGAGCCGTGTATCAAGTGGGCCATATCTTATTCTGCTGACATGAAGTGTGCAGGTATGGGCCCGGCCAACGGCAACACATATCTTTTGTACGGCCAGAGAGGAGGGGGTTTGTACCCCAAGTGTGAAGTGAGTCATCCATTCATTCCCCCGGAGTGGAGCTTCGCTGGGTGCACAACAGTGACTTACTTGTTATTTCGTTAACAAACGAACCTGCCAAGTAGGTTTGAGGTTTAGTAGGTTCTGCTGTCGGGGTAGTGGAAGAGATGTCGGTCAGTACAAAGAAATAAGAAATGAGATGAGGAAGTAAAACAGAGAGAAAGAAAGCGTGAGTGAGAGAGAGAGAGGAGAGAGAGAGAGAGGAGAGAGAGAAATTGTGTATGGGAAAGAAAAATAGAGAGAAAAACAGAGATAGAAAGAAAGAGAAATAACGAGAGAAAGAGACAAAGACACATTGAGAAATAATGAGAGATAAAGACAGAGAGAAAGAGAGAGTGAGGCAGCAAAAGAGAGAAAGAAACAGCGAGAGAGAGAGACACACACACGAATATAAATAATGAGAAAGACATAGAGAGAGAGAGAGAGAGAGAGAAGGATCGCAAGACCACAATGCAGAACGGTAAATAGAAAACAAGAGATATTAGACTTGTCTACATCCTCTCCTTTACTTATTAGACTTGTCTACATCCTCTCCTTTTTTAAAAAAAAATAGACTTGTCTACATCCTCTCCTTTACTTATTAGACTTGTCTACATACTCTCCTTTATTTTTAAATTAGACTTGTCTGCATACTCTCTTTTATTTTTAAATTAGACTTGTCTACATCCTCTCCTTTACTCATTAGACTTGTCTACATCCTCTCCTTTTTTTTATTATTAAACTTGTCTACATCCTCTCCTTTTTTTTATTAGACTTGTCTACATCCTCTCCTTTTTTAAAATTAGACTTGTCTACATCCTCTCCTTTTTTTATCAGACTTGTCTACATCCTCTCCTTTTTTTTATTAGAATTGTCTACATCTTCTCCTTTTTTTTTATTAAACTTGTCTACATCCTCTCCTTTTTTAAAAATTAGACTTGTCTACATCCTCTCCTTTACTTATCAGACTTGTCTACATCCTCTCCATTACTTATTAGACTTGTCTACATCCTCCCCTTTTTTTATTAGAATTGTCTACATCCTCTCCTTTTTTTAAAATTAGACTTGTCTACATCCTCTCCTTTACTTATTAGACTTGTCTACATCCTTTCCTTTACTTATTAGACTTGTCTACATCCCCTCCTTTTCTAAAAATTATACTTGTCCTATCCTTGACTGATTATATCTAAACTTCCCACTTCACTTAAATGAGTATTTCTGTCGATTTATTTAGCCCACTTATCATTTCCTCTACTTATCATTCTCGTCTACTTATTAGGTCTATGTAGGTCTTTTTGTAAGGTCTTAGGTCTTCTGGCCTTTTGTGATTTCATAGAGTAGCAGGTTAAGAGAAAAAATGAGCAGAGTCACAGATTGTCATAACAAAGATAAAGAAATGACCAAATATTTAAGTGAAGTTGATGAAGGAGATGAAGCTGAAGGAAAGGAAGACGAAGTTGATGATGATGTGAAGTAACGAGAAGGGTGAGGAACTAGAACTGAAGAAACTAATATAGAGTAAATTAGAGAGAAAGGGACGGACGGACTGACAAAATACCAGTCACGGGTGCGAGGCAGAATTAAAAAAAAAAAGAAGAAACAGATGATATAAATGAAAGCATAAAGCGTACAAGTATATTTATATCTAGTGTAGCGTACATGACACAAGCCCGATATGTAAGCCAACAGGTCTGGCCACATTTTCTAACAAGCAGCTGTCATCAAGTACAGATTGTCCACGTCGTTTGTATGACGACGACTGTTCTATGTTTATCTAGGAGCTGGGGGTAGGGAGCACTTGTATGACGACGTTTGTTCTATGTTTATTTAGGAGTCAGGGGTAGAGAGGACTGTCGTAGGTGGAGAGGAGGGGAACTGAAAGAAACTATTCGTACAGATTTAGTGTTTGAAGAGCCGTGTATCAAGTGGGCCATATCTTATTCTGCTGACATGAAGTGTGCAGGTATGGGCCCGGCCAACGGCAACACATATCTTTTGTACGGCCAGAGAGGAGGGGGTTTGTACCCCAAGTGTGAAGTGAGTCATCCATTCATTCCCCCGGAGTGGAGCTTTACCGGTAGCTTCGCTGGGTGCACAACAGTGACTTACTTGTTATTTCGTTAACAAACGAACCTGCCAAGTAGGTTTGAGGTTTAGTAGGTTCTGCTGTCGGGGTGGTGGAAGAGATGTCTGTCAGTACAAAGAAATAAGAAATGAGATGAGGAAGTAAAACAGAGAGAAAGAAAGCGTGTGTGAGAGAGAGAGAGAGAGAGAGAGAGAGAAAGAAATCGTGTGTGGGAAAGAAAAATAGAGAGAAAAACAGAGATAGAAAGAAAGAGAAATAACGAGAGAAAGAGACAAAGACACATTGAGAAATAATGAGAGATAAAGACAGAGAGAAAGAGAGAGTGAGGCAGCAAAAGAGAGAAAGAAACAGCGAGAGAGAGAGACACACACACGAATATAAATAATGAGAAAGACATAGAGAGAGAGAGAGAGAGAGAGAAGGATCGCAAGACCACAATGCAGAACGGTAAATAGAAAACAAGAGATAAAAAAAAAACGGAAGAATAAACTATATTTGCCTGCCCCCCCCCCTCCTCCTGGGGCTATGGCTACATATTCCAGAAGCCATCTTGTGGTTTTTTCCATCGCAGCGTTGACACTAAAGAAAAACCCAGCTCGCTATACAACCTCCAGCCTGGCTACTTGTCCTGCCACTGACTGTTCATTGTTTCCTCCAAACAGCAAATATCAGTTTTGCTTTGCCATGTCCTTGCATCAAGGCGGTGTACTCTCCCCACTTACTTCTCTGTCATCAAGGGCTGTGTAATGAAGACTGCTACCAAAGACAGAACTAGAGGATTAACATGGGGGCTCACAGACCATCTAGAGGATTAACATGGGGGCTCACAAATCACCTAGAGGATTAACATGGGGGCTCACAAATCACCTAGAGGATTAACATGGGGGCTCACAAATCACCCAGGGGATTAACCTGGAGGCTCACAAATCACACAGAAGATTAACCTGGAGGCTCACAAATCACCTAGAGGATTAACCTGGAGGCTCACAAATCACCTAGAGGATTAACCTGGAGGCTCACAAATCACCTAGAGGATTAACCTGGAGGCTCACAAATCACCTAAAGGATTAACATGGGGGTTCACAAATCACCCAGAGGATTAACATGGAGGCTCACAAATCACCTAGAGGATTAACATGGGGGCTCATAAATCACCTAGAGGATTAACATGGGGGGCTCACAAATCATCTAGAGGATTAATATGGGGGCTCACAAATCACCTAGAGGATTAACATGGGGGCTCACAAATCACCCAGAGGATTAACCTGGAGGTTCACAAATCACCTAGAGGATTAACCTGGAGGTTCACAAATCACCTAGAGGATTAACCTGGAGGCTCACAAATCACCTAGAGGATTAACATGTTATTCTGTTATATGCAGCCGAAACACGGACAACCAACTGAAGAATGGAAAGAGACTGACAGGTTTCGAAAGAAGATGCCTTATGAAAGTTGTAAGAACACACTGGGAAACAGCCAAAGGAACGGGCAATTAGAACATTACTGAAAAGGTCAAAAGACAAAGATGAAAATGGCTGTGCCACATTCTACAGATGGAAAGAACCATACACCCGTATGCCTCCTTGACTTGGACACCTCAAGGGAAAAGAAAAAGGGGCAGGCCATTGGGGACATGGTTTGAGGTATCAAGACTTGCTCAAGACAGGACTGGCTGGAGAACCCTTGTTGATGTCTTATGCTGCACTTGGGAGTACAGAGATGATGATGATGTCCTTGAATATATTGTCCATGATTCTGAGCCAAGCAAGACAGCTGAACACATAAGTGTCATAGATCAGAACTTTTCTCTCCTGTCAGATCTCTGTCAGATCAGTCTCTCTGTTTCGTGTGTTCAACGTTTCTTGTATGGGGGGAAATAGTCACAGCATCAGCAACAAACAAAGACAGACACAGAGTGAGAGAGAGAGAGAGAGAGAGAGAGAGAGACACAGGCAGAATGAGAGACAGAGACGGTCTAGGAAACAAAAGTCTATGTTCTATTTGCTGATAAGCTTAAAACACTGCAGTAAATTCTCCCCCCCTCGCTACCTGTAGTCTTGTGGCTTGGTTTCCGTGTTTATTTTTTCCTATCTCAACATAACCATTAGATGACATGTATACATACAGGCTGGCACAATGTTAAACATATACAGGTTGGAACAATGTACATCAGACAGACACATACGTAACAGGCATACAGTGATATCATCAAGTAGGCAGAGAAAAGGCACAGAAAGGAAAAAAAGATATAAACTGACTGATAGATACTTATACAAAGAGAGACACGAATAACTGACTTGCAGATACTATATAATGACTGATATATAGAATAAATGACTGACATGTGGAAGAAATGGCTGACACATGGAAGAAATGACTAACACATGGAAGAAATGGCTGACATATGGAAGAAATGGCTGACACATGGAAGAAATGACTAACACATGGAAGAAGTGGCTGACACATGGAAGAAATGGCTGACACATGGAAGAAGTGGCTGACACAGGGAAGAAATGGCTGACACATGGAAGAAATGGCTGACATATGGAAGAAATGGCTGACACATGGAAGAAATGGCTAACACATGGAAGAAGTGGCTGACACAGGGAAGAAATGGCTGACACATGGAAGAAGTGGCTGACACAGGGAAGAAATGGCTGACACATGGAAGAAGTGGCTGACACAGGGAAGAAATGGCTGACACACGGAAGAAGTGGCTGACACAGGGAAGAAATGGCTGACACAGGGAAGAAATGACTAACACATGGAAGAAATGGCTGACACAGGGAAGAAATGGCCGACACAGGGAAGAAGTGGCTGACACATGGAAGAAATGGCTGACACAGGGAAGAAATGGCTGACACAGGGAAGAAATGGCTGACACATGGAAGAAATGGCTGACACATGGAAGAAATGGCTGACACAGGGAAGAAATGGCTGACACATGGAAGAAGTGGCTGACACATGGAAGAAGTGGCTGACACAGGGAAGAAATGGCTGACACAGGGAAGAAATGGCTGACACAGGGAAGAAATGGCCGACACAGGGAAGAAATGGCTGACACATGGAAGAAATGGCTGACACATGGAAGAAGTGGCTGACACAGGGAAGAAATGGCTGACACAGGGAAGAAATGGCTGACACATGGAAGAAATGGCTGACACATGGAAGAAATGACTGACAAGTGTAGAAACAAAACAAAACAACAAAAAACAATTTCAGGTAACAGAAATATTCAGACTCTGCCCGACGAAGTAAATCTCAAAAGAGATGACAAATAAAAAGTAAAATATTATATTAATAACATTCAATAAATTATGTTGACATCAAATGACATCATTATACTAATTATAAAAAATGTTGACACAAGTGACAAAGTACAACCCTCATATTAAAAAGCAAACTTCACAAAATGTGATGCCATTGTTCTGTAGAAGGTCAAGAAAATGATCACAAAGCTACAATATCAACTAATAAATCACACACTTGGAAAAAATCAATCAGTCCATCAATGACATCATTCACAGTCAGAAAATCAATTAATTAATGGCATAAATTATAGTCAGAAAATCAATCAATGGCATAAATCATGATCAGAAAACTGATCAATCAAGAATGTAAGTCACACAGTAAGAAAATGAAGAAACAATCAGTCAGTGACATAAATCATAGTCAAAAAATGATACAATTTGTAGTCAGAAAATCAATCAGTAGCAAACATTATAAAGCCAGATAACCAATCAATAATTGATACAATGATTCATACAATAAGAAAATCAATGATTGATTTATTGACTCATAGAATCAGTGACTGATACAATAACTCACACAATCAGAAAATCAAATGATCAACAAACATCAATCAAAGGAACAATGACTGGATGATATTAGGCCTATTAGGTTTACGTACACTGACAGTACACAAGATTCATGTATGTGATATACAGCACACTGAGATTATACAAGATTCATGCATGTGATATACAGTACACTGAGGGTACACAAGATTCATGTGTGATGTATGATTACCAAGAAAGCACAGTCAGCATGCAACCCTCCCCCCTCCCCCCAATCAAAACACACAAAATGGCCACATCTGTTGATCTATACACACAGCCTAGCTCATGTCACAAACATGGGCCAAATAGTCATCATCTGAAGAGCTGGATCAAGCTGGTAAGGAATGATGACTGCATGGTGGAGCTTAGTGAGAAGCTGGGACTGCAGGCTGCTGGGGATGCCATCATCACATCCTCTTATGTACGCCCGAGAGCTTGAGAGGAGCCATGACAGTTACTGCTGCCATTACCATCAGCGGTCAGGAGATCAACATATTCTCAAAGCATTCACAGCAATAACAAGAGTACAGGAAATCTCCTGCACTTACACACCACACACGCAATGTATGTTGTATGTACAAGTTCTAATACTGAGTACCAGCCCAAGCAAGCATTCAGTTTACATACAGCACCTGCAGACATAGCAACTGACACATTATGTGTATAGATATGGCATACAAACTCTCAAACCTGAACTTCTCACAGCACTGCATCTACTCTAGAAGTCCCAATCCCTACATAGTGAAGTTGGTCAGCTCTGCTCCCAGTCTTTCAGAACTGATGATGGAGTTTTGACAAGTTAAAAAGAACAAGTATACCCCACACTGTCCAGACATTGTTAATAAGGTGTAAGTGTCCAGACACAGGTAAATAAGGTGTAAGTGTCCAGACACAGGTAAATAAGGTGTAAGTGTCCAGACACAGGTAAATAAGGTGTAAGTGTTCAGACACAGGTAATAAGGTGTAAGTGTCCAGATACAGGTAATAAGGTGTGTCCAGATACAGGTAATAAGGTGTAAGTGTCCAGATACAGGTAATAAGGTGTAAGTGTCCAGATACAGGTAATAAGGTGTAAGTGTCCAGATACAGGTAATAAGGTGTAAGTGTCCAGATACAGGTAATAAGGTGTAAGTGTCCAGATACAGGTAATAAGGTGTAAGTGTCCAGATACAGGTAATAAGGTGTAAGTGTCCAGACACAGGTAAATAAGGTGTAAGTGTCCAGATACAGGTAAATAAGGTGTAAGTGTCCAGATACAGGTAAATAAGGTGTAAGTGTCCAGATACAGGTAAATAAGGTGTAAGTGTCCAGATACAGGTAAATAAGGTGTAAGTGTTCAGATACAGGTAATAAGGTGTAAGTGTCCAGATACAGGTAAATAAGGTGTGTCCAGATACAGGTAATAAGGTGTAAGTGTCCAGATACAGGTAATAAGGTGTAAGTGTCCAGATACAGGTAATAAGGTGTAAGTGTCCAGATACAGGTAATAAGGTGTAAGTGTCCAGATACAGGTAATAAGGTGTAAGTGTCCAGATACAGGTAATAAGGTGTAAGTGTCCAGATACAGGTAATAAGGTGTAAGTGTCCAGACACAGGTAATAAGGTGTAAGTGTCCAGATACAGGTAATAAGGTGTAAGTGTCCAGATACAGGTAATAAGGTGTAAGTGTCCAGATACAGGTAATAAGGTGTAAGTGTCCAGATACAGGTAATAAGGTGTAAGTATTCAGATACAGGTAAATAAGTGTCCAGATACAGGTAATAAGGTGTAAGTGTCCAGATACAGGTAATAAGGTGTAAGTGTCCAGATACAGGTAATAAGGTGTAAGTGTCCAGATACAGGTAATAAGGTGTGTCTGTACTGTCCACCTGTCAGCACACTTGACAGACATGTGCTAAAAATCATATCCAGCTGTCACATCTGTCACCCCAACTCCAGGAACAGCTTGGCAGCCAACACTGGCTTGAATGGAGCATCTCTGGGCAGTGCTGAACACCAAACCTCTGATACAAGAGATGAATGCCCTAACTGGCCACTACTCAGACACTGAACCTGGTCAATCTGTCTGTCTCAACTTTTGCATATCTCGACAGAGCTGCTGTGCGTGAACGAGCATACATAAGAACTGAGACCTCAGACTGTATTTACACTTAACGTCCACTCAGTGTAGATATTATGTATAAATCAAGCCAAATAAATTCCACATGTACATTTTAGACCAACAGCAACATAAAGTATGTCCTCATAACACAACTATCAGCTGAGCTTACAGATGTTCACTGCCTCTCCAATGTGTCAGACACATACAGCTATCAGCTGTGCTTACAGATGTTCACTGCCTCTCCAATGTGTCAGACACATACAGCTATCAGCTGTGCTTACAGATGTTCACTGCCTCTCCAATGTGTCAGACACAGCTATCAGCTGTGCTTACAGATGTTCACTGCCTCTCCAATGTGTCAGACACATACAGCTATCAGCTGTGCATACAGATGTTCAGTGCCTCTCCAATGTGTCAGACACATACAGCTATCAGTCTGAAGCTTGTTCTTTCACCCTACACCTGGATGTTCTTTGTGGCCAATCAGGTGAAGTATCAGCATCAAGCTATGCATGGGCTGGGCTAGCTACTTTTTGCAGGCGGTAAAACAAGCCATGCCTCCAAAAAAAAACTGAACCAGCATACTGGTAGCCAGCACCAACAGAGCGGTGAGCTGGGATTTTGGCCTAGATAACTCTAGAACAAACATCTTCACTCACTGTCAGACTAGCAAAAACTCATCTAAACAGTGAACCAACTTAACTGTTTAGCAAGAACAAACCTAACAATCTGGACAATTCTGAGTGAAGTCTGACAACTAGAACCCAACAACTGCTACAAGGAGTTAGAGTTGAAGGTTTGGTAAGCCAACTCCACATTCCCCGTTAAAGCTACATTTTACTTATGATTGAATTTAAACCAGAAAATAAATATTGATAATGGGAAATAACTCACAAAAATAAAACTACAAAAAGTAGATGAGTGAACTGCCCATGGCAAAACTGACTGATGGCTTATATTACAAGCAAGCGGTGACGATGACACGCTCGAAGACTGGCATATGGCGCTGATCATAGGTCAGATAAGTACAGTACATGTGTGCCCATCTGTATGCCTGAAAAACTCATCTTAACAATGGCTTGGTGATACACACCAAATTAATGAATTTCAAAAAGTGGTCCCATGTGTGTGACAGGGTATCTAACCCCAGGTAAGATCCTACACAACCTGTTCAAATTCTTGGGAGTCTTAACACGTTACAAGCCAAGTCTTTATATGTACAAACCGCCGACTTATAACAACCAACATTTTTCAAACTAACAATACAGTTCTGGGACTACTTCAGCCCTTTTAGCACTTTTATCTCATACAAACAGGCAACAATAATTGATGGACTTTTCTACCAGCCATGGCAGCTGGGAAGAGCTGGCAAGAGACCATGTTCACTTCTGTGGAGGGAGGGGTTGTGTTGCCAGATCTGAAGACAGAAGAAGCAAGTTCCAAGAGACTGAACTTTGCAAACACAGAGATATGGTTGGCCATTACCATGGTGATCCAGCCCATCAAATGTTGGTAGACCCAGTCATGAAAGAAACTGTTCACCAAACTCCTCTATCAGCACTGATATCATGATTCAGACAGAAAAAACTGTTCACCAAACTCCTCTATCAGCACTGATATCATGATTCAGACAGAAAAAACTGTTCACCAAACTCCTCTATCAGCACTGATATCATGATTCAGACAGAAAGAAGCTGTTCACTAAACTCCTCTATCAGCACTGATATCATGATTCAGACAGAAAGAAGCTGTTCACTAAACTCCTCTATCAGCACTGATATCATGATTCAGACAGAAAGAAGCTGTTCACTAAACTCCTCTATCAGCACTGATATCATGATTCAGACAGAAAGAAGCTGTTCACTAAACTCCTCTATCAGCACTGATATCATGATTCAGACAGAAAGAAGCTGTTCACTAAACTCCTCTATCAGCACTGATATCATGATTCAGAGAGAAAAAAACTGTTCATTAAACTCCTCTATCAGCACTGATATCATGATTCAGACAGAAAGAAGCTGTTCACTAAACTCCTCTATCAGCACTGATATCATGATTCATACAGAAAGAAGCTGTTCACTAAACTCCTCTATCAGCACTGATATCATGATTCATACAGAAAAAAACTGTTCATCAAACTCCTCTATCAGCACTGATATCATGATTCATACAGAAAGAAGCTGTTCACTAAACTCCTCTGTCAGCACTGATACGATTCATACAGAAAAAAACTGTTCATCAAACTCCTCTACCAGCATCAATATCATGATTCGTACAGACAGACAGACAGACAAATTACAACATATATAAAAAAAAAAAATCAGTAAATCTCACCCAGTAATCAGGACATAAACTAAAACAAACAACGAGGATTACCCAAACTAATACTGACGTTACTTAAGATCTGAGAAGAAAAAAAACAAACTTTGCTTTTTCCAAAAAGGAAATCATGATCAGATACAAGTAAACAATCACACTTGGCCAAATTCTCCCCCAAGACTATGCATTTTTGAGATATGAATTCTTCACATTTCAGAAAGGCTGTCAACTTCATGCTGTATTATGTACTAATGCCACAGTGGGGTCTGCTACTTACAATTTCACTGATGATGGTGTCGGTGACAGAGCTACTTATATACTACATTTCTTCTATTATGGGGGTCGGTGACAGAGCTACATATATACTACATTTCTTCTATTATGGGGGTCGGTGACAGAGCTACATATATACTACATTTCTTCTATTATGGGGGTCGGTGACAGAGCTACATATATACTACATTTCTGCTATTATGGGGGTCGGTGACAGAGCTACATATATACTACATTTCTTCTATTAAGGAGGTCGGTGACAGACCTACATATATACTACATTTCTTCTATTAAGGGGGTCGGTGACAGAGCTACATATATACTACATTTCTTCTATTAAGGGGGTTGGTGACAGAGCTACATATATACTACATTTCTTCTATTAAGGAGGTCGGTGACAGAGCTACATATATGCTATTAGGGGGTCGGTGATAGACCTACATATATACTACATTTCTGCTATTATGGGGGTTGGTGATAGAGCTAAATATATATACAGTTGAAACCACTTAATATCACATCGTTTTATGTCACAACCCGGATATTGTTACAGAAATTTGTATCCCCAGCCAACTTCCATAAAATAATTAATGAGCTTTACTTTAGTTAATATCACCCCACTTACTGGCACAAATCGGTTAATGTCACAGTATTTTTTCACCCGGAAGAGTTAAATACTCTGGTATGTATCACAAACTGGGCGAGTCCAAGCTATAAATATCTCACAAAGTGTTATCAGTTTTGTGACTCATCAAAGAAGGGGCCTGCCATTTGATCACCTAGTACATGCTGCATTAGCCTTTTGAACATGGGGGGCATCAAAACTCGGTGTGAAGTAAAGGCTTTCCGCAGCCCCCTTTCAAAAGAACATGATTAAAGACTGGCTTCTTTTGGTCACTGTTTCTTTATCAAGACGTGGGCAGCGTTAAGTTGGCAACGTGACTTGAAAGTCAGTCATTCTCAAGTAGTGTACTGTGAATCGTACACCCAGGAACTTCTCTCTGGTTCTCGTTGTGACAGATAATGGCTACTAAACACAAATGTGTCAATCTGGATTAGAGTGTTAAAGTGGACATTCTGAAGCAAGCTGATGAAAGTTACGAGAAAGGATATAGCGGATACATTTCAAACTGATGTTTCAGCTGCATGGAAACTTGTTAAAAAACCGAGACAAAACTGAATGAGGCTTTCACTTGTTGTAGACAGCGCTGCTAAGAATAGTACTGATTATGTCAGCAGGTTCATCATGGAACAGATGCCAATCAAACCTGTTTCTTATGCTCAGTCTGTGAGCACGTCCCAGACCGTGCGCTTGTTCACTCACGTGACACAGAACATTTTAAATGCTGTAGTGCGCGTAAATGGTTAAGAGACCAAATACCATCGCGCAAAATCACGCCATTCTGTTTCTGCTGAGCTTGATGTTAGTGCTACCTATACCGTAATTTAATGACTAAGATTTACTGTATTTTGTGATTAACTCATTTTGTGTCTGATAACGATAGATTTAGCTGTTTGTTATGTGTTTCATGTAACAGGTGTGGGTCACACTTTATACTGCTACGGTTAAAGTCCTTGTAATTGACCCCGATTAATGTCTACTCCACTTAATGTCACCATATTTTGACAGTCCTGATGATGTGACATTAAGCAGGTTTGACTGCACCACATTTCTGCTATGATGGGGGTCGGTGATAAAGCTACATATATACTACATTTCTGCTGATGATTGGGTCAGCAAGGGAAACTGAGAGAAGTCCAAACTAAAAGAAAGAAAAGAAGAGACAACACATGACCTGGTGAAGATGGTTTCTGGCACTCTCTTTATGTGACTGAAGGTGGCAGAAGTAACTAGGAAATTACCAACTCATCCTTCTCTAACCTCCCTCCCCCTCCCAAAATAAAGTTCATGACATCACACAGTGAGAAGTAACAAAGTAACATTCCACTACAAAAAACACACACAGGCACAGTAAAGTGGTATGTAGCAGAACAAAGTATAATCAATCATGCTGAAAAATGCTAAAAAATGCTGGCTCTGATCTGGCAGCTGTCATTACTGAGACACATAAACAAACATGTTACAGTATGGTCGTCCTATCTGTGAGGTCACATCAGACAGAAGTAGCTTTACCTGGTCATGACCTTTTACATCTGACCTCAAATTATTATTATTTTTTAAAAAATTGATTATTTTCCTAGAAAACAAAGTTAAGCTGGGTCTCAGCACGTCCAAAGCTGAAGGGGCACCCGCTTGGACAATGATCGCTGGCGATATGGGACAGCCTACAGGAAAAGACTTCTGCGGTGCTTGTGGCGCATGGAAGAGGGCTTGGGGTTGCTGCGCACGCTACCAAAGCCCAGATCACACAGCAGCGTACAAATTACTGATCAAGTGTCAGGTGCAGTTTTGAAGATCACAAGCTTTGATAATGTTTTCAAGCCCACCAAGCTTGTATCTCAGATAATGCCATGCTATGCTCCTTCATCCATCTTCATGGACTTCATTCTAGAATCATAATGGCTGGCATGCACAGATTACATTTACAGGATTTGAACTGAGCAAGTACACAGATTATGTTCATATGTTTTGGTCTGCTGAATGAAGACTTCAAGTTTAAATGGCACCACTTCTAGCACAGCTAAGAAGACTGGTCAAAATGTGATTAAGTACACATACAACAACATACTATACATAGCTTGTGGCTTCCACATAATCGTCCACAAAAGCTGGCCTGTCCAAACGCCTCTCGCCTCTGACCTGACCTACATGCAGGTGACCTTCCCCTTCGCCATATCTAGGTCTTGTTGCAGTTCCCACAGCGGTACTTGTTCTGTCTTGTATGCCAAAGGATGATGTCCCGGTGAGTCCGGCTGGCAAAGACTGCCTCTTCTTGTTGTGGCCGTTGGCCAACGTTGGCCGACTGGTAAATGACAGCTCACTGCTCAGACCTGACCTGCTTCCACAGGACACGTTAGCTCCTTTGTTGGCAGCACTGGTGGACTCACAGTTGGCATCCCCTCTAGAGAGTTTTCTTGTTGGGCCAGGCCCCGCCTGAGTGTGGCTGTCCTGACCAGGAGAGGCCTTCCTGTTTGGGAAGTCTGTTTCCAGCAGATGGAAGCCAGCAACCCCGCTCTGGTCATCAAAGTTCAAGTCGTGCCCAAAACCAGACCGTGCCCCTTTACCCACAAGGCCAAAATCACCAGTGGTCAGCGACGGACGTGGCAGACTAACCTCTAAACGTTTTTCATTCACTGGGACATCTTGAGCGACTAAAGATTTTGGACGTGACTTGCAGCGACTAGGGCTGGGTATGTGACCCGCTGACAGCTGACGCTTGTGGGTTCCTTTCTTTCTTACATCTCCCTTCCCGAAAGCGTGTCCATCACGTCCTCCCACAGAATGACCCGGTGATGAGTGGTCAGGCTGGATTTTCAGGTAACTGGGTGGCTGGTTCAAGTCATTCAAAGCTGTCCCTGGGTTCATGTTATGGTCACAGCTACCACCTGGATAACCTTGCTGGCTCCAAAGGCTAAATGCCTGATGCTGGTAGGTCAAGGCCGGATCAAGACCTTCACAGCCTACACTTCTGTACACATCAGCATTACCATACATGGTCTGAGTATCACCTGCAGACCTGGACATTATCTTGCCACTGCCTACAGGGTCACACACCCTCACATGCTGCTTGCTGACACCCAGGTGACCTCTGTACTTCTTATCTCCTAATCTTGGAAGGCGAACAGCAGCCGCCTCTTTGTCCTTGTCAGGTCTCTGAAGAGGGCCCGCCTCTTTGTCTTTGTCAAGTTTGTGAAGAGGGCCCGCCTCTTTGTCTTTGTCAGGTTTGTGAAGAGGGCCCGCCTCTTTGTTCCACTCACAAGTCTTCACATGGGGGTGCTTTGGACTAGATGGGTTATGCTTGGATACACTAGTGAACTGTGGACTGGACAAGCACCTGTCTTTTGTTCTCTTCTTCTTGAGCTTCTTCAGTACCTCATGAGGTTTTCCAGACTTTGACAAGCTGCCTGGATCTGGCACTGTTGGCAGAGTGTGTTTAAGAACAACCGGCGATGGCATCCTACCAGACTGGGCTGTGACGAATGGTGACAGTGGCGGGATGTTGACAGACTGGCTCATTCTATCATTGTCACATAATGATGGTACATCTTTAACTGCTAAACTTTTATCTGTATCCACAAAAGTGTTAAAGTTGTAGTTGCTGTTGGTACAAGAATCTTCATCGTGATGTCTGCCAATCTGACAGGTAAATGTGTTATCACAAGTTTGGGAGCTGGCAATGTTCGGAGACTGGGATGTTGGAGCGCTGCTGGTCATTGCTTCGGTAACGACCAACCTCCTTGAAAATGGGTCATCACTTGCCATAGGCATGGTCACATCATTTTGAGAATATAGCAGGTGAAGGTCACAGTTTAACCGACACTTGCCATCAAAAGCATCGCCATGGCTACAGCTGTTACCTGGTGCAAACTGTGTCATGCAGACAGCAGGAACATCCACTTGAGTCAGTGACCTGGTATCCACTACATTCTGGGGCCCATGGCCGTGAGACGGTCTTAACCTGGACATACTGTGATGTTCTGGATAGCAACTTTCTGCAGAGATGACTCTGGCATTACTGTCAAAGCTCTCACTGTCTCGGAGTCTTTTCTCTCCGGTCTCCGAACAAACGGAGAACATGGAGGCCTGCGATGCCCCAGACTGAGATCGCCTCAAGACTCCAGTGCCTGCAGTAGAAGGAGAACTAGAAGGCTGAGAGGCAGGCATTTGACCTATACTAGTTGCTGACGGCAGACCAACAGGTGAGGACGCAGAAGTGTTGACTAAAACCATGGCAATTGTTGGCTCGCATAGACCAGAGTATTTAGAAATGGCCTGACAAGGACTTGCAAACTCCTGGACTGATGCAAGAAAATGATCTGTCATGCCAGGACTGCTGCAGATCTCCTGAGTTGTCAAGCCAGAACTCCAGTGTGAGACTGCAGGGAAGTATTCTGGACATGCCTGCAAGGATGAGTTAGTTAGCATCTGTGGACAGTGTTCTGCGCTGGCTAAACGTTGGTGACTGCTGGACTGTATGAGGGAATCTCCAAAGGTCATGGTGGAAGGTGTAGGGTGAGAACGTATAAAAGAAACCAAGGGCTGCTGCTGGTGGCTAGAACTGAGATGGTCAGCTGGTACAGGGTGTGGTGAAGCAGATGTCATAAAAGTACTGAGAGCAGTGTCTCTTGCATACATGCCCTCCACTGTGGGGTGTCTGATCATGGTCTGTACATTCTGGTCCGAGTTACTTGTGCCCTGGGAAGCAAATGCAGGATCTGCCTCAGATGTGAGAGACTTTGGTGAAAAGATATATGAAGAATCTTCAGCAGATTCAGGGACCGTCTCATGGACATCAGAGAGCTGAAGAGGAGGCAAATGTCTGCGAAGGTCATCATGAAACAGCTGTCTATGTAAAGGACTTGTCAAGTAGTCATCTACCATCAGCGAAGACCCACCTGGAGGACTAGCGCTACTGTTTCCATTGGTGGAAGCACCAGAAGTGGTGCAGGTTGTTGTGCTGCTGATGGTGGCATTCTGGTCATAATGTTCCGAGCTGTTTGTGCTGTTGGAGCTGCTTGTGCTGGGACTTGCCGCGCCCAGAGTGTACGCACCTTGCTCAGGGTCATAGCTAAGACAAAGCGTGTCTGGAAATCCACTACACGCTGGCCTTGACATGTTTTTGTCCCTAGAATGGGGACGGGATCTTCCAAACCCTGAACGTGGACTCTGTTCATTTCTGGGAACAGTTGCATAGTGGGAAGTAGCACTGTAGTCTGATGCTGGTCTTCCCTGCTGCCGCCAGTTCTTCACTCTCCAACTATCCCTCCTGAAAATACTGGAGAAGCGCTGAAATGCGGTTGTCGTGGGCAGAGAATGCGCCCTAGAACTATCTGCTCTAGCAGAGTTGCTGAAGTTGTTTCCGCACGGAGATCTCTGATGCTTGGGTTCTGTCTGCATCCTGCCCAAATCCTGGCCCGCATCGAGCCAAGTATTCCAGCCAGTTGAGCTGTAACATACTACTTCTGAACCTGGTGAGATGACCACGCCGAATCCTTCAACTACATCAGTACTTGCATATGCTGGCAAAGTGATGGCTGCTCGCAGGTTGCCGTTGACTGATTGTTGCTGTCCAACTTCAGGTATCCTATGGATAACACCCGACTGACCTGTTGCGGCATTTTCAACATCTGCGTGACTCCTTGCAGTTGTCCTTCTCCATTGTGTCAGATCACTCTCTTGACCAGCAGTACCACCATGAGCACTGTGACCAGAATCACCTCCCCTGATCTGGTTCCGGTTTTCATCAGCATTTGCTTCACTGATATTATGGTTAATCTCATCATAAGGAGGAGGCTGCTCGCCAGGAAGGATCTGTGGTGGTTTCGGCGGGGAATATGGTGGAGGGGGGTCTGTATATGGGGGGCACTCCAAAGATAAGAATGCATCAGGAATGTATGGGTCGCTGTCTGTGTCCTCTGTGTGACCTTGGTGAGATCTAGCCTCAAAACCTGTGAACAGATAACTTCTAATTATAAAATACGCATGACCTATTCAACATTCTCAACTCTGTAAAAACTAACAGCATACACATCAACTTGATGTCAGGACAATAATACTTAGTCTTAACTTGATGTCAGGACAATAACAGTCAATGTCTGGACAATAACAGTCAATCTTAACTTGATGTCAGGACAATAACTGTCAATCTTAACTTGATGTCACAATAATAATAGTCAATTTTAACTTGATGTCATGACAATAATAGTCAGTCCTAACTTGAAGTCAGGACAATAGTAAAAAAAAAAAAAACAGTAAAGGTAATCCTGTCATGCCTTAGAGGCACATAGGGATATGGTGTTAGTGCCCATATTTTCCCTGACCTGTCAGCACACTAGAGGGTGATATGGTCAGTATCATGCATGGCTGCCTTTTCCTTCCCCAACTCCAGAAGAAGTCAGGTACCCATTTCTACAGCTGGGGTGACTGGGGTGCTGCCAACCGGATTGTTAGGACAATAAGTCAGTCTTAAATTGAAGTCAGGACAATAACAGTCAGTCTTAAATTGATGTCATGACAATAACAGTCAGTCTTAAATTGATGTCAGGACAATAACAGTCAGTCTTAAATTGATGTCATGACAATAACAGTCAGTCTTAAATTGATGTCAGGACAATAACAGTCAGTCTTAAATTGATGTCATGACAATAACAGTCAGTCTTAAATTGATGTCAGGACAATAACAGTCAGTCTTAGATGTCCAAGTTATCCCCTCTCCATTACACACCTAGGCTCTACTTCAGTCTAGCCATTTTTGGCAATGCGTGATATGTTTCTCAAGGTGGTGGAACCTTGTCAAAACCCTTCTTATTAATGCCGCCACAGGAAGTTATACAAGCTACTTTAGTATGAGTTGCAGAATACTATACAGAGATTGTAGAAAAACTTGAAATATTATGATAAATAAAAAACAGTTCATATTTACAGTTCAAACTTTTGGCTGACATTAATGAACCCAAACTCTACATAAAAAACTTCAACTTAAAAATAAGGAACTTCTGCTTATTAATAAATTTCTCCTTGTTAATACTCATGTTTGTCAATAAACCTACTCTGCTTGTCAATAAACCTACCCTTTATGTCAATAAACCTACTCTGCTTTTCAATAAACCTACCCTGTATATCAATAAACATACTCTGCTTGTCAATAAACCTACCCTGTATGTCAATAAACCTACCCTGTATGTCAATAAACCTACACTGCTTGTCAATAAATCCAAATCTACAGAGCACAGAAACCTTATGTTGAATCTGAACAAGCCAGCCTCGAGTTCTGACCAGATTATATCAATCAGTGAAGTAAGGAAAGCTGAACTGGATGGACGGTTCACTCATCACAGCCAATGATAGTCCTATACCACTCACAGCTGCTCTCTCCTGCAACATGCTCCCAAGGGTGGCAGAGTGTATGAAAAAAACCTGGTTGTTGAGTGTATCCTGACATTCAAGCAAGAGAGACTGTTATCTGCTGCACAGCTAAGTAACAATTACTCATGCTGCACAACTGGAAATAAGTCCACTGATTTCTCACTCATGTTTGGTGGCTTCTAGTTTTCCCACCACTTTTCGGTTATAACCACACCCCCCACCCACCACCACTTCATTCATCTGCCACTGTGTGGGTTACAATTCTGCCATGTTTCACTGCCTCCAGAAGTTTCACCTGTTATACCAAAATGGGCAGATGGATGGTTTTCATGAAATTATATTATCATTTCTTCTTTCACAAGAGTCAAAATATTTCAAAGTAAACTTTTGTTTCTTGCAGTGCTGTAGTTTTGTATATTTAAAAATATGATGTTTACTTTTGTTTACTCGACACACTGATATTTCTCTACAGCCTAAAAGACCTGCAAGCAAGGCTGTTCCGTGTAGTGCTGTAGTTTTGATATTTAAAAATATGAAGTTTATCTGGCATATGGATATTTTTCTGCAGCTAAAATGACTTGCAAGCAAGGTTGTTCGTTGATTTTCATCATTTGCAACTGCTCTATCCTTAAATGATGAATAAGTGGGGGGACTCCTGTAGTTATGCCACATAGCCAGAAATAAGTACTCATATTACATAGTCAAAATTTAGCCAGAAATAAGTACGCATATCACATAGTAAAAATTTAGCCAGAAATAAGTACTCATGTCACAGTCAAAATTTAGCCAGAAATAAGTACTCATGTCACACGGTCAAAATTTAGCCAGAAATAAGTACTCATGTCACATAGTCAAAATTTGGTCAGAAATAAGTACTCATGTCACATAGTCAAAATTTAGCCAATAATAAGTACTCATGTCATATAGTCAAAATTTAGCCAGAAATAAGTACAAAAGTAAGTACTTACGTCGCATAGCCAGCAGCAGTCGCCGCTGCCTTAGTCGGTGCACCATAAACAGCAACAGGGCCAATACCAGGAAGGATGTGACAGTGGAGGCAATGAGACGGAGAGAAAGATTGGTGATATTCTCTCCATCGTCTGTATGAAGAAAACAGGTACTAGAATGATATAGGTAGAGTTTATTGCCATTAAAGTGAAGAAACTAGGTCATTCTGAAGATCATTGTCTTCATATTCTGACATGAATAATAGGATGCTTGTTAACTTCAAGTATTTGGTTACTTGTCTGTAGATTATGTTAGGGTTGTTAACTTCAAGTATTTGGTTATTTGTCTGTAGATTATGTTAGGGTTGTTAACTTCAAGTATTTGGTTATTTGTCTGTAGATTATGTTAGGGTTGTTAACTTCAAGTATTTGGTTACTTGTCTGTAGATTATGTTAGGGTTGTTAACTTCAAGTATTTGGTTACTTGTCTGTAGATTATGGCAGGGTTGTTAACTTCAAGTATTTGGTTACTCGTCTGTAGATTATGTTACGGTTGTTAACTTCAAGTATTTGGTTACTTGTCTGTAGATTATGTTAGGGTTAACTTCAAGTATTTGATTACTTGTCTGTAGATTATGCCAGGGTTGTTAACTTCAAATATTTGATTACTTGTCTGTAGATATGTCAGGATTGCTAGTCTGAAATATTTTATTACTATGTCAGAGTTGCTTGTCTGAAAAATTTTATTACTTGTCGGTATTCTAACATGTTCATTTGCTACTTCTAAAATTATTATCCTTCATTACACTGTGCTATTAATGCACTGACCAATATACTATTTTCCTTACATGAATGACCTCTGTGTGCCTCACCCTGCAGGCTGCTGTTCACTTTTCCTCAAACAGACACCTAATACTGCAGCAAGGTGTACTGAATAACACAAACTTCAGTTGAGAAAACACTGCATTACTGACTGTACTATTCTCATCTCTGACAAAATACTTCTCTCACTTTTTTTCGTGTGGCCTGAAAGTTGCTCTCTCCAATCTGAAAATATTTTGTTATGTAGCCTGGGTGTGTTTCAGTGAGTGTAGTGTTCACATTATCAGTGATAGCCTAGCTGCATCATGTCTTTCACTACCCCCTTTTTTCATTTTCCAGAAATTATATTCTCCATTACTGTTATTGGTAAATAATTTTGTTTATCTCATTAAATCTCTTGTCCAGTGTCCAATAGTGATATGTGTAAATGTTCTCCAACCATTCCCTTATTCTGTACCATGTGTTACAGCAAAGAAGGAGTTTTGATAGTGCCAATTTAGACATTTCAGCCTGTACTGACTTATACAGGGGTGTTCAGAAAGTAATGCACCACATTTTTCTCAGGAGCTATTTATACAAAAAGCATGAAATTTACACACACGATACATGGATATGTCATGTAAACATCAGTATTATTCAATAAAATCCCCATCAAATTGTACGGCTTTACGCCAACGCGAAACAAGTGCATGTATTCCTAGCCAGTACCAGATTTTCTCTTGATTATGTAGTCATTTCTTCACTGCATGAATCACTCCTTCGTCATCTTCAAATCTTACCCCTCGGATGCATCTTTAAGTGGACCAAACAGATGGAAATCAGAGAGTGCCAAATTGGGGCTATAGGGTGGATGGGGTAGTACAGTCCAACCCAATTTGGTGATTGCTTCCCAAGTTGCCAGACATGTGAGGGCGCACATTGTTGTGAAGGAGAAGCAGGTCTGCTGGATTCTTGTGCGGCCAAACTCTACAAAAACGCTGATCGACTTTTTTCAATGTCTTAATGTAAGCTTGCGAATTGATTGTCTCTCCTCTTGGCATAACATCCACAAGAATCACATCTTCCATGTCCCAAAAGACAGTGATCATGACCTTTCCAGCTGAAGTTGTCTTGAATTTCTTTCTTCGTGGTGATTGTGGATGATGGCACTCCACTGACTGTCTTTTTGTCTCAGGTTCAAAATGATGTGCCCAGGTTTCGTCACCTGTTATGATCTTAGCCAAAAAGTTCTCTCCCTCAGCAATGAAACACTCCAATATTTCAGAATAAATTGCTTTCCTTTGCAATCAATGGTCATTTGTGAGACTTCGAGAAATCCATTTTGTGCAAAGCTTAGAAAAGAGAGCTTTTATAACTGCATTTGCACTACCATTGCTGACTGACAGCTTTAAGGCCAATTGTTGAGGAGTGATCCGCCTATCTGTAAGAATAATGCCCTCAGCGTATTTCAACATTTCTGCCTTGGTGGCTGTGGCAGGACATCCACAGCGCGGCCGATCATGCAACTCCTTATCTCCACTTATTGATTCTTTCTCTGAACCCAGCGACTGATTGTACTCCTGTCGACTGCAAAACTTCCATAAACATCACAGACTCTTGTGAATGTTCACAACAGTTTCCTTTTCTGCAACGAGAAATTCTATCACAATTTGCTGCTTATATCGCAAGTTGTTAACACACTCCATTTCAACGGTTAGGGCAGCCATATCCTTTGGCCGGTTGTGGTGCAATTTGGTTCACACAATCGGCATATGCCATATTTAAAGTGTGCAAAATTTCATGCTTCTATCTTCATTATTAGCTGACAAAAACGATGTGGTGCATTATTTTCTGAACGCCCCTCATACTTTCACTTGACTTTTCAAAGAGCCAGTACTGCAGAGATCTGGTGCAGCTGGTTTGTGGTATGTATCCAGTTTGTAGCTGAACTGGGCACCAGGGCAAGGTCTGATGTGTGCTTGCCATTCTGTGATGTTAGGAAAGCCACAGTAACTCTCTCCTGACCTGACTCAATGACCATGTATATAACAAATTTCCCCAGATACTCAAATTCTTGTACTTATAAAAATGCGATATACCTTTCTCCCCACCACCTCCAACATCTGTTGAGTTACCCCCCTTGGAGACTCCATCGTCCAGGCAGATGTACTCACAACAAACCCCCTTCACAAGCTGCGGGCTTTTACACTGGAGGGGCGGGGAGCAGGCAACGGAGTGGCACATGATAGGGAAGCCTCTATCACAGGTGCACTGAGTGCACATATCGTTTCCATCAGGGATGTATTTCTCTCCGTCGGCAACCACCTTGCCTTGCCAGTTAGGACAGCCTTTTCTGACGTCACCATCTGAAGGAAATAAAAATTTGTCGCTTTTTTTAAAACAATAATGAACAAACAAACCTGGGCTAGAGACAAGATGGAGCAGAATTACCAAGATATCACTGGTACTTGGTCACATGACATGAAGGAAAGAACAAACAAACAAACCTGGGCTAGAGACAAGAACTACCAAGATATCACCGGTACTTGGTCACATGACTAGTACTTCATCACATGACATGAGGGAATGAATGAACAAACAATCGAATGATCTTTATTTCAGAGGATGCAGACTGCCTGTCTGCCCTATGTTACTCCTCTTCCACTCTTACCACACACTTGATTCAGTACAAGTATACACAATACATAAAAAAGAACATATCTAAGATTGTACAGTAAGACTATTACATTCACAAATATAATTATCTACAAGGGGGGTAAATATCAACTGGCGGGTACAACCATAACAACTTAAGATATGCAGACGACAGTTCTGATTGCTAAAAGTGAAGGGGAGCTACAGGCTCTTCTAGACATCGTGGTTCACGAAAGTAAAAGTAAAGGTCTCAGTCTAAATAAAAAGAAGACTGAAGCGATGGTCATCTCAAAGAAAAGAATTCCGCCAAAATGTAGCATTACCATCAATGGCACAGAACTGAAACAAGTTGATAGATTCAAGTACTTAGGAACAATTATAACAACTGATGGGAAATATCACAATGAAGGAAAAAGGCAGATGTGCTCAAGCCAAGCCACCATTCTAGAAAATGAGAAATATCTTGTGCAACAGACCCCTATCAATGGAAACAATATTCCGAGTACTTAAATGTTACATTGAGCCAATTTTGTTTTATGGATGTGAAGCATGATCCCATGAATAAGAAAGTACAGCGAGAAATGGAGGCCATGGAAATGCGGTTCATAAGAAGGATGTTGAAGGTACCATGGACAGCCAAGAAAACCAATGAAGAAGTCTTAAGAGAGGCTGGAGTTAAAAGGCAAATTATAGCAAAGATCAGAGGCACGACAAGCAAGATTTTCCAGGAAAACTGGAACACACTGTGGCAACTGGAAAAATTGAGGGAAGAAGAGACAGAGGAAGACAGAGAGAGAAGTTACTGGAAGGGCTGTCAGTGTGGCTAGGAAGAAAGTCACAAGCGTATCTCATAATCAAGTCTAAAGACAGGGAATTGTGGAGAGAAATTATCACCTGTGCCACGTGCATTGCACTCGATTGGTTGACAAGGGAGGTAACTAATATAAAACTTAAAGAAAAACAGATCTTCAATGCTCTTCTTATCACATCACATTTTTTTTCACATTCACATAATTTCTAAACAATGTACTACCTTAACTATACTCCTTTAGAAGACAGCTTGGTGGTTAGTAAGTCAACAGTAAAAGAGAGTAAATATTTAAGGAGGCAACTGAACACTGAAAAACTCTCAAGTTATAAGATGGAAGTCCTATATAAAATGGAAGTGCTATATAAGATGGAAGTGCTATGTAAGATGGAAGTCCTATATAAAATGGAAGTGCTATATAAGATGGAAGTCCTATATAAAATGGAAGTGCTATATAAGATGGAAGTGCTATGTATGGATTTTAAATGGAAAGGGGGAACTCAGAGTATGCAAGGCTTTTCTTACAAAGATCAAGCCTGGGTTTAGGATGAGGACAAGAGTTTAAGTGCTGGCTATGTTTAGGCTTGGTCCTAACTCTGTCACTCCCTCTACCAGAGTAAACTTTGATGAGAAATTTTTGCAGAAAGAAACTGGAAGAAAGTCACTCTATAATTTCAAAGACATGGCTTGGGTTAAAAATGCACTAGTTCTCTGAACACTGATTAGCACAGGTGTGATAGATCTACCAACCCTGCCAATGCTGTCTCGGAGCGAAAGAGTTAAACAGTGGCCACAGGTAAGGTGGAGCACTGTGTGACAGAATTCTATGAACCAGCTCGGCTTTCTCAAAAGTGATTCTATATTTGAGGGGTAGGATTCCAAGTTGTTTGTGCTGATCTGCAGTCTGTCTTGGGTGCTTGCCACAAATCTGAGCTACTGCTCATTTGTGAAATGAGCGGAGCCTTTTTTTGTCTGTGAGACTGAGCAGCAGTCAAAGTGTGCTTGTATATGTTATATGTTTTTTTTTTACTTTCACAAGCAAACTTACAAAAATATGACTGGTACTTCATTGCATTTTGAACAAAACTACCGTGACCAATGATGACTATGAGAGTGGGGAGTGGAGCTATCTTGGTGAGACTGAGCAGCAGTCAAAGTGTGCTTGTACAGAGTGTTTTTAAAGTCTAACTACACTTTCTATGAAAAAAAAAATTGGTAAATGACGTCATCACAAAATGTGCCCAAAAAAGTCATTTAATTAGTTACAATAGTGACTGCAATGATACAACGCTGTTTTGGGTTAGATGGAATGTACCACTGAAATATTCATTTTAACAGGTGTTGGAAATGTCCACCACGGGCTTCAAGACATGACTGTACACGTCTCCTCATATTGTCAAATATCTTGTGCAACGTGTCTATTGTTATTTCTTGAATGGTAATTCTGATTGCTTCTTTCAGGTCCTCAATTGTTTATACATTATTTTTGTAAACATTTTCTTTCAAGAAACCCCATAGATAATAATCTAATGGATTTAGATCTGGAGAATGAGCAGGACAAATTCCACGAGATATTATGCGATTTGCAAATATTTCCTCCAAAAAACCATGTGTTGCTCTAGCTGTGTGTGCAGTTGCACCATCTTGCTGGAACCATGCTTCTTCAATTTCACATTCATTCAGCTGTTCTAAAAAAGGTTACAGAATGTCAGTACGGTACCGATTGGCATTTATAGTGTTGTTGAAGAAAATTGGTCCAATTAAACATTTTCTACTGACAGCACACCATACCCCAATTTTTGCATCATGTAGCGGCGCTTCATGAAATGCATTGAGATTAACACTGCTCTAAATACGATTATTTTGGCTATTAACATATCCAGACAGATGAAACCATGCCTCATCAGAGAAGAATGTTAAATCGAGAATTGACTCATCTTCTTCAGCTAAAAATGCTAGAAACCACATGGAGTAGTTGACTCTGGATAGACTGTCACACTCTTTTAGTTCAGACACAACAAGTTGACTCTGGATTGATTGTCACACTCTTTTAGTTCTGACACAACAGAAATCTTGTATGGATGAAAATTTAACCAATGTTTAAGAATTTTGTGCACTGTGCTCAGTGATATGTTTACTTCTTGCGACATTTTCCTTAAGGACTTGCGTGGACTTTTCAGGATTCTGTCTTGGATATCTAGACATTTTTCTTCAGATACAGCAGGCCTACAAGATCGCAGAGCATCTTCCACAGTTCCCGTATCACAAAACTTATTCAACAAATTTCTAACCATAGTGCGATGAGGAGGTTGTTTATCAGGAAATTTTGCTATAAATCTTTAAACAACCATCCATGTGTATCGACCGCCATTTCAAAACACTTGTTCAACCAAAATAAATTCTTTCTTTTGTTGATAACACCATTCTGTTTTGAGTGCAAAAAATTACTCCAGCAGATGGCAACAATTCGCTGCATTTTTCTTCACGATTGACTGTGCAGCACATTTTTTATGACGTCATTTTCTTCACTTTTACATAGAAAGTGTAGTGAGACTTTAACAACACCCTGTATATGTGATATGTTTTTTTACTTTCACAAGCAAACTTACAAAAATATGGCTAGTACTTGATTACATTTTGAATAAAACTACTGAGAGCAATGATAACTATGAGAGTGAAGAGTGGAGCTATCTTAGTGAGACTGAGAGGTGGAGCTATCTTAGTGAGAGTGAGAGGTGAAGCTATCTTGGTGAGAGCAATGAGTGGAGCTGTCTTGGTGAGAGTGAGGAGTGGAGCTATCTTAGTGAGACTGAGAGGTGGAGCTATCTTGGTGGGAGTGAGGGGTGGAGCTATCTTGGTGAGAGTGAGGAGTGGAGCTATCTTGGTGAGAGTGAGGAGTGGAGCTATTTTGGTGAGAGTGAGGAGTGGAGCTATATTGGTGAGAGTGAGGAGTGGAGCTATCTTGGCACGAGTGAGGGGTGGAGCTATCTTGGCAAAAGTGAGGGGTGGAACTATCTTGGCAAGAGTGAGGGGTGGAGCTATCTTGGCGAGAGTGAGGGGTGGAGCTATCTTGGCAAAAGTGAGGGGTGGAGCTATCTTGGTGAGAGTGAGCGGTGGAACTATCTTGGTGAGAGTGAGGGGTGGAGCTATCTTGGTGAGAGTGAGGGGTGGAACTACCTTGGTTAGAGTGAGGGGTGGAGCTATCTTGGTGAGAGTGAGGGGTGGAGCTATCTTGGCGAGAGTGAGGGGTGGAGCTATCTTGGCGAGAGTGAGGGGTGGAACTATCTTGGTTAGAGTGAGGGGTGGAGCTATCTTGGTTAGAGTGAGGGGTGTAGCTATCTTGGTGTGAGTGAGGGGTGGAGCTATCTTGGTTAGAGTGAGGGGTGGAACTATCCTGGTTAGAGTGAGGGGTGGAGCTATCTTGGTTAGAGAGTCAGGGTGGAGCTATCTTGGTTAGAGTGAGGGGTGGAGCTATCTTGGTTAGAGTGAGGGGTGGAGCTATCTTGGTGAGAGTGAGGGATGGAACTATCTTGGTGAGAGTGAGAAGTGGAGCTATCTGGTGAAGTAAAAGTCAAGATCATCATATTACGGCTCTGATAAACATGTTGAATGATCAGCATAACAGAAATCTACTTGTTTCAAAAAGCAGTGGAGCTTGCCAAGAAGTCCACATACTGAGTTCAAAAGGAAAAATAAGAAAATAAATAAATTCAGCCTCCGCAGTTTATTTACCTTGAGAGTCAGTCACACACAACATAATGTCTGGGTTTCACTGTGGAGTCAGTCACACAAAACATGACACCTATGTTTCATGTGGAGTCTGTTACACACAACATGACGCCCGTGTTTCACTGTGGAGTCAGTTACACAAAACATGACGCCTATGTTTCACTGTGGAGTCAGTCACACAAAACATGACGCCTATGTTTCACTGTGGAGTTAGTTACACAAAACATGATGCCTGTGTTTCACTGTGGAGTCAGTCACACAAAACATGACGCCTATGTTTCACTTTGGAGTCAGTCACACAAAACATGATGCCTATGTTTCACTGTGGAGTCAGTCACACACAACATGACACCTATGTTTCACTTTGGAGTCAGTCACACAAAACATGACGCCTATGTTTCACTTTGGAGTCAGTCACACAAAACATGATGCCTATGTTTCACTGTGGAGTCAGTCACACAAAACATGACGCCTATGTTTCACTGTCGAGTCAGTTACACACAACATGATGCCTTGTTTCACTGCGGAGTCAGTCACACAAAACATGACGCCTATGTTTCACTGTGCAGTCAGTTACACACAACATGACGCCTATGTTTCACTGTGGAGTCAGTCACACACAACACGATGCCTATGTTTTACCAAGCCAACCTTCAACCAATAGGACACAAACCAAGAGGAAGACCCAGAAGGAGATGGATAGATGGTATCACTACTCATGGCATGACCGCCACTGAGGCCACCAATTTGGCCCAGAAATACCAACTGCACCTCCTCTCCATACTTCATGGTATAAGAGGAAGGATAAAGTAAAGTGAGCAAGGGGAAATAATTGGTTTTTTTTCCTTTTTAACCATCTTAACTTTCTCTTATATCTTATATCCTTCCCGTGCCGTTAAACATCACATAGGGCTTGCAAGGTAGTTGGCAAATTTTTCCTGTTTTCACCGAGCTTTTCAACCTCATCAAGGGATTTTATGCCTATTAATTTGGCCTCTCTTAACAATGTCCTCTTTAGAGCCTGCCTCTTTATCTTCGGCCTGTTGTGTTCCATTTGATAGCTTGTTTTGGGATTCTCTGATCGTTTCTTCTCATCATGTGACCAACATATGTCCATCTCCTTTTCCTGATCACCCATGAGACTGGTTCAGTCATCTGTTTTATCTCTGCATTGTTCTTGAATTCGTTCCACTTGATGCCGTCGAGTATTTTCCTTAGGCATTTGTTTTCAAAAGAATCTAATTTCTTTTCTATTTCTTTAGTTGTTTTCCAGCTTAGCATGCATAAATGAGGGTGGATATTACATTTGAACTGAATAGTCTTAACTTGGTTTTTGTGCTTATAACTTTTGAATGCCATATGTTCTCAAGATTCTTAACTTTGTAATATTTTAAATAATTAGGATAATTTACCATAGTACGACGACAAAGGCGTCTGAGACTTATTACCTACCTGTCAGACGTTGATCATTTGGCATCAAATCATCATGACTACCATTTCTCCCTCGGGTTGGACTGGCTATCACACACACAAACAGAATATAAATGTCCGCAGTATACAATATTGCCATGGTCTCAAAAGATGGTAACCTATAAATATACTGTTGCTAGTGGTGGAACTTCTGTCTTCTAGCTGGTTAGTCAAGCCGCGAATCGTGGCACTGTGGTCACCTCTGCTAGACCACGCAAAGCCACCTTGACAACTAGCAACAATGACGACTAATTTGTGGTAGAAGCTGTTGTAATGATCTCCAAATACCGATATGGACAACATACCAATTACCGTATTTTACCACCGCGGCTAGTAATTCAAAACAAAATAATCTTTTTACATCAGAGATATGTAAGCATTAAATGATGTAAACCTCATTCATATCGATGATTTTCATCATCTACATCACAGTCTACTAGTTGTGGTTACATTCAGAGACCAGTTAAAACAGCCACCATTTTGATTAATTATAGTCTCGCGATTTCACGCTCTCCGCGAGAAGAATATTACGGAAACTGAAACAACTTTCGATTTCAGGGTTCAAAGTTCAACTCCAGTGGACGGCCATAGTTGCGTTTCTTTTTGGGAAATATGGACAGCAGTTCTAAAGACAAGAAGAAAAACATTAGCTTTCTGAACCGGGCTTTGTTAGAATATCTACGTTTGCTGCAAGAAAAACCTGTGACAACTAAAGCAGTTACAAGGTAGGTGTAAGAACACCGTGAGTTTGCTTCGTTTAATGCTAAAGCTGGTTCAGTTTGTACCCTGGAGTGGTGTAGTTCGTGCAACAGTTTTCTGTCTATAATCTTTTGTTCGTGGCTTGATTCGTTTCATTACCATGTTCCATATTGTTCATTTGTTATGTAGAGTTTCATTTGTATGTCTGGATATTTAGTGAGAAGAGTGCAGACTGAAGATCCTGGGAGTTATTGGTAAATGCAAAGGGGAAAGTGTGAGAAAGCAGTTCATGTTAAACATGGTTCATATAATACAGGCAGAGAGGATGTAGTGCTAGTGTCAATATCTTTCTTGACTTGGTCCATATCATACAGGCAGAGAGGATGTAGTGCTAGTGTCAGTATCTTTCTTGACTTGGTCCATATCATACAGGCAGAGAGGATGTAGTGCTAGTGTCAATATCTTTCTTGACTTGGTCCATATCATACAGGCAGAGAGGATGTAGTGCTAGTGTCAATATCTTTCTTGACTTGGTCCATATCTTAGGAACAGGGGATATAATGTTAGTGTCTACATTTTTCTTGAATTGGCCCACATCATAGAGACATATAAAGGATATGGTGTTAGCATCCATATTCGTCTTGACCTGTTCTGTGCCATTAAGATACACAACAGGTAGACTGTTAATGTCTGAGTGATATAAGAAAAAAATCTCCCATACACCTTGGAAAGTCAGCAGATGTATCATCATCAGGTGCCGTGCCGACTGGCATTGGCTGTTATGCTTCTCCAGAGTACACGATCCTTCATGCAGGCCATCAGCTCAGTTGGTGATCTCCTCTCACACCCTCCTGTCAGACTGTCCAGTATCATTTCTCTTGGTCTTCCTCCTTCTATTTTTCCTGTTGTTATAATATTTTCAATGCCCCCTCTTCTCATTGCATGTCCTATGAAAGTACATTGTCTCTCTCTTATCTTTTTGACAAGGCTTTTTTGTCTCTCCAGCTCTTCTCATAGATTCTTCATTAGTTATTTTTGCTGTCCAGGGGATTTGCAACATTCTTCTAATAAACCACATTTCTGCTGCTTCCAATGATTTTTGTGTAGACTTGCCTATTGTCCATGATTCACTTCCATATAACAAGATAGGTTCAATATAGCATTTTAGGACTCGTTTTCTAACACTTATTGATAAGGATGTTTTGGATAATATGTTTCTCATTCTCTGAAATGCAGTCTTTGCTTGGCCTATTCTGTTCCTAATTTCTGTTCTGCATTTCTCATCTGAAGTTATTACTGCTCCAAGGTATTTGAATTTCTGCACCTGCTTTAGAACAGTTCCGTTTAATTTTATACTGCATGCTGGTGGATTCTGTTTCTTAGATATAGCCATAGTCTCTGACTTTTTGATGTTCAAAGTAAGGCCTTTCTGTTCATTTTCTTTGGCCACTTTGTCCAAGAGATTTTGCAGGTCTTGTTGGTTCTCAGCTATCAGTACTGTGTCGTCAGCATACCGAAGGTTGTTAATATTGTATCCTCCAATTTTTATGCCTGGTTCTGTGATGATCATTCTTAGAATATTCTCGCTGTACAGAGAAAAAAGGATAGTACACATCCTTGTCGCACCCCTTGTTTTATAGGTTGATATTTTCCAGTTCTATTTTCAACTCAAATTGCTGCTTCTTGCTGCCAATATAGATGTTTTACAATCCTCAGGTCTTTGCCATCTATAATGATGTCTTCAAGCATTTTAATAATTTCATTATTTTTCACTTTGTCGAATGCCTTGGTGTAATCAATGAAGCATAAGTAGAGATCTTTCTGTACTTCTAAAGCTCTTTCTGTTAGTGTTTGTAAAGCATAAATGGCATTGTGTGTTCCCTTTCCTTCAACAAATCCAAACTGTTCATCTGCTATTTCCATCTTTATCTTTTTCCTTGTTCTTCTCATAATTATTCTCAGAAGTAGCTTCGTTATGTGACATGAGAGGCTGATAGTCCGGTGGTCATCACATTCCTTTGCACCTGGTTTCTTTGGTAGTGCTATAAACGTGGATTTAATCAGGTCACTGGGAATATAACCACTATTGTGAATGTCATTCAGTAACTTGGTTATTATTTTTATTCCAGTCTCCTCTAGTGCCTCTATTTCTTCTGTTGTTATATTATCAGGCCCAGTCGCATTTCCTTTCTTCATGTGTTTGATGGCATCTATGATTTCATCTTCAAGTATTGGTGGTCCCTCACAGTTTTCAGTATCTGGTGTTAATTCTGGTCTTTCTCCTCCATATGGCTCACCAATATACTCTGTCCACCTGTCCATGATGTCTTCTTTTCCCATTAACATTTTACCTTCTTTCGATTTCAGGCATCCTGTGATATATTTTGTTTTCGTGCCTGTGAGTTCACTAATTCATTTGTGCATGTTTTTGCTGTCTCTGTTATGAGAGTCCTCTATCTGTCTGCGCTGTTCATGTAACCACACTTCTTTTGCTTCTCAGCATTTGCGTCTTATTTCTTTATTTATCTTGCTATATTTTTCCTCGTTATTTTTACTCCTCCTCTTCTTGTCCATCAGTCCTAAGACGTCGTCTGTCATCCATTTATTTTTAGAGGCTTCTTTTTTGGTGGTATTATCTCCTTAACAGTTTGGTGGATAGAATCTCTTAACATTGCCCATTGTTCATCTATACTATTTATCTTTGCTATTGCGTTGTATCTATTTGTTATAATAACTTTGTATTGTTCTCGCAGTTCTTGGTCACTTGGAAGGAGTTCTGTATTCAGTTTGATGTTTCTCACTTTTCTGCATGCTTTCTTTAGCTTTATTCCAAATTTTTACACAGAGTGGGTCATGGTCACTATTGCAGTCAGCTCCTGGCATGGTTTTTGTTGTTAGTAATGCATTGCGGAATCATTTATTGATTAATATGTTGTCTATCTGGTTAAAAGTCTTTTTGTCTGGGCTGCACCACGTTGCCAGTCTTCAAGGATGTTGTTTAAACCAGGTGTTTCCTACAATCATGCTGTGTATTCTTGCCTATTCAATTAATTTACAACCTGTCATTCCTCTCCCCCAGTCCATAGTCACCAACAATGTCTGAAGTTCTTCCTTTACCAACTTTGGCATTAAAATCTCCCATGACTATGGTAACTTCATGTGACTTTGTGTGTTTTAGGGCTGTCTCTATGTCATTATAAAATAGTTGTACATCTTTTTCAGAACTTTCAGATGTTGGAGCGTACACTTGTATAATGTTTATGTTTATTGGTCATAATTTCAGTTGGGCTAGCAGGACTCGGTCCGAGATGTTCAAATATCCTACAATTGTCTTTACTGTTTGTTCGTCAAATATTATTCCTACTCCTCGTTCATGTTTCTCACTTCCTGAATATATTATTGCATATTTATCAGAGTTTATCTTCCCTGCACCTCTCCATCTAACTTCAGATGTATGCAGCAATAACATTTAGTGAAAAATAATGAAAAATCCCTGACATGTTTCTCTAGAGAATTTAATCTCATTTTTCTTTTCTCTGTTTTAAATGCAGTGTAAGTTTTGATTTTCATGAGCTGGAGCAGTGGTTAGTGCACACATCTCTCATGGCATGGGTGGTGGTTCAAATCGGGCTGAAGTGTCCCAGTCACCTGGCTGTAGAAGTGGGTACCTATCTGCTGGAAGTGTCCCAGTCACCTGGCTGTAGAAGTGGGTACATATCTGCTGGAAGTGTCCCAGTCACCTAGCTGTAGAAGTGGGTACCTATCTGCTGGAAGTGTCCCAGTCATCTGGCTGTAGAAGTTGGTACCTATAACCCTCAAGAGCTTGTGAAGGAAAGATGGTCATGAGATCACCCTGACATGTGCTGATAAGTTGAGGAAAATATGAGAAGCAACACCATAATCCCTGGGGTAGCTCTGTCACATGACAGGCTGTTTTTAAAAAAAAAATAATTCTTTAATATTCTTATCACTAATTGTCATTTACAGGTATTTGATACATAATTGGTAATTATCATACTCTTATTACTTGGTGAAATATACAGTTGGGATCAGAGAAAGTAGATTTTTGGAGCAAAAAAGCTAACTTGACATGAGAAACATCTGCAGGAGAAAAATGATGGATTGTGTCTTGAAATTTCTCCATGCAGGTCCAACAGTTTTTATGCATCTGACCTTGCAAGTGGGCAGCTTAGAGTAAACATTTCAGAATGGGTGCAGATGTTGTCACATGACGCGTCCTTTCTAGAAGGTTATCCCTCTCACCACCTCCCTGAATGCAGTGCGAGTCTTAAGCAAGTTGACTGACATCACGCAATGACGTATTCAGCTTTTTGTGATATCCCGAGTCCACATGCAACGAGGTCGCCCCTTTTGCCAGGCATTATGTCCTTCTGCTGTCAGTCTCACTAGGTTGTCGTGTCTCTTGATGTGGCCGAAGTATCTCATTTTTTCTGACTTTGATGGTGTTTACAAGGCAGTTCTCTACAGCACCTTGACAAAATCAAACATTTTAGACTGGTACTTTTATGAAAAGAAAAATTTCATAATAATATTTTATGAGGAAATTAAAATCAGAGTACAGACAGGGAATAAAATAAACTTTGCCTTGCAACACCTGTTAAAACCCAAAATCCTGTCCCAAAACACCAAAATAACAATCTACAAAACTATAATAAGACCAGCCATCATGTATGGATCAGAAATGTGGAGTACAACAAAGAAAGATGAACAAAAATTGCAGATCTTTGAGAACAAGATCCTAAGAAGAATCTTTAGGCCAGTAAAGGATACCAACAGTGGAGAATGGAGAGCTAGAAAGAACACTGAACTGAACGGCTTATTTAAATCCCAACGAATTATAAATGTGTTGGAACTGAGCAGACTACGCTGGCTGGAACATGTATAAAGAATGGAAGAGAACAGACAAAAATGATGTTTGCACAAGAGGGAAACAAGACCAAGGGGTAGACTAAGGCTGAGATGGAAAGACAACATAGAAGAGGATATAAAATAATTTGGTGTCACCAACTGGAGAGAGAAGAGAGGAATAGAAGTGAACTTTATCTGCAGAAATGAGGCTTAATGGCTCAGAAAGCTGAAGAATAAGGAGATATTTTATGAGAAAACTTTACAGGCTGATGTTTTATGAGTCTTTTTTGTCCATCATTGTAATTGTTTTGTTTCTTTCAGTGCGGTTGTGTCAGGTTTTGGAAATGTCATCTCTCAGATTCTGGCACCAGATGTGACTACCGGTGGGAAAATTAACTGGAGAAGTGTCTTAGCGTATTCATCCTTCGGGTATGAAAAATATTCTTTGTGTTCGTGAGTTGCTTAGATGTTAGTGATCGACAAACCCATTGGTAATAGTTGTCCAACATACAGGTGCAGTGTGTGGGTATCCAACATACAAGTGCAGAGGTGCAGGTTGTGGCTATACAGCATACGTGTGATGTGGTACAGTGTGGCTGTCCAGCATATGAGTGCAGTGGTGCAGGTTGTGGCTATCCAGCATACATGTACTGTGTTACAGAGTGTGGCTATCCAGCATACGTGTACTTTGGTACAGAGTGTGGCTATCCAGCTTATGTGTGCTGTGTTATGGAGTCCTTGATGTGGTAGGGCTTGTATGGAAGCCAGTCCTCTAAGCTGCCAGGTAGACAGTAGCCTAGATTCCTACAGATATAAGTCATAAGAAAAGACAGACCACCATTTCAGTATTTTTTCGCATCACACTAAGTATAGAAGCAGTTGCTTTTTGTGTTGATGGACACAAGTTTAAGCAGGTAAAGATAGATAGTCCCATAGCAAATACCATAGGGGATGAAGTGTTAGAGACCTCATTATGCTGGGCCATCAGCGTATGACGTAGGGTAACCATTTCCTTTCCTCGCTGCCTTTTCTTCCCATTTTACGAGGCTAGGTCAACCTAGGGGCCGTATTGGTCGGAGAGAAAAAAAAAAAAATCCAGCTCAGCTGGGGATTTGAACCCTCAACCATTCGGTTGCTAGACGAGTGCTCTAACCACTACACTAGCCAGTCTTTCAAGTATAAGTGAGAGAGGCTAATTATTCTATGACAGACCAGTTGTTAGTATTAGGTAAAGTATACTGTTCAAAAAAAGAAACACAACAAATACGATGTTGGGATTTAAACTGAAGTTTGCTGATCAGACAAGGGCAAATTGCCTGAAATGTTCATCACTTGGACATCAACTTCACGTGCTGACCTGAATTATACTCAGCAGATGATTCATGAGCACAAAAAAGCGACACTAGTCAAAACAGCATTTTTGACAATAACTCATGACAGGTTCACGAGAATCCCGTGAAACTTACTGAACACAAAACTCACTGACCATGTTATTCAATGCCTATAAAAGATTGACGCTCCTCAAATCAATTGATTTGAAAATTCAGTGTGCAAGTGTGGCTCATCTCACTACAGAACAATGACTCATCATCATTGGACGTTTACAGAGTGGACAGTCACAAGGTGTAGTGGCCAGACAATTTAATGTGGTTAGAAGCACCATTAGTCACTTTTAGAGACAATTTCAAGAAACTGGCTCAGTTGCAGACCGGCCACCAGTGGAAGACCCATAGTCACAACTCCTGCCGAAGCCCACTTCATACGGCTGCGTCACCTCGGGAATCGATTTGCATCTGCGTCCTCAACAGTCTAGTCAATGACAGCAGCTCATCAAATGGTCAGAAACTGGCTTCACGACATTGGTCTTTGGGCTGGAAAACCCTACAGATGTCCTTTTCTTTACGACAGGCATCACCAGAACCAACTGCAGTGGGTGAACCAGCATCATCATTGGACTGTTGTGAATGATTGGAGAAGGGTTTAGTTTAGTGATGAATCATTCTTTCTGCTCCAGCAATACAATAGACGAAGAAGAGTTTACTGCAGAGTTCATGAGAACTCCGTGGATGAGGCTCCACTTTTGGTGTACTGGTGTGGGGGACGATCAGCCTCATGGGAAGAAGTGACCTGGTGCAAATTGAAGGACACCTGATGCTGAACAATATGTCGCTGAAATTCTTTGTCCTCACGTCCTTCCACTCCTGGCTGTGCCAGGGTCGAATTTTCAGCAGGGTAACGCTCAACCTCATATGGCACAACTCACCATCCAGTTTCTCACTGATAACAATGTCCAGACCATTCCGTGGTCATCCATGTCATCAAACATAAACCCAAAAGAACACTTATGGGATGAACACAACAGACAAGTCCACCAGCGAGATGTGGTGGCAACCAATCTCAGTTGTCTCTTGCAATGCAGGAAGTGTGGGTGGCCATCCCATAACAACAGATCCAATGGCTAATTGGATCCATGCCAAGGAGATGTCGTTCTCTGATACGGGCCAAACGAGCCCATACACTTTACTGAAACAGAGGCCTCAGTCGCAAAGAATAAAAGTCCAAACCAAATTTAATGAATATCATTTCATTGTTAAAGTCTTAAAAGTTTCTTCATGCCAAGATGTACATTATATATGACATTTTTTTTAATAGAGCATGGACCAATTACTCTTTATACTCATATGTACATTATATATGAAATTGTTTACAGGCAGCGAAAATTTGACTTTAAAATAAACATTGAGAAGGAGAGGATTGTCCTATAGAGTGTAAGAGACAAATAATTGACAAGCAGAGGGTTGTACTATAGATTGTGAGAGACAAATAATTGACAAGCAGAAGGTTGTACTATAGATTGTGAGAGACAAATAATTGACAAGCAGAAGGTTGTACTATAGAGTGTGAGAGACAAATAATTGACAAGCAGAAGGTTGTACTATAGAGTGTGAAAGACAAATAATTGAGAAACCTGCTCAGAAGGTAAATGATTAATCTTGAGTGAAAACATTTGAACCTTAAAAATGAAACCGTACCATAATACAGGACCATAGAATGACTACGTATGAAAATCTGCTTTATTTTATAAAGATCATAATTTAATTTTGACATCCATTGTTTCATCATTTGTTATATCACTTGCCAGTTTGTACTTGTGTTGCACAAGTTTCATGGTACAGGACCGCTGTGATGAAATTGCTTGCTTCTGTGTTTCTCAGGTTCCTCATCGGTGGACCCATAGTACACCACTTCTACTCGTTCTTGGAGAAGACTTTTCCAAAAGATAAACCAAATGCAGCCCTAAAGAGAGTTATTGTCGACAGACTTCTTTTTGCACCTCCATTTCTGCTCATATTTTTGTATTATGTTGCTATACTTGAGGTATGGTAATGAAATTTGCTTTGTTGTAATTATATTAAATGTATACGTGTAACATAATATATGCCATCATGGTGAAGGTGTACACCTCGGTGATGAATCTTCTGAAAGTTGTGATTATGGCCAGCTGTATCACAGTGTTCACAGAAAGATAATTCAACCAATTAAATATATTTCAGCTTCACTTTGTAATATATGCCTGGTCAGTTGTGACCCAGTGAAATATATTACAGTTTCATTTTGTATTATATGCCTGGTCAGCTGTGATCCAACTAAATATAAGGGTTGTTCCAAAAGTTTTGAGCAAAAACTTATTGCTAAAAGTAGGATTAACTGAGAGAGATAAAAGTAGTGTCGAACGAAAGCTCGGTTCACAAACGTTACTCGATAAAATCACCAGCCATGGCTACAAATTTCTGCCATTGTTCCACCAGCTTTAAGATAACTGTCATGGTAGAATGTAGTTTGAACAGATTGTAGCCAACCCCGCACAGATGACTTCACGACATTATTTATTCACTGAGTATGTTCCATGCATGGCATCCTTCATACATCCAAATAGGTTAAAGGTGCGTGGTCAGGGCTATATGTGGGGGGAGTAATTTTTGCGTATATTCCTCATCTGCAGCGGCAGTGATTTGAGCAACATGTGGGTGTGCCTTGTTGCTAGATGACTTGTTGCTTGTGTGGTTGCTTCTCACGGATACCTTGACATGGTATTTTTTAGCATGGCAGTGTACCATTCTGCGTTCACATGTTCCAGAAAATCCACAAGAGGACCTCCCCCGCTGTTCAAGAACATTGTTACCCCTTATCTGCAGATGTGACCTTGTGGGCCTCCTCCTCCTCCTCCTGCTTCTTCTTCTTCTTCTTTTTCTTCTTTGGAGAAGAAACGTGGTGCCACTCCATACTCTGCCATTTTGTTTCGGGTTCGAAGTTGTGCAGCCACGTTTCATCACCTTTGACTGTGCGTAGGAATTAATCACCTTGTGTCTTGTATCAGTGCAAAAGCAGCGCTACGACTTGCATGTGAATCATCTTGTAGCATCTGCAGCAGAGTTTTGTGATATCTAAGATGTCTGATTATCTGAGAATCAGTGCAGTGTCTCTGTCATGTGGTAATCTTCCTTAATTAGCATGTGATCATTGTTCATATTTTCCTTCCATTAGCATGTTCACTTGTTCATAGTTTCCTTCCATTAGCATGTTCACTTGTTCATAGTTTCCTTCCATTAGCATGTTCACTTGTTCATAGTTTCCTTCCATTAGCATGTTCACTTGCTCATATTTTCCTTCCATTAGCATGTTCACTTGTTCATAGTTTCCTTCCATTAGCATGTTCACTTGTTCATAGTTTCCTTCTATTAACATGTTCACTACTCATTCATAGTTTCCTTCCATTAGCATGTTCACTTGTTCATGGTGTCCTTCTATTAGCGTGTTCACTTGTTCATAGTTTCCTTCTATTAGCATGTTCACTTGTTCATAGTTTCCTTCTACTAGCATGTTCACTTGTTCATAGTTTCCTTCCATGCTGGCTGTTCTTTGTCTGCCACCACGAGACTTCTCAGTAATGTCGGCATTGCCATCTCGAAAATGTTTTCCCCATCATCTGACAGCGCTGGGTTCCCAGTTTGGCATCTCCACAGATGGTCTGCCAGGTATCTGTGGACATCAGCGCCAAAACACCTTCACTCATGAGGAACTGAATTACATTGGGGGTTGAAACACAAGATTTTCATACGCTATTTTTCAGATATTAACTGGCGTGGTCAAGTGACCTTTCAATCTTAATAATATTCACAATATGTGTGCAGAAACTAATGTTTTGTCCAATGATACCAATTGCATTTACCATATGGTAACCACTTGCTGGAAACTTTTGAAACAACCCTTGTATAGTTCAGTTTCATTTTGTAATATACATTTGGCCAACTGTGACCCAATTAAATGTATTTAAGTTTCAGTTCGTAATATATACCTGGCCAGCTGTACCACTTGTGACAATGAGGACAATCTTGTATTCACAAAAAAAGATAATTCACATAGATAGATATATTCACTAGAGTTTAACGCACATTATCATGTCATGCTTCATTTCATCTAACATCAAGGCAAACTTCATGTGCTTGTGCTGTCATCATGTCACATTTCACATGTTTGTGCTGTCATCATGTCACATTGCACATGCTTGTGCTGTCATCATGTCACATTTCACATGCTTGTGCTGTCATCATGTCACATTGCACATGCTACATTGTCTTCACATCGCACTCCACAAATACTAACATGACATTATTGTATTGTGTGGCTTCTGTACTGTCATATCTTTTTTGTTACATCCGTACTGTCACATTGTTGTTGTTATATCCAAACTGCCATATCCTTGTTGTTACATCCAAACTGTCACATCCTTGTTGTTACATCCAAACTGTCACATCTTTGTTGTTGCATCCACTGGCAAATCCTTATTTTACATCAAAACTGCCAACTCCTTATTGTTACATCCAAACTCTCACATCCTTATTGTTACATCCAAACTGCCACATCCTTGTTGTTACATCCAAAGTGTCACATCCTTATTGTTACATCCAAACTGCCACATCCTTGTTGTTACATCCAAACTGTCACATCCTTATTGGTACATCCAAACTGTCACATCCTTATTGGTACATCCAAACTGTAAATCCTTGTTGTTACACCCAGACTGTTACATCCAACTGTCATGTCCTTCTTGTTACATCCAAATTGTCACATCCCTGTTACATCTTTGTTGCTACATCCATAATGTCATATCAAACTGTAACATACAAGCTGTCACATCTAAGCTGTCACATCCTTGTTGTTGCATCTATACTGTCACATCCTTGTCACATACAAGCTGTCACATCCTTGTTACATCCATACTGTCACATCCTTGTCACATACAAGCTGTCACATCCAAGCTGTCACATCTGTACTGACTCACACTTCTCAACAACAGGGTGTAGGTAACAAAGGAGCGGCCGCAAGAATCAGAAACTCGTACTGGCTGATTCTAAAACTAAACTGGACAGTTTGGACGTTAGTACAGTACATCAATGTCAACTATGTCCCGCTCAAGGTTTGTGTCCCGTGGCTGTCCTTGTCTTTGTTTTTAGCTGTAATCATCACAAACTTTGCTTTTTTACTTGTGCTTTGTTTTTTGTTTTTTTAAGTTGAGCAATTTGACAGAATTTTTTAAGATGTATTTGAAAGACGCTGGCGATGGTTGGGACATGTGCTCCGAATGACTGACAACTCACTACCAAAAATAGCACTAAGATGGACACCACAGGGGAGCAGAAGTAAGGGTAGACCAAAAGAGACATGGAGAAGAACAACAGAAAGGATGTTGAGCAATAGAGGGCTCACCTGGGCAAGAGCAGATAAAAAGGCGAAAGACAGGCATTTGTGGAAAACCCTTGCGGAAGCCCCATGTGCCCTGGGCACTTAAGGTTCAGAGAGAGAGAGAGAGAGATTTGTTATTGAATTTTAGGTTAATTGCAACTGTATTCATCCTGTGTAGTGTTTTATCATCATCTTGTGCCATTTCATCTTTCAGTTTTGGGGGGTTGCAAACAGAGTATTTGATGTTATGTCCTGGTTTTGGCTTAGTTTTCTTCATCTTTTGGCTGTGCTTTCTCCAGCTGTGTATCTTGCTGTATTCGCCAGCTGTCTTCTGTATGTTCGTGAAATAAAAAGCAGTTTATTCACATCAATTCAGGGGAGATAAATTGTCAGATTAACTCAGAAGCCAAAATGTGTAAACCACAACCATGATTGAACCTCGCTTCCACAGAAGTAAACAGACAGGGCTTAACAGTCATTGCATCAGCTGAAAAACTATTCACCCATCTTTAGTACAGCTTCAAAGGGCAAGAGTCACAATTTCTGTGAGTCGAGTGAGAAGCCACATCTAAGTCGACCCATTTTTGCTGAGTTACATACATGCTTTGGTTAATGAAGGAGGCAACATCAGACAAACACAGAGGATTACAATGGACCCTTGACACAGTGCTGGAGGACCTTGACTTTGCGGACGACATTTGTCTGTTATCAAGCAGTCACAAAGATATGCAAGATAAAATAAACAAGCTAACTCAAAATGCAAACAACATAGGACTAAAGATCAGCGTAAGAAAGACAAAGTTAATGAAGCAAAATGTGAACAACAGAAATGTACTCAGAGTAGATAGCAACTTAGTGGAGGAGGTCAACGAATTTGTATACCTTGGCAGCAGAGTAGTAGAAAATGGAGACAGCACAGAGGACATCAACAGCAGACTTACTAGAGCAAACCAGGCTTTTGCAATGCTGCAGAATATATGGAAATCAAAAAAACTAAGCATAAATATGAAAATCAGGATATTTAAGAGTAATGTTCTAAGTGTACTACTCTATGGAAGTGAATGCTGGAAAATCACCAAAGCCATAGAAAACAAGTTGAATTCTTTCCAGACTAAATGTTTACGAAGAATTAGAAAAATATTTTGGCCAAGCACCATAAGAAATAACATCTTATTGGCAGAAATGCAGATGAAGCCACTGACAACAATTATTGAGGAAAGACGCTGGCAATGGTTGGGACATGTGCTCCGAATGACTGACAACTCACTATCAAAAATAGCACTAAGATGGACACCACAGGGGAACAGAAGTAAGGGTAGACCAAAAGAGACATGGAGAAGAACAATAGAAAGGATGTTGAGCAATAGAGGGCTCACCTGGGCAAGAGCAAAAAAAAAAAGCAAGGGACAGGCATTTGTGGAAAACCCTTGCGGAAGCCCCATGTGCCCTGGGCACTTAAGGTTCAGAGAGAGAGAGAGACATACATGCTTCTTTCATAACTTAAAACTATAACTCGTCGTTTCTTGGCTAATAATATTAATTTAACAAAATAAATTACATTTTCAGAATAACCTCACAAAGCACCAAAAAAAAGCCCATAGTTGGATGCTTCAATTCTAGTATACTCCACAGAAAACTGGGCAGCTTGTCTTCGTTTGCCATAATCATCATTGCTAGAAAAGCAGTTCATATGGTCCCTTACCATTCATTGCAGAAACATTGTGACTTTCTTTTTTAAAGCCCCACAGCAATCAAATCGAGAACATTCATATTTGTTCTGTGACGCTTTCATTTAGATTCTTCATGTAAGATTATATCGCACGTTACAAGACCATGGCCCAGTCTGTGATGTGATTCCTTCTGTTGCTTTTGTTTCAGTACCGCACTGTGTTCGGGAATTTCTGCTCCTTGATCTGGATGGTGTTTATCTCAATCAAACGTCGGCAGATGGCTCAGTGATGTGTACATGTGGCTCAGTGATGTGGACGTGTGGCTCAGTGACATGGACATGTGGCTGAGTGATTTAGCACTGCCATGTGTTATATGGCCATATCTGGAGTTTGTTTAGCATGTGGTTTTGAATGTCTTCATTTTGGATGGTATATCTGGATTCATGAAAGTTCTTTATATGAATTTCTAACTATATTTGGATGCATGAAAATACTTTATATGAATTTGTAACTATTTTTTTTTCCCACTTTCCTTGTGAAATCACTGATGTCATCAAAAGTAGGTCAGTAATGTGATGTGTAACTGTCATCATATACATAAGAATTGGCCACATTAAGATAAAGAGTATCTCATTCATAATTAATTATCCCATTCAGTGTTCAGCTCTAGTATGATATTCATGGTTAATTTGGTATTTACCTTTAACATGACATTACCATTAACTATCCCATTTAGTGTTCAGGTTTAATGACATTTGTCATTAAGCTTCCAATTTAGTGTTGAGTTTGGCATGACATTCATTGTTAATTATCCCATTTAGTGTTAAAATTGTCATGACATTCATCATTAAGTATTCCATTTGGTGTTCACCTTTAGTGTGACATTTGTCACCAAGGACCAGATAGAACAGTGACTTCATCTAGATCCTGGAGCAGGAGTTAGAGAGAGAGACAGAAGGACCAGATAGAACAGTGACTTCATCTAGATCCTGGAGCAGGAGTTAGAGAGAAAGACAGACGGACCAGATAGAACAATGACTTCATCTAGATCCTGGAGCAGGAGTTAGAGAGAGACGGAAGGACCAGTTAGAACAATGACTTCATCTAGATCCTGGAGCAGGAGTTATAGGAGAACAGGACAGCCAGACAGAACAAGGAAAAATCACTAGAAGTGAAAGCAAAAAGAACTACCTAACCCACAGAAATGATTGTGACAGAGAACCTTGATATGTCAGCAGGAATGAATGGATCGTATTCGATAAAACAAACATAATTCTTTATTTCTGTTTTTGACATTTAGTTTGACACTTTCATGTAAATTGTTCTCACCAGCTACTGAAATATGGTTTTAATTCAGTCACATGAATTGTTCCCACAAGATACTGAAATGCTGTTTAATTCAGTCATGTGAATTGTTCCTACGAGCCGCTGAATGAAATACTGTTTTAGTTTAGTCATGTGAATTTCCCTGCAAGTTACTGAAATACTGTTTTAATTTAGTCATGTGAATTGTTCCTACGAGCCACTAAACGAGATATAAATGAAACTTCTTTTTTTTTTTTTTAAATGACATTATTCTAGAACATTTGATTTTATTGGAACTTTATAAAAATAAAAAATAAATTTTGTGAACATCCTGTTGCTTGGATGAAAATATGAGGAGCAAGACTGGCAGTGTCAGCATACGTGTATGTGTGTGCTGCTGTTACCAGCATGATATATTTTTTATATGTATAGTTTTGTGGAGGATATCATATGGAAATTATGCACAAGTAATATTGATTTCATTTCTCATTTGTATAATTTATGTTATCTTCATACAAGGATTCCCAAAGTTTACAGTCGGGGACATCTTGTAAGACCATGGTTAATTAAAAGTACAACTTTTTTTTTTTTAAAATATAGAAATATAGAAAAGTCAATTTGTTTATTATGAGTTTAATATGCATTTCACGTACAATTTTTTTTCTTCTAAGTTGACTAGAGATCCAGTGCTTTTGTTTTGTTCTGCTTATATAACATAGTATACAATAAAGTGAAAATGTTCTGTAGAACACAGTATCATTTTGTTGCAGTTAGCCATTGTTTTGCCCTTCTTGTATTCTTGTTGCTGAAAGATGCAATTTAAAACAATAAACTCATAATTAGCCAGAAATATTATTGTTTATGTAATGAATTATTGTTTTTGTTTTAAAAAATAAAACTGAATTGCTTGTTCAAGACATTTTGATATTTGATTGAAATGCCAAATTTGGTTTGTCTGCTAAATCTTTGACAGAGGAGAGGTAGTGGTTAAGGCATAAATGTTTCCTGCAAGCTGTATCCTATAGATCTGTGAGAGGAATGTTTTGACACATATGATGACACTTTGAGAACCTTAGTGATTTAAGTCCTGTGGTTGGTTGACCGACATGTACTGCAACTGGCACTAAGATAAATATCTTCAAATGCCAACACTAAACTGTGTTGGGAGTAGTCTAGTGGCCATCTTTAGTTTCAAGGGACTCGGAAACCTCTCATGAAACTTCTCAATATTTCAGCGTGCAGTGCTGGTCAATTTGAAGTAGCACATGTTCTTTCCAGGAGAACTGTTACAGGTAGTGTAAGATCTTAAACCAGGAGAACCGTTTCAGGTAGTGTAAGATCTTAAACCAGGCAAACTGTTACAGGTTGTGTAAGATCTTAAACCAAGAGAAGAACCAGAGATAGGATAAGATATTTAGTCAGGATAACCACTAGAAGTGTGATATTTCACCAGGAGAACCACTAGAGGTAGGATAAGATCTTAAACCAGGAGAGCCACCAGAGGTAGGATAAGATCTTAAATCAGGAGAGCCACTAGAGGTAAGATAAGATCTTTAACCAGGAGAACCACCAGAGGTAGGATAAGATCTTAAATCAGGAGAGCCACTAGAGGTAGGATAAGATCTTAAATCAGGAGAGCGACTAGAGGTAAGTTAAGATCTTTAACCAGGAGAACCACTAGAGGTAAGATAAGATCTTTAACCAGGAGAACCACTAGAGGTAAGATAAGATCTTTAACCAGGAGAACCACTAGAGGTAAGATAAGATCTTTAACCAGGAGAATCACTAGAGGTAGGATAAGATCTTTAACCAGGAGAACCACTAGAGGTAAGATAAGATCTTTAACCAGGAGAACCACCAGAGGTAGGATAAGATCTTAAATCAGGAGAGCCACTAGAGGTAGGATAAGATCTTAAATCAGGAGAACCACTAGAGGTAAGATAAGATCTTTAACCAGGAGAACCACTAGAGGTAGGATAAGATCTTAAATCAGGAGAGCCACTAGAGGTAAGATAAGATCTTTAACAAATAAACACCAAATGGATAAAACAAAAATGAAAGTAGAATCAACAGAAGACCCCATTCATCAACTACGGAGATACCAGCAAACCACAATCTTTCGACTAAGAACGGGACACTGCAGACTTCTAACCCACATCTATAGTCTCAAAATATCGCACACAAATGAGTGTCCCTGCGGCTTTGGGATGCAGACACCAGAACCTGCAAACCTGCCCAACCCACTCAAAAGGTCCGAGCACAGATCTGGGCCGAGGGAGAGGAACTGAAAGAGAAGCTATGAGGCTCACACTCGAGCGTGGAGAAGATGCCGAACTTCGTCAAGGCGACAGGGCTGCAGATTTCGCATGACCAAACTTCCTCGAACGCTGGAGGAGGAGAAGAAAAAGCTAGAGAGAATGTACTGAAAGAACAACTTATTCATGCGCTCCCACTGCACGCCTGCAGAACGACAGAGTCGCATTACAGCAAAGCTTCCTTTCTTCCTTCCTCGTTTCCCCTGTCTTGAACATAGGCCATCATCAGCACTCTTCGCCTATTTCTATCCTGAGCTACGCACATGAAAACATTTAACTCCTGTCTTGAACATAGGCCATCATCAAGCGCTCTTCGCCTATTTCTGTCCTGGGCTACGCACGTGAAAACATAAAGCATTAGTAAGATGTATAGAATAGATAAGACAGATGACTGAACAGCAACCAGTCTCGTGGGTGATCAGGAAAAGGAGATGGACATATGTTGGTCACTTGATGAGAAGAAATGATCAGAGAATCCCAAAACAAGCTATCAAGTGGAACACAACAGGCCAAAGAAAAAGAGGCAGACCTCGTGAAACTCTGAAGAGGACATTATTAAGAGAGGCCAAATTAACAGGCATAAAATCCTTTGATGAGGTTGAAAGACTCGCCGAAGACAGGGAAAATTGGCGAACTACTTTGCGAGCCCTATGTGACGTTTAACGGCACAGGAAGGATATAAGATAGAATAGATGATGATGATAAGATGTATACAAGACATGCAACGATGCTACAGAAACGCAACAACACTGCAAGCAAACACGTCACAACAAATACATCAGACTTCTAACAACCTACACACAAACATTCGAAATGCTAAAATGTGCGAAAATATTTCATTGTCATGTGCCGTGCCGACTGGCGTTGGCTATTATGCTTCTCCAGAGTACACGATCCATCATGCAGGCCATCAGCTCAGTTGGTGATCTCCTCTCACACCATCCCGTCAGACTGTCCAGTATCATTTCTCTTGGTCTTCCTCTTGATCTTTTTCCTTCTATTTTTTCCTGTTATAATATTTTCAATGCCCCCTCTTCTCATTGCGAAAATATTTAGAAAAAAAAAGACCAAACTTCGTTTAATAGTTGCAATAGTTGTAACCCGCCAAAAAAAAAAAAAGAGAAAAAAAATGATTGGAAAAGAAAATTTGAACTAAAAAAAAATTTCTTGCGTTGACGCCGACAAAACCTCATATTTTCTTTCTTTCTTTCTTTCTTGCTCTACACCCACCCCTTTTAGAAAAAACACGCACATTCACTTGCACAGCACACACACACACACAGCATCAATGATCCCTGGGCCCATCGCCCCCTCCTTTTTCTTTTCCCAGAAAGAACTATATGCTATATCAGTGGTTCCCAATCAGCGGACTCCCTGGTGTTTCACAATCCAGCCCATAGACCCCATACTTTGGCAAAGTTTCATATCTGTATGGTAGCAGGCCACGGACCCCCATACTTTGGCAAAGTTTCATATCTGTATGGTAGCAGGCCACGGACCCCCATACTTTGTACAAGTTTCAGATCTGTATGGTAGCAGGCCACGGACCCCCCTACTTTGGAAAAGGTTCAGATCTGTATGGTAGCAGCCCATGGACCCCCATACTTTGGGAAAAGGTTCAGATCTGTATGGTAGCAGGCCATGGACCCCCATACTTTGAAAAAGGTTCAGATCTGTATGGTAGCAGGCCACGGACCCCCATACTTTGGGAAAAGGTTCAGATCTGTATGGTAGCAGGCCACGGACCCCCATACTTTGGGAAAAGGTTCAGATCTGTATGGTAGCTATGTGTTTTAACTGCAAAAGAATGCCTCCCATCCCCGCAGCCTCCTGAAAATAAATGTGGGTAAACTTTAAAATGACAATATAGTTAAGAAAAAAAAATAGACAGCGATTAGCATTCCTGATTTTTCTGACAAATGAACAGAATATGAAATGTGTGACAGCCAACTAGCCTAAATATTATGAGAGAAATCACGCAAATGGCTTCTACATATGGTTCAATGTTTCCTATTTTTGAACGTGAAAAGTTCTTTCCTCCTTGCATGATTCGCCGACAAATCGGTTATTAAAAACATTTCACAGGGAAAATAGAAAGAAAGAATCTTGAGATTTTGTCACAGACCCCCACTGCATGGGTCCGCAGACCACCAAATGGGGAACCATATGGGGCGCCAAATTTTCCTGTCTTCGGCGAGTCTTTCAACTCAATCAAGAAATTTTATGCCTGTTAATTTGGCCTCTCTTAATAATGTCCTCTTCAGAGTTTCACGTGGTCTGTCTCTTTTTCTTCGGCCTGTTGTGTTCCACTTGATAGCTTGTTTTGGGATTCTCTGATCATTTCTTCTCATCAAGTGACCAACATATGTCCATCTTCTTTTCCTGATCACCCATGAGACTGGTTGTTGTTCAGTCATCTGTCTTATCTCTGCATTGTTTTTGAATTCATTCCACTTGATGCCGAGTATTTTCCTTAGGCATTTGTTTTCAAAAGAGTCTAATTTCTTGTCTATTTCTTTAGTTATTTTCCAGCTTTCGCATGCATAAATGAGGGTGGATATTACATTTGAATTGAATAGTCTTAACTTGGTTTTTGTGTTTATAACTTTTGAATGCCATATGTTCTCAAGATTCTTGAAGATTGATGCTGCTTTTACAATTCTAATTCTAACTTCCTTTCTAGTGTCACCATCCTGGTCTATGTAGCTGCCAAGGTATGCAAGTTGATTGACTTCTTCAATATCTGTCCCTTGTATGTGAATTTTTTCATTTTGATTAATGGGAAATTTCATTATTTTTGTTTTGTCCTTGTTAATTTCAAGTCCTATTTTGCTAACAAGTGAAGACAGGCTATCTGTTTTTTTTTCACGGAATTCACATTGTGACTGATAAGGGTTACGTCATCAGCAAAATCAAGATCTTCTAGTTGGGTCCCATGTACCCAGTCAATACCTGTGTAGCCCTATTTATAAAATAGGGATTTTTTATTTGTTCTCCCTAGGCCTTCGTGTTTGCTATTGGAAAGATTCTGAATGCCTTTGTGTGTTTGTTGGTGCGTTGTTCTATGCTCTCTTGGGATAGTCTTTTTTATGTAATTAATATTCTTTTGTGGGTCTTCTGAGCAGCTAGTAATAGACCGTCACATGTTGGTTTTTATTTCCGAGCATCAAAGAGGTAGCTAGTGCTTCCTGTGTAAACATTGTCGTGGCAGTCATGTTTTTGCGTATAAGGATAAATGTTTAACGACTGCCCGAAAGATTTCTTCTAAACTTTGTTCTGAGGGTGAGTTACGTTCTTTTCTAGTGATTGGAAAATAAGATGAATGCCTATTGTAAATATATGTTTTAATGAGATTCATTCAAAGCCATCAGTTGGCAGACCGGCAGGACAGGCTGAAGTGGTTATGGAGGACATTGTGAAGGCTGTATTAGACAGGACTGCGAGAGGATGGATGGACAGTGTGCTTACACAGAGATTGATGAAACTGGAACAAAGCAAGGGTACTGGAAGAAGATCAGAACTAAGTGAGAGAAAACGAATAATAACCAACATTTAACGGGAACTATTAGTAGGTAGACCCTTCGGTGGATGATGGAAAATGTGGCGGAGTGTCCTGAATGCGATTATGCCGGATTCTGAAATTTGGAATCAGAAATTCAAGTTCATCAAGTGAAGTCATGTCCATGCAATCAGCTTCAGGTCGAATCTCAAGTTATTCATCACATGCTGAACTAACATCTAACTGTTGTTAAATTCCTGGCAGTTTTGATAAAGACGTGGCACCTGTGATTGCCACAGACTAGTATGACGTTAAATATTGCCAAAGACTGGTATGACGTTAAATATTACTGCAGACTAGTATGACATTAAATATTGCCACAGACTGGTATGACGTTAAATATTACTGCAGACTAGTATGATGTTAAATATTGCCACGGGCTGGTATGATGTTAAATATTGCCACAGACTGGTATGACGTTAAATATTACTGCAGACTAGTATGACATTAAATATTGCCAAAGACTGGTATGACGTTAAATATTACTGCAGACTAGTATGACATTAAATATTGCCACAGACTGGTAATACGTTAAATATTGCCACAGACTGGTATGACGTTAAATATTGCCACGGGCTGGTATGATGTTAAATATTGCCACAGACTGGTATGATGTCAGTTAGGATTAACCAGAACATTTCGCACACTCTTCAGTGCCTGGCAGTTGATAACGCCATTTCTAATTTTCAGTTAATTTTCCTTTTACATGCTAAATATAGATGTTATAATGTGTGTTGAGATGCTGTATCATGGTTTGTCTGATGTCATGACATAATGTGTGTTGAAATGTTGTGGCACAGTGATTATAAGATGAGATGTGCCAAAACATGCTGTACATACATATAGCTGTTAATATGTGGGGATATGGTATTCACATACAACTTAACCTCGTAGAATCTCTCTCTCTCTCTCTCTGAACCTTAAGTGCCCAGGGCACCTGGGGCTTACGCAAGGGTTTTCCACAAATGCCTGTCCTTTGCCTTTTTTCTACTCTTGCCCAGGTGAGCCCTCTATTGCTCAACATCCTTTCTGTTATTCTTCTCCACGTCTCTTTTGGTCTACCCTTACTTCTGTTCCCCTGTGGTGTCCATCTTAGTGCTATTTTTGGTAGTGAGTTGTCAGTCATTCGCAGCACATGTCCCAACCATCGCCAGCGTCTTTCCTCATTAATTGCTGTCAGTGGCTTCATCTGTATTTCTGCCAACAAGATGTTATTTCTTATGGTGTTTGGCCAAAATATTTTTCTAATTCTTCGTAAACATTTAGTCTGGAAAGAATTCAACTTGTTTTCTATGGTTTTGGTAATTTTCCAGCATTCACTTCCATAGAGTAGTACACTTAGAACATTACTCTTAAATATCCTGATTTTCATATTTATGCTTAGTTTTTTAGATTTCCGTATAGTCTGCAGCACTGCAAAAGCCTGGTTTGCTCTAGTAAGTCTGCTGTTGATGTCCTCACTGCTGTCTCCATTTTCTACTACTCTGTTCGTTGACCTCCTCCACTAACTTGCTATCTACTCTGAGTACATTTCTGTTGTTCACATTTTGCTTCATTAACTTTGTCTTTAACTTTGTCTTTCCTACATTGATCTACGTTATATTCATATACAACTTAGCCTCATAGAATACAGCACAACAAATGAGGTCATGGTAGCTGAGTTCTTACATAGGTGTATTAAGGAGCCCCTTAAATTTAGCCTCATATTCAAGCCCATTGCTTTTTTCATTGTTTTCTGATCATATACTTTCTTTTCTTTCTGGTCATGTTTTTATTGTTTTCTGGTTATCCATTTTCACTATGTTCTGGTTATCTGTTTTCACTGTTTTCTGGTCAGCTATTTCTGCTTCGAATGTTTTCATCTAGAGAATGTCTTAGTATTTCTCACGCTTTTTCTTTCTGTGATTTTATCTTAGAAATTTCTGTGTAATCCCCTGTAAGGTCTGTTTACTGTAGAGAAGTGCTGCTGTTTACTATAGAGAAGTGCTGTTGTTTACTGTAGAGAAGTGCTGCTGTTTACTGTAGAGAAGTGCTGCTGTTTACTGCAGAGAAGTGCTCTTGTTTACTGTAGAGAAATGCTGCTGTTTACAGTGGAGAAGTGCTGCTGTTTACAGTAGAGAAGTGCTGCTGTTTACAGTAGAGAAGTGCTGTTGTTGACTGTAGAGAAGTGGTGTTGTTGACTGTAGGGAAGTGCTGCTGTTTACTGTAGGGAAGTGCTGTTGTTGACTGTAGAGAAATGCTGTTGTTGACTGTAGAGAAATGCTGTTGTTGACTGTAGAGAAATGCTGTTGTTGACAGTAGAGAAATGCTGTTGTTGACTGTAGAGAAATGCTGTTGTTGACTGTAGAGAAGTGCTGTTGTTGACAGTAGAGAAGTGCTGTTGTTGACTGTAGAGAAATGCTGTTGTTGACTGTAGAGAAATGCTGTTGTTGACAGTAGAGAAATGCTGTTGTTGACAGTAGAGAAATGCTGTTGTTGACAGTAGAGAAATGCTGTTGTTGACTGTAGAGAAATGCTGTTGTTGACATGACTGGTAAGAATTCAGTGTGGCCTGCTTGGGGTCACCATTGAGGAACCTTGTTTGTTCTTAACAAGCTGTGAGCTGAACTCCAGGTCATCTGTCCCTAGCTGGTACCCATCCTTGTTTCTATGTGGCACTTTCTGGAACCAGATCATGTCACAGCAGCCTGATGAATGAGGGTGAGCGGCATGAACCCAGCATAGGTGGAGCTTAATAACAAGCAGAGCCTTGCATCTTGGTGGGAAGGCATCTTTCCATCATGAACTTGTACTCATTTTGTTATTTAGCCTACACTGGCTTGTATTATTGTATTACTCAGGACATTAGGATAGTCTGAACCTGTTTTGTGCATTGAATGCATCTTCCTGCACATAATGGTTGCTACTGTATCATATAGCACAAGATATTTATCAGGGTGTTGTAGCACACAACATGTGTCTTGAAATAGCAACAAAAAAAAAAGATAAGTTTATATAATGGCATCACTGAAGTTACTTGAAACAGTCAGCTTACATAAAGAAGTCAGCTTACACAAGGAAGCCAGATTACATGAGGAAGTCAGCTTACATGAAGAAGAAGTCATCTTGATGTGATATTTGTTTGTGTGATGTTCATCTGTTTGAAAGAAACCAGCTCAGTATGTGGTTTTCCTTAATGAAAATTATTCTGTGCAGTTGTTAATGGAAGTGTCCAGTAAACTGGATGTTTGTTTCACTTGATTTTATGCTGCACTCCCCAGTTTTGTGAGAAAAAAAAATGACTTTCCTGCATGCATTTTTATGGACCCTTGTTATGACCTTCCTTGTCCTTGACACTCATCATAATGCGGTGAGAGGTGAAGGACATTCTGGGGCTTCCAGTGACCGCCATGGTGGGGTTCCCATGGGAAAATCAAATCCAGTCTGTGATGATGCCAAGGTGGGTCTCACAGCATTTTTTTTAGCCGCAGGTAGGAGTTAAGCTTGTGAATGTGATCAGATAGTCTAGTTTAGGGGATAGGTTTGTGAGCATGATCAGATAGTCTAGTTTAGGAGATAGGCTTGTGAGCATGATCAGATAGTCTAGTTTAGGGGATAGGCTTGTGAGAGGGATCAGATAGTCTAGTTTAGGAGATAGGCTTGTGAGAGGGATCAGATAGTCTAGTTTAGGAGATAGGTTTGTGAGAGGGATCAGATAGTCTAGTTTAGGAGATAGGTTTGTGAGAGGGATCAGATAGTCTAGTTTAGGAGATAGGTTTGTGAGAGGGATCAGATAGTCTAGTTTAGGAGATAGGCTTGTGAGTGTGATCAGATAGTCTAGTTTAGGAGATAGGACTGAGAGAGGGATCAGATAGTCTAGTTTAGGAGATAGGACTGAGAGAGGGATCAGATAGTCTAGTTTAGGAGATAGGACTGAGAGAGGGATCAGATAGTCTAGTTTAGGAGATAGGTTTGTGAGTGTGATCAGATAGTCTAGTTTAGGAGATAGGACTGTGAGAGGGATCAGATAGTCTAGTTTAGGAGATAGGACTGAGAGAGGGATCAGATAGTCTAGTTTAGGAGATAGGACTGAGAGAGGGATCAGATAGTCTAGTTTAGGAGATAGGTTTGTGAGCATGATCAGATAGTCTAGTTTAGGAGATAGGCTTGTGAATTTGATCAGATAGTCTAGTTTAGGAGATAGGCATGTGAGTGTGATTGGATAGTCTAGTTTAGGAGATAGGTTTGTGAGCATGATCAGATAGTCTAGTTTTGTTTTTGCAACCAAGCTATTGAATTTTGGCATAAGATTTTGTTGTTGCTTCTAGAAAACACCGATGAGTGTGTGATCACAAATTATCATCAGATTTTGATAGGTCAGCACACTTGTAAGCATGATCAAATTTCCATCAAGTTTTAATGTTGGTCTTTGATGAAATGACATCACCAGTTTTCCATATTTGGAGTGAAGACTATAGGGACAGTAATAATCGGACTATTTTATATGGAGAATACTCACCTACAGAACAAGGCACGTTAGATTGCACAGACACACAGCTGCACAGACACACAGCTTTCAGTAAATGAAGAGAAAACAGGAGAATGAAGACATCCTTCACTCAAGTATCAAACATCATCATCATCATCATCATCACTTTAAAGAAGAACAGACTAGATAAGAAATGAGAGAAGATTAAAAAAAATCAACAGGTAATAATACAAGATGAAGTTAAAAAAGAAGTATGTGACATGATATAAAATGTGATAAAACTTTTGTGTTAGTTTCTTCAGAGTTCAGGTGAGAGAGGATACAGAAAGATGACATGTATTGTCTAAGTTAACCTGTTGTCTGATGGGTGCCATTCAAATTTACCCAGACATTGATAGACAGGCATTTACCAGGTGGTTTAGTTGAAGCTAAATTTGTGCATGTGCATTTTGCATCATTTAGACATCTGTAGTCTGGTTTCTGTTGAAAATATTTTCTAGTGATCAGAATAGTAAGACACCTGCTAACTCAAATACTTCTATGTAATCACACTGAAGATAAAAATTTTCTGGTGGTTAAGTTAACCAAGTCACCTAGTTGCATGTATAATAAATTGTTTATATTCCCTGACACTAATTTGGCAAGAATATTCTAAGAACAATCATCGCAGAACCAGGCATAAAAATTGGAGGATACAATATTAACAACCTTCGGTATGCTGACGACACAGTACCGATAGCTGAGAACCAACAACACTTGCAAAATCTCTTGGATAAAGTCACCAAAGAAAGTGAACAGAAAGGCCTTACTTTGAACATCAAAAAGACAGAGACTATGGCTATATTTAAGAAACAGAATCCACCAACATGCAGTATAAAATTAAACGGAAATATTCTAAAGCAGGTGCAGAAATTCAAATACCTTGGAGCAGTAATAACTTCAGATGGGAAATCCAAAACAGAAATTAGGAACAGAATAGGTCAAGCAAAGACTGCATTTCAGAGAATGAGAAACATATTAGCCAATACATCCTTATCAGTGAATGTTAGAAAACGAGTCCTAAAATGCTATATTGAATCTATCTTGTTATATGGAAGTGAATCATGGACAATAGGCAAGTATGCACAAAAATCATTGGAAGCAACAGAAATGTGGTTTATTAGAAGAATGTTGCGAATCCCCTGGACAGCAAAAATAACTAATGAAGAATGTATGAGAAGAGTTGGAGAGACAAAAAACCTTGTCAGAAAGATAAGAGAGAGACAATGTACTTTCATAGGACATGCAATGAGAAGAGGGGGCATTGAAAATATTATAACAACAGGAGAAATAGAAGGAAGAAAATCAAGAGAAAGACCAAGAGAAATGATACTGGACAGTCTGACAGGAGGGTGTGAGAGGAGATCACCAATTGAACTGATGTCCTGCATGAAGGATCGTGTACTCTGGAGAAGCATAATAGCCAACGCCAGTCGGCACAGCACCTGATGATGATGATTATGACATTAACTCAATACTTCTGTGTAATTACACTGAGAGTAAAAATTTTCTGGTGGTTAAATTAACCAAGTCACCTAGTTGCATGTATAATAAATTGTTTTATACACCCCTGACTTTGGCTGCATCTTCATATGCATCACCACTGATGCACCCTTCTCATTCCAAGACAGCCTGTTAATCTTGAACATTTCTGCAGTTGTGGACAGTTATAAGTTTTCAGGCTATCAAGTTAAATAACTCTCATGGTGTTTTTAAACTGCATCACAGTGGAGGTTCTCAGAAAGTTAATGAGCCCCAGAGTGTTTAAAACTGAGGGACAGTGGAGATTCTCAGACTGTATAAAGCTAATGAGCCCCAAAGTGTTTTAAACTGGGGGACAGTGGAGGTTCTCAAACTGTTTAAAGTTGATGAGTTCCAAGGTGTTTAAAACTGGGGGAAATTAGACATTCTGAAAGTGCATAAAGTCAGCACGTTTTGTGGTTGTTTTAAGAAAAAATTATTTTAAAATTTAACAGAACTAATGTCTTCTGGATGCATCAGCAGCAGACCCTCTTGCTCACAACCGAGAGGCCTACAGGAGTGCTGTTAGGGAGGCAAAGTTCCGCAAGGGACATGCAAATGAATGAATGAATGTCTCCTGACACATTCTGTGTTAACATTCTAACACGTCTCTTGTGCCTATACCGGCCGTAATAAATCATTTGCAGCAGGGCTGTTTCCTCTTTTTCCATCTGTGTCATCCTTTGTCATTACATTTTGTACCATGAGTGATTCCCGAATATGTTTTCCCGTCATGCATCTTTATCTTATAACAAACCATATTCTACCACATATGGTTACATATAATTATTTGGAATAGTGAGACCACACAGGAAAAATACAGCTTAATTCTGTTAAGCTTAGGCTTAGAGAATATATAAGAACAGTTACAAGCAAAATCTTGTTTCTGTGTATTCAGGTACAAAGAGGCTGAACAGAGATTTACATAACTTAGAATTTATAAGAGAAAAAAAAAGGAGGTTAATTAGGTGTACTTGACAAACTTATTTAGGGTTTGGTTGTTGTATGCTCTCAGTGGACTTCACATGGACAGTTTCACAGTGTTGTAGAAGCAAAGATTGAGCATGAAAATACACCTGATACAAATACTCAAAAAAAAAAAAAAAAGAACAGTCAAAGATTGAACAAGGAATGATTGATACAATCCAGCCCTCCAGATTTGATTATTTGTGCAGCAGCTTTCATTGGTACTGTAATTATAAGATATTTGTTTATTTGAAAATGTCACAACTGTTTATATTGTGAGAAATATATATATATATATATATATATATATATATATATATTTATATCTTATATCCTTCCCGTGCCGTTAAACATCACATAGGGCTTGCAAAGTAGTTCACCAATTAATATATATTTATATTCTGCTGGGAATGCTGGCTATGAAGCATCATATTGGACTAACAGGGTTCTGACTTACTCAAGGGGATGAGCTCCCCAGATTTAAATTCTTCCCTCAAACCACAACTAGATCAGCAAGCCACCCACCCACACACTCACACACACACACATACACTCACTCACAATATTATAACAACAGGAGAAATAGAAGGAAGAAAATCAAGAGAAAGACCAAGAGAAATGATACTGGACAGTCTGACAGGAGGTGTGTGAGAGGAGATCACCAATTGAACTGATGTCCTGCATGAAGGATCGTGTACTCTGGAGAAGCATAATAGCCAACGCCAGTCGGCACAGCACCTGATGATGATGATTATGACATTAACTCAATACTTCTGTGTAATTACACTGAGAGTAAAAATTTTCTGGTGGTTAAATTAACCAAGTCACCTAGTTGCATGTATAATAAATTGTTTTATACACCCCTGACTTTGGCTGCATCTTCATATGCATCACCACTGATGCACCCTTCTCATTCCAAGACAGCCTGTTAATCTTGAACATTTCTGCAGTTGTGGACAGTTATAAGTTTTCAGGCTATCAAGTTAAATAACTCTCATGGTGTTTTTAAACTGCATCACAGTGGAGGTTCTCAGAAAGTTAATGAGCCCCAGAGTGTTTAAAACTGAGGGACAGTGGAGATTCTCAGACTGTATAAAGCTAATGAGCCCCAAAGTGTTTTAAACTGGGGGACAGTGGAGGTTCTCAAACTGTTTAAAGTTGATGAGTTCCAAGGTGTTTAAAACTGGGGGAAATTAGACATTCTGAAAGTGCATAAAGTCAGCACGTTTTGTGGTTGTTTTAAGAAAAAATTATTTTAAAATTTAACAGAACTAATGTCTTCTGGATGCATCAGCAGCAGACCCTCTTGCTCACAACCGAGAGGCCTACAGGAGTGCTGTTAGGGAGGCAAAGTTCCGCAAGGGACATGCAAATGAATGAATGAATGTCTCCTGACACATTCTGTGTTAACATTCTAACACGTCTCTTGTGCCTATACCGGCCGTAATAAATCATTTGCAGCAGGGCTGTTTCCTCTTTTTCCATCTGTGTCATCCTTTGTCATTACATTTTGTACCATGAGTGATTCCCGAATATGTTTTCCCGTCATGCATCTTTATCTTATAACAAACCATATTCTACCACATATGGTTACATATAATTATTTGGAATAGTGAGACCACACAGGAAAAATACAGCTTAATTCTGTTAAGCTTAGGCTTAGAGAATATATAAGAACAGTTACAAGCAAAATCTTGTTTCTGTGTATTCAAGTACAAAGAGGCTGAACAGAGATTTACATAACTTAGAATTTATAAGAGAAAAAAAAAGGAGGTAATTAGGTGTACTTGACAAACTTATTTAGGGTTTGGTTGTTGTATGCTCTCAGTGGACTTCACATGGACAGTTTCACAGTGTTGTAGAAGCAAAGATTGAGCATGAAAATACACCTGATACAAATACTCAAAAAAAAAAAAAAAAGAACAGTCAAAGATTGAACAAGGAATGATTGATACAATCCAGCCCTCCAGATTTGATTATTTGTGCAGCAGCTTTCATTGGTACTGTAATTATAAGATATTTGTTTATTTGAAAATGTCACAACTGTTTATATTGTGAGAAATATATATATATAATTTTATATCTTATATCCTTCCCGTGCCGTTAAACATCACATAGGGCTTGCAAAGTAGTTCACCAATTAATATATATTTATATTCTGCTGGGAATGCTGGCTATGAAGCATCATATTGGACTAACAGGGTTCTGACTTACTCAAGGGGATGAGCTCCCCAGATTTAAATTCTTCCCTCAAACCACAACTAGATCAGCAAGCCACCCACCCACACACTCACACACACACACATACACTCACTCACTCTCTCTCTCTTTTCATTTATTTGCATGTCCCTTGTGGAACTTTGCCTCCCTAACAGCACTCCTGTAGGCCTCTCGGTTGTAAGCAAGATGGCCTGCTGCTGATGCATCCATTTGCAGATTATCATCGATGTCTTGCAGCCATCTTCGCCTTGGTCTTCCTCTCTTTCTTTTTCCCCATTATGTACCCTTCCAAGACAGTTTTCTCTAGATTATCATAACGTTTAATGTGTCCAATATATATATATATTGTGAAAAGCATAACAGATCTTGAAATTGAAAAAAAGCACCTGAAATCTTTGAGATGAAATACTGAATGAAGATCATGTGAATTGTGTGGCAGACATCTCAGTGCTGTGTGTTAGCTTTATTTGTATGCTGCTTCTGTTGCAGGAAAACATAGAAATAGACTTAGTGCTATATTTGTATGCTGCTTCTGTTGCAGGAAAACATAGAAATAGACTTAGTGCTATATTTGTATGCTGCTTCTGTTGCAGGAAAACATAGAAATAGACTTAGTGCTATCTTTGTATGCTGCTTCTGTTGCAGGAAAACATAGAAATAGACTTAGTGCTATCTTTGTATGCTTCTTCTGTTGCAGGAAAACATAGAAATAGACTTAGTGCTATCTTTGTATGCTTCTTCTGTTGCAGGAAAACATAGAAATAGACTTAATGCTATCTTTGTATGCTGCTTCTGTTGCAGGAAAACATAGAAATAGACTTAGTGCTATATTTGTATGCTTCTTCTGTTGCAGGAAAACATAGAAATAGACTTAGTGCTATCTTTGTATGCTTCTTCTGTTGCAGGAAAACATAGAAATAGACTTAATGCTATCTTTGTATGCTGCTTCTGTTGCAGGAAAACATAGAAATAGACTTAGTGCTATATTTGTATGCTGCTTCTATTGCAGGAGAACATAGAAATAGACTTAATGCTATCTTTGTATGCTGCTTCTATTGCAGGAGAACATAGAAATAGACTTAGTGCTATATTTGTATGCTGCTTCTATTGCAGGAGAACATAGAAATAGACAGTGCTATATTTGTATGCTGCTTCTGTTGCAGGAAAACATAGAAATAGACTGGGACCCTAAGTCTAAAGATGAGTACACATGTACTGAGGAGAGACAGGAGAGGGTAAGTTTGATATCAAATGTTGCCTGATATCCCTTTTGTTGTCATATGTTGTTTATCACATGTGTGTCACATGCGTCTGCATATTATATGTTTGAAAATACAGTAATTCATTCAGAATAATTGTTCGGTGATTTTTAAAAAAATTGTTCCTTTTGTCTATTTCAATAAACAGAACACAAGAAGGATAAAGTAATGGCAAGTGACATGAAGTAGTGATGGAAAAAAATAGTAACATAATTGGTCTATAGAGCCTAGCTTCATTGTCTAAATTTAGATTAGAAAATGTTAATGAAGTGCTAATGCTGTTACTTACTTTTGTTTGTGTGTTCATATTTCTGATACATCTGATGTTTGTTTGAAATTAAAATAAAAAAAATATCTGCTCTTTTATTTGAATTTATGTGGTTTGTCTGTGAAGAAAATTACTTCTTTTCAGGAAGGCAGATGATTATATGTAATGTGCAGGATGAAGCTAGTCATAGCAACCAAAATAAAAGATAAATGATTCTGAAAAGTTCGAGAAAAAGCCAGCCTGGCAGGTACATCAAAAACTCTATTTCTATGTACCAGATTTCTTGACCATTTTAATTTGTTTCACAGGCCAGAGTTGGACTACACTATTCCCACTGTGATAAAATTGAACAGAAGGTAAGTGAAGATAATTACACACATTCTTTCCTGGCATATATTTGCTGTAGCTTTATAGCTGTGTGTTGCAAAAATAAGGTTACAGTTATATTATTGTTTGGGTACACTTCACAGTTAAGTTGCTGTGGTAGTATACATGATGGCAGTTCTAGTGCACCTGGCCTGGGAGCCTGCTAGGGGGTGGGGTGAGCTCCCAGGCCGTCTCTGCTGAGTGGGGTGGTTGGATCACATTTTATTTACGTGATATGATGCTGATTCTGGGCCACCTACCATGGGACCCCCCAGGGAGGCTGCTAGGAAGAAGTCCCAGGCTGTCTCTGCTGAGTGAATGGTTGGATCACATTTTATTTACGTGATATGATGCTGATTCTGGGCCACCTACCATGGCCCCCCCCCAGGGAGGCTGTTAGGGAGAACTCCCAGGCCGTCTCTGCTGAGTGGGGTGGTTGGATCACATTTTATTTACGTGATATGATGCTGATTCTGGGCCACCTACCATGGGCCCCCCCCAGGGAGGCTGCTAGGGAGAACTCCCAGGCCGTCTCTGCTGAGTGAATGGTTGGATCACATTTTATTTACGTGATATGATGCTGATTCTGGGCCACCTACCATGGGCCCCCCCAGGGAGGCTGCTAGGGAGAACTCCCAGGCTGTCTCTGTTGAGTGAATGGATGGATCACATTTTACACTGTGATATGATGCTGATTCTGGGCCACCTACCATGGGCCCCCCCAGGGAGGCTGCTAGGGAAAACTCCCGGGCTGGGTGTGCCAGGACCACCTGTCATGTATGCTACCACTGTTTACATTTACGTTTGTTAAGTTGCTGCTCTTAAACTGTTTTACCAGGTACGATATTAATTCTTGTTTCTGAATCGTTTAAAGGTGCAAGAGGACAAGATTCTCCATGGATTACTTCTTGTTTATTTAGTTTTGCACAAGTCCATTCACATGAGATTTAAAAAATGATTGTACTGTAAAGTTTAATATTAAAATGGCACCACAGATATCACTCTTGTGATTGTAATACTTGAAAGGAAAGTTAGGATGCTTGTGACACTGGCAATAAAAAAAAAAAGTTGAAAACCACTTGCTTGTACAGCAGTGTACTAATATATAGCAGTATGTTCTAGATGGATGTTTGCTTGTCTGCAGCCACTGCACATCTGTTACCCAAAAGTCATCCACTACGATGAAGATCTGCCAACCAGGTAACTGCTCTTTTATCTCTTCAGCGTCCCGTTCTTCCAGTCATTTCTTTTCTCTGTCTCATCTCTCAACTTTATTTTTATTGTAAACTTATATTTATTTTATGTCATTTCTAAACTTTATTTTTACTGTAAACTTATGTTTATTTTATGTCATCTCTAAACTCTATTTTTACTGTAAATTTATATTTATTTTATGTCATCTCTAAACTTTTTTTTGTGTGTAAACTTATGTTTATTTTATGTCATCTCTAAACTTTATTTTTAATGTAAACTTATGTTTATTTTATGCCATCTCTTAACTTTATTTTTGCTGTAAACATTTTTATTTTATGTCCTATCTTAACTTTATTTTTACTGTAAATTTATGTTTACTTTATGTCATCTGTGAACTTTGTTTATACTGTAAATTTATGTTTACTTTATGTCATCTCTTTATTTTTACTGTAAACTTATGTTTACTTTATGTCATTCTTAACTTTATTTTTACTGTAAACTTATGTTTACTTTATGTCATTCTTAACTTTATTTTTACTGTAAACTTATGTTTACTTTGTGTCATCTCTAAATTTTTCCACCCAAAAGTTATTTTTGCTTTATCTCATCTCTAAACTTTGTACACAAAACTTATTTTTGCTTTATCGCATCTCTAAACTTTCTACACAAAACTTATTCTTACTTTATTTCATCTCTGAACTTTTCCACCCGAAACTTATTTTTGCTTTATCTCCTCTCTAAACTTTCTACACAAAACTTATTCTTGCTTTATTTCATCTCTGCTTCTGTTGCAGAAAAACATAGAAATAGACTTAGTGCTATATGCTGCTTCTGTTGCAGAAATACATAGAAATAGACTAGGTACTATATATGTATGCTGCTTCTGTTGCAGAAAAACATAGAAATATGTCACTCAAGACAAAGAAAGATACGATAACTGAGGCCATGTTTCTGTTCAGAGAACTGAGAGCTGACGACAAAAGAAGTGAAGAAAAAATGTAAAAAATGACAGAAGCAATCAGACTTTTCTCTATCTGTGTTAAAATATCTGCGAGAGTAATGTTCAGATATCTGACAGATACAAGCAGGGGTAGTACTGAAATGTCACAGATTTGTGTGACAGTAGAACTTGTAAATCATAGAAACATGGTAGCCGTATCTCTCAGCATGGCACATGATGATGATGATTGTCTGTCCTGGGCAATGGTAGGAAAATAATGAATATAAAAAATCAAATAGACAGACAGACAGACTGCAGATGGTATTAGAACACAGACCAAAAGTTTTGTGAACAAAAGACATTCAGAAAAGAGAAAGACATTGAAGAGCCAGTGTGATAGATGGAGCCTGTTCAGAAGTTATAAGTTTGATAGGCACTAGTCAGACCAAAGGTTTTATGAGTATATACTCAGAGAAAGACACTGAAAAGCTAGGTGCGATAGGTGGAGCTTGTTCAGAGATTTGTGGCCACACAGAAATATTCATGCCCAGAATCATTTATGTGGATCTCCGCAGGCTGAGCTTTGAGGCTGATAGAAATGTAAGATGCTTTTGGTTACACTTGTCAGGATTTGGTTTTACCTGTCTGCCTTAGCCAAGCAAAAACCTTATTTGCTGGGTGGTTATGTTTATTTGCTAGAACATTTAAGAATGATTTCATGTTCACTTTGTATTTATTTTGTTTGTTTTGTGTTCCAACTTTTTACTCCTGTCATGAACTTTTTTTTGCACAGAAAAGAACAAATATATCCATACAACAAGAACTTAATATCGAAGAAAGCTGGCTAGTAAAGAGGATTAAACAGAGAAAACTTAAATATTTTGGACACATTAAATGTCATGATAATCTAGAGAAGGGTACATAATGGGGAAAAAAGAAAGAGAGGAAGACCAAAGCGAAGATGGCTGCAAGACATCCTTGATAATCTGCAAATGGATACATCAGCAACAGGCCATCTTGCTTACATTCGAGAGGCCTACAGGAGAGCTGTTAGTTAGGCAGAGTTCCACAAGGGACATGTATATGACTGACATAAGCTGCCTACTTGTCCTTTGTGTGCTGACACACATTTTAATTGGTGTGGTAGACCAGAGCTGGCCAAGAAGCTATCCTTCTTCTTCATGCTGCTCTTGGTAGTGATCTTTTGAGAAGCAGCAACCTTGCCAGTACTGGGGTTGGTTGTGGAGTCTAATAAGAAGGCATGTCATGTCCATTGTGGTCGGTAAAGTCAAGTCTCATACTCTGTGCCCAGTGTGGTGTTGCTGCAGGATCTTCACAGCAGCTCCAGCTGCCAAGATCATCTTGTTGGAAGCTGGGAGGTCATGTTAGCAGCCATCCTTGTCTGTCTTAATATACTTATCTTATAGCAGGAAGGGATTCCATTAGCTCAAGTCTATAAGGTATATAGTGGTACACCTTGTGTAGTGTGTGTTGGCACAACTTGTTTGGTGTGTGGTGGTAAAGTTATTTGTTTAAGTTTGTCTGTGTGTGTGTGTGTGTGTTATTTATTTACAGAGGATGTTATTATTTATTTCTAATGTTTATTATGTTTGCTATAGATTGAAAGTACTTTTTTTTCCTTTTGTTTTATAGTTTGGATATCTCCATGCTTAAGGCAGTCCTGATAAAAAAGATGGGGTGAACCATGGTTGTGTGGTTGAGGGGCCCAGTGGCTCTGTTTCCCTCCCCTCCCCCTTTTTTTTCTTATTAGAAAATTATATATGAACTACCTTCTGTGTCTGGACAGAGAGCCTGATAGTAACTGACCTTGGGGCCCAGGTGGTTGAGGGGCCCAGTGGCTCTGTTTTCCCCTGTTTTTTTTTCTTATTAGAGAATTATATATGAACTACTTTCTATGTCACTCGTCTAGCAATGAAATGGTTGAGGGTTCGAATCCCCAGCTGAGCAGAATTTTTTCAGACCAATATGGCCCTGAGGTCGACCAAGCCTCATAAAATGGATACCAGAGAAAATCTGGGAAGGAAAGGCAGCGAGGAAGGGAACTGGTTACCCTATGTCATACACTGATGGTCCAGCATAATGAGGTCTCTAACGCTTCATCCCCTACGGCATTTGCTATTGGACTATCTGTACCTTTTTTTTTTTTACTTTCTGTGTCTGGCTAGAGAGCCTTATAGTAACTGATTTTGGGGCCTGACCTGGCTGTCCATAGCCCTGGCTTCAGGTATCTGCACGCTGAGGTGAAAGAGTCTTGAGTTCAAACCTACCACCTGCCTTCACAAGCTCAGTTTTTTACTTTTGTGTGTCACATCATAACATAAGATTCACTTAATAGTGCCATACTGCTGTCCTTTATTTACTAGCATGTTGGATCCTCTATATCACAGAAAAAAACCCTTTATGAATGTACAAATAACTGTTGAACTTAGCAGAGGTACCCGGCATTGCCCGGGTAATTATTGCACTGTATATGTCTCATTGACTATTTACCACTTATTTATCTGTCCACCCACCCACCCACCTAAAAAATATGAAATATTTGCTCTTGGTTTGTGAAGTGAATTTTTTTTTTAAAGTCAAAGAAAAAGAAATGTCCTGTACCAGGAGTAGAAACTGGGTCATTCATGCATGCACCTTTAAACCAAAGACTCAGATGTTAAGCCACTGCTTTAACGTTTTTAAAACAAAACTCTGTTGATAATCTGCAAAATATCACAACTGTAGGTTCCCTCTTTATTTTTATTCCATACTTCAGTGACTCAAATATTTCCCAAAAGTAAATGATGGGGTTTATGAAGATCGTTAGCTCATGAAAGCTGTAGGTTGCTATGAGGGATGTGACCGACATGTTATCATAACTTATTACAAGTGGTAGAAAACTGGCTAAAGTAAAATAGTTTTAATATATTTACATCCACAGATTGCAAATTTGATTAAAGTTGAATAAAAATAAGATGTGCGCAATTTCTCTTTTACTTTCATACATGGACATACATTTGTATAGTATATGAGCATCAGTGAAATTTTGTTTTACAGATAAGATTTACGTGTAAAGGCTGATATTTTTCATGATGTAGTTTTCATAAGAAATGTTTCAGTGTCATAAAAATGTTCATAGTTGTCATTAATGTGTCAGGTTGTAGCAAGAAACATTGTAGTTGGAAAAGTTATAAAATGAGCATTGCCTGTATTACATCAACACAGAAATTGTCCCTGTGTGAAGCTGTGAACATTATACTCAGATACATTCTATTAGACAAGATACATTTAGTAGACAAGATACATTAGTAGACAATATTTAGTAGACAAGATACATCTAGCAGACAAGATACATTTAACAGACAAAATACATGTAGTAGACAAGATACATGTAGTAGACAAGATACATGTAATAGACAAGATACATGTAGTAGACAAGATACGTGTAGTAGACAAGATACATGTAGTAGACAAGATACATGTAGTAGACTAGATACATGTAGTAGACAAGATACATGTAGTAGACAAGATACATGTAATAGATTAGATACATGTAGTAGACAAGATACATGTAGTAGACAAGATACATGTAATAGACTAGATACATGTAGTAGACAAGATACATGTAGTAGACAAGATACATGTAGTAGACAAGATACTTGTAGTAAATCTCATCAACAGCGGCAGTCATAGACCACTGTGGCCAGTATATGGAGAGTACATCTACGCCCCGCCACAGAGATGGCTGCATAACTTAGAGGTTGGTAGATTTCTTCTTTCTTAAGGCTCTTTAGTTTGTTTGTTCTATAGAAATGCTTGTTGAGACGTTTCTAGCAGTCAGATTTCTTTGCATGCCTTTGTTTAGTGGGGGCATGAAATGTGATGATCTTATTATCTTCTAGGAAGTTTGAAATGTGATGATCTTATTATCTTCTAGGAAGTTTGAAATGTGATGATCTTATTATCTTCCAGGAAGTTTGAAATGTGATGATCTTATTATCTTCTAGGAAGTTTGAAATGTGATGATCTTATTATCTTCTAGGAAGTTTGAAATGTGATGATCTTATTATCTTCCAGGAAGTTTGAAATGTGATGATCTTATTATCTTCCAGGAAGTTTGAAATGTGATGATCTTATTATCTTCCAGGAAGTTTGAAATGTGATGATCTTATTATCTTCCAGGAAGTTTGAAATGTGATGATCTTATTATCTTCCAGGAAGTTTGAAATGTGATGATCTTATTATCTTCCAGGAAGTTTGAAATGTGATGATCTTATTATCTTCCAGGACGTTGGAGATAGAAAAAAATCTTGTCAAAAAGATAAGAGAGAGACAATGTACTTTCATAGGACATGCAGTGAGAAGAGGGGACATTGAAAATATTATAACAACAGGAAAAATAGAAGGAAGAAGATCAAGAGGAAGACCAAGTGAAATGATACTGGACAGTCTGACGGGATGGTGTGTGAGGAGATCACCAACTGAACTGATGGCCTGCATGAAGGATCAGGTACTCTGGAGAAGCATAATAGCCAACACCAGTCAGCACGGCACATGATGATGATGATGTTTGAAGACCCTGGAGTTTGACTAAACAGTATCATATCAAACTTTGACTAAACAGTATCATATCAAACTTTGACTAAACAGTATCATATCAAACTTTGACTAAACAGTATCATATCAGACTTTGACTAAACAGTATCATATCAAACTTTGACTAAACAGTATCATATCAAACTTTGACTAAACAGTATCATATCAAACTTTGACTAAACAGTATCATATCAAACTTTGACTAAACAGTATCATATCAAACTTTGACTAAACAGTATCATATCAAACTTTGACTAAACAGTATCATATCAAACTAGGAGTGGGTTCAGGTGGCCTGTATGAAGACCCTAGAGCAGGACCAAACAGTGAATCAACACAGGGACCACAGTAAGGCCCACCAAGCATGCTGATCCAGGTCTCTTACTAGCAGCACCAGTAGAGGTGGAGTAGGGTCTTGACCAGATCTGGTTTTACTAGCGCTCTAGAATGGTTATACTTTCTCTCATAACACGACAGTTATTCAAAGTTCTGGCTCAAAAATAATTGTTGGTTGCCTTTTTGGTCTCACCTTAACTTGAGTGATTGTTTTGCATCATTGCTGGTTGGTTAGTTTGTTGGCTGGCCAACTTGGAGGTTGGATGGTTTGTTGGTTGATTGGCTTGCTAGCTGGTTGACCAGCTGGTTAGTTAGCTATTTGGTTGGCTGGCTGGCTGGTTCACTGGTTGATTGTTTGGTTGGTTGACATGTTGATTGGCTGATTGTTTGGTTGGTTGACATGTTGATTGGCTGGCTGGTTCACAGGTTGATTGTTTGGTTGGTTGACATGTTGATTGGCTGATTGTTTGGTTGGTTGACATGTTGATTGGCTGATTGTTTGGTTGGTTGACATGTTGATTGGCTGATTGTTTGGTTGGTTGACATGTTGATTGGCTGATTGATAAATGTTCAGCAACTACAAGATTTGTACACAAAGTAGCAATGGAGATGATGAAACAAGAACATCAAGCTGGACAAGATTTGTACACAAAGTAGCAGTGGAGATCATGAAACAAGAACATCAAGCTGGACAAGATTTGTACACAAAGTAGCAGTGGAGATCATGAAACAAGAACATCAAGCTGGACAAGATTTGTACACAAAGTAGCAGTGGAGATCATGAAACAAGAACATCAAGCTGGACAAGATTTGTACACAAAGTAGCAGTGGAGATCATGAAACAAGAACTTCAAGCTGGACAAGACTTGTACACAAAGTAGCAGTGGAGATGATGAAACAAGAACATCAAGCTGGACAAGATTTGTACACAAAGTAGCAGTGGAGATCACGAAACAACAACATCATGCTAGACAAGAAGTGGACTATGGACACTTTTTTTTTTACTTCCAACAGTGGGCAGAAGAGCCAGGCATTCCTAAACTGTGAGAAGTGATCAGTCACCTGTTTGTTGGCCAGCTTAGTTCTAGCTGTACTGGGAGGATAATATGTCAGAACATTCAGTCTGTGGTTTGCTGGTCAAGAGCTGAGTGTGGCAAGGAGATGTTAGTTTGTCTGTGCTGAAAGCAAATTTGATGATGGTAAATCCAAACAGGCATGTGCTGTCTTTGTTGGAAGCTAGTGTCATGTGCTCTTCTTGCAAGGATGAAGATTATTGTGTTAGTGTGAAGGTCACTGTGCTAGGGTGAAGGTCACTGTGTTATTGGGAAGATGACTATTATCAGGGCAGTAAGAGCAAGCATGGCCATGAACTTGACCCAGCTTCCAGCACAGCTGCTGGAAACAGGCTGTTGTTTAACCTCTCTGTGGGTTGGGGTTGACATGATCTCAGGTGGTGGTGCCTGCAAAGAAGCTGCTTTTCTGGGGATTAAAGAAAGCTTGTTGCTTGTGTTTCAAGACCTTTACCAGAGTGTTAGTAGCGAAGTGCGCTAGTGTGAGGCAGGCGGCAACATTCATCACCAGAGACACCATTCAAAGCATACGGAGAGGATGGTCCAAGGTTTAACCAGCACCGGGTTGCATCATTCTTAATTTATATCCTACTGGACAAACACACAGGACACACAGACATTCTTTGTAATCACAAAATATATCTGCCATGTTTTATCAGGAACTGATGTGATGCCTGTTATTAGTTTTTATGGCTGTTTTAAAATTATGAACTTCCAGCTTAGGAACAAAAATGTGTGATATAGTTTTCTTCTTTTTTTTTTTTAATGTTTTGAAGTCATTTAGATGGCCAGTGGTAGGATAAGAGTTAACAGTGCCTTTTTTTTTTTTTTTGGAAGATGTTTAGATGGCCAGTGTATGGATAAGAGTTAACAGTGCTTTTTTTTTTTTTTTGAAGATGTTTAGATGGCCAGTGGTAGGTTAAGAGTTAACAGTGCTTTTTTTTTTTTGAAGATGTTTAGATGGCCTGTGCTAGGATAAGAGTTAACAGTGCTTTTTTTATTTTTGAAGATGTTTAGGTGGCCAGTGGTAGGATAAGAGTTAACAGTGCCTTTTTTCCTCTTTCTCTAGCATGGAGCTGTAGTGTTTCTGTATCATCCTTGTGCTGACCCTGATCAGATTGAGGAGTTCAAGGCTGTAGCTCGAGGTTGCCTACGGAGACATATCATTTCCCCTTACAAAAAAATGCCCCCTGAAATGAACTTTGCCCTGCTGACCTGGAAGTGCAAACTTACCATGAGCAGTGTGGATGTGTCCTTGATGGTAGACTTTGTCAAGGTGACTGAATGATTGGTTATTATAAACAGTATTGACAGTTTCACTGTCTTGTCCCTTCTAACCCCCAACTTGTCCATTCCCTTCATTGGCTTCTGATACTTCTGTATACTTCTTTTATTGGCTTCTGATACTTCTTTTATTGGCTTCTGATACTTCTGTATACTTCTTTTATTGGCTTCTGATGCTTCTGTATACTTCTTTTATTGGCTTCTGATGCTTCTGTATACTTCTTTTATTGGCTTCTGATACTTCTTTTATTGGCTTCTGATGCTTCTGTATGCTTCTTTTATTGGCTTCTGATGCTTCCTTTATGCTTCTCCTTCAGACATTCCTTGAAGAACATAACAGTCCGCAACAGGTTTCATCCTCTTGTGTTCAGGGTGATTCAGAATTATTGCCAGGGTTTCCATGGCCTGTAATTTCCAAATCAGAAACAACAAAATAAAACTGTGTACAAAATACGCAGCTCAAAAAAGCTTTATTTTGGCAATGCTATGCATTTCAGAGAATGAGAAACATATTAGCTAACACATCTTTATCAATGAATGTTAGAAAACGAGTCCTAAAATGCTATATTGAACCTATCTTGTTATATGGAAGTGAATCATGGACAATAGGCAAGTCTGCACAAAAATCATTGGAAGCAGCAGAAATGTGGTTTATTAGAAGAATGTTGCGAATCCCCTGGACAGCAAAAATAACTAATGAAGAATGTATGAGAAGAGCTGGAGAGACAAAAAACCTTGTCAGAAAGATAAGAGAGAGACAATGTACTTTCATAGGACATGCAATGAGAAGAGGGGGCATTGAAAATATTATAACAACAGGAAAAATAGAAGGAAGAAGATCAAGAGGAAGACCAAGAGAAATGATACTGGACAGTCTGACGGGATGGTGTGAGAGGAGATCACCAACTGAACTGATGGCATGCATGAAGGATCGGATACTCTGGAGAAGCATTATAACCAACGCCAGTCGGCACGGCACATGATGATGATATACATGCCACACAGTGATGTCTAGGAGAACATATGAAGTTATGCTTCACAACAGTGACTGGTCAAGACAAAGCAGCGTGCATGCCCTGGTTTGTTTTTTTTTTTTTTGTAAGCAAAGTCCAAAATTAAAACACATTGTCACTACAGGATTCAGCACGGAAGAGATCCAGCTTCAGATAATGCTGTCTGACTTTGGTCAAAGCAGTGTCAAGCGACTGATGGTGTTCTGCATTGAAAAGGAGGGGAAAGGCCTAGCACTTGCAGGAAAACGTTGGCTGAATCCAGAAAATAATTTTATCGGATTCCTCAAAAATCAGCAAGATAAGCTTCATTGCAGTTAAGTATTGTACAGTTGACTGTTTGGAGGGCTGTTCATAATTGCCTTGACCTCCATGCCCTACAGAGGGCAGACCGTGCAGGTTTTGAAGCCATGATAAAGCCCACCACTTCCAGTCTGCCGCAGACATTTTGTTAAATATTGAAGCTGATGAAAAGTGCCTTTGGAAATGGGTATTTAGTGATGAAGCAACATTTTATGTATCGGGGAGTGTAAACGGCCACAACTACAGAATATGCGGATCAGAGAACCCTCACACCATTAATGAAATCAAAAGAGATAGTGCAAAGGTGAGTGTCTGGTTTGTTTTGTCATGGCTGGAAGTTTTGGGGGCTTTTTCTTTGTGGAACAGTAACAGTGATGACCAGCCTGGACATGCAAGATGACCTGCCAGATGAGGTGTTTCAGCAAGGTGGTGTATTTCCTTATTGGGCTTGTATTGTCTGAGAACTTCTTGACATGCTCTAGGCTGGGCTTGTATTGTCTGAGAATTTCTTGTCATGCTCTAGGTTGGGCTTGTATTGTCTGAGAACTTCTTGTCATGCTCTAGGCTGGGCTTGTATTGTCTGAGAACTTCTTGTCATGCTCTAGGTTGGGCTTGTATTGTCTGAGAACTTCTTGACATGCTCTAGGTTGGGCTTGTATTGTCTGAGAACTTCTTGTCATTCACTGGGTTGGGCTTGTATTGTCTGAGAACTTCTTGATATTCACTGGGTTGGGCTTGTATTGTCTGAGAACTTCTTGATATTCACTGGGTTGGGCTTGTATTGTCTGAGAACTTCTTGATATTCACTGGGTTGGGCTTTTATTGCCTGAAAACTTCTTGAAATTCACTGGGTTGGGCTTGTATTGCCTGAGAACTTCTTGACATGCACTGGGTTGGGCTTGTATTGCCTGAGAACTTCTTGACATGCACTGGGTTGGGCTTGTATTGCCTGAGAACTTCTTGACATGCACTGGGCTGGGCTTGACGGTGACCTCCTGCACTCACCCATTATTGTACTGCTCAGCTTCCTCCTACCCAGACATGTTAAGGACAATGTATACAAGATCTCCATGACCTCCCTTGATGAACTGAGCTCAGAGTTTTTGCTGTGATTGAAACAGTTAAACCACAAATGCTGGAGAACACTTGGAAGGAACTCTAATACCATGTGGACATTTTACATGCCCTGAAGAATGCTCATGCTGAAGTTGTTTTGCATTCCGCAGTATATATGGTACAGGCAGTAACATTTTTTTGTGTTATGCTTTTATATTTGGCAAGCAGTTGTTTCTGGTTGTGGAAAGCCTGATAATGGTTTTGAACCACCCTGTACATTAATTCACAGTCTGTAATGACTTTTCAGTGTAAGAAGCAGAGAGACTTGGCTCAGGCAGTAATGAGCAGTACATTTTGTTACTTATGTGTAGCCAGTGTAGTCTGTACATAAACATCTCATTCCTTCCAGCAAAGCCAGGTTAGTTCACAAAGTTCTGCCACCTTAGTTCAAGTTAGTTCACAAAGTTCTGCCACAGACTGCTCCACCTTAGTTCAAGTTAGTTCACAAAGTTCTGCCACAGACTGCTCCACCTTAGTTCAAGTTAGTTCACAAAGTTCTGCCATAGACTGCTCCACCTTAGTTCAAGTTAGTTCACAAAGTTCTGCCACAGACTGCTCCACCTTAGTTTAAGTTAGTTCACAAAGTTCTGCCACAGAACTGGTGGTTTATGTGTTTTGACTGGTGACTGGTGGTTTGTATGTTTTGACTGGTGGTTTATATGTTTTGACTGGTGGTTTGTATGTTTTGACTGATGGTTTTTTGTCTTGACTGATGACTGGTGGTTTGTATGTTTTAACTTGGAGCTGGTGACTTGTATGTTTTGACTGGTGGTTTGTATGTTTTGAGTGGTGACTGGTGACTTTTATGTTTTGACTGGTGACTGATGATTTGTATATCTTGACTGATGACTGGTGGTTTGTATGTTTTAACTCATGACTGGTGGTTTGTGTGTTTTGACTGGTGACTGGTGGTTTGTATGTTTTGACTGGTGACTTGTATGTTTTAACTGGTGACTGGTGGCTTGTATGTTTTAGCTGGTGACTGGTGGCTTGTATGTTTTGACTGATGACTGGTGGCTTGTATGTTTTGACCGATGACTGGTGGCTTATATGTTTTGACCGGTGACTGGTGGCTTGCATGTTTTAGCTGGTGACTGGTGGCTTGTATGTTTTGACTGGTGACTTGTATGTTTTGACTGATGACTGGTGGCTTGTATGTTTTGACTGGTGGTTTGTGTTTTGACTGATGAATGGTGGCTTGTATGTTTTGACTGGTGGCCTGTATGTTTTGACTGGTGGTTTGTGTTTTGACTGATGAATGGTGGCTTGTATGTTTTGACTGATGACTGGTGGCTTGTATGTTTTGACTGGTGGTTTGTGTTTTGACTGATGAATGGTGGCTTGTATGTTTTGACTGGTGGCCTGTATGTTTTGTGTTTTGACTGATGAATGGTGGCTTGTATGTTTTGACCGATGACTGGTGGCTTATATGTATTGACTGATGACTGGTGGCTTGTATGTTTTTTGACTGATGACTGGTGGGTTGTAAATTTTGACTGGTGAATGGTGGCTTGTATGTTTTGACTGGTGACTGATATGTTTTGATTGATGAATGGTGGCTTGTATGTTTTGACTGATGAATGGTGGCTTGTATGTTTTGACTGGTGGCTTGTACGTTTTGACTGATGACTGGTGGCTTGTATATTTTGACTGATGACTGGTGTCTTGTATGTTTTGACTGGTGACTGGTGATTTGTATGTTTTGACCGATGACTTGTATATTTTGACTGATGACTTGTATATTTTGACTGGTGGTTTATATGTTTTGACTGATGAATGGTGGCTTGTATGTTTTGACTGATGACTTGTGGCTTGTATATTTTGACTGATGACTGGTGTCTTGTATGTTTTGACTGATAACTGGTGGCTTGTATATTTTGACTGATGACTGGTGTCTTGTATGTTTTGACTGATGACTGGTGGCTTGTATGTTTTGACTGGTGGCTTGTACGTTTTGACTGATGACTGGTGGCTTGCATATTTTGACTGGTGTCTTGTATGTTTTGACTGATGACTGGTGGGTTGTAAATTTTGACTGGTGGCTTGTATGTTTTGACTGGTGACTGGTGGCTTGTATGTTTTGACTGATGAATGGTGGCTTGTATGTTGTGACTGGTGGCTTGTATGTTTTGACTGATGAATAGTGGCTTGTATGTTTTGACTGATGACTGGTGGCTTGTATGTTTTGACTGATGACTGGTGGCTTATGTTTTAGCTGGTGACTGGTGATTTGTATGTTTTGACTGATGACTGGTGGCTTGTATATTTTGACTGATGACTTATATGTTTTGACTGGTGACTTATATGTTTTGACTGATGAATGGTGGCTTGTATGTTTTGACTGATGACTTGTATATTTTGACTGACGACTGGTGTCTTGTATGTTTTGACTGATAACTGGTGGCTTGTATATTTTGACTGATGACTTGTATATTTTGACTGGTGGTTTATATGTTTTGACTGATGAATGGTGGCTTGTATGTTTTGACTGATGACTTGTGGCTTGTATATTTTGACTGATGACTGGTGTCTTGTATGTTTTGACTGATAACTGGTGGCTTGTATATTTTGACTGATGACTGGTGTCTTGTATGTTTTGACTGATGACTGGTGGCTTGTATTTTTGACTGATGACTTGTATGTTTGATGATTATTCATGATTTCTGCATTTAACTGATAACTAGCAGATCTTAAGACTTTGACCAATTTGATTAAGTTCTCTATCACCAAACCCATGCTTGACTAATTTGATTAAGTTCTCTATCCCCAGACCCATGCACTAAAAGGACCCGAAGCTGTTTCATCCAATGGCCAGTACAATGTGGGGCTCATACAACCTGCCAAGGTTGTCAGTAACATCGTGGACTCAGACCTATGTCCATCGGTTTGTCCAGCTAGTTTATGATAAATCTGTCTTGCTACTGTGGTTTTGCTGACAGTTTGTGGCAAATCTGTATATTGTGGCTTTGCTGACTGTTTGCGGTAAATCTGTATTGTGGCTTTGCTGACAGTTTGTGGTAAATCTATATTGTGGTTTTGCTGACAGTTTGTGGTAAATCTATATTGTGGTTTTGCTGACAGTTTGTGGTAAATCTATATTGTGGTTTTGCTGACAGTTTGTGGTAAATCTATATTGTGGTTTTGCTGGCAGTTTGTGTAAATCTATATTGTGGTTTTGCTGATAGTTTGTGATAAATCTGTATGGTGGTTTTGCTGACAATTTATGGTAAATCTATACTGTGGTTTTGCTGACAGTTTGTGGTAAATCTATATGGTGGTTTTGCTGACTGTTTGTGGTAAATCTATATTGTGGTTTTGCTGACAGTTTGTGGTAAATCTATATGGTGGTTTTGCTGACTGTGGTAAATCTATATTGTGCAGATAGCAGGTTCCTTCTCCCTGCAAACTTTGAGTGAGAAAACATGTCAGTATTGATAGTTATATATATCTCTCTCTCTCTGAACCTTAAGTGCCCAGGGCACATGGGGCTTCCGCAAGAATTTTCCACAAATGCCTGTCCTTTGCCTTTTTTTCTGCTCTTACCCAGGTGAGCCCTCTATTGCTCAGCATCCTTTCTGTTGTTCTTCTCCATGTCTCTTTTGGTCTACCTTTACTTCTGTTCCCCTGTGGTGTCCATGTTAGTGCTGTTTTGTGGTAGTGAGTTGTCAGTCATTCGGACCACATGTCCCAACCGTCTATAGATAGTTATATATACTCCTCCAATGATAATAAAGCCAGCCAATAATAACACTGTAATACTCTGGCGATAATAAAGCCAGCCAATAATAACACTGTAATACTCCAGTGATAATAAAGCCAGTCAATAATAACAAACACTGTAATATTCTAGCTTGATACAAAATGTCCCTTCATTCTACTGTTGTCATTTTATATCTGCACAGATGTCACTGATGTCATCGGCAGCCAGAGCGTTCAAGGACATGTCACTTGCTCGCAGACAGAAGTCTCAGCAATCACAAGAAAATCTGGAGCAAGTGTTGGCAGCATTTATGGAGGACTTTGCTGATTACAGAAAATGATTAGAATCATCTTATTGCAGAGAAAATGATATTGCAGTGTGGTGAAATGGTATTTATATGGGATTTTAGAATAAGTAAGTGGATTTATATAGGACAAGAGGAGGAAGGTTGTTTATGGGCTTTTAGTATAGAGAAATTGATTGAGTTTAGATGAAATTTGAACACAAAACACAAAAATATGAGATGTAGGCACAGAAAAATGAGCATCAGAGGAATCATGTTATACAGAAATTACATTTAGATGGGATACAAATTCTTAGCAGGACGTTTGAAAGGGGTAATAATAAAACTGATGTTGGAGTTGTGGGTTGTTATGTCTGTGACATCATTTTTTTTCTTACAATTCAGGATCTTAAAAAATTAATATAGAAGCCTTTAATATAGAAACCCTTTTTTATATATAAAAACCTTTTTAAAATCTCCCTTCCTCAAACTGTTTGATGAAGATAGGGATTTCTAGTCTATGGCAGATATCTTTTCCGTTTGAAAAGGAGAATTTCAGATACTAGCATTTAAGAAAAAACAACTCTATAATGACATTTTTTAAAACAGAAATCCAATTTTACATTGATTTTACAGCAAATGTTCATGTTGCGTCGTGTAATTTGTTTACGCAGAATGTTGTCATTTTATCAAAACATAAATTTCAGTGTAGCTGTTTAGAGCTACCATCTTTACTGTGTTAATTCCATAGTTGGCATTTGTTGTCCAGCTATATTTGTCCACTGTTATCTGTTTAAATTGTTTTCTCACAATATTACGCCAAAAAGAATAACCAAATCTATATAGTTTTTGAAGATTTAAAATTTTAAACTAAAGATTGAGCTAATTATAGGCATTGCTTCATTTCCTGTTTAAAAAAAAAATATGGGGAGTGTGTTTATTATAAAGTTATTTATATGGTCTTGAGTTGTTTTTTTTGGGTTTTTTTTGGTGCTTTTATAGGATAAAGAGTTAAAATCAAAGTAGAATCTGTCTTTCACCATTCGGTTTTCTTCCTTCTTGTCTCTGTTTTTCACATTTCTGTTGTTCTCTTGTGCAATCATTCAGATAAATCTTTACAAATATTTCAGTTTTTGATTTATGGCAGATTTCTGTATCGTTCTGACAAATCTGTTTTTTTTTTTTATTACATATAATCAGAATTTTATCATCACAAAAAAAAATGTTGTGACTTTTGCTGGTGTTAATTCCGTGGTTTAAGATGAACCACCACAGAACTCATGACACAGAAAACAGCGGAGATACTGTGAGCTGTGTAGACGTGTAACTTGTACAGATGTTTGTTCAGCCTATTGTGCGTTTAAAGCATTTTCTAAATAAGAAAATGAGTGAAACAATTCCCAGTGGCGGTTTTTGCCAATAAAAGAAAGATCACAAACTCAAAAAGGTTTTTTATCGGTAAAGCTTGAATGAGAGAAAGAAGGAAGAGGAATGATGACAGAACACAAAAATATGAGATGTAGGCACAGAAAAATGAGCATCAGAGGAATCATGTTATACAGAAATTACATTTAGATGGGATACAAATTCTTAGCAGGACGTTTGAAAGGGGTAATAATAAAACTGATGTTGGAGTTGTGGGTTGTTATGTCTGTGACATCATTTTTTTTCTTACAATTCAGGATCTTAAAAAATTAATATAGAAGCCTTTAATATAGAAACCCTTTTTTATATATAAAAACCTTTTTAAAATCTCCCTTCCTCAAACTGTTTGATGAAGATAGGGATTTCTAGTCTATGGCAGATATCTTTTCCGTTTGAAAAGGAGAATTTCAGATACTAGCATTTAAGAAAAAACAACTCTATAATGACATTTTTTAAAACAGAAATCCAATTTTACATTGATTTTACAGCAAATGTTCATGTTGCGTCGTGTAATTTGTTTACGCAGAATGTTGTCATTTTATCAAAACATAAATTTCAGTGTAGCTGTTTAGAGCTACCATCTTTACTGTGTTAATTCCATAGTTGGCATTTGTTGTCCAGCTATATTTGTCCACTGTTATCTGTTTAAATTGTTTTCTCACAATATTACGCCAAAAAGAATAACCAAATCTATATAGTTTTTGAAGATTTAAAATTTTAAACTAAAGATTGAGCTAATTATAGGCATTGCTTCATTTCCTGTTTAAAAAAAAAATATGGGGAGTGTGTTTATTATAAAGTTATTTATATGGTCTTGAGTTGTTTTTTTTGGGTTTTTTTTGGTGCTTTTATAGGATAAAGAGTTAAAATCAAAGTAGAATCTGTCTTTCACCATTCGGTTTTCTTCCTTCTTGTCTCTGTTTTTCACATTTCTGTTGTTCTCTTGTGCAATCATTCAGATAAATCTTTACAAATATTTCAGTTTTTGATTTATGGCAGATTTCTGTATCGTTCTGACAAATCTGTTTTTTTTTTTTATTACATATAATCAGAATTTTATCATCACAAAAAAAAATGTTGTGACTTTTGCTGGTGTTAATTCCGTGGTTTAAGATGAACCACCACAGAACTCATGACACAGAAAACAGCGGAGATACTGTGAGCTGTGTAGACGTGTAACTTGTACAGATGTTTGTTCAGCCTATTGTGCGTTTAAAGCATTTTCTAAATAAGAAAATGAGTGAAACAATTCCCAGTGGCGGTTTTTGCCAATAAAAGAAAGATCACAAACTCAAAAAGGTTTTTTATCGGTAAAGCTTGAATGAGAGAAAGAAGGAAGAGGAATGATGACAGAACAGTTCTGGAAAGTTCGAATCATGGAGCGTGAATGTGTCTCTTATAACAGTTCTGGAAGGTTTGAATCATGGAGTGTCTCTTATAACAGTTCTGGAAAGTTCGAATCATGGAGCGTGAATGTGTCTCTTGTAACAGTTCTGGAAGGTTTGAATCATGTAATGTCTCTTATAACAGTTCTGGAAGGTTTGAATCATAGTGTGTGAATGTGTCTCTTATAACAGTTCTGGAAGGTTTGAATCATGAAGCGTGAATGTGTCTCTTATAACAGTTCTGGAAGGTTTGAATCATAGTGTGTGAATGTGTCTCTTATAACAGTTCTGGAAGGTTTGAATCATAGTGTGTGAATGTGTCTCTTATAACAGTTCTGGAAGGTTTGAATCATAGTGTGTGAATTCCATAGTTGGCATTTGTTGTCCAGCTATATTTGTCCACTGTTATCTGTTTAAATTGTTTTCTCACAATATTACGCCAAAAAGAATAACCAAATCTATATAGTTTTGAAGATTTAAAATTTTAAACTAAAGATTGAGCTAATTATAGGCATTGCTTCATTTCCTGTTTAAAAAAAAATATGGGGTGTGTTTATTATAAAGTTATTATATGGTCTTGAGTTGTTTTTTTTGGTTTTTTTTTGGTGCTTTTATAGGATAAAGAGTTAAAATCAAAGTAGAATCTGTCTTTCACCATTCGGTTTTCTTCCTTCTTGTCTCTGTTTTTCACATTTCTGTTGTTCTCTTGTGCAATCATTCAGATAAATCTTTACAAATATTTCAGTTTTTGATTTATGGCAGATTTCTGTATCGTTCTGACAAATCTGTTTTTTTTTTTATTACATATAATCAGAATTTTATCATCACAAAAAAAAATGTTGTGACTTTTGCTGGTGTTAATTCCGTGGTTTAAGATGAACCACCACAGAACTCATGACACAGAAAACAGCGGAGATACTGTGAGCTATGTAGACGTGTAACTTGTACAGATGTTTGTTCAGCCTATTTTGCGTTTAAAGCATTTTCTAAATAAGAAAATGAGTGAAACAATTCCCAGTGGCGGTTTTTGCCAATAAAAGAAAGATCACAAACTCAAAAAGGTTTTTTATCGGTAAAGCTTGAATGAGAGAAAGAAGGAAGAGGAATGATGACAGAACAGTTCTGGAAAGTTCGAATCATGGAGCGTGAATGTGTCTCTTATAACAGTTCTGGAAAGTTCGAATCATGGAGCGTGAATGTGTCTCTTATAACAGTTCTGGAAAGTTCGAATCATGGAGCGTGAATGTGTCTCTTATAACAGTTCTGGAAGGTTTGAATCATGGAATATCTCTTATAACAGTTCTGGAAGGTTTGAATCATAGTGTGTGAATGTGTCTCTTATAACAGTTCTGGAAGGTTTGAATCATAGTGTGTGAATGTGTCTCTTATAACAGTTCTGGAAGGTTTGAATCATAGTGTGTGAATGTGTCTCTTATAACAGTTCTGGAAGGTTTGAATCATAGTGTGTGAATGTGTCTCTTATAACAGTTCTGGAAGGTTTGAATCATAGTGTGTGAATGTGTCTCTTATAACAGTTATGGAAGGTTTGAATCATGGAGCGTGAATGTGTCTTATAACAGTTCTGGAAGGTTTGAATCATGTAATGTCTCTTATAACAGTTCTGGAAGGTTTGAATCATGGAGTGTGAACGTGTCTCTTGTAAGTGGAGTTTGTGAAGCTGAGATGTAATGATCTGTTCTTGATTATTAAGCCCCACTAGCAGGACAATACCAAAAAAAAAAAAAAATTCATCTAAATAAACTAAGGAAAAAAAAAATACAGTGACCTACATGGCTCCAATGACAGCACAGCACAATACATAAAGATCTACAATGTTCAAATGACAGCACAATACTGGAAAGTTCGAATCATGGAGCGTGAATGTGTCTCTTATAACAGTTCTGGAAAGTTCGAATCATGGAGCGTGAATGTGTCTCTTATAACAGTTCTGGAAAGTTCGAATCATGGAGCGTGAATGTGTCTCTTATAACAGTTCTGGAAGGTTTGAATCATGTAATGTCTCTTATAACAGTTCTGGAAGGTTTGAATCATAGTGTGTGAATGTGTCTCTTATAACAGTTCTGGAAGGTTTGAATCATAGTGTGTGAATGTGTCTCTTATAACAGTTCTGGAAGGTTTGAATCATAGTGTGTGAATGTGTCTCTTATAACAGTTCTGGAAGGTTTGAATCATAGTGTGTGAATGTGTCTCTTATAACAGTTCTGGAAGGTTTGAATCATAGTGTGTGAATGTGTCTCTTATAACAGTTATGGAAGGTTTGAATCATGGAGCGTGAATGTGTCTCTTATAACAGTTCTGGAAGGTTTGAATCATGTAATGTCTCTTATAACAGTTCTGGAAAGTTTGAATCATGGAGTGTGAACGTGTCTCTTGTAAGTGGAGTTTGTGAAGCTGAGATGTAATGATCTGTTCTTGATTATTAAGCCCCACTAGCAGGACAATACCAAAAAAAAAAAAAAAATCATCTAAATAAACTAAGGAAAAAAAAAAAATACAGTGACCTACAAGGCTCCAATGACAGCACAGCTCAATACAGAAAGATCTACAATGTTCAAATGACAGCACAATACATAAAGATCTACAATGCTCTATTGACAGCTCAATACAGAAAGATCTACAATGTTCAAATGACAGCACAGTACAGAAAGATGACACTAGAGCTTACTAGTCATGACCGTAGCCTACTTCCTCAAACTGCTCCATGGAAGCTGTGGAACAAGGTGATGATTGTCTTGATGAATCTGACAGAGAGAAATCTGGCACTGAAGCTCTTGGGGGGGGGGGGGGGGGGGGGGGCCACGGCATTTCATTTTTCTTGTGTGTGCTCTGGGAAATAAAGCCACAACAGCCAGCCATGCAGTCATCACCATCAGCTACCAAAATCATTAACACTTCACTAATTTATCAAAAGAGCATCCACCAACAAGAAACAGCTAAACAACCTGGCAGAAACAAACCAGCAACACAAGAAACAGCTAAACAACCTGGCAGAAACAAACCAGCAACACAAGAAACAGCTAAACAACCTGGCAGAAACAAACCAGCAACACAAGAAGCACAGACTAACAATTATATATGTATCATTTTACTTCTTGTAATATTCTCACAGTTAGCAATCTTGAGACTCACTTTAGTGAGTTTGTATCATGTGCATATATCAACACTTTAGATTTCAGTTATGTACATGTACAAATCCAGTCAATGTACACAGTCACACATACAACCTGTACTTGCTATAAAAAAAAAATGTTGCCATATTTCAGCACAGCATAAAGTCAATATACATGTAACAGCAAAACTGGACTCGTAAGGAACTCCAAAAATAACTCTACACTCTTGTTAGTACCAGCCATCTCAGGCATCTCCAGGTACTTACACTCTTGTTAGTACCAGCCATCTCCAGGTACTTACACTCTTGTTAGTACCAGCCATCTCCAGGTACTTACACTCTTGTTAGTACCAGCCATCTCAGGCATCTCCAGGTACTTACACTCGTGTTAGTACCAGGCATCTCCAGGTACTTGCACTCTTGTTAGTACCAGCCATCTCAGGCATCTCCAGGTACTTACACTCTTGTTAGTACCAGGCATCTCAGGCATCTCCAAGTACTTACACTCTTGTTAGTACCAGCCATCTCAGGCATCTCCAGGTACTTACACTCTTGTTAGTACCAGCCATCTCCAGGTACTTACACTCTTGTTAGTACCAAACATCTCAAGGTACTTACACTCTTGTTAGTACCAGCCATCTCAGGCATCTCCAGGTACCTATGCTCTTGTTAGTACCAGCCATCTCAAGGTACCTATGCTCTTGTTAGTACCAGACATCTCAAGGTACCTATGCTCTTGTTAGTACCAGACATCTCAAGGTACCTATGCTCTTGTTAGTACCAAACATCTCAAGGTACCTACACTCTTGTTAGTACCAGACATCTCAAGGTACCTATGCTCTTGTTAGTACCAAACATCTCAAGGTACCTACGCTCTTGTTAGTACCAGACATCTCAAGGTACCTACGCTCTTGTTAGTACCAGACATCTCAAGGTACCTACGCTCTTGTTAGTACCAGACATCTCAAGGTACCTATGCTCTTGTTAGTACCAAACATCTCAAGGTACCTACACTCTTGTTAGTACCAGACATCTCAAGGTACCTACGCTCTTGTTAGTACCAGACATCTCCAGGTACTTACACTCTTGTTAGTACCAACCATCTCAGACATCTCAAGGTACCTACGCTCTTGTTAGTACCAGACATCTCAAGGTACCTATGCTCTTGTTAGTACCAAACATCTCCAGGTACCTATGCTCTTGTTAGTACCAAACATCTCCAGGTACCTATGCTCTTGTTAGTACCAAACATCTCAAGGTACCTATGCTCTTGTTAGTACCAGACATCTCAAGGTAAAACTGGAAGCTGGGCCAAGCAAGGATGATCACCTGAAGAACAGGCAAGCTGAACAGCACACGAAAGTCGGTTGGAGACCAAGGGAAGTGGTGAGAATTTGCTTCTGCCATGACAGATAGTAGAAGATGCATGGATGGTGACTTCCAGAGACATGGTTGTCTTAAAAATCTTGGGACAATCTGCTACTCAACAGCCAACAAGGGAGTCTCCACACTTTTTTTTTTTTTTTGGTGGCAAGAAAGCTCTGAACAGGTAATCCAAAATATGTCTGCCAGTTTGGCAGGCTAGGTTACCGCAAACCAACATCAAATTCCTCACCAACTATTTCCAAAATTACATTGAAGAGTTAAATTTAAAATGATTCAAACAAAGCAGTTCAATTAATTCAAAAAAGTGTGCCACTTGCTCTAGTAATGATTTAAAGTCAGCTATCCTTCTGTCAGTTTGCCTTACCAGGCATCCATAGTTCAGCTAGAACTTTTCTGACATTTCTTACTCTTACAATAAGAAAGAAAACAGATTCTCTTTCTCTTATGTCAAATGTAACAGTATCTCTTTCTCTTCTGTCAAATGTAACAGTTCCTTTTTCTCATGAAGAAAATAAAAAAATAAATAAAATACAACCACATCTGGGTCCACAAATCTGCTTACAATTAGAAATCTTTGAACACTTTATAACCTGGCCATGGAGAAAGCCTGGCCAATCTTGTCTATCTAGGATATCACAAACTATAATCTCTACTCCATAAAGAAAAAATGGATAAAGACACTAAAGGCACACACTGATGTGTCGATATAAGTAAATTATACAGCATAAGAAATTATGAACTGACAAAAACTTTCAACAAAATAGTTGACAATCTGAACTTTCAACACAATAGTTGACAATCTGAACTTTCAAAGCTTGTGCCATGGAAGAGGCGAATGCTTGGAGCACAAGCTCAGGCTATGAAAAATAAATGATTGTCTAAATAGTTCAAGGATATTGGAATAAGACAGGAGGCTACCACTGCAGGCCCCATTTAATCCAAGTGCTGCTTCACATGAAAGCAAGCCCCCCCCCCCAACTAATCCAAGTGCTGCTTCACAAGAAAGCAGTTTGTTCTAAACTAGTGCAGTATGATGACTTTATGAATAAAATGACATATCTGCTGCTGCTTATCTACTGGAAGTTATGAAAATTACCCTGAGAAATCTGTAGCTAATGTTTGGTGACTGAGTTGACATGGAAGTCACAGACTTGTCATTTGAAATATGGAGAATGAAGACACCACTGTCATGTCACATAAATCATATGGAGAATGGAGACACCACTGTCATGTCACACAGATCACATGGAGACCTGTCAATGTAAAAAAAAAGACAGACGAGAACTGTCAAACGTCACACAAACAGACTGGAGTGCTGTCAGATGTCACTCATACCACTCTTGTATATATGACAAAGTAAAAAAATAATGCCCGTAGAAAAGACCAGATATATGTGACTGTGGTCTGTCAATTAGAAAACTTGGAATTTTAGCATGGTTCACATGCTTGTCTGACGGACATGTCAGTGTGCCACGCTAAGTTTCTTCTCTTGGGAGTCTTCACCTGGACATGAAGGCAGAACTAGAACATTCAACTCTATAATGATGACATCACAAACACACATCTGGTATCTTGCTGATATAACATTCAACTCTATAATGATGACATCACAAACACACATCTGGTATCTTGCTGATATAACATTCAACTCTATAATGATGACATCACAAACACACATCTTGTATCTTGCTGATATAACATTCAACTCTATAGTGATGACATCACAAACACACATCTGGTATCTTGCTGATATAACATTCAACTCTATAATGATGACATCACAAACACACATCTGGTATCTTGCTGATATAAAGACTAAACACAACGTACAAACAGCACACACACCTTACAAGAAAATAGTTGACAATCTGAACTTTCAACACAATAGTTGACAATCTGAACTTTCAAAGCTTGTGCCATGGAAGAGGCGAATGCTTGGAGCACAAGCTCAGGCTATGAAAAATAAATGATTGTCTAAATAGTTCAAGGATATTGGAATAAGACAGGAGGCTACCACTGCAGGCCCCATTTAATCCAAGTGCTGCTTCACATGAAAGCAAGCCCCCCCCCCCAACTAATCCAAGTGCTGCTTCACAAGAAAGCAGTTTGTTCTAAACTAGTGCAGTATGATGACTTTATGAATAAAATGACATATCTGCTGCTGCTTATCTACTGGAAGTTATGAAAATTACCCTGAGAAATCTGTAGCTAATGTTTGGTGACTGAGTTGACATGGAAGTCACAGACTTGTCATTTGAAATATGGAGAATGAAGACACCACTGTCATGTCACATAAATCATATGGAGAATGGAGACACCACTGTCATGTCACACAGATCACATGGAGACCTGTCAATGTAAAAAAAAAGACAGACGAGAACTGTCAAACGTCACACAAACAGACTGGAGTGCTGTCAGATGTCACTCATACCACTCTTGTATATATGACAAAGTAAAAAAATAATGCCCGTAGAAAAGACCAGATATATGTGACTGTGGTCTGTCAATTAGAAAACTTGGAATTTTAGCATGGTTCACATGCTTGTCTGACGGACATGTCAGTGTGCCACGCTAAGTTTCTTCTCTTGGGAGTCTTCACCTGGACATGAAGGCAGAACTAGAACATTCAACTCTATAATGATGACATCACAAACACACATCTGGTATCTTGCTGATATAACATTCAACTCTATAATGATGACATCACAAACACACATCTGGTATCTTGCTGATATAACATTCAACTCTATAATGATGACATCACAAACACACATCTTGTATCTTGCTGATATAACATTCAACTCTATAGTGATGACATCACAAACACACATCTGGTATCTTGCTGATATAACATTCAACTCTATAATGATGACATCACAAACACACATCTGGTATCTTGCTGATATAAAGACTAAATACAACGTACAAACAGCACACACACCTTACAAGAACAGCATGGTGGGCCCTGCTACAAGCTGAATTTCTGCCACATTTATAGCTACATGTGCAAGCCACCTCACAGTGCCGTCCTCACATACGCCACGTCTCACAAGAACTAAATCAACTATAACATCCCCCAACAAATGATTCACAACTGAATAAAAATCCTCAAGAACAGCCACATTTTTAATTCAAACAAGCATACGATCATCTTACGATCTTTCAGTCAACCAACCACAAAACTCACATACGACATCCTCACGTAGCTAAAATAATAACAGTTTGGCAGCTTTTATAGACATATGTAAATTACACAAGCACAATCATTTTGGAGAAAACTGGAAATGCTTTTCAGCGTAAAATTTCTCAAAACTGTCAAACTATTTTAAAACTATAAAGTAGCAGTCAGACGACACTGCCCCAACAACACCAGCATTTCTCTAATCTGGGCCAGCACAAGGCCAGCAAGTATCACCACAAAAGCTGAAATTGCTTCTCTCACCCTTGACTCTTTCTTCACAAGCTTTCCAGTGTTGAGGGGACAGACCTTTTGATAACCTGCAGTCTGCTTCATAAAACAGGATATTTAAGATTTCTGTAATTTCCCTCTCCACTTCTTGGGTAGGTCGTTGGCCTCTGCTCGTTTTAACTCCAATCATCATCATTTCTCCTATGATATTACGAGGGTCATACCGAAAGTCGCAAGCAAAATTTTTTTAAATCAGAATTTATAGATAGAGAAAATATAAATGTATCACCTTAACTGCATCCTTTTCATGACTTTTCACCATAATCTCCATTTCTCTGCACACAAAAAGCTCTGCAAGTTTGAAAATACCATCCCAGTAGAACTCCATTCCAGCTGACCGAAGGCACAGATGCACTGCTTTCTGGATGTTATCTCCTGTGTTGTAGTGATGGCCTCGCATTTGTTCTTTCACAAAACCGAAAAGATGGCAATCACTGGGTGCCAGGTCGGGGCTATAGGCAGGGAGTGGAAGAATTTCCCAACCTATTTTCTGAATGTCCTCAGTTGTCCGGCGAGCAGAGTTTTTCTCACAGCTTTGTGGTCTTCTGTCAACAAATGTGCGACCCAGAGGGCACAAACTTTTCTACAGCCTAGGGTTTCAATCATTTCCTGTACTGCATTGTGTCCTACTCCAAGATTTACAGCGATTTCAGAAACTGTGACACGTCAGTCTTCTTTAATGATGTCGTCAACCCTTTCCACGTTGCGTTCAGTCAAGGCAGTTCGAGGGCGACCGCTGCGAGGCATATCTTGGATGCTCGTGTTTCCATCTTTGAAATGTTTCACCCACCTCCTAACACTGCTAACACCCATACACACAACTCCATAAGCAAGTTGAAGTCTTTGGTGAATTTCAGCAGCAGGGATTTCCTCTTTAATGAGGAACTCAATACCAGCACATTGATGAAATGAAACTTCAGCACCCGCCATTTTGTTTATGTTTCGTGTGGTCAAGTGACACATGATGGTGATGACGTCATGTGACCTCTACATGAAGTGCAAAGAATGCAGATTAAGGCGACACATTTATATTTTCTCAATCTATAAATTCTGATTTTTAAAAAATTTTTTGCTCACGACTTTCTGTATGACCTTCGTAGTATCCCAGTATGACTTAATATGGTCACAACATATGAAGGTGGTACTGCTGTCACATGTGAGACTAACCGTTCTCATACACAAGTATCAGGCTCATGACAGGTCTTGTCAGGTAAAGCCATGTACATCAGCTCCACATTTTCTAAAGAAAACAAGCACACCATCTCATCAAAGACTTCATGTAAGAATGACAGAAGTACTACATGGCATGAAAAGCATCACAATCTGCTGGCAAGCGTCAGTACAAAAAAATTGGGAACAAGTCATGACATCATCATGTCCTGCCATACAGATATGACTGGGTGGTCACGTTTACCATCAGTTCATGAACTGATGGAGCCAACCAAGAAGTTCAACTTTGCAGCTCACTAGGAAGACATCACATCAAAGTCTGTTTATGTCCTGGGACATTAAGAAAAGGATGTGACAACTCACCAGTCCCGTATCTCTGTTGGGTCACACAAGCCACTATCTAGCCCCACCGACTTTATGTATATCTAGTACAGATAGTAAGGGTTGGAGATAGGGCCTAACTGTTTTAGTATCACAGCAGTAAAACCAAAATCAGACTAAGATTTGCTTAACTTTTATCATGGCTATATAACATCACATTTTCATTTACCTTCTCTCACAGTCTTCCTCTGTCATTTTTCTGGTCATCTCTTGTGTCACCACATTTATATGCCTTCCCTCTCTCATGACATGTCCAGTTTGATTCTACAATCTTCTACACACAAGAAACAAATGTCATCTATCTGGAGGATTTGAAACAACTGTCCCATTTGCTGGACTTGGACAGAGCTGTCCCATTTGCTGG